>OX421971.1:102436649-103151823 GCA_949128135.1 Parasteatoda lunata
CACAGAACCAAAATCACGGTAAATTTTACAATATTCTAATAGTTTTGAAAATGCTTTTTTTCACAGTGTATTTTCATTAACTATTTTTGTTTTTGTTTCCAGACACAGTTCATTGTCGTTCTGTCCTATGCTGGATATGGATTTGTAACTGGTTGTGAAAATTTTGGAAGATTTGAAATAGCTTTATTCATTTTTGTTACAATAATTTTAGTTTTGTTTATTAATTTCTATATAAAATCGTATCATGCAAAAAATACTCCTTTCAATTATAAAGTATACTGATTATATGTGTGTCAAACTCAATAGCTGAATTGTATTTATTGTATTCCTTTTGAAATCTGTTCTAACCCACTTTGTTTTAACCAATTCTTTTTTAACCCTCTTGTGTCTAGCATCTCTTTAAAATGATTTTTTTTTCTTTTCGGTTGCACAAACATTTTATTATTAGGACTTATTTTCAGAAACTAGTTAGTTCCTTACGCCATAATATATCAGTAATATAAAAATGTGTATATTAATTTGAAATCAAAGTAGTGTTGTTAATATTAAAGTGGAAGATTAGAAAGAGAAATATCCCCTTAATATAAACAAATATGAGCAACAATTTTTTTCACATAGGCGTTTCTGTATATCAAGACCACTAATTGTGAATGGGAAAAAAATGATTTAAAGGATAATGTACAAGAATCTTTAAATACTGCATCTTTTCTTTTTACTAATTCTGTTTTATAAGTATAAATGGGTTAAAAGAGTGACAAAACTATCGTAGCATCATGCGTTAACACTCTTTTAACCCATTTATACTTATAAAATAGATATCAGATCCAAATATAAATAGTTGGTAACAGAACTACTTTGTTTCAGACAAAAATAATCCTAATCACGTAAATGTTTTATTACTAGAATCATTTTTATGAAGCAAGGTAATTCTGTCACTAGATATTTATATATTTGGATCCCATTTCATTTTTAAATGTAAACATGGATTTGAAGTAAGAGGATAGAGCTTTCATAAAGCTAGAAAAAGTACGATCCTCTTGGGAGAAATATTAATGAAATAGATTGGTAACAGAAAAAAAATATATAAAAATATATAACGAAAAAAAAAAATTTTTTAATAAACAAAACAAAAATGCTACCCCTTTATTCTTATAAGTACTTTTATATGAGCCGTTCACGGCACAAATTGATTAAATAGCCTATTTTGAAATATCTTAAATTTAAGTTAATTTTTATTTTTCAATAAAAATATGGATCTGAAGTCAAAGAATAGTGATTTTATAAAACTAGAGAAAGTTAGATCTACTTAAAAGAAATAGATAGGTAATAGGAAAAATATCCACCAATATTAAAAAATATATATATAAGCAAAATAATACTGCCCTTTCATTCTTATGAATATTTTTATATGAGCCGTTCACGGCACAAATTGAAAAAAATCACCTATTTAGAAATATCTTAGATTTAAGTTAGCCTCCTAACATTCTGATTATTATTTTTTTTTTGGTAGATTTTTTTTATTTAAGATAAATCTTACAAAGTTTAATAAATAACACCTCTAAACATCTAAAATTTTTGTTCACAATTAATATTTCTATGAGTCTTCGCCCCCCTGATCGCTTTGCTTTTCGACTCTGCTACATGCTTCGCGTTCCTCATTGTTTATTTCTTCTTTAACGTAAATATTTCCCTAAAAAAAAAAAAAACTGAAAATTTCGATTTTAAAATATACAATTATTATAGCTTTGTGTAAGAACATTTTGTTAATGTGTTAATCGTAACGAAATAAACGAAATAGAGGATTTCTTAAATTTAAAAAAAATAATCATCTCTACTCGAAAAAAAATTAATCTAAGAATTTCGATTGTGAGACACAATAAGATGAAATAAATTCAAAGTATATTTACTTGTTGAAAAGATTTTTCGCAATTCAAATTCAAATAGGGAGCGGATTTTATCCCTATTTATTAAGTTTTTTTTTATTTTTAAGAATTCTACTATGAATGTCAATATTTATATCTGACTGCATGTTCGTTCTCTCTCTCTCTCTCTCTCTCTCTCTCTCTCTCTCTCTCTCTCTCTCTCTCTCTCTCTCTACTTTTGATTGGTATCTACTCGAGAGCTAGATCATAGATAAATCTTTTATTTTATCTCATGGATTTTTTTTTTTTATCTTATGAGTTAAAAATTAATTTTCTTCAACAATGGATAGATAGTCAATATTTAAAGCAAAAAAACATATTAAAAAAAAAACCGCGAAAAAGCATTTCAATTTACACTAACCTTCGAACAAATAGGAATTTCAAAATTTTTTTCCGTTAAAACTGCAATAGAAAATGGTCTTATCACCACTTCAAATTTTCAACTTCCAACACTGGAGTTTTATTTCGGCTGACAGAATATTGATCAATATGATTAGTTCAATGATCAATTTTTTTTTTACTACAAGTTTACAGTTAGTATTTTCCGAACTAATTGTCAAATATGATTTTTTTTTGTTAAACTTTCCTTCAACACTCCCTCGTAATTTCAAGCTTCAAGGTCTTATAGAATTTAAACAGAAATGCAAAATATAATGTAGAGCAAAAATATTTTGAAAATATTCGAAAAAAAGCACTTTAAATTGCAATAACTTTTGAACAAATAGAAATTTCGAAAAAAAAAAATTTCTTTAGAACTACAATACAAAATGGTCTTATTACCACGTCAAATTTCAACTCTGTAGTTTCAATTCATTGAATTTTTACATTGAATTCTGTAGTTTCAATTCATTGAATTCACAGAATATTTAATTTTTTTTCTGTTTTACTCAGTATAATTTTTTCTTACCCACCTTTATAATTTTAAACTTTTATCTTTCAGATAATATGAAATAATTGAGTTTTGTTCATGGTTGCTTCGGGTAATTATTGGAAAATTATTAGTTGTTACAAGTTATTATTAAATGATTGTAAATCGTAACCCGATTCTGGATATTTTCATAATCTTTAAACATTTCATAATCTCTAAACATTTGTTTCAGTCAGAAACAAGGGTCTTTGAGAAGATGTACTCAGCCAGAAATTTTAATTTGAAAAAGCTTTCGTACTGACTTTAATTAAATATTTATGATAGGAAAATCGCTCCAAAAATGTCAGTGCCTATGGAAATATCTTAGCATGCAGGTTTCCTGAAAATCAACACTTCTCAAATTTTAACTCTTTACTCGAAATATATCAGTCTTATTAATTTTATCGCAAGGACGTTGATATTTTTCCATTTAAAAAATATGTCTGAGTCTTATTAGTAAACTAATAATCTTTGAAATTATCTTTTTTTTTGTTTTTGATAATTCCTTTTTTTTATTAAAAAGAAATAGATTTTATATGAGATTTTTGATAAAAGGAATTATTATAAGGATTGTTTATCGCACGTCACTGGATTCTTTTATGATTCTGGATTACTTCTCCTTCACCATCATTCTGGAGATAATACAATTTTCTTTAAAACTTTCTGCCATAAATATCTAACAACAACTTACTTTCTTCAGCTTTTTAACTTAATTAAGAATTGATCTTTTGAGCAAACACCAGTGTTACTATCTTATCAAGTTGTAAAAGATATAAAAACTAATTGATACGTGAGAAAAAGAAGTAATTTATACTGAAATATAATTCCGATTATTAAGCTTCATATGTTTTTACTGTCTTCAACCAAATAAATTTTTATTCATGCAGCTTATTAAGACATTTTATGACTTAGAACTAAATTTATTTCAGTTCTGTAATAGTTCTCTGGATGACAAAAACAATTTGTTTTCAGTTTGGCAACTTTATGATGTAATAAATAGGTTCTACAGATATTTGAAAGACACGCTGTCTTTTATTAGTAATCTTGATATGAGTCGTAATATGGAAGAGTTTCAAAGTTGTTGTCCAAACAACGGTGTCTAATTCAAATTGAACAAAATATTCAAAAACTGTCGGTAAATGTGAAATGGTATTTTTAAACTAAATATTCGATTTTATATCCAAAAAAATAATTAAATCAATTTTTTCTGCTTAAAATTTTTTTGTATTTTCTCTTTATTATTTAAAATTATAAAAATTATTCTTTTTTCTAATCTTCTTCAATCTGAATATTCGTTGATCTTATTCAAGACCAGTTTTGTAAGTATTGCATTTTAAAAATGTTACTCATCAAAAAAATTATTTTAAAATTCTTTAAAAGATAATTTTTAAAGATAAATTAAGATTTGAAATATAAATTACAATGCAGGGTGAGTCGCAATGAACACCATTAATAAATATTTTTAGATCTTTAGTCAAAAATGAGAACAAAAAATGTAAGCGCATCGGTGTCACAAATTAGTATGCAAACGAGGGAAAAAAACATAATATAAAAAAACTGTACTGAGGTATGGGAATCAATTTGGTTGTCATAAGACAATTATTAGCAACACCTGTAAGTTTAGTTTGATAAACAAATAGGTTTTGACTTTCATAATACCCACCTTTATCAATAGTGATTTTTCTGATTTCGATAACTTTTCCTCGCTTAAATATCCATCCTGATGAACACATCAGGATTTAATATCAATGTATAAAATTTTCCGTCTTTCTTTTATCAAAACCGTGGCATTTTAAAAATAGGTTCACATGATCAAAATGGAAAATCCTCCATACATTTAGCTTTTAACGATTTTATAAATTTATTTTATTAGAGAAATGGTAATTTGAATTCAATTTTTAATAAATGAATCCCACTACTTTTCCCTCAAGCAGAGATAATAAATTACAATTAGGGCTAAGACTATTAACCTGAGAAAAAATTTTCAATGAGCTTTAAAAACAACCATTAAGAAAAGAATTTGTATTATTTTTACTAAAAACAATTTGTAAAATTTAAAATATATAGTCAGTAGCTAGGAACAATATTTTGTTATACAATAGTAAGAATGTTTAGTATTATTAGAAGAGAGAAATTAAAATATGATTCATGAAAAGATGTTTTCTAAAGAAAATGTTTCTGTATACCCTGAATCGCATTTAAATAAATATTTTTTGAACCAAGTATGTATATACTCATTTGAGCTATGTTTTTCTATCGGTTCTTGTTAAATAAATAAATTATTAAATAAGAATAGATTATAAATTATGCTGAATAAAATATGACTTGTAGCTTTTGTCATCAGTAAAATATATTTTTTTAAATAATTTTATAGATGTAACCAAATGTGGGAATCTTCATCATCAATTTCAAACGTAAAAATTACAACTGCATAATTAATATTTTTCAATATATTCAGGGGCTAAGCCCCCTGTACACTGCCGCTCACCAACCCTGATAATTACTTAGCAACAATTGTTGTTTCTCATCAAAAAAAAATTTCCAAGAAAGCTAAAACTATTCATTTGTACTATTTGTACTATAAGAATTCTGTTTGCTTACGCGACTTACCCCCCTTTCTCACGTTCAACCTTCATTTTCTTAAATTAAATGTTTAATTTGATAATTCCTAGAAATTTGTTCGTAAATTCTGAATCATTTAACAAATATCTTTAACGATACTCTAAAATCGCATATTCATGAAATTAAAAAAATAATAATAATAGTATTAATAATAATAATTGCGAAACGGCAATTAAATTTTTACACAGATTCAAATAAACAACTGAATAAGATAATATCATAGATTTATGTTATAATAAAGAAACAATAAAGATGAGAAATTTAATTTTATTTTAAACCGTCGTTGAACAGCTGACACAATTTTAGTATTTACAACTACTAATGTTCAACTCCGTAACCTTGTAATTTTGAACCCAATCCAGAAGACAAGGAAACTCCTGGATCAAGTATTGGAAGAAATTTGCCTTCGTTGAGGACTTTTTGATGGAACTAACCCGCATTTGCGCTACATGGATAGGAAACCACGAGAACCTCCCACGGTTAGCCTGACGGCAAGGGGAATCTAACCCATGATCCGTCTACCACTGAGGATATTTCACGTCAGCACTGTAGTCGGTGCAAGCCGGATGCGGAATTCGTATTGACCAGCCATCGCTGGGATCGAACCCCGGTTCACCTCATTGGAAGGCGAACGCTCTTTCCCCTGAGCCATCGCGGCTCAAGATGTGAAATTAGATTAAACATACCTTGTTGATTATAAACACTAAAATTAATTCCTTTGCTACCTGCTTGATACAAACGCTTTATAAGCATGCGCTGGAGAGTAGAAAATAAGGTTAGCGTCACGACTAATCTTTTCAAAAGCTCTCTATTATCCGCAAACTTTGCTGTTATTTTTTGCTTTTGTTTTTTCAATTATTAATACAAATATTTGGAAAAATCTTTAAATTTGGTTATTTAAATATTTGGAAAAAAGTTTTAATTCTTCATTATTATGAGGAGTTACAAAAAAAAAACTAAACTCAGTGGCACGACAGCCCATAGAGGGCCAAGGCCTACTGTGCCCATCTCAGTTTTCTTGACCTTGGGCTCTGGGGTGCAGGAGCAGATGTTCCGGTTAGGTGGTCAGTCAAGCGCGGAACCCCCAGTGTTTAGTTCCCAAGCATGCTTGGTACTCATTTATCGACCCACAGAAGGGATGAAAGGTTGAGTCAACCCTGCCTTGCCCAAGGATGAAACCCAGGACCTGTGACATAGGAGCACGAAGCGCTACTACTCTGCCACCGGGCGTCGAAGTTACAAAAAGCAGGCAGTAAAATCACGAGCGAAAAATTTCCTTTACTTTTTTCATTTATAAACTATAAGAAATAGAAATGTTACTTTCACTTCATATACATCGGGTGTATACATGTCTCCGTATCAGCGTACTTAATATACATACTTTTAGAATACTTGTTAAGAATGAGGTTAAGAAAAGTAAAGTATGGGGGAGCAGCTTAATATTTGGGCCATGAAGACACTAAACCACAAGCAAAATTTGACGAATTTCTAAAGAGAAAGGTAAGAATTAAAAACGACATATAGAACCAAATTGACAATCAACTGTAACTTTTAAAATGATTTTAACAATCGCATTTAACCTCCTTTCAATTTCCTCAGACAATCAATCATATGTTCATACTTTTAGTTTTTACTTCCTCGTTTTGGAAACATCCTCTTTTTTTTCCTCGCTTGAATACAATATCTGGTCAAAAGTATATGGACAAACAGTGGTACGGACTTGGAAAGTACTGAGCTGCATATAAATATGAAGTTTATCTCCTCAATTCCTTCTATGACAGCCTGCTCACGTCTGGGGTGACTTTCCACCAGTTTTTGATTTGGCGACCATAGGAATTGACTCCCAGTTGTCCATCACATTTGAAGTGAGTGTTGACTGTGAGATAGGTTGATTTAGCTGGCTACGTAATTTGCGTTGTTATTCGTCCTAATAGGTGCTATATGAGATTTAGAGCGGGCTTATAGAAGTCCAGTCCAGTTTTTGAGCATTGATTTCGTCACACCATAGCTGTGCAAGTTTTAGTGTGTGAATTGAGCAGTTATCCTGCTGGAAGAGAATTGAACCTCCTACGAAATAATGCCATAGAGTTGAGAAAATAACAATGTCCAGGATACTTGTGACCAGAGGCCAAAGTCCGACTAAGGCCGATCCACATCAATCACCTCACACCCAGATTCTTTAGGTTGATGTTCGGTCAGATAGTGTATTTATTTATGACCTCTTAATAACTTTAGGTATGTATTTAAAGTTTCTCTTACAATGATTCCAAAAATTAAAACATATTAAGGGCGATGATTGGTGATTAAAGAAAACCCTATATATTCCTAATTTTAGAAGCACAGGTCTGTAAAATTAGAAAGCAAAAATATTCTTTCTTCATCTAATGTACTTTCGAAATTATTATCAATTTTCTGACTCAAAAAAAAAGAATTAATTACCAATTTTTTAATAGTTTTTTTAATTTTTCTTTTTAACATGAAATATTAAAGTAAAACTATATTTTCTTTCTTTTTAGAAACACATCTCATTTGACGAACTGATTGAGTCAATCAGCATTAATTGAATTTCCACACTAATCAGACAATTAAACATACTTGTCGTAAATGAAAAGCAATACAAATAAACCAACATGAGTTCATGGCAAAAGAAACTCGATCCTTTTTTTCTTGGAATTAAATGATACAGTTCCTAAATATCGTCAAAAGATGTTCAGAGTTAATAGTTCCCCTCCAAAATTAGCTAATTTTGTAACTAATCATGTTTTAAAAGACTCGTCTATACCCATCATCTCACAGATTGGCAACGCTAGAACAAAAGTAGGCAAAGGTCTTTGGTTTTTTATACTTCTAATAGGTCTGATAGCTTGCATCTATCAAACTCAAAGATTTCTCAATATTTATTTAAGTTATCCTGTGGTTATAACATTGGAAGAAAAGCAAAATGCAGCATTAAATTTCCCTGGCATTACAATCTGTAATCTGAATCGTATGAAATATGAATATGAAAGATGTGAAAACAGTGATATAATTGAACGAGGATGTATTCGAAGCAATTTGATGCGTCCTGGAGGAACGTTTCATACATATCCTTCCAAAAGTAAAAACCACTTTTCAGAACGTCGAGACACCATTTCTTGTTTAAATGTTAAAAACAAAACTATAGGAGACAAAACTAAAATGAAAATAGAATTTCTTAGTAAGTATATGACAATGAATGAAGCAAATCGCGAGTTTGTTGGACATCAAGCATCAGACTTGATCAAATACTGCTGGTTTGATGGTAAACCATGCTCGCACACGGATTTTGCACATTTTCCCAGCTTACGATATGGAAATTGTTACGTCTTCAACAAAGTATATGGAAGTAAATTGCCTCTAAAATCCACATCAATAGGATATACTAGTGGTTTGGAGTTAGTTGTAAATCTAGAGGTAGAACAATACGTATCTTTCACTCCTTCCGTTGGACTGCGTGTTTTGATCCATGATGCAACCGAAGAACCAAACCCAGAAGAAGAAGGAATAAACATAAACCCAGGTTTTGAGACATCCATAGCTTTGAAGCAAACGGTTATTGAACGGCTGCCTGCACCTTATCGGGATCGTTGTATAAATTACATATTTCGCGTGAATCAAAGCAATGAAGAAGAATGCATGAAAATTTGTCTGCAGGAGCAGAGCTTTCAAATGTGCGATTGCATTGACCCGACTGTGATGATACTTCCCGATCTAAAACATTGTAATTTGCTAGATGAGGCAGATGTATGCTGTCTGGACAACGTTCAAGACAGAATTGCTTTAGGAGATTTACCTTGCGATTGCCCGCTAGCATGTACTTCAACATCATACGAGGAGGAGCTCTCAAAAGCTTTATGGCCATCTAAGTCTGCGTACATTTTGAATAGTACAAATTATTATACCTTTGGTTACCTAAATAATAATTATGTCTTTTTGAAAGTATTTTATTCCACTTTGATACAAAACGTTTACACACAACTTCCGATGTTTGAAGAATGTGAAATATTTAGTCACCTTGGAGGAGAGTTGGGATTGTGGCTTGGGCTTACTTTATTTGCTTTATTGGAATTGATCGAAGTGGTAATATATTTTTGCAATGATTTACAAGGATATTTCGCAATGAAATAAGATTATATTTGTTATATATATATTTTTGTAAGGTTTAAGTCAATAAATCTTCTAAGTCAATCCTTTGTTAATGACTCAATTTCACTTAAGGGAGCATTCTCACTGCATGCTAACCACATTTGCGAAGACAAGTAAATATGATTCTCGCATGCGCTAGCAATTCATCTTACATGTTTCATAGTTTCTAATCAATCTAGAGCTACATGATGCAGAGTGAATGGCCCTTAAGAAATAAAATATAAATCTTTATCTTATTTTTTAACCTATATTTAAGTAGTAGCAGTTGTAGTAATACTTTATTTGTGTCATACTAGAGTTGCATAATGTACTATTAGTGACAATCAAAGAAACATCCCCGAGGATTATCCGAAGACATACCATCGCAGTTTTGATGTTCTGCTGAATGCCCTGCTTTTGCAGCCCGACGACCTGAGTGCGAAATTGTGTACCTTACGTTTGAGCGAGGTGAAATGATACACACCCATGGTTTTCTCGTTGATTGCTCAAAGTAGTCCCGTACCCGCAGCCAGTGATGCTTGCTTTCGGTGATCCTACATTAAAAGTAGCAAATAAGAAAAATTCTCTAAAATTAAAACGTGCGAAGGCCATAAAGTGGAAAAGAGTGGCTAACAATAAATATTTATACTTTCGTTCATAAATGTGCAGGGAACGCCTTATAAGCCCTTGATAGATTGAAAAAAAGACAACAAAAAGCATATGACATAGATGGAATAAAAAATATATGAAGGGCTCCTGGGCTCCTGTGAAAACCAAACCATAACTTTTTTTCTTATATTTAAAAATAAAAATACAAGACTTTTCCGTCAAAGCTCTTAGTATATGTAGGAAAAAAATGGAAAAAGTAAAGGAGGGCTAAAGGTGTCCTGCCGTAATAAAGCCATTACTCTTAATAATAAATCTATCCACTATGTTTATCCATATCCGCAATGTTACCCAAAATATATGATTTTGCGTATCATTAGCCCTAGAGGACATTAGCATCAATATTCTCACTGATTTCAATGATGGTATCATTCAATTCTGCCACAGACTGAAACTGATCTTTTTTGGTATATATTACCTTACTAAGGATTCCCCCCCCCCCCCGTTTTCTTGGGAATTGAGTTCGGGGAAAGGGAAGTTCATTCATGACAAGCATCCTATTGTTAACATATGAAAATTTTACAACATAAATTGAATCATTATCCTGCTGGTAAACCTGACTTGTGCCCAAAAATGACGAAAAATGAGAGTCTATGAATTTTTATAAATTGGTAGCCATGGTTGAAAAGCTGGGTTATGTTTTCTCCTATAGATAAAGCTTTCCCACACAATAAATGAGCCTTCACATTGTAAGATGGAAAAGGAATCCTATTCTTTTCTCAGGCAGTTGCAATAGCACACAAAACTGACTGAGCCATCCATATTCTTTTTTTTTTTTTTTCTACTTCTTTTTGCTTGTAAACAGATATCAACATAAGATGCTGTTTAATACTATAGATAAAATGTTGGACAATAGTTGAGGAAAAACAGAGGAAATGGACAGCAAGGTGATGGCTCTTTTATGGTGTGGGGAGTCTTCGGCAATGGTGGTAAATTAGTGTGGCTGTTTCCCAAGGCCGGATTAAGCGTACGCGGGGCCCTAGGCCATTCAAATTTTTGGGGCCCGTAAATTAAATTTTCTTCTCGTATATTTTTTATTTATTCAAATATAAAAGTATTTATATATTTTTTCATTTAAGAAAGCATATTTAAAATTAAAATAAATAATAATAAATTAAATTTTACTTTATTTTATTAAATTAGAAGTAAACAATAATCATAACATTTTCGAAAAATTTGAAAAATCATTGTTTTTCTTAATTTTTTTAATTTATTTTCAAAAAATCCATTTTAAGGGGGCCCCTAATCATTGGCGGTCCCAGGCCCTGGCCTAATGGATAATCCAGCCCTACTGTTTACCCTAGCATTATGAAAGCAACTGATTACCAAAGATTTCTAGAAACTCATTTCAGAGAGAACAGGTGGTCCACGTTGAATTTTTCAGCCGGGCAACTCCCATATCCGCATTTTAAAATCTTTAAGGGTATAAAAAAGATATCTTCAAGGTGTAAAATCTTCAAGGGTTTCGATAATAAGCTGCATGTTAAAGAATCGTCGACTTATTCAAATGATACCGAACACCGAGAAATATATGTTTAGAACTCTTATATGTACTCTATTTAGTTATGTACTCTATTTAGTTATGTACTCTTTGTAAATATGTGTTTAGATATTGAGTTTCTTAATATATATGTTTGGTTAACATTAGTTTTATTTGTGTCGATTTTGTTTCCGTGGGACATAATTACCTAATGCTATCTTTCATTGGGTACTTCATCCACTGACCAGTTTTAAACATTTCAAAAGCATCAATTTTTTTAAACTTATTACTTCTTTTTGAAAATGTTCTCGAATGTTCATACTGCCAAATTAACATATTAATTATTATAAGTGAAAATTACTTATTCGAAAGTGAAATTAAGAAACAGAGTATCATCCAATCACATAACTTAAATTAAAGCTGAACAAAACTGGATCCTTAGGGATTCTTCTTTTTTTTCCCACAAAAAATAAAATAGTCAATTATCTACAAAAATAAAAATTATTCAATGTAAAAAAAATAATAATAATATGAAAAAATATATACTTTTGAGAGTAAATTAATATTTTTTGGAAGTTTGCTAAGATCCAGTTTTATCTACTTTTCCCTAAAAACTGTATAACTATATAGAAAGAATAAAAAGAAAACTTTTCAAAGCTATAAAACAAATATGAAATAAATTTAAACGATATTAAAGATATTACCAGTGAAAATGCAGAACCTATACGTTACCAATTTTTGAAAGAGATTAATGATATAATCAATTTTAAATCTAAAACAGAGTTATTCAACTCATTCAAAACCTTAAACTCTTTAGCATTTCAATATAAACTATAAGCTGATATATCTTTTGATAGTATTAATGCATAATAAAATTTACTTTTGTTTGCACACTTCCACAAAAATAAATTTGAAAAAATTGCGTAAAAAAAAAATAGTCATTAAAAATGTGTAAAAGAGCTTGGAGCAATATAGTCATAAGGCCTAATTTTTCCAACGGTGGCATTTTTACATAAACTTTTTTTTTTTAGTTGTTGGTAGGTTTAGAAAATTAGCTTTAGACGACTGTACAATACAAAGAAATATTTTAATGCTTACATGAAAACCGTTGAGTATTTTTTTAAAAAAACTAAAATGTAATTATTATTATTTTGAATTTTTTTTAAATATGACAAGCTTATAAAGTTTTAAAATCGATACTTAAAAAAAAATCACTTACGTGATTAGGTAGGTAGCAAATTACACGAGAAATTACTCTAAATTCGTAGGATTTAATCAAATAAAAAAAATTTATAATCATTATTCAATTGCATAATAGTGTAAATATATAGAGAACTATTGTTGTATTCAATTGTTATTAATGGAGTAAAATTACTATAAATATTGGGAATTCGCGCAAAATATCGGAAATTCATTAAATTTTCCATTTGAAAGCATTTTAGCAAACTTATCTTCGGTGACTTTTGAATGAAACTAACCCATCTTCGTTACAAAGAGTATCATTAATATTTTAACACCTAACCTTCAAACTGCTTTCCTTCACCTTGAATACTTTTTAACTAATTTCCGTTAATTAGAAGGCATATATTATGTTTCTAATTGCTAAATGGAAAATTTCGAATTGATAAAATCATTGTAAATAAAAATAAAAATTTAAGTTGAGGTTCATAACACTTCAGAGGGTTATACGAAACTGCTCAGAAATTTTGATAGCTGTATGTACAATAGTTTTTTGTGTCGAGTGTTTTCCGTTAATAAGTTATTTTCATTAAAATTATCTAAAAAATACTCTTAAACAAAAAATTTCTTGTGCTTTTACATTTTCACTATTAAATATGTTTATTTAAATTAATATACAATATAAATTTCAATAATGTTGTGTAAAATATTTATTTTTCAAAAATTTTGTCCCGAAGTTAGTCGGATACCTTAATGTCAAAATTCATTTTATCTTTTTAAATAAATAGGTAACGAAAACAGAGAGAAAATAATCATTATAAATTTTGATTATTTTTTCGCCTTAAAGTATTTAATGACCTTCACAAGATTTTAAATTAAGAAAGCAAATATGAGTAAAAAAAAAAAGTAAGTAAATAAATAAATGCTAATGCGTAATAACTGTAATTTCATACGACAAAATTTAAGACTTTTCTCGTCGTGGAATGAATATGTATATATATATATATATATATATATATATATATATATATATATATATATATATATATATATATATATATATATATATATATATATATATATATATATATATATATATATATATATATATATATATATATATATATATTTATATATATATATATATATATATATATATAAAGTTTTGATTTTATCAACAATACAAAAGTTAAAAAATTTGGTAAAAAAGACCACTGCCGTGACCAGGATTCGAACCTGGGTTATTGCGGCCACAACGCAATGTACTAACCACTATACAATCACGGCTACGCACGGGTTTCAAATTGTTAAATACTAGTTAATAGAAACGTCTACAAATGAAATGCGAATTTTAAAATAAATGGAGCATATCAATCTCATCGAAAATATTGCTTTCCTACTCGCGGTATAGGTGGCAGCACTGGGAAAAATTAAAATTTAAGTTTTTTTGAAAAAACTTTGTTTTAATTTTTTTTTTTTTACAAAAAAAAAAATTTAATGAATAAACAAAGCTTTCAAGTTGGCTATTTAATTACAATATCATCAACTCTCATGACTATTTCATAAAAATTAAGAATTATTCTTTTAAAATTAACACAATTTTAATAATACAACACAAGTTTATTTCACAAGTTTATAACACAAGTTTATTTCAATTGATTTAGTTTCCAATTCGATTGGAATAAGATTTAAAACGAATATTATAGCTATTTCTAAAAGTAACTTTTTTAAAAAAATTCTAAATTTGGTTACTAAAAAGCCTCGTTAAAAGTTAGCAATAATGCAAAATTGTAATTGCTAACATTGCTTTTTTGCAGTTTCAAAAAATTTTTTTGAATTCATTATCTTAATTGCATATGTTGACTGCGTTCAATTTTACATGAAATTTGTTACAATAATTAATGTAGCTAATTTGAAAATTAAATAAAAAAATTTACTGTTTGATAATTACAAGACAAGTTAACTAAATCGTAAAAGAAATATAAAATTAGTTTTTAGTTATTACTTTAAGGAACCAGAAACCCAACTTTCAGTTTTAAGCCTATAAGTTTGAATCATTATAAAAAAACGAAAACATAAAAATAACAGAATATAACAAGGAATGGTAAAAAAAAAAATATCTCTAATTAAACCTTTAAAAAAGGGATAAATAAATAATTTACAGGTAAATACCATTCTAACATCCATTCGCGATCGCAATGAACTATAGGGGGCGTCATTGTATGAGACGAATTCCTGCGATTTCTATATATGCAGTCACGTCTTTAATGTAGCGTGTAGCATTGTAACGTTCCTTCTTTATTGTGCTTATTAATTTAAAAAAGAAAATTGTTTGGTATTCTTTCTTATGCAAGCGAAACAAAATGTTACCTCTTTTCTTAAGAGAAGGAACATCCAAAACACATGGGAAAAATATTTGTAAATAAACAGAGAAAACAAAATATGTATCTTCTTATTAGAGTTAAAACCTAATGCCTGCGAGATCGTTTTATTCAATTTAATGATGTAACATGAAAGGCCTATTTAAACTTTACATTCCATAGTTTTATGAATCATATTACTTCAAACAATAAAATATTCAAAAAATATACATAAGCCATAATTTTATATCATTTAATTTTTCAAAAAAAGTTATTTGACAAAAATGTTTGAAAAAAAAAAACGTAAAATAAGAAATGCTTACGAAAAAAAAAAAAAAAAAAAAAAACGATTCTAAAAATTCCTCAAATTCAAATAAAATTCATTCATGATTATTTTAATTCTTAATCGGGGGTAGAAAACCATTCTATAGAGAACAATCATCAAATTCCAAAATGATATGTTCATCGTTTGAAAACTTTATTCTTAAATTATATGTACATGGATTATCCCTTCATCACTTTAGGATGATATACCACGCAACAAAATTTAATAATTGCAAGTATATATATATATATATATATATATATATATATATATATATATATATATATATATACAATATGAATTTCAATATGGAACTTAAAAACAGAATAGCTGAATTCTAGTTGAAATTTATCAATCAAAATTAAAAAAAACGTACCAAGAAAACGATAAAAATTTATTAATAGTCAACACTAATGATACCACTTCAAGTAATTCGGATGATTGTTTACTGTTGTTTTTCGAATTATGTAGATAGAGAAATGCATACTATTCTATAAAGAAGAAGAATATTCTATAACTATTACAGCTCTGTACGTTTTGAATTCACAGTTATTCATTTTAGTGAAGTAAGCAATGTTGACTTCACATTAATTTGTAATGAATTTAAGACAAAAAAAATTTATTTTCTAGTAATACACACATCTGTAACAGCATGCGATCACGAAATCGGAAGTTATGTTGTTGAAAGGTAAAAACTATTTAGAAACTCTTCAAATGTTGGGCGCATTCTGTTTCTGAAAGATTTACCAATGTTCTGTGTCGTTTCTTCAAGTTTTTCTTTTTTTTCCTTAAAGAAATATTGCTTTTTATTTGCTGCTAAAAAAATGACGACCTATTCTGTTATGATTCTGATAGAACGAAATGAAAACTTAATAAATAAAAGCCTGAAAATATCTATCCACAAGAGGGCGTACTCGAGAGTTGCTATCGCGAATACTCCAACAATTTGCGACCAAAAAAAAAAAAAAAAGAGACCAGAAAAAAAAAAAAAAAAAAAAAGAAAAAAAGAAAAAAAAAAGAAAAAAAACCCTATTAGATTTTACTTTTTTCTTAAGTAAGGCATGAAATAGACCATGAATTTCAATTTAAAAGCATGTGTTTCGTTATAAAAATATGCTTTTTAATACAGTATTAGCTTTCAATTTTTAGGCTATTTCTTTATTTTTTTAAAACCAATTTCATGATCTTTTTAAGTTTGAAATATTCCGTAATTTGATACCACAGAAGATTAAAAAAAGAAAAGAAAAAGAAAAGGTTTTTAAGATAGTGTGCAGAATGAAAAGTTTTTCACAATGACCAAAGTATTTAAAAAAAATTACCATCTACTTAATCTTTTTAAGCATTTCACTTCTGAAATATATATCTTTATTATATAAGCTCAAATTGTGAAATTTCGTCTAATTTGATACTTAAATATTACATGCTCTCTCTCTCTCTCTCTCTCTCCCTGTGTGTGTGTGTGTGTGTGTGCGTGCGTGCGTGTGTGTAAATATTTGCGTCTCACAAAGGTAGAATTTTACATTTAGTACATGTAATTGTTACATGCAACAAAAAGCAATGTCTGCAATATTGGTGATCATTTATTTTGAAGTTTTCCAGGCATGTACAAGAAAAAAAATTTTAGTTTATTAATTTTTTTTTCATGAAATTTAATAGAAAGCAAATCTTTATAGTTTAACTTTCAATCAATTTATTAGGAAAGAAAATTCGTACAATCGTTCATTCTTTCAATTAATATGTAATTCTCTGTAGTTCATACTTTTGATGCTACAGTTCATACTAAAATGTTCTTCCCATTAAGAAAAAATGCCCTTACTCCATGTTTTGTAATTAATAAGTAAAGAAAACAGAAAGAAAAAAATCATTATAAGTTTTGATTTATTTTTCCCTTTAAAATACTTAACAATCTACGCAAGTTTCTAAGCGAAAAAAAGCTAATATGAGTAAAAGAAAAAAATAAATAAACAAAACAAAAAATGATAATGTGTAATAACTATAAGGCACGCCGAAATTTAAGACTTTTCTAATCGTGGAATATATGCATAAAAAGTTTCGTTTCAATAGAGTTTTGATATTATCAACAATACAAAAGTTAAAAAACGTGGTAAAAATGACCACTGCCGTGACCTGGATTCGAACCTGGGTTATTGCGGCCACAACACAATGTACTAACCACTATACGATCACGGCTACGAAAGAGTTTCAGCTTGTTAAATACTAGTTAATAGAAACGTCTACAAATGAAATGCGAATTTTAAAATAAATGGAGCATATCAAATATCAATCCCATCGAAATAATGCTTTCCTACTCGTAGTATAGGTGGCAGCATTGGAGAAAACTAAAAATGCATTAAAAAAAAAATTTGTTTTAATTCTTTTCTTTTTACAAAAAAAATAAGCTTTCAAATTGGGCTATTTAATTACAATGTCATTAACTCTCAAACTGTAGCATCAAAATTAAAAATTATTCTGTTAAAATTATACAGGTAATAACACAAGTTTCCTTCCACTGGTTTAATTTCCGGTTCAATTGAAATAAGATTTACAACTATTACCATAGCTATGCAGTTAACTTGTTATTTAAATTCTAATTTAACTTTTTACTAAAAAGTCTCCATAAAGATTTCTCATAAAAGAGATCGTTTAGCAATTGTGCAGAAAGGTATTTTCTAACATTTTGCTTCATGGTTTTAAATAGTTATTTTGAATCCATTATCTTAATTGCATATGTTGACTGCATTCAATTTTACATGAAATTTGTTACAGTTGTAAATGTATCGTATTTAAAAATTAAATAAAAAAAATCACTTTTTGATAATTGCAAAAACAAGTTAACTAAATCTGTGCATCATAAAACGTAGAGGAATAGAGAAACATAAAATTACTTTTTAGAATAATAAAAGAATAAGAAACCTAACGTAAATTTTTTTTAAATATAATAGAATATAATAAGGAATGTTAAATGAATATTTCTAATTAAACCTTTATGTAAGGGATAAATAAACAATTTACTGATAAGTGCCATAGTAACATCTATACGTCAACAATTTACGATAAAAATCGTTTCATGGTATATAGCATTGATGAAAGAAAAAAATCTATCTAATCTGTTTGTGAATAACGCACTTTATTTTTATTTTTATCGCCAATATTTGGAAGAACTACTAAGGAAATTATTGCACAGTGCGCAAAAAATAAATAAATAAGAAAAAGAATGGACATCTTCTAACTTTTGATTTGATTATTGAATTTTCACGTACTAGGACTCAATCTTCATTATCCGGAACTAAAAGCGAATTAAATTTTGCCAAACGTTATTTTAGGTTACAAAATCGAACGCACAAACGCTCTTTCTCTCAAAACATGTTTTCTTTTTTTTATCTTCTCTCCGATACAATGGGTTTAGAATTTTGATCCTCAAAACACGGAGTTAGAAACAATCTGAAAATTATTCTCCCAATAGTGTAGGTAGGAGATAGTTCGACCTTCTTTAAACGTTAATTTCACTTTTTGCGTATTTCGCCTACTCAAAAAAGTTATATTCTTAAATTTTTATAAGACAATTTTTTTTTTTTTTTGACCTATTTCCTTCAAATTTTAGATTTTGGCATACATAATTACTCTAATAAAATTAGTGCAAAAAATTGTGTACCTTAAAATTCAACACTTTTCGATCATTAGTAAATAAAATTTAAAAAATATTTAATCGTAATAAAAAATGACTTTTTGCGTGGAGTTATCTACAGACAAAATACATTGTATGCAAAATAGTTTTTTTTCTAATATTTCTAAATAATCTTCTGATATAATCATGTTTATAAAATATCTACTCTTTTTTTTTTTAATATTTTCTAAAGTCTAAAATACGAATCTACCAAATAGTTGAATCTTTTTACTGAAAAGTTCGTTGTTGGTTTTGTATCATAAAATATAGTTTGCACTAAATAATTAGCATATTTAAAGTCCCCTCTTTAAATCAATGAGATCGGCACTTCGCGAAAATCCGATCATAAGAATTTGATACAAAAAACGTTTAAAAAGAAGGGGTTTTATGATTGTAGAAGTTTTCCACAATCACATTTTCCTCATTTATAAAAAAATTTATCTCCAACTAAATCTTTTTAAGTGTTTTACTTCAGAAATATAAATCATTATTATATAAGTTCCCATTGTGAAATGTTGTGTATTTCGACATCACGCATGATTTTTGAAAACGGAAAAAAAAGGCGTAAAAAAAGGGTATCAAGTTTCAAAAATATTACTTTTTAAAATTCAATTTCTAACGAACTATTTGGTAAATTTCTCTCAAATTTTGTATTTTGCCATTTAAAATTACATTCTTAACGTAAAAAATTGTATACTTTACAATTCAAAATTTTTTCGAATTTTACTGAAAAATATAATACTAATATTTACTTAAAGTAATATATTGCATGGAATTATCTTTTGTAAAATGAATTTTATAATTGCGTGCAAAAATTTTTCAAATCACTAGAAAAGTTCTCGAGATTTGGCGAAACACGCAAAAATATCAGAAAAACATTAAGGGGTCTAAATCTTGGACCGCTCTCCTGACCAAACTATCGGAACCCAGATACTTCCCGGCTTGCGGCTACCCCCTATTTAAGAAGGCAAAAATCTGAATCCGTAGAAAAAAATGTTTGTTTATCCTGAGAAAGTGTACTTTCCAGTCTGATTTCGAAACATAAAATATCGTTAGCTGTAATTAATTAACGTTTATGAGGTTACCCCTTTGGACCATTAAAATTAGAGGAAGATCCGATCAAAACTTATTTATTTTGCTCGCAATAGCTCGGACCAGAGTAAATATTTGCACAATGGAGAAATTTTACTTGTTGTATATGTAATTGATACTTGTAGCAAAAAGAAATGTATGCAATATAGATGATCATTTGCTTTAATGTTTTCCAGGCATGTACTAGAGAACTTTTTTATTTTATGAATATTTTTTTTCCATTCAAATCCATGGAGAGCAAATCTTTACAGTTCAAACTTTCAATGAATTTAATAGGAAAGAAAATTCGTATAATGGTTCATACTTTCAATAAGTAAGTAAATCTCTATAGTTTATGCTTTTGAATCTACAGTTTATGTTAAAATGTCCTTCCATTTAAAAAAAAAACAGCCCTTACTCCATATTTGCAATTAAATAGGTAAAGAAAACAGAATAAAACAATCATTATAAATGTGGATTATTTTTCCTTTTAAAGTAATTAACGATTTTCACAAGTTTCTAAATTAAAGAAAGTTATTATTAGTAAAAAAAAAAATAATAAATAGATAATAATGCTAATGCGTAATAACGTACGCAAAGGTTTAAGACGGTTCTAGTCGTGAAATATATGTATAAAAAGTTTCATTTTAATAAAGTTTTGGTTTTATTAACAATACAAAAGTTAAGAAACGTGGTTAAAAAAAAAAAAAAGACCACTGCCGTGACCAGGATTCGAACCTGGGTTATTGCGGCCACAACGCAATGTACTAACCACTATACGATCACGGCTACGCACGGGTTTCAAATTGATAAATACTAGTTAATAGAAACGTCTACAAATGAAATGCGAATTTTAAAATAAATGGAGCATATCAATCTCATCGAAAATATTGCTTTCCTACTCGCGGTATAGGTGGCAGCACTGGGAAAAATTAAAATTGAAGTTTTTGTGAAAAAACTTTGTTTAAATTTTTTTCTTTTTACAAAACAAAAAATTTATGAATAAACAAAGCTGTCAAGTTGGCTATTTGATTACAATATCATCAACTCTCATGACTATTTCATCAAAATTAAGCATTATTCTTTTAAAATTAACACAATTTTAATAATACAACACAAGTTTATTTCACAAGTTTATAACACAAGTTTATTTCAATTGATTTAGTTTCCAATTCGATTGGAATAAGATTTAAAACGAATATTATAGCTATTTCTAAAAGTAACTTTTTTAAAAAAATTCTAAATTTGGTTACTAAAAAGCCTCGTTAAAAGTTTAGCAATAATGCAAAATTGTAATTGCTAACATTGCTTTTTTGCAGTTTCAAAAAATTTTTTTGAATTCATTATCTTAATTGCATATGTTGACTGCGTTCAATTTTACATAAAATTTGTTACAATAATTAATGTAGCTAATTTGAAAATTAAATAAAAAAATTTACTGTTTGATAATTACAAGACAAGTTAACTAAATCATAAAAGAAATATAAAATTAGTTTTTAGTTATTACTTTAAGGAACCAGAAACCCAACTTTCAGTTTTAAGCCTATAAGTTTGAATCATTATAAAAAAACGAAAACATAAAAATAACAGAATATAACAAGGAATGGTAAAAAAAAAAATATCTCTAATTAAACCTTTAAAAAAGGGATAAATAAATAATTTACAGGTAAATACCATTCTAACATCCATTCGCGATCGCAATGAACTATAGGGGGCGTCATTGTATGAGACGTATTCCTGCGATTTCTATATATGCAGTCATTCAGTCCTCTGAGACGTCTTTAATGTAGCGTGTAGCATTGTAACGTTCCTTCTTTATTGTGCTTATTAATTTAAAAAAGAAAATTGTTTGATATTCTTTCTTACGCAAGCGAAACAAAATTTTACCTCTTTTCTTAAGAGAAGGAACATCCAAAACACATGGGAAAAATATTTGTAAATAAACAAAGAAAAAAAAATATGTATCTTCTTATTAGAGTTAAAACCTAATGCCTGCGAGATCGTTTTATTCAATTTAATGATGTAACATGAAAGGCCTATTTAAATTTAAACTTTACATTCCATAGTTTTATGAATCATATTACTTCAAACAATAAAATATTCAAAAAATATACATAAGCCATAATTTTATATCATTTAATTTTTCAAAAAAAGTTATTTGACAAAAATGTTTGAAAAAAAAAACGTAAAATAAGGAATGCTTCGAAAAAAAAAAAAAAAAAAAAAAAAAAAAAAAAAAAAACGATTCTAAAAATTCCTCAAATTCAAATAAAATTCATTCATGATTATTTTAATTCTTAATCGGGGGTAGAAAACCATTCAATAGAGAACAATCATCAAATTCCAAAATGATATGTTCATCGTTTGAAAACTTTATTCTTAAATTATATGTACATGGATTATCCCTTCATCACTTTAGGATGACATACCACGCAACAAAATTTAATAATTGCAAGTATATATATATATATATATATATATATATATATATATATATATACAATATGAATTTCAATATGGAACTTAAAAACAGAATAGCTGAATTCTAGTTGAAATTTATCAATCAAAATTAAAAAAAACGTACCAAGAAAACGATAAAAATTTATTAATAGTCAACACTAATGATACCACTTCAAGTAATTCGGATGATTGTTTACTGTTGTTTTTCGAATTATGTAGATAGAGAAATGCATACTATTCTATAAAGAAGAAGAATATTCTATAACTATTACAGCTCTATACGTTTTGAATTCACAGTTATTCATTTTAGTGAAGTAAGCAATGTTGACTTCACTTTAATTTGTAATGAATTTAAGACAAAAAAAATTTATTTTCTAGTAATACACACATCTGTAACAGCATGCGATCACGAAATCGGAAGTTATGTTGTTGAAAGGTAAAAACTATTTAGAAACTCTTCAAATGTTGGGCGCATTCTGTTTCTGAAAGATTTACCAATGTTCTGTGTCGTTTCTTCAAGTTTTTCTTTTTTTTTTCCTTAAGGAAATATTGCTTTTTATTTGCTGCTAAAAAAATGACGACCTATTCTGTTATGATTCTGATAGAACGAAATGAAAACTTAATAAATAAAAGCCTGAAAATATCTATCCACTAGAGGGCGTACTCGAGAGTTGCTATCGCGAATACTCCAACAATTTGCGACAAAATTCATTTAACGCTCATCACAACCAAAGATATTTGGATTTCAATATATTTAGGATCAATCCACGTAATTTTTTAATCCGCTAAAAATAATAATAAATAAATAAATAAAACGTAATAGATATTTATCTTTTCAATTTTCAGAAACTATCCATGGAAAATTTTATTTACTATTCATGGAAAATTTTTATTAAAGAAAAAAAAAATTATAGACTCTACTTGGGGAAAACGTAGAGGAGAGGGGGGCACATGTGAACTTGGTATGTTTTACCAATATGATTTGAAATAAAAAATCTTGAAAATGTTTTCAATATATGGCAGTACTAGTCCTACCTCTCAGCAAAAACTTTCAGAAAAATTAGTCATTTTGTTGTTCTCTTCTGACAATTTCTTTGTATCAGCTGGTGTTGTATATACTTTTATCACTAGCTTCTTCAAGTGAAAACATAGTATAAATCAACTAATAAGTTAAAATTAACTGTTGCAGACCATTATATGAACATTCAGGTAAGTTTATGACAATTATAAAAATTTTTTTCTCAATTAAAAATTCTTTATTTTTCAAGTTAGGTTTAAGAAAGATGATGAGGCACTTGTGAACAAAACATCTGGGGCAGATGTGAACAGTTCACACGTGCCCCTACAAAGTATTAAGATTATTATCCTCATGATATTATAAGTTTAAAAAATATGTATGCATTTAAAATTATTATTATTTAATTTTTCATGAAAAATTCATTAATTGTTAATTTTTTCTTTTAAAATTTTTTTTTTTTATTAAATGGTTGGTCAAAAATTTTGTGTTATAAAATGATTACAATCTTTACTGTGAGAAATTGATGATATTTTTTGAAAAATGAAAGGGTAAAAAAATTTGTTCACATGTGCCCCCCCCCCCTCTTCCCTACTTTAGTTTGTATTTCCATCCCCAATATCTGGAAGTATTACAAAATAAATTATTGCATAGTGCGCAAAAAATACATAAATAAAAAAGAAAATGAACATATTCTAACTTTTGATTTAATTATCGAATTTTCATGTATTAGGACTCGATATTAGTGATTCAAAGGCATAATCTTAACAAAGAGAATTAATTTTTACAAATGTTATTTTAGGTTACAAATTCGAGCACAAAAACGTTCTGTCTCTGAATAAACGTGCTTTTTTTTTCCTACAAAGGATGTAGATTTTTGACCATCAAAACACGGAGATCAAAACAATCTGAAAAATATTCACCCAATAGTTTAGGTAGGAGATTGTTCGACCTTTAAACGTTAATTTCCCTTTTTGCGTATTTCGACATCTCAGAAATGTTGTATTCTTAATTATTTATTCCTCGAAAATTTTTTGACCAATTCTTTTCCAAATTTTAGATTTTCTCATACAAAATTACTTTAATAAAATTTGAGCAGGAAATTGTATACCTTAAAATTCAACACTTTTCGATCATTAGAAAATTAAATTTAAAAAAATTCGTAATGAAAAAAACCTTTATGCATGGAATTAAATATGGATCCAAATCTACCAAACGATAGTATCGTTGTACCGAAAAGTACGTTGTGTCTGATTTTGTAACATGAAATATTGTTTACACTTTTGAAGTCCCCTCTTTAAACCAATAAGATTGACACTTACTTTACGAAAATCTAATCAAGAGAAGAAACTAAAAAAAGACGAAAAGAAAAACTTTTAGATTATAAAAAATTAGAAGAAACAAAAAAAAAAAAAAAAAAAAAAAAAAAAACCCTATTAGATTTTGTTTTTTTCTTATGCAAGATGTAAGACATGAAATAGACCATGAATTTCAATTTAAAAGCATGTGTTTCGTTATAAAAATATGCTTTTTAATACTGTATTAGCTTTCAATTTTTAGGCTATTTCTTTATTTTTTTAAAACCAATTTCATGATCTTTTTAAGTTTGAAATATTCCGTAATTTGATACCACAGAAGATTAAAAAAAAGAAAAGAAAAATAAAAGGTTTTTAAGATAGTGTGCAAAATGAGAAGTTTTTCACAATGACCAAAGTATTTCAAAAAAATTGCCACCTACTTGCATTTCACTTCTGAAATATATATCTTTATTATATAAGCTCCCATTCTGAAATTTCGTCTAATTTGATACTTAAATATTACATGTTCTCTCTCTCTCTCTCCCTGTTTGTGCGTGTATGCGTGCGTTTGTGTAAATATTTGCGTCTCACAAAGGTAGAATTTTACATTTAGTACATGTAATTGTTACATGTAACAAAAAGCAATGCCTGCAATATTGGTGATCATTTATTTTGAAGTTTTCCAGGCATGTACAAGAAAAAAAATTTTAGTTTATGAATTTTTTTTTCATTAAATTTAATAGAAAGCAAATCTTTATAGTTTAACTTTCAATCAATTTATTAGGAAAGAAAATTCGTACAATCGTTCATTCTTTCAATTAATATGTAATTCTCTGTAGTTCATACTTTTGATACTACAGTTCATACTAAAATGTTCTTCCCATTAAGAAAAAATGCCCTTACTCCATGTTTTGTAATTAATAAGTAAAGAAAACAGGAAGAAAAAAATCATTATAAATTTTGATTTATTTTTCCCTTTATAATACTTAACAATCTACGAAAGTTTATAAACGAAAAAAAGCTAATATAAGTAAAAGAAAAAAATAAATAAACAAAACAAAAAATGATAATGTGTAATAACTATAAGGCACGCCAAAATTTAAGACTTTTCTAATCGTGGAATATATGCATAAAAAGTTTCGTTTCAATAGAGTTTTGATATTATCAACAATACAAAAGTTAAAAAACGTGGTAAAAATGACCACTGCCGT
Organism: Parasteatoda lunata; assembly: GCA_949128135.1. Classification (NCBI taxonomy): domain Eukaryota; kingdom Metazoa; phylum Arthropoda; class Arachnida; order Araneae; family Theridiidae; genus Parasteatoda; species Parasteatoda lunata. The sequence goes on from OX421971.1 coordinate 102,462,973, forward strand.
GACCAGGATTCGAACCTGGGTTATTGCGGCCACAACGCAATGTACTAACCACTATACGATCACGGCTACAAAAGGGTTTCAGCTTGTTAAATACTAGTTAATAGAAACGTCTACAAATGAAATGCGAATTTTAAAATAAATGGAGCATATCAAATATCAATCCCATCGAAATAATGCTTTCCTACTCGTAGTATAGGTGGCAGCATTGGAGAAAACTAAAAATGCATTAAAAAAAAAAATTGTTTTAATTTTTTTCTTTTTACAAAAAAAAAAATAAACAAAGCTTTCAAATTGGGCTATTTAATTACAATGTCATTAACTCTCAAACTATTTCATCAAAATTAAAAATTATTCTATTAAAATTACACAGGTAATAACACAAGTTTCCTTCCACTGGTTTAATTTCCGTTTCAATTGAAATAAGATTTACAACTATTACCATAGCTATGCAGTTAACTTGTTATTTAAATTCTAATTTAACTTTTTACTAAAAAGTCTTCATAAAGATTTCTCGTAAAAGAGATCGTTTAGCAATTGTGCAAAAAGGTATGTTCTAACATTTTGCTTCATGGTTTTAAATAGTTATTTTGAATCCATTATCTTCATTGCATATGTTGACTGCATTCAATTTTACATGAAATTTGTTACAGTTGTAAATGTATCGTATTTAAAAATTAAATAAAAAAAATCACTGTTTGATAATTGCAAAAACAAGTTAACTAAATCTGTGCATCATAAAACGTAGAGGAATAGAGAAACATAAAATTACTTTTTAGAATAATAAAAGAATAAAAAACCTAACGTAAATTTTTTAAATATAATAGAATATAATAAGGAATGATAAATAAATATTTCTAATTAAACCTTTATGTAAGGGATAAATAAACAATTTACTGATAAGTGCCATAGTAACATCTATACGTCAACAATTTACGATAAAAATCGTTTCATGGAATATAGCATTGATGAAAGAAAAAAATCTTGGAATATAGCATTGATGAAAGAAAAAAATCTATCTAATCTATTTGGGAATAACGCACTTTATTTTTATCGCCAATATTTGGAAGAACTACAAAGGAAATTATTGCACAGTGCGCAAAAAATAAATAAATAAGAAAAAGAATGGACATCTTCTAACTTTTGATTTGATTATCGAATTTTCAGGTACTGGGACTCAATCTTCATGATCCTTAACTAAAAGCGAATTAATTTTTGCCAAACGTTGTTTAAGGTTACAAGATCGTAAAAACGTTCTTTCTCTGAAAACATGTCTTTTTTTTAATCTTTTCTCTGATACAATGGGTTTAGAATTTTGATCCTCAAAACACGGAGTTGGAAACAATCTGAAAATTATACTCCCAATAGTGTAGGTAGGAGGTAGTTCAACTTTCTTTAAACGTTAATTTCACTTTTTGCGTATTTCGCCTACTCAAAAAAGTTATATTCTTAAATTTTTATAAGAAATTTTTTTTTTTTGTGGACCTATTTCCTTCAAATTTTAGATTTTGGCATACATAATTACTCTAATAAAATTAGTGCAAGTAATTGTGTACCTTAAAATTCAACACTTTTCGATCATTAGTAAATAAAATTTAAAAAATATTTAATCGTAATAAAAAATAACTTTTTGCGTGGAGTTATCTATAGACAAAATACATTGTATGCAAAATAGTTTTTTTTCTAATATTTCTAAATACTCTTCTGATATAATCATGTTTATAAAATATCTACTCTTTTTTTTTTTTTTTTTTTTATATTTTCTAAAGTCTAAAATCCGAATCTACCAAATAGTTGAATTTTTTTACTGAAAAGTTCGTTGTTGATTTTGTATCATAAAATATAGTTTACACTAAATAATTAGCATATTTGAAGTCACCTCTTTAAATCAATGAGATTGGCACTTCGCGAAAATCCGATCATAAGAATTTGATACAAAAAACGTTTAAAAAGAAGGGGTTTTATGATTGTAGAAGTTTTCCACAATCACATTTTCCTCATTTATAAAAAAATTTATCTCCAACTAAACCTTTTTAAGCGTTTTACTTCAGAAATATAAATCATTATTATATTATAAGTTCCCATTGTGAAATGTTGTGTATTTCGACATCACGCATGATTTTTGAAAACGAGAAAAAAAAGGCGTAAAAAAAGGGTATCAAGTTTCAAAAATATTACTTTTTAAAATTCAATTTCTAACGAACTATTTGGTCAATTTCTCTCAAATTTTGTATTTTGCCATTTAAAATTACATTCTTAACGTAAAAAATTGTATACTTTACAATTCAAAAAATTTTCGAATTTTACTAAAAAATATAATACTAATATTTACTTAAAGTAATATATTGCATGGAATTATCTTTTGTAAAATGAATTTTATAATTGCGTGCAAAGATTTTTCAAATCACTTTAAAAGTTCTCGAGATTTGGCGAAATACGCAAAAATATAAGAAAAACATTAAGGGGTCTAAATCTTGGACCGCTCTCCTGACCAAACTATCGGAACCCAGATACTTCCCGGCTTGCGGCTACCCCCTATTTTAGAAGGCAAAAATCTGAATCCGTTGAAAAAAATGTGTGTTTATCCTGAGAAAGTGTACTTTCCAGTCTGATTTCGAAACATAAAATATCGTTAGCTGTTAATTAATTAGCGTTTATGAGGTTACCCCTTTGGACCATTAAAATTAGAGGAAGATCCGATCAAAACTTATTTATTTTGCTCGCTATAGCTCGGACCAGAGTTTTCCAGGCATGTACTAGAGAACTTTTTTATTTTATGAATATTTTTTTTCCATTCAAATCCATGGAGAGCAAATCTTTACAGTTCAAACATTCAATGAATTTAATAGGAAAGAAAATTCGTATAATGGTTCATTCTTTCAATAAGTAAGTAAATCTCTATAGTTTATGCTTTTGAATCTACAGTTTATGTTAAAATGTCCTTCCATTTAAAAAAAAAAAAACAGCCCTTACTCCATATTTGCAATTAAATAGGTAAAGAAAACAGAATAAAACAATCATTATAAATGTGGATTGGTTTTCCTTTTAAAGTAATTGACGATTTTCACAAGTTTCTAAATTAAAGAAAGTTAATATTAGTAAAAAAAAAAAATAATAAATAGACAAATAATGCTAATGCGTAATAACGTACGCAAAGGTTTAAGACGGTTCTAGTCGTGAAATATATGTATAAAAAGTTTCATTTTAATAAAGTTTTGGTTTTATTAACAATACAAAAGTTAAGAAACGTGGTTATAAAAAATTAAAAAAAACCACCGCCGTGACCAGGATTCGAACCTGGGTTATTGCGGCCACAACGCAATGTACTAACCACTATACGATCACGGCTACGCTTGAGATTCAATTTGTTAAATAGAAACTTACAAAATTGTCTACAAATGAAATGAGAATTTTAAAACAAATGGAGCATATCAATGTCATCGAAAGAAATGCATTCATACTCGCGGTATAGATGGTAGCATTGAAGAAAATTAAAAATGCATGCTAAAAAGACTCAGTTTTAATTTTTCTTTCTTCTTTATAAAAAAAAAATAAACAAAACTTGTTCAAAGCTTTTAAATTCAGTTATTTAACTACAGTGCCATTAACCATCCCACAACTATTTAATCAAAATTAGAAATTATTCAATTAAAATTACACAGCTATTAACACAAATTTGCTTCCACCGATTTGGTTTCCGATTTGATTAGAAAAAGATTTAAAACGATTATCATCGCTATTTCTACAATTAACTTATTTTTTAAATTCTAATTTATTTTTTGGCGGCTAAAAAGCCTCGTTAAAGGTATCTCATCAAAGAGATTACTTAGCAATAATGGAAAGAGTTTATTGCTAACATTACAGTTTTAAAAAACTTTTTTGAATCCATTATCTTAATTGCATATGTTGACTGCATTCAATTTTCTTGAAATTTGTTACATTAGTAAATGAAGCTAATTTAAAAATTAAATAAAAAATAACTCTTTGACAATTGCAAAAAAGTTGTATAAATCTGTGCATCATAAAACGTAGGGGAATATAGAAATATATAATTACTTTTTAGAATAATAAAGGAACCAAAAACATAACTTTCAGTTTTCAGCTTTTAATTTTGAATCGTAATAAAAAACGAAAATGTAAAAATAACAGGATATAATAAGGAATGATAAATAAATATTTCGAATAAAACCTTTAATAAACAAGGGATAAATAAATAATTTACTAGTAAATGCCATTGTAACTATTTACGATTTAATCAACAATTTACGATAAAAATCATTTTACGCTCATAACAACCTAAGATATTTAGATTTTAATTTATTTAGAATCATACCACGTGAATTTCTAGTCCACTCAGAATAATCATTATCTTTTTAATTTTTAGAAGCTATTCATGAAAAATTATTATCAACTATTCATGGAATTGATGAAGGGAAAAAAATCTATCAACTCTAATTGAGGAAAACGTACTTTATTTTGCATTTCTATCGTAAATATCTGGAAGAACTACAAAGGAAATTATTGTACAGTGCGCAAAAAAATAAATAAGAAAGAGAATGGACATCTTCTAACTTTTGATTTTTAATTATCGAACTTTCACGACTCGATCTTCATGATTCGAAGGTTTAACCTTAACCAAGCGAATTAATCTATCTGCAAATATTGGTGATCATTTATTTTATGGTTTTCCAGGTATGTACTAGAACTTTTTTTAGTTTATGAATATTTTTTTTAAATTCAATTTAATGAAAAGCAAATCTTCATAGTACACACTTTTAATCAATTTAAAGGGAAAGAAAATTCATATAATGGTCCATTCCTTCAATTAATAGGTGAACATCTATAGTTCAAACTTTTTGAAAGTACACTACTGAGACAGTGTACTTTTGATCAGTTCAAGGTATGTGCAACAGTTAGCACAATTACATTTTCCAGTATAGTCTTTGCCACTCAAGTAAAAAATTTTGTTTAAGTATAGCTATGTATTTTTAAAATAGTTCAATAAAATATTTTTTTTAAAATACAATTATTTATTTTAGTTAATTCAGTTTACTTGAGAAAAAAGTTTATTTGTATGAAAACCCAAACTAAATCAATTAATGAATTTAAAAGAAAAAACACTCAAAATTACTGTTATCGAAGATGTAACATACAATCATTTAAGGTACAACATATTTTGGTCCAAAAGTACAAGTAATATGTTATACCTTGGATCAATTTTCAGAATGAAGTGATTTTTTTTTTTTCAGAAGTGAATTGCAGAATTTGTCCACAAAATAATTATATCAATAAACAAGTGAATAATGTAACTCTCATAAAACTAATTAAGCAAAATAATTACTTTCTGCATTAAAAAAAAAAAGTTTAAAAATCGGTCCAAGACACAGCAGTCTCCCCTACATTCAAACTCTGAGTGTTATAGTTAATTTAATGTAAATTATTTTCCGTTTTTAACTCATTTTAAAAAATTCATACAAAAATGAGTTTAATTATAGTCTACAGATGTCATACAACTGATATACACATTTGGTACATAGTCATGCCAAATCATTAAACTACAATGAAACAGCAATTTCTGAGCTTATTTGAATGCAATTTTTGACAAATATTTGAAAATACAAAAATTGGGTATTTTAGATAAATAAAAGTATCAGTTCAAAAGCACATAAACAATACGTTCATTACAGGAAAGCACCCCCTGCACTGCAGGATGACATTACTAGTCATTGATTACTACGCAATTCTTAACCCTAATGCTATGACATACCTCCTTTAGAATTTATTTGCAACATTTATGGGACACCTTGCATATAAAATTTTTATAAGGTTTTGTATTAATTTTAATTTATTCAATCATTTTGGGGGGGGGGAATTCACACTGAATATAACTAAATATTTTTCAGTTTTACTTAATATAGGTAAAAGTTAGCTGGAAAATTCATTTTTAACAGAAAAGGTCATATTTAATAGCTAAATATATAAGAATTATGACTAGAATGCATGCTATGCTTTGCTTTTATAGAAAAATTAGTTCACTATCTGGCAGCCAGTAAAACGAATATTCTGTGCTTGACATTATCAGCTTGATTTATTGCATCTTTAGGCTCCCTTCAGATCAAATGTCCAGTCCAATAAAGGGTCAATAACAAGGTTCTTCACTAGTGACAATTTTTAATGTCTGTAAACAGTCAGCTAGAATTTTTAAAAACTTTTTCTATACAAAGTACAAGAATGAAGTTTATAAACATAATTAAAATAAATATGAACAATATAAAAACTTGATGTAAATTTTTTTTATTACATTTACTACAAGAATGAAACTACTGAGTAACCCAAACAAGATTGTGAGGAGTTCAAGTAAACCTTTAAAAAAAATTCTTATTACAAATATTACAAGGTTTCTAAATACTAGTATGAATATGACTACTAAGATGATTTCTGTGTGAAAAAATCTTGTTACAGATTCTACTAGAATAAGGCATTACTCATAAATATTGTGTTTAGTTTGATTACTTATCAGTGAAAAACTCTTATTACATGTAAAACAAGAATAAGGTTATTCACCAATATGAACACGGTTGTGCTTATTTAAACTCTCTCTCTTTTTAAAACTCTTATTACATATACTACATGAATAAGGTTTCTCACCACTATGAACACGACTATGAACATTTAAGGTGCTTTTAGTTAAAAATCTCTTATTACATATTGTACAAGAATATGGTTTCTCACCAGAATGAGTTCGTTTATGGGCAGTTAAGACACTCCTCTGTGCAAAACTCTGATTGCATGTAGTACACGTAAAAGGTTTTTGACCAGTATGAGTACGAATGTGGACAGTTAAATAAGTCTTACATGTGAAACTCTTATTGCACATAGAACAAGAAAACGGTTTCTCCCCGGTATGAATACGAATGTGTTCAGTCAGAGAGTAGTTCTTTGAAAAACTTTTGTTACACACAGCACAAGAAAACTTTTTCTCTACATCATGAATATGCATGTGTTCAGTTAGAAAGTAGCTCTTTGAAAAACTCTTATTACATATAGTACAAGAATAAAGTCCTTCACTAATATGAACAGAGAAGTGTTTAATTAGTTCATCCTTCTGCAAAAAACTCTTATTACAAATATTACAAGGATAAGGTTTCTCACCAGAATGAGTAAGACTATGTGTGGTTAGTAGACGCTTCTGTGAAAAACTCTTATTACATATACTACATGAATGAGGTTTCTCCCCAGTATGAACATGACTATGGACAATTAAGTTACTCTTGTACGGAAAACTCTTATTACATACAGAACAAGAATAAGGTTTCTCTCCAATATGAGCACGAATGTGTCTATTTAAATCCCTCTTCATTGAAAAACTTGTGTTGCATATGCTACAAAAGAAAGCTTTCCGATCAGCATGAATACGACTGTGTGTGGTGAGATTACCCTTCTTTGAAAAACTCACATTACATACATCACATGAATATGGTTTCTCCCCAGTATGAACAGAACTGTGATAAATTAGCTGAGAATTCGATGGAAAAATCTTCATGCATATATTACATGAATAAGGTTTGACACCAGCATGAACACGACAATGGGCAGTTAAGATACTCTGACTTGAAAAACTCTTATTACATACAGTACAAGAATAAAGTTTCTCACCAGTATGAATACGAATGTGTCTAGTTAAGTCTCTTTTCATCAAAAAACTCTCATTGCATTCACTACAAAAATAAAGTTTCCAATCAGTATGAATACGACTGTTGTGTCTACTTAGATTACCCTTCTTTGAAAAACTCACATTACATATATCGCATGAATATGGTTTCTCCCCAGTATGAACACGACTGTGATAAATTAGCTGAGAATTTGATGAAAAATGCTTCTTGCATATGATGCAGGAATAACGTTTCTCATCAGCATGACTAGTAGGGGCTAGCAAAGTGCTGCTGCCTATTGAAGCACTCATATTAAATATACTGCCACCTTCTATAAAATTAAGACTGTTGCATTAATAATCTAAAGACTGTTGCATGTACTAAAATTACAAGGCTTTATAAGGGTCGACTGTTTTAGACCAGATTACAATACATATTTTACAAGAAAATTGTTTTGCAAAATGAGTGATTAAGTTATTAATCTACCATTATATCACTACTTATTAAAAAGCTTTGAAAGCAAAGCCAATCAAAATATCTAATTTATTATCAATAAATCAATGTTGCATAACCGAATGAATGAATGAAAATCAGTGAAATAAGGATCATAATAAAATATCATGCCACATAATTATAGTCCTGTTATAAAACAAAAATTCCTTTTGTTCTTCCTTTACTACGGTAGTAGAAAATAATTTCAAGGTGCTAGATAATAATCTTTTCTTGACTATTATCCTAACTATCTTCAAGCACGATGAAACACAGAAAAATGCTTTCACCTTTAAAAGGCAATCCTGAAAAATAATAAAAATATACATTTTCATATAATTTAATACATACTATAGTTTTTAACAGGCATGACAGTTTTCAGAAAACCACATTGGTTGTACAAGTACAACTATGCATTTAAAATAGTTTCTCAATGGAAACAAGTAGAAGAAAAAAAGAGTTTATATCATTTTAATAAGTTTGAATGAGGTATCTTAGTTATTATTGTGAAACTGTTGATCGAAACTATATTTAAGCAAATTATTTTTATCATGAAAACTACATGCATAAAATTTAATTTATTAAGATATTGCTTCTATTAATTTATTTTGATCACAAACACATGATATCATTTCTCATTAGTATGAAGAAAATTATTATGCGTGTTTAAATTTTATTTGTTTCACCTTTTAAAAATTTGTTACATTTATTCAAACAGGGTCAGATGGGGTAAAGAGGAAGGGCAGCAAAATAGTCTAATTTTACTATAATTTAATACCACATTTGTCATAAGAGATAAAAATACCTAAATTGTTTTCCTTTTCATCCAATATCATATTACTTACTGTGGTGATTTTAGCCAACAATCAGAAGATTTAGATTAAAATTAATAACAATGGGGAAAGTGATCCTCTTATCCCATTTGGCAGAATAAATGCATTTAATATGGTAGAAATGCACTCAATATAGTAGAAAATTACTATGAAAAAAAATTTAGTTCATCTAATTGGTTTCATAACAGTAATTTATTTTATAACAAAAATCTAATAGCAAAAAATAATATACTTTTAAATATTCTTTTTTTTTAATCTAAGCACATTTTATTTATTTCAAAATACAAAGGAGCTTTTATACAACCACTTCCCTTAACCAGCACTTTTTAAGATAGCGGTTTTTTGCCCTATTAATTTAATATTAAAAATTCTGCTAAGACCAGACAACCCACTAGATCAATTTTCTTGTTTTTCGCTTCAGGTAAAGTAAGCTAAAATACATTCAAAGTCAGTAGGAAAAGTTTCATTCTCATTTTCCACTATTTCACATCAACTTATAAAAGGGTAATAATAACGAATAATAATACATAACAACGAATAATAATATTAACAGAGGTAATAATTAATAATAGTAGATGATGATCAAAAAACAACACAATGTCTTTATGATTACAAAATATGACAACAAATTTATATAGATCATAAATTTAGGTTAATTGTATAAGCAAATGTTGATATTTTGAGGAGGCTAATTTTCTGCACAATAGAGAATAGTCACTCCCCAGAAGTTTCACAGTACATAAATATACAAAAATAACAGGAATAAATAATACGTAAGCTTAAGAAACATAAAAAAGATCCAAAATAGAGCTTCAATAATTGGAATACCATACCATATTAATTGGAATACCATATAGGTAGCTACCTTAAATATATACATATTGTAGTAAAAAGATTTTTACAGGTCAAACTCTGACAAGTAGACAGTTGCATGTTAGTAAATATCATTTGGCCTCTTAAGTTTTGTTTCCCCCCTCAAAAATAGGTTCTAATGTCCAATATGGCATTGAAATCAAAATTAATGAGTGTTCCGTTTCTGTAAAAGTGAAGAGAACTACATTCAATTCTGAGACATGATCAAAAACAAAATTTTCTAATCTGTTTACTTTACTAGTATTTCTATTTACACTCTATGGATGCAAATGCCCCACCTACAATTCAAGAAAAAAAATTTCAAAATTCTCTGCTCTTTATAAATACAGTAGGACCTCTATTTAAGGAAATCACTAAATCCCGACAATAAGTTTGTTATATGGAAAATTCACTAAGTAGAAAATCACATTTTGAAATACTAAAACAATACAAAACAGGTTTTTAATTCATAAACACTAGACATAATTACATAGCAATTGATAACCTTGAAAACTAGTATCTACTATTTATTTTATAAATCTTAACCATAAAAGAAATTTGCATGGAAAGCAAGAATAGAGCAAAACAATATCCAGTGTTACACTATCATGCTACATACATTTTGAACTAAAAAAAGCTAAATTTAAGTATAAAATTACAGCTGCATTTATAATAAAAATAATTTTAAACATACATTACCACATATGTTCTTAAGCTTAATTGCTACTGATAAAATCTGTATATTTTGTCTGAGTTTTTCGTTTGAAATGAAAACAAAAAGGGAAAGAGAGTTTACTGCTTTCTCTAAAAGTGGCTTTGAAAATTAATGCAAGGTCATTTTCCCCATGAAATGTGTTAACAAGTTTGAAATATTTTGGAAATAGGGAAAGTGGATCTCAAAGAAAAGTAAAGTTCGCTAAATAGAACATTCACTTCAATATTTGGATTTTACGAAATTTCAAAATGTTCTCGGTTCCTCAAAAAAAATTGCAAAATAGAGAAATTTGCAAAATGAAAGTTCGTTAAATAGAAATCCGACTGTACACAATTTTGTTACTACTACTACACCTAATTTTCAGGGAGAAAATATTTTAGAATACATTAAAAAGGAGAACAAACTAACAATATCACTGAATTATCAGAATATTTTTAAAATCACTAATCCTTCAGGGTATTTTAAAAGTAATACGAAAAAGAGTAGAATTATATAGAAAAACAATGTAGTAGTTCATCTACTATGGTTGGATAGGTGAAATCCTCAAACCATTGATCAAGACATTTCGTTGATCAAGACATTGACAACATTTCGGTACAGTGCATTAACACTCCAATCTGTTAACCAGGATACATCCACTAAACTGATATAAACTTGATTTTAGCAGTTCCTTTGTGTGGTAGCTCATAATATAGTATCTTCATAAATATATCGACCAATACCCTACTTTTGTCTTATATTATTTTGAACATGAGATTATCAATTTAAAAGTTATTTTAATTGAAATGATTCATCATTAAAGTAATGTTCAATAAGTGTCAAATTATTTTTACCCAATGTTATGACATTCAGTGTATGTTATGACATTCAGTGTATGAATAAATTTTTTTTGAGATATAAATTAAAACAATTTCTTTAATATCTTCTTATATCTATTTTATTAAACACAAGGAATGTAAGTCTTCTTTCATTAATAAAAGTATCCCAATCGAATTTTTTTCTTTTTATTTTAAAAAAACTCTAAATGTTTTACAGTACATAAATAATGCTTTCCTTCAAAGCAAACAAGAAAATTAAAATTCCATAATTCTGACTGTTTTATCATATATATATAATGTGTAAGGCTACGATTGAGTGTAATAATACAAATTGAAATTTTACAAACATATACAGAGTAAAAACAAAGCTTCTTCATTGGTTAAAAAATATGTTAATCATCTAACATTAATGTTTCATTACATATAGTTTAAGAATAAAAATAAGGCTACTTTAAAGTGAAAAATACAACAACTAATAAGCATAAATGTTTTATCGAATATACGGTTTCAAAACAACTTCATTTTAATATGATATCAAAGCTTAACCCCGTCCCGCCCCTGTCAGGGGGCATCCGGAGAATACTGTAGACTCTAAGTTCACGCCCATGACCTCTTAGTAAAAAGAAGGGATTAAAAAAAGGTAGGCTTGGTGGCGATTCATGGCAACACCAGAAGGCCTTAAAGAATTTAGTGAAATCTTAAATTTTACAATAGTAGTTACTCAGAATTTTTAATCATTTTAATATGATGAAACATTATGTTGTATAAAATATGAAAACAGTTTACCTACTTTAAAATGTTTAGTAAACAAACTACTCATGTTAATGTCTATTGCAGTAGGAATTTGAGATTTTAGCACTAGGTCCTTAATTTTAGTAAGTAAGGTTATGTAAAAAAAATTTTAAACATGCTAACTTTAAAAGAGATTCCTTTTACTTCCACTAACAATAAGTAAAACTTCCTGTTTGTGAACATTAACCAGGCACACTTAGCTCTTAATTGTTTAATTAATAAAATAAACATAGAAGCTGGTATTTATAATGCACGGAATCACACGTATAGCGCATGAATCGGGGATGATTCTGTATCGGTATCTGTCAGCGCCAACTACTATCACCAAAGCGACAAAAAAAATTCTCCTTAAAAAATTAATAAAATATTAATAATAATCAGTAGTAATCATTTCCCCGGATATAACTATAAAATATTTCCTATCATTTGATCTCTTGATGTGATTTTGCGATTTCAATTTGCGCGAACAAGCACTGACTATCCACTTACATCAAATTACCACTTATATAAAATTAAAAAGCACTAAATATACTAAACAGAAGGTTTACTTACTTCATTGCTGCTACCCCTTCACAAAATTCAAAACAAGTCTTTTTATTGTTAATAGCAGCTTAAATAAAACAGAATGAAAAAGATGTTTTTAACATCGTATACGCATTAACAGAATTACTTTTTTAATTACGAATAAAATAACTACAACGAACAAATATTTAAACTATTTATAGAATATGATTTATTTAAAAAATGATTAAACAAGACTGCATTTAGTCCAGCATTTGTTTACGACTTTTAAAGACTATTTCTACCCGCTTATGTTCTTGAATTTCTGCAAGATATCCTAAAACTTCAGGATCATAGATGGCGTTCTTTGATTCCAACTCATATAAATTTTATAAATATAATAACCCGCACGGCTACCAACGGAAAAAATGGAGGAGTTAATTGGAAAAAGAGGATTAGTAGCACTCAAATGAGATGTCAAAATATAAAATTAAATCAACTTATATTACAAATAAATTTTTGTATTTATGTCACAGATGTTACAAAATTAATTTCTTTGTGTGTAACCCACATATCGTTATCAGGATATCGTCGATTACATCATAGCCACCGAGAGTCAAGGCCTCTCAGCAGATTTGTGACGTCATCCTCTGACAGGCTAGCGAAGCATAAGATAACGCGGTATTCAGATTCGTATTAAGAGAAAACTATAGTAAATAGTTCAAACTTTTGGCCAAGAAATATATTTTTGCTTTAGCTAATTTAATAGCACTTAAATTTTTTTCTAAAGTGGTGAATTTTTAGCTTTTTAAGTTATTTTTAAAGTTATAACTCAATAAAATGAACATGTAAGACTTCTTGATGCTTTTCAATAAAAATGAAATTTAATAAGAAATTTTTTACTTTTAATTTTTAAATCTTGATTCCTCATAACTATTTTTTATATCAAAAGAATAAACCTTATTTAAGTGTATAATTTATTATTTTCTAATATGTAATTATATATTAGATTTAATCATATTTGAAAATAAGAAATGATACATTTTAATAATAAAACGGTTACGTAGTTTCATTGCACATTTATAAAAAATTTTATTTTACATATACTCTTCCAGACTTATAAAAATAAACATAAAAATGGGAATAAGATGAGAATAGTACATATAATCTAGAGCAAACTCAAAATTTATTAATCCTTAAAATTGCAAAAATCTAAATTTAATTTTTTTTTTTTTTAAAGAAAGTTTTTTTTTTAGTTTTAGTATAGATCATTATATGGTAGTTCAAAAAATAATAAAGAAAATAATAACATAACAATTAAATAATATTTTTTTGTTGCCAGATTTGTACAAAAATATATTACAAGGAGGAAATATTGATTGGATAATTATAGGGAAAAGTAACATATTCTAAGAAAATAGAGAAGATTCTTTAATATGGACTAACTACATTGAATATTAATTAAAAAGTTGTCTCTTTATTATTTTCTAAAATATACACACTCGAAAGTAACGGCAGATTTTTAGATTGGTTAGCTTCGTGAAAAAAATTACAATGTCCGGGTTATACAAATAATATTTACCAAAATTTATACTAACTTTATACGTAAATTTATCAAAACATAATATATTTGAAGGGGAAAAAAATTTCAGTATTTTTATGTATATCTTTATTGAATATTAGTATTACTTCAAAGCACCTAGTTTTCTTTTTTTTCAGTTTTTCAGCAATTTTTGATTGTTTGTCTATTTCGTGTTCATCATTCTTTTCTCTGCAATAATTGTTTAAAAACCGTTTTACAACCGTAAATCTGTGCACTTATTTGCTCATTTATCTATTCGAACAATTTCTGCGGTTATGTGCAATACCGAAAAAAATATACATATATATATATATATATATATATATATATATATATATCGAATGCACGCATGTAACATGCTTTGAAAGGATTAATAATTTTTAAAACGCTTATAAAACGCACTATTTTATAAAGTAAATTAGGCTGATTCTAAAAAAAATTATTACTTTAACAGAACTCGGATTCAAATAACAAGTAAACACCAAAAAAGCATGTACGTGAAAAAGTTTTCGTTTTTGCTTTAAAAATTACTGTCTTTTTGTCAAAAAATGCACATTAATTTATAAAAATTGTAGACAGATAAATACTTTTCAGAGTGTTACTTTAAAATTTTATTCAAGCAATAAATTATTTTTCAACACTGTTGACATTCTTTGGTCTCATATGATCGTAAGCTATCGTTAAGAATAAATAAGCTTCAAATGCCAATCCACATTGTTATGAATTTTTTTTTCTTTTAAAAGTATAACTAGAGCTTTTTTACTAGTTTTTTTAAATAATACAAATGTTAACTCTTAATGACATCTTATATTTGTTTTTATATACATTTAAACACGACAAATGATGTTTAAATTTGTTTTATTTCACGACTAAGAGTTTTGCAAAAGTACGAATGTTTTGCTAGTTTCATAATCTAAATTTCGCTAACAATAAACAATACCTAAAGCGATGTAATTCTTAAATACAACTTATTTCATTATTTAATTAAAAAGCTTATTATTAAGTCTGCAAAAACGAATATTAGAACATGAATGATAAATAACACTTACTCGGTTACACTATTAACGGTTATTTGATAACTGTCTCGTTTGATGGAATTAATCCATTTTTTTATAATTTCCTCACATTTCGGAAACCGAAATACTGATACTTTAGGCCAATTTTTGTAGTTCCCTTTACATCTTAGAACTACACACGTAAGGGGCATTGTTAAAAGCTGTAAAATAATGCAACATATATTTTTTTTCTAAATCGTTTAAAATGAAACATCCGACGGACAAACGACACTGCTATTCAATGAAGGAGAAATATTTGAAATTGGCGGCTAATCGCATATCCCAACAGTATGTGACGTCACTAAAAGACCTTGATGATCTCAACGGCCTTATTTCTCGGTGGCTATGATTGCATCCATCATGTGCCAAGAAGCGGACCTTTCTGTTGCGAATCCGCCACCTCCATCTGGCGGACAGAGCCAAAAACTCTTTTTTAGCTGTAACCATAACTGATGAGTTTATTCTTTTAGTATTAATGTTTTTTTTTTCGAATACTATGGGAGCAACCGCTCCGTTCTAAATGATTACTCCTACGCTTTAATTGTAAATTTGTAAATATCTTCATTAAAATTTTCCTATTATTCTTTAGTATTGTTCTTTAGTATTATTCTAGTTAGTAATTGTGTCTCAAGGTATCTATTAACAGGAAAATACGGTCTGATCCGAGGAAGAAGAAAAAACGATTTAAAGAAAGAGGTAAGCTTTTACCCCTTTATTTTTATTGGCTTTAAATCGTTAAAGAACTGTAACACTTTTAACATTTCAATAACTTGAAAATCTTTAACCTTTAGTTGAGCCGTTCGATGTGAACTCTCGCGGAGGCAATCACTTTTGTCATTGAAACTTGACTTTCTGCAAGGTGTGCTTTCTGCTTCAAAAACGGGGGCCTAAGAAAAGTTATATGATTCTCTTTGCATACCTCTTCAAATTTAAAACCTTTATCCACCATCACAGCATCCACCAGGGGCTCTAACATTTCAAGCACGTTGCTTTCACGAATTATGTAACTGTCGCTGGTTCGCCCACCGTATGTCTGGCTAACGAAGCAGATTACCTCTCCAGGTTAACAGCCAACTAAAAGCTTAACTCTGTGATCAGAACAATAGTTGGAATAAGTCCTGACCCTGCAATTCAAACAGCTAGGTTTATCCACAACAATCTCTGTGCAATCAAATACCACACGTACGTTTTGAAAAAGCTTGAAACAGCTTGGCATGTTCTCCATAACATGCTTTTCGTTGGCCAAAATATGAAGTTCTGAAAATGGTCAGCTAAAGCAGTGATAACCTGTTAGGGATAAAAAATTTAAAAAAAATAACAAATTTGAAAATACAACAAACAGTCCATGCATATGAAAAGCCATAAATTGATCAACGTCTTACCTCCTGAAAATAATTTTGACCAAATTCGGTGTACAACCAAACAGAATAGCAGCATAGCTGTATGACTGATTCTGCTTAATAATTTTAAAAGCTAAAAATATCTGATGTGTGGCATCGATCTTTCTTTTAGTCAATCGAGGACCCACGTCAGCAGCAATCTGATGAAGTAGTTGAAATGATGTTAACCCCGTAGCAGTATTTAGTTGCTTCTCTGTTAAACTTGAAACATTGATCAAAATAGGAGAAGCCAAATCTTCACTGTAAACTTGCACCCCTTTATCAAACTTCAAATGGGGTATAGCAATAGGTAGCAAGCTACTATCAGCCTCTCTTCCATTTGACATTCTTCCTCAGGAAGTGAAGGATCCTCAATAAGGGGAGCAGTTTGTTTTCTCCTAAAAATAAAAAACTTTTAGACTCTTGTATGGAATCTAATGAAAATCCTTTCTGCCCTGTAATACCACATTACTAATTACTGAAAGTCTTACATCTTTAAGGTCAACTTAATTTTCAATATATTTCAGGATTCCAATTATAAAGTTAGTCATTTCAAAATTGCCAATCTTGCAATTTAAAATAGACTGTAAAAGAAAAATTTGATATTAACAGTATAGTTGACAGTTGATAAAAACCTATTATACTTACGGCATTCACCAATCAATATAGAAAAAAATATTAAATAATTTAACAGTTCCAAACCATCATTTTAACTTTGATTGAAATTGATAATGTTAAAGTATATTAAATAAAAAAAATTTTAAAAAGAGAGACTGATAAAATTTTGATAAGTGATAGCTTAATTTTCTCGTATAACTGTAAATTACAAAATTTATCATCATAAACATTTAAAAAGAAATTTATTATAGGCACCTGCCCCAAAATAATCATTCCTCCTCCTCCTCCTCCTCAATGGCACGACAGACCCGGGTGGGCCCTGGCCTTCTCATTCAACTTCCTCCAAGCCTGCCTCTCCCTGACAGTTGTCTTCCAGTTTGAGACTTTTAAGACTGATAAGTCTCTTTCCACGCAGTCGGCCCATCTCAGGTTTGGTCGACCTCTGGGCCTTGATCCGATGGGCTGAGCCAAAAAGATTATGTTTGTCGAACGCTCTCTGTTCATTCGAATAATGTGACCAGCCCATTTAATTCTTTGGATTTTTACATACTTGACAACATCAGGCTCTCTAAAAGCCCGATAGAGTTCTGAGTTTGAACGTCTGTACCAAGTACCATCAACTTGTTTGCCCCCAAAAATGGATCTTAGGATCCGACGTTCGAAGATTCCCAAGGAATTCTCATCTTTCTGTGTTGTTGTCCAAGTTTCTGAGGCATATGTTAGGTTATAATCAGGAGGCATATGTTAGGTTATATTAGGATATAATAGTCATTAGGTTATGGTAATATTAAAAGTGGCTTGCAATTTTTAAAAAATAAAACAAAGAAAACTTGATGAGGATAATTCACCACCGATATACATAATTTTTGGTAAATACAAAAAACTACTTGTTACTTTGGCAATTGTAGTTAATAGAAAAAAAGGCACCTAAATACAAAAATATTTCCACTTAACATTTCTCACAAACATTTTGAAAGCACTTACAGTTCAAGAGCTTTTCGGCGCCTAGCACGCTCTATAGCAATCTTTTTCGCTCTTTCAACATAGGTGTTGATTACAGTTGAAGGTGGCAGATTTACAGAAGGAATCGCATCCTTCTTTAAATTTGGCCTCCGTGTAGAAATATCTGAAAGTAAGGACAGGTCATTAATTAGAAGCAGAGCAAGGAGTTTTATCTAATTTTTTTCTTGCAGAAATAGCTCTTTAATTCTAACTGTAAATTAAAATTTCTTCATTCAAATAATTTCTGGTTCTTATTTCAAGATACGGAAAACCTTTTAACATTCTCGCATGAAAACATGGATTACTTTGGTTGGCAGTATGTGATATTATTGAATCTACACATAATTTCTAAAGACATACACAGTTCAAAAATTAAATTAAACAATGAATTGATTAAAAAAAATATATAGTATATACTTATATTAAGTTATATACAATCAAAGTAGATTACCGTAACTACTTGATCTAATGGTTAATCAATGATAAAACTAATAATTAATCTAGTTTGATTAAAATTAACCCTGAAGAATTCAAAATTGATTATATAATCGTAGTCAAAAGAAAAATATAAAAATCAAACACTTCTTCCAAAAAGTACCTTCTTAAAATATGGAAATGTGCTTCACAATTTATTAAAAAAACTTGCATGGAAGACACATGTAAAACGTGGTATAATTGCAGTTGCATATACTTTGAAATAAATTGAATTACAATAAGCTCAATCTCAATTGGTGGAACACTGAGCATGAAAGATATATTGTCGTCCTAATGCGAAATTTTCTTTTTATAAAATAGTAAACGTAATACTTTTTTAATCGACTTTAAATCTGTCACTAAAAATGAATCTGTTTGATTACTGTAGTAATCAACAAATGCATAGCTGCTTATGAAGATTTATAAACGTTCTTTCATCAAGATTTCAAAAATAGATAAATAAAACTATTACACACAAATTATGCGAACCATGGAACGTTAAATCAATAGCCATTGCAACACACATCTACCCTTGGTTACAAATGCATTATATAACTTAAATTATGCATAAAATTGACATGAAGAAAGGGCAAGATTATTAAAGTAATTTACTTACCAGGACAAATGAAGTCTGAAGCTTTAAAGTGTTGACTACATACTCGCATTCCAGAACTTACAGCCTTTCCAATGCGTAGCACGTGTATCCATTGCTGGCGCCTTTTGCCATCCGAAGTCTTGGGAAATATGTGAAAACTGACGGAAGGATTTTTAAAAGCGTACGTCGAACAACGAGGTACGCAACAGTACGATTTATCTAACTTATTTAGATTTTTTCTCACAATTATTCGACTCATTGTTACTTGGGATGTACGACAACTTCTTAGCACGTCTGACTCTCTTCGAGACTTACAAGCAACTGGAGGAATAAGCAATGGAGGGGGCGGAGCTACGACATGGAATTGGTTTTTCTCCCCAGATGGCGGACTCGAGCGTTGCGATCACGAATAATAAAGAATAATCTGACACTGTAAACAGTGTCAGATTAAGTACAACTACTATTCGCGATCGCAACGAACTATAGGGGGCGTTGTTGTATGTGGCGAATACCTGCGATTTCAATATGAACAGTCATTCAGTTACTCTAGAGACGTCTTTAATGTAGCATTGCAACGTTCTTTCTTTATTGTGGTTTATTAAATTTAAGAAAGAAAAATGTTTGATATTCCGAAAACAAAATAGTATCTCTTTTTTTTAGAGAAGGAACATCTAAAACACAATGGAAAAATATTTGTACATAAACAGAAAAAAAATATGTATATGCTTATAAGATTTTTTTGAATCAATGTGAAACTCTATATCGGTCCATTTTCCACCAAGATTTCGATTAACTACTTTGATTTTAAATAAAGTGTTTTGAATTTTGAAAATGTTTTGATTTTAAAGAAAGTGTTTTATTTTATGATTTGTCGCAAAAATTTTAGGTGTAGATTGGCGGCACTTAAAAACCGCCAAATCTGTAGTTGCGGTGGCGTTAATACGTAACTACCGAATTTTTATCCCATACTTTTCAGAATCATATTACTTCAAACAGTAGAATATGTTTAAAGTATACATAAACACATAATATTACACCATTTAATTTTTCAAAAAGTGTATTTTGACAACAATTTTTATCAAATAATTATAAACTAAAAAACGTAAAATAAAGAATACTTAGGATATAAAAAAAAATAAAAAAAAACGATTTTAAAAATTCCTCATATTGAAATAAAAACTTCCATATTGTTTCTTTCTTTATTCTTTTAGTTCTTAATCAGACATAAAAAACCATTCTGTAGAGAACTATCATCAAATAAGAAGAAAAAAATATTTACAAGCAGATTTTTTATTATAAAAATCATAACACTTACCTGATTTATAAATCCGGGGAATTCCAAAATGATATGGTCTTTGTTTCAAAACTTTATTCTCAAATAATATATACATAGTTTATCCCTTCATTACTTTTAGGTAACATACCACACAGCAAAATTTTATAATTGTAAGATCTCGATATGAATTTAATATGTAGCTTAAAAACAGAATAGCTGAATTCTAGTTGAAGTTCTTTCAAAACTAAATAACACTTACCAAGAAAACGATAGAAATTTATTTATAATCAGCACAAAAGATACTTTTTCAAGTAATTCGGATTATTCTTTATTGTTGTTTTCCGAATTATATAGATACAGAAATATATACTATTCTATAAAGAAGAAGACTATTCTATAACTATTACAGTTCTGAATTCACATTTATTGATTGGAATGAAGAAAGGAATGCTGACTTCACTTTAATTTGTAATGAATTGAAGACGGAAGAAATGTATTTTACTCACATCTGTAACAGTATGCGAATCCGAAATCGGAAGTTATCAGTTGCAAGTTTGTTGATAATAGAAGTTAAAAATTATTGAGGAATTTTTCTTCAAATGTTTTGCGTGCTCTCTTTCTGAAAGATTTACCAATATTCTGGTGAGTTTTTTCAAGTTCTTCGGCCTTTTTCTTATGTAAATTTTGCTTATTATTTTCTGTGAAGAAAATGACGTCTGATTATGCCAATGATTCTGTTGGAACTAAATGAAATAATAATAATTTAATGTCCTATATTTTCAGGCTCCCGCTGGAAGGCGTACTCGAGCGTTGCGATCGCGAATTCTTTTTCATTATTTTGATATATTTTCATTTTCATGTCCTATGGACAGACGCTATAATATAGGTCAGTTCTTCCCAAATTCTTTTCTTGTTTTGAATTCTTTTTCTTGTTTTGCCTTTTAACATTTGAATGAAATTAAAAAAAATTTCTTGTGTAATAGTAGGATAGGGTCGCTCAATAATTTTTCTAATAAAAATAATAATGATAATAATAATATCGCTATTCTAATGGTGGGGAAGGAGTTCTTGGCGAGTTCAATAAAAATTAGTTAAAATATTTTTGAATAATAAGATATCGTCCGCATCACACAAGAATTTTGGAAGTTAAAATGAAAAATAGCACTTTTTAATCCGCGAGCAGAAATCCTTCAGCGCAGAGCGGCCTTTGCAGTTTATAGTATCTGTAATCTAGTATAGCATCTGGAGCAGCATCGGGTCTAGAAAAGCAGGGCTCAAGACATAGGGCTGTCAGGGGCTCCTTGGTTGTTACCAAACTTACATGTTGTTTATGAATTGCTTTTTAAATTATTTATAACAAAAGTAAATTACTATATGTTAGTAAATTTAAGCTTATACTTATTTCAATTTTTATTAACTCATATTTCAACAGACAATTCTTAAGGAAAAACACAAATAAAATATATTTATAATATTTAAGTGCCACCAGATATGTGGGGCCCTAGTTCAGGGCCTCATTAACCTTATAATAAATCAGGCACTAGCAGCCGTAGATTTATTTTCTTTTCATATATAAAAAATATTTCGTTTTTGGAGAAAAAATTGCATAGACTCTTTTTTAGAACATCTCTAAGCTTGCTTTTAATCGAAATTATAAAATTGGGTTAAAATAACACCACACCACAAACGACAAAAAATGAAGAATTTTTTATTTTATTTTCATTTTTTTATTCATTTATTGAAGTTATACTTCTTATGCGACTTCCAACAAGGTTGCGTTAATCGTTTAACGCTACATTTTTATTGACCGGGAAATCACGTGGTAGGATCCAGTTTTCCCTCATTCATTTCCATATTGTTTTGGTTCTCACTAGCATAAAAATAATAAAAGTCATAAAAGTATTGTTTTTCTATAAATATTTTTTTAGTTTGTTTTGATACACATATAATTTAATAGGGTAGTATTTTTTATTTTCAAATTTAGTGGATAACAATTGTAAGAAATGAGTGAAAACAATCCCACAGATAATGCGACGGATTTAAGGTTATGTCAAGGTACTCTTGTAAATATCAATCGATTGTTAGGTTTTCTCTTTTGAAATTACATTATGACGCATTCACATACATTATTAATACAAATACATTTTCCAGGGCGAGACGATGAGGGAACCACAAGCACTTCCACTGGTTCAAGAGGTCCACTAGGGAAAAATGCACAAAATTACCGTGATTACAGAGCACGGAAGCGAGCGGAGCAGGAAAAAGAGTCGTTGGATAGAACTAGTGATCCTTCTACGACTGCTGATTCTTCTACAATTAACGTCGCAGGTTACGAAGTTAAACTTCTTCCGCGCGGAGGGACTCCACGCACTATTTTTTATTTTTTTTATTTTATTTAGTCATTTATTTTTGTCACTCGATTATAGGCTGTTATCAATTATGGAATTATTTAGTTTTATAATAGCATTGTGCAATCGTTTTTGAATGACATTGTATGAAATTCAAATTAGATTGAATTAATTCTTGATCCAAACGGCCTTTTCTTAATTGCATTTTTTTTTTTTTTTTTTTTTTTTTTTTGCGCACAGTTTTCCTCTCTAGTTTTTTTCAAAACTAGCAATTATCCTATCCCGCTTCGGTTTTAAACTTATTTTCAGACCTGTTAACAAAACTAAATTTAAATCTCTTAAAAATCCTACCAGTATTGAAAATTGCTGTGACATTTAACACATACCTTGCCGATCACCGAAGTCAAGCATCACTGGCTGCGGGTGGGTGACCACTTGGATTAGTCTGCTTAGGGACCGAGGGTGTGGTCCTCGCTACACTGATCTACCGTAAAGTGCTCAACTTCGCATGCAGGTCGTCGGGCTACCGACGGGTGCCATTTCCCTCTGCAGAGGATCAAAATTGTGATGGCATGTCTTCGGATCATCCTCAGGGACGTTTCAATGACAGACGCCAATACCCCATTGTGCAGCTCTAGTGCGACGTAAATGAACTACAACAAACGTTTATTACGTAGATAACCATTTTTTATAGATATTTCAATACTGGATTATGTATTGCTAGTTTCTCTTGGTTTTATCAAACATTCTCTTAAAATTATAAAATTTATAATTTTATAATTTTTTGTTAAATATTAAAAAGATTTGTCTGTTTTGGATTCCAGGCTTTATCAACGAGGTACCATTCATTGTTTGAAACTAAAGCTTTTCTTCAAGTTAAAGCACTTAATCTGGTTTTTTTTTTTTTTTTTAATTTTTTTTTTTTTTTTATACGGTGGTTTTTTTTAAGCTTTTCCACCAAGGAAAAAAAATCACAGTTTAAGTGCCTTAAACTCGAAACAAACCGGTAATTTTAAGCTATATATATAAATATCATATTGCCGTAAAAATTGATCAAAGCTTTTGAAAGTACCTTAAATATTTTAGAATTACTTAAAATTTAATTAAGAAATGAGTATTTTTGTGAGATCTTTACACCTAGATAAGAATAGTAAAAATAAAATTATAATTTTCAATTTTTTGCAAACTTTCATTAATCCAGACAATTTAGCGTTAAGATAACTTTTTATATGTAGAAAAATTAGATTGCAAACCTTTTCAATTTCACATAACAGTGGCTTTACTTCCTATCGCTATTTTGCAGCGCCATTATCATGATTAGCATAAAAGAGGCTATCTAAAGTTGGGCAAAAATTTACCCAATACTCATAAATAAACGTTACAAACTCACAAAAGTTATAAAAATAGTATGCATATTAGGCCTTCAAAAAACACCCTTAATATTATCGAATTTTGTGTTTAAAAGTATGAACATACATTATCATTTAACAGCACAATTTAAACCAGCGTACTTAATATTGTATGAAACAAAAAATTACTTTCTTACTACACTCGTTTGCATTAAATAGTTTATTATTGGAGCATATTTTGACATAAATTCATTTTCTTCAAGTGAAATAGAAAATAAAATGGGATATAAGGTATCACATAAACTATAGCTTAATCAATACTGCTACATTTGCTTTTAAGTCTCTTCAAACAATTATTGGTTAGTTGTTACTTATACTATATAATTTGCATGTCAGTATAAATCAAAAATACGCTTTGTTGACTGTTGTGGCAACAATTAAATAAATTACAGCATTCACTTAAAATTGGAACGTAATGTTCTGGTTTCGGCTTTATTTTCAATATAATATGTATGGAAAGTAATAAAAATTGTTCGTGAAGTAGTTTGATATGCAATTCGTCTCATAAACACAATTGTCATTTGATTCTTATGTTTTGTGGAGTGTGGCTGCCTAGAATTTACCATTTAATAATATTTACTTTTAAGTAAATAAAAAATTTTGAAGTTCTTTTTTTAATAAATTTACGAATGAGAACTTTTATTGTTATTTTATTTAAAAAGTAAGTATGTATTTTAGTTCAATTGTTTTATTGAGATTCTTTTAATTACGGGGACTTAACACCCTAATCCTTTAAAAATTAGATTTTGAGTTTCCATAGCAAGTTATTCTGCTCATTCTCAGCTTTTTGTTACTCATTTTGCTTTAGCTACCCAATTTGATCCTTTTTTTTACTAATGGTAAAGCCCCATTTCTATAGTTAAAAATTAAAATTTTTGCGAGATTACTTCATTGCAAACTAAGACTAAGGCAGATAATTAAGTTAGAGTAAGACACCGAATTGTAGTAATATATATTTCCATGAGAAATTTGTGAGGTTTATAAAAGCATTGTTGTTTAAAATAATGAATTATTCACTTTGATCAAAATTAAATATTAAAAAAAGTAATCGTGACCCATAAGAACGCCTTTTCTAAATCCTCATTTTTAGGAGATTTTTCTTCCGCTTTTATTAGCAAATCGAATTAATTTTCACGCAAATTAAATAATTTTCATAAAAATTAATTAAGTAAAATTTTATAATTTTTTATTCCTTATTACTCTCATTGACCTCGATTATGATGCGAAAGATTTTAATAAAGCTTTTCCCTTTTATTCCTTTTAATATTAATGCGTAAAATAAAGTGTCGAAGTTTCTCTTACTTCCTTTTTATCAAGCATTCGAAAAATGAATATTTAAAAGAAAGGATGAGAATAACAGAACATAATTTCTCATTGCTAAAATTTATTAGACCCGTATATGATTATACTCTATTCAATATTCAATATATTTGGTGCCAAGATTAAAATTCAAAACTTGTAAGTTAAATTTCTGTTTTTTTTATATTTTTTATTTTTATTTTATCTAAATGTAAAATATTTTTTATTTACAAATATTTGTTTCCTTTTGTTTTTTAGAATAGCAGGTTTTTAAAGTGAAAACAAATGCTCATTCAATCTAAGTTTGAAATAATAAAAAAAATTTCTAAAATATACATTTTAAGCAAATTTACTTTAAATACAACTGGAATATTCTAAGGAAAGTTTATTTTGTATGTGCCGAATAAAGTTGTAGTTAACAAACATAACAAATAAAGTTTTAAATGCTAACGCATATTGTAAATATATCTGAACCGAAGTTAATATACATTGCTGTAGATAGGTAAGTAACACTATGCTTCTGGAAACCTGTGAGCAATGTAAAAAGTTCTAAACCTTTTCACCTTCCAAACATTCTCGCAAAGAATTCGGGACTTGCCGAAAAAAGAAAAATGATTATTTTAGCGAATACATTTCTTCCGAGGGGTTAGAGAGATGGAAAGTTAAAATTCATGGGCAATTTTAGCGCGCAATGAAGCTTAGGTGGAATTTATTTTCTTACAAATCTTTTCCAGTAGAAAATAAGAATTCAATTGAAATAAAAAATTTTGTCGCAATTTTTGAACTTATTTTTTAGTTATTTTTATCTTTTTCGCCTTCTTTTCCACTATCAAATAACAAAAATATTTATTAATATTATTAGAAGTAGGTAAGGGAGCTATCACAAGACAGTTGGGAAGATTTAAGAGGCATCGAAGGAGGATTTCTTGATCTGTTATTTTATCTCGCCCAAATTCCTAAGTAAATATTTTAATTATTCGGGATGCTTAAGGGAAAAGGGAGGCCAGAAACTTGAATATTAAGAAAATATTAAAAAATATATCAAACATAAAATCTTGAATATCCAAAAATTGCGGAAAAAAACAGCAAAAAAATTAACTATGTTAATGATTTTAAAAAATTAATCTTTTTCTTTTCGCTTTCGTCAAAATAATAGCATGAAGTTAAACCCTATATTTCTCGTGCCGGGCAGAAATGTTCAAATCATGAAGCATAAATCCCAAACTTTGGCTACTCCCCATAGTTTTGAGGCCAGCAATCCGGATCCGTCGAAAAAAAGGTATATTTATTCAGAATAAGTACTGTCCGATTGCCCGTACTGTCTGATTTCATAACTTCAAATATTGTCTGCATTAATTAATTAGCATATTTGAGGTCACCTTCTTGGACTATTAAAATTGAGTCTTAGAACATAAAGATCCAATCATTAGAACAAAAGTCATTTAGGGTGGTTTATTATCTATATATATATATATATTTCTCTTACACGGCGACAAAAAAAAAGCCTCATTACAACCCGAATGGCAACGCTAGAAAATCGACCAATGATTGCCGCTAAAAATGTCACATGCCAAATCTAGCTGAGGTGGCTCAACACATAGCGCTTCTAAAAACGGAAACTGAAATAACCAGAGAGAGCATTCTCACCAAATGTGATCTCTTCCAAAAATTCACCCTATCAAGTTGTACAATTCAGCTGCGGCAATCTCATACTATTAAGCTAGGCAGAAGTGAGTAGTCTTTGTCGATAGATTCACTTATTTCAATTTTTAATAGACTTAATAATATCCAAAATTTTAACCTTTTGTAAAGAGATATCAGTTTTAGAAATTTTATCTTAAGATTTTATACTATAGTACATTTCTAATAGGTTTAACGAATTCCATGTCATTTATTTGAATTCAAATTTATTTTAATGACTTAGTATTTACTAAAAAGATGTAATTTAAAAAAAAAAAAAAGGAAGTTGTTATATGGATTTGAATGATTGTTTTGAATTCTTAGAATTTTGTGCATTTGCAATGTTACTAAGTTAGTAGCGAGCGAAGCGAACTTGGTTTGCGAAGCAAAACCATATAAGATTGCGTGACAATTTTCGGGGGTTGGCGAGCGTTAGCAAGCAGGGGGCGCAGCCCACTAGTTTATTTAATTTGTGCACTGTACATACACTAGATTTTATATGATTTTCTTGAATAAAAAAATAAGCTCCTTTATGACCGTTTTCTTAAAAATCATACAATTATTAGGTTGAGGAGGAAAATCCCCTCAAACTCCCCCTTCTAGTTACAACTTTTCAGATTTTAGAATGATTCCCCTCTTTTGCCCCTAAGAAAAAATTTCGCATTTGAAATAATTTTCCTCATAATAGAAGTACATATAATTCTTGATTCGTAACTACTATTATCAATTACTTATTAATTCGTAATTACAAAATCCCATTCATAAAAAATAATATTTATTTTTATTCTCGTTTCAGAAATTTTCTCTGCTTATTTCATGTCAATGAAAACAAAATGATAGTTTTGATTTATTAAATGTGCAGATGGAATTGTAGATTAGAGTGAAGGATTGTTGATTAACGAAACTTAATCCGAAAACTGTGACGATGAATCCTCTGACAAGTATCGAATTGTTGTAATTGGTGAAATTTTTTTGAAATAATAAATCAATTTCAAACAAAAACAATGTGATAAAAAGAAACAATGTGACCTTATGTCATCACCGACAAAATTTTTAAATCAATGGCTTTCGAAACAAAATACCTTTTTGCTTTTTGATGAATTAAAATGAGTAGTTGTAACTGAGGTTTAGAGTGGCAGACTAGTGATTAGTGAAAATAAATTCAAAAGAGTTAACAACAAGAATGAAGGAAATTGCGGAATCATGTGCTAAAATTTTTAAATGCTGGACGCAACTGAATCATTCGCTATTTCTCTCAAAAAATTGGCGAATTTAGTTCCACTTAAAAATAATGAAATGATATGAGAAAGCTATCTTTTAATGTCGCCGACAAAATCTTTAAATCAATGGCTTTGAAAACAAAATATTTTATTTTTTTTGATTAACTAAGATGAACTGTTGAAACTGAATGTTATAGTGGAATATTGATGGTTAATGAAACTGAATCCAAAAAAGTAAAGACTATTTCTTTAATCATGACGTAAGCTTTTAAAAAATGAATGTAGTTTAAATTTTTCTTGCCATTTAAAAAAAAAAATTAACCTGCGAAAATTTGTTTTTCAAAAACCCGTCACTTAATAGTTATGAAACAATATGGCAATGCGAACTCACATTGTCGCAGATAAAATCTTTAAGAAATCCTCAATATATGCGATTGCACGCATTGGATTTTCAAAATCAAACTATCACAAAATATTTTGGCTCTTCATATTAATAGTTGGATTATCTGGTTGCGCATACAAGACTCAAATATTTTTTTCTGTTTACTTCGAATATCCTGTAATAGTATCTCTTCAAGAAGAACAAATTTCAGAATCAGGTTTTCCTGCCGTTACTATTTGTAACCTCAATCGAATGAAAGTGTTCTATGAACGTTGCATTAACGACGACATTATGGAAAAGGGTTGCATTCCTTTTATTGGCCAAGTTGGTGGTATACCAACATCAGGTAGAGATTCTTCTGGTAAGCAAGACATATCTGAACGACGCAGTCTACTATCTTGCAATGGTACGCTTAATAAAGAATCTCTGTCAAAACTACGTTTAATCTTCAAATATTTACGAATGAGCAATAAGAATCGAAGATTTGTTGGATATAAAGCATCAGAATTAGTGAAATTCTGCAGTTTTAACATGCAGTTATGTTCTTCGAAAGACTTTAAGTACTTTCAGAGTCTCAGATATGGTAATTGTTATACATTTAACAGTTCCAGGAAGTATGGTAACAAGTATATTACATTTTCTAAAACAGGATACAAAAGTGGATTGGAACTAGTACTGAACTTAGGTTTAAATGACTACATGTCAACCGCTTCGAAATCTGGAATGAGAATCTCAGTTCATCATGCTTCAGAAGCACCAAACCCAGAAGTAAATGGCGTTGACATAAATCCAGGGTTTGAAACATCGATTGTTCTGAAACAGATGGCCATTCAACGTCTGCCTGCACCATACAGAGATAGATGCATCAACTACAACTCACGTATTAATGAAAGCAGTGAAGAAGAATGCATGAAGCTATGCCTTCAAAAACTGAATTTTGAAATTTGTGGTTGCATTGATCCAACTTTAATCCTAATTCCTGGAATGAAGCATTGTAATATATATAATATGAATGATATTTGTTGTTTGGATGAAGTTCAAGACAAAACAACTCGACATGAATTATCATGTGACTGTCCGCCATCTTGTTATGCAGTCTCTTACAACAACGAGATTTCAAAAGCACTTTTATCAAAGATTGATAATATTTTGTCGAACAAATCAAAAGACAATTTTATGAATCATTACGCTCGTTTGAAGGTATTTTACTCCACTTTCCCCCGAAATACTTTCAAACAATTGCCAATGTTTGAAGAATCTGAAATCTTCAGTCACTTAGGTGGTGAACTGTCATTGTGGTTGGGTCTTTCCCTGTTTGCCATTTTTGAAATAATGGAAGCTCTGATAAGTCTTATCGAAGCATTTAAAGCCTCAAGTAATAGGAAACAAATAAGAAAAAATTTCTATTTAAAGGTAACTTTTTAAATTTTCTTTGATCAATGACTTTTGAGTTTTTCAAAAAATACCATCGGAATATATGTAATATTTTAATAAAACATTTTTTCCAAACATTTTTTTTTTCCAAAAATTTTTTTTTCGAAATTTAGGTGGGTTACACAGAAATATTTATTTAGAAGGATAGAACAATTTTTTTTTATTGCATTTACATAATTTGAATGTATATAAAGATATTTATGCTAGAAAACTTGTTTTAACACAAATAATTGCAAAATATATCGTTTGAGTCAGAACATTAAATAGATGCAGTGGAAATTTAGATAATAACTGAAGTACCAATTTAAAATTCACTAAACTCAAAAATCAACTTAAATATTTTTTTAAGAATTTAAAGAACAATTTCATACTTTTTTCTCGTTTATTTCTTTAGGTTTGCATACGCAAATTCACGTCTAATAATCCCAAATAGACCGGAAAAGAAATTTTAAGAAAACTCCACTTTATTTGCTAAGTTTTAAATTCTGCTCAAGTTGTGTATTGAATTAATAAAAATACATAAAACATTATTCAATTTACTTGCTTTAATATTCACATTTAAAAGACTGCAATCGGAATCATGGGATAACTTGGGTCTCAATATACAGCCTTAAAAAATTTTATAGCAAAAATTTCCTCCTTCTAGGCTTAATAAATTTAAAATATAAATGGTTAACTGACAAAACTCTGTTTTAATTACCAGTAAAAATATCCAGATAAATGTTTATATTTATTTTTCACAAAAAATGATTAATAGTTTAGTCAAGCTGTCCTTTTGTTCTTTAAAAGTGTCATAAGCTTAATTGCTTTTTTTATTTTTAATTTATTCAATTTTTCTTCTATTATTATTTTAGATATAATTATTTCTCTAGATATAAAACAGTTAATGATATTAAAATCCATTCTTTTTTTACTAAAACCTATAGAATAAAATTGTTAGCCAGCAAAATAAAGTTTTAATTCACATAACACCGTTAAATAAGTGCACTGATTGACTTTTACAAAAGTACCAATTTATTTTAGTACTGTTTAAAAGAATCGCTACCAAATAATATATATATATATATATATATATATATATATATATATATATGATTCTCTTTATAGTTTCTTTCTTGTTAGTAAGTGGTGAGGTAAGACAAGACACGTCAAAATATATCAGAATTTCATAATAAACATCGTAATATCGTACTCCGCTAGGGACCTTTACTTTTATTTATCAAAAATATCTTAATTTTGTACTTAAATAAAGAACTTAACGACATAAAATAAATATTTTAGTTTTATATAGTCCAAAAGTACATTTAAACAGACCCAGAAATAACTATTTTTTCGTAATTTTATGATTTGATTGTCAATTTCGCGTAAATTAAATTGCAATAAAACATCTATTTCTGGACTTATTTGATTTGAATAATAGTATAAAAAAATATTACGAAAAAAATAATAATATAAAATTTAAAATAATATGTAATCATAAAATTAAGATTAATATAAGTAGTGGTTCAATTGCGCACGAGTAGCCAATCTATAATAGTGTGGCGCCCTTAGATGCGAACGTTGACAGTTCTTGTCATGACTTGCAATGCAATTATTCATTTTTTGGATGAGAAATACCTCTTCTTCAATTTTGTAAATGGAGTGTAGACACTCCTCTATAATAATTAGATATGATGGCCCTATGTGAGGAACATTAAAAAAAATGTATGTATATATTTTTATATTTTTAATATATTAATTCATCAGCCTTTTAGACCGACTATTTAAAACGAATATAAAATAAACAGTAAGGTAAAATAAAAGCACCGTGTTAAAACTTAAAAATCAATACAATTTTCGAAGCCAAATCATTGTTGAAAAATGGTGATGATGGTGAAAAATGGTTTTTGATTACCATTTTTCTTTATTTTTGCTATAAAGAATCATCAAAAATTGTGCGCAATTTTAACATCTTGAATGTATTGATTTGTGAACTTGAAAGTTGTGCTTTTAATTTTATTCACAAAGTTCTTATTCTTCTAAATAAACAAATCTTCTTAATAAACAGCTTACAAAATCTTCTTAAAAACAGTATATAAAAAAATAAGCACTCCTTTAATCATTTAGTAATAATCTATTCAAACTAAGATCAATTTTAATTATAATAACATTGTTTTACTCGGACATTATATTTCCCATTTTCGAGGACGATTAATCACGTGTTCCTCACACTTAATTGAAGGTTTTCGTGACTATCTTTTCAGTCGAGCAATTGCAATAATGAAGATAATTTGTGTTACAATAAAGAAATGGGAGCTCTTGTCACGTTAGTGAAGTATGAATAGTAAAACAAATAATTACATATCCATGTTAAACATTTCATTTTAAATGGCTACAAAATTATGTGAACATTTCTCTTAATTATACAACAATTGGGAATATCTTTGCTTAGCAACGGCATTTAGTTACAAATAAAAGTAAAATATTTAAAAACAAATTATTACAACTAGCTTGATTTTTAAAGCTCATTTTCTGATAAACTGCATTTAAATTAAAATGTAAGTATAATCCTCTATTTTAGTCTATTCAAATAAAATGCAGTGTTAATAGATTGATATTATTCTTAATGAATTAGCTGATGTTAAAATATTTTGTATTTTTGTTCTGTTGAAATGAAGCGTATTGCTGTTTAGAAGCATAATATTGATCAGAAATTAGTTCAGTTTGATTTAGACATTTTGCTATATTACTTTCCTCCTTATTTGAAATGTAAAAATATTAATTTATGCTTAATATTAAATTACATATAATTTAATAAATTAATATATATATATATATATATATATATATATATATATATATATATATATATATATATATATATATACAATATATATATATATATAAGCACACCGGACAAAAAATTACTCACCCTTAGAGAAATCATGGAAAAGATCATTTAATAACGTGTAACACCGCCTCTGGATTTAATAACCGACTGGATTCGGTTAGGAAGTGAGCACACAAGGTTTTTCAAGTACGTCTAATCCAGTTTAAGCCTCTCGTTGAGGATTTGATCGCTGAAATTCACCAAATTATGAGAATGCTGATTTTCGCGTTTTACCCGTTGTTCCAATATGTTCCACAAGTTTTCAATGGGGTTCAAGTCAGGTGACTTTGCAGGTCAGCCGAGATGTAATTGAGTGTCTGAGTGTTCATAAAACCAGTCACATATACTTCCCGCCCCATGAACTTTGCTGTTGTCATCTTGAAAAATAGGGGTATCAACAACACACTCTGCATGAAGAGGGTGACTGAAAGACAACTCCTAATTGTCCAGAACGTTCAAATAAACATGCTGGATCATGTTAGTGGCCCCCTCTGTGAGCGAGCCAAATCCATAATAAGAAAAACACCCCCAAAACATGACACACCCACCTCCAGCTTGAACCTGAGCTTGCACACAGTCAGGATGAAATGCTTCATCTGGTCTGCGTTGCACTCGCAGACGCGCGTCCTTTGAATAAATGCAAAAGCGTGATTCGTCAGACCATATTACATTCCGCCACTCAGCAACTGTTCACGTTCGGTGACTTCTCGCCCACTGAAGTCGCGCAGTTTTATGTGCCCGTGTGAGCAATGACCTCTTACGAGATGTTCGACTCCATATGTTCATTGCATACAGCTCCCTTCTCAATGCTTCATTAACAGGCTGGGGTGGATCTTTATTTAGTAACTGAAGCAATTCCTGTCCAGTTTGGAAGCGATTTTGATAGAAAAGTCGTGAAACACGTCTCCGGTCACTTTCATGCAGGATCTTTTTCCGACCACAATTCTGACGACGTCTTTCGTGACCACGTATACTAATCCACTGCTTGTAGACACGTTGAACAGTCAGCTTTGAAACTCCAAAAAATCCAGCAACTTCCAGTTCATATGATCATTGGCACGGCCAAACGCAATTTCCCTTTTTTGCCACTCTATCACATGTTTACTCTTACCATCTTACCCATATTTCCCCACAATTTCCGCTTCAAACAAAAATATCTCACTGATAGCTACTTGTCTTTGATCAGGTTGTAGCAGTGTGCATGCAGTTGAGCACGTCACTTGACCACCGCGTCATCTAACAAAGCCTAAGGATTCATCGGTGCTTGCGCACTAGGGTGACTAATTTTTTGTCCGGTGAGCTTATATATATGTATATATATACATATATATTTATACATATATATATATATATGTATATTAATTTATAATTTTAGTTACCTTTTCTTTTTCTCTAATCTTGGATAGATAGATTGGATAGATAGATTTCTTGAATAGATAATTTAGACATTTTGCTATATTAATATATTAATTTATGCTTAATATTAAATTACATATAATTTAATAAATTAATATATATATATATATATATATATATATATATATATATATATATATATATATATATATATATATATATATATATATATATTAATTTATAATTTTAGTTACCTTTTCTTTTTCTCTAATCTGCGTAAATAGTTAAAATTACTTTTCAAGAGTATGCTATACCGTTGTTTGAGAAACGCTTCATGGTGATTTCTGCCATACCTTCATTGGTAATTTGAAATTTTAAGTGTATAAAAAAGTGAGTTTTCTAAAACCAAATTCAAAAATCTAAATAGAGGCAAATTATGGCATCATTTCTCAGCGTTACGCCGTGAGAGAATAATTCTGACGCAACTTGGTATTTTAAAAATAATAATAATAATAATAATAATAATAATAAAAAGCTTCAACACTCTAAGAACGCTTTGACGCTTGGTTTACCTGAACTAAATTTTTTCTATACTTAAAATTTTAAATTAATAATGTAGGTAAAACAGAATTTACCAAGATGCGTTACTTACGCATTACACCATTCTATTAATAATTAAACTTATCTACTTTTACTCACTTTTTTCTATATTTTAGATCACTAATGTATGTAAAACAGAATTTGTCATGAAGCACTTCTATCGCATTACAGTTCCCGATTAATAATTAAACTTATTTACTTTTACTCACTTTTTCCTATACTTTAAATTTTAAATTACTAATGTAAACAACACAGAATTTGTTCTAAAGGAGCATTGCCCTCCCATTATAGCGTCATGTTAATAGTTAAACTTATTTATTTTTAATATCCATATTTAATGAGTGCAGTAAATTTTCAGCTGGTATATACGATTAAAATAAATCTCATTTAATTTCAGGAAAAGTCACCTTTTAATGAAGTAAAAAGCAACATCATAAACCACAGAGTGGTCGATCCTGAATTGTAATGATCAGAATGGAATATAAAGTCTGTTACACTTAAATCTGAATACCAATTATAATTTCCAATGAAAGAACACAGTTTCAACCGAAATTCAGTGCAAAGCGAAACAAATTCAAAACTTTGGCATCAGAAAATTACGAAAGTTTACCCTATACATAATGTAAGAAACGAAGTATTTATAAAAGCAAATAAATCTCCAAAACTGGGTCATATCGTCTCGAACAAAATTCTGAAGAAATCATCTGTATTTGCCATTTCGCAGATTGGAAGAGCAAAAACGCATGTCCACAAAGTAATTTGGTTCTTGATTCTTTTAATAAGTTTAATTGGCTGTGTCTATAAAACTCAAGAATATTTTTCAATTTTCTTCACTTATCCAGTGGTGGTTTCACTTCAAGAACCCCAACAACGAATACTAAACTTTCCAGCTGTTACAGTTTGTAACTTAAATCGAATGAAATTAATGTATGAAAATTGCGTTAATACTGATATTTTAGAAAAAGGATGTCAACCCCCAACACCAATCTTGACACGTTCAATAACAATATCAGAACGCCGTAGCCTTCTATCATGTTCTGGGGCAGTTAGCAAAAATTATAACACAGAAACAAGCCAAAAGCTAGATTTCCTTGCCAAATATATGAAAATGGATAGTAAAAATCGTCAATTTGTTGGACATCAAGCACAAGATATAATCAAATATTGCTCTTTTGAAACGCAAGCATGTTCCTTTCAAGACTTTGTTCATTTTCAGAATTTGAGGTATGGTAATTGTTTCACATTCAACAAAGCAAATCAGAACATCACAAACCTTTTACAGTCGACAAAAATTGGATACAAAACTGGCTTAGAGCTGTTGTTGGCTTTAGAATTAGAACATTATATGCGTGCCTCTCCAACTATTGGAATGAGAGTTTTAATCCATGATGCTTTGCAAATACCTGTTCCAGAAGAGTATGGAGTAAATGTTAGTCCAGGTTTCGAGACCTCCATTGCTGTTAAACAGATGGTTATTCAACGTCTACCTGCACCATATCGTGATAAGTGTATAGATTACACAACTCGCACCAACCAAAGTAATGAAGAAGAATGCATGAAGCTCTGCATACAAGAACATAGCTATAAAATATGCGGTTGTCTGGATCCAACAATATCATCAATGCTTAAAGAAGAACATTGTGATATGAAAAAGGAAGATGATGTGTGTTGTTTGGATAATGTTCAAGACCGTATTACCCAGAATAATTTATCTTGTAATTGCCCATTATCATGCTATTCAGTGTTTTATGAGAAAGAGATTTCAAGAGCTCTTCTACCTACTGAACCGTATAATTTCACTGGTGATGTAAATAAGAATCCTAAAATGAAGTATGTCCGAATAAAAGTGTTTTATTCTAGTTTGGTGCAGAAAATATACACCCAGCATCCAATGTTTGAACGATCTGAAATTTTCAGCAATTTAGGTGGAGAGCTGTCTCTGTGGCTCGGCCTTTCTTTGTTAGCTTTGTTTGAATTTATAGAAACGGTAATTTATTTTTTAAGTATATGCAGTAGAACCAATAAAAATAATTAAATTATACTTCTTTAGGAATCTTAGTCATAAAAATACCGCTTATCTCAAAAACGACTGATCATTTGTTCGTCAACAATTGACACTTCTGACTCAAAACGTTATATAACAAATGCTTTCTGATGCATATCAGATTAGTTGACTACAATTTGCGCAAACGTCTCTTAGTTTTATGTTAAGTGGCTTAGCAATGTTTTATAGTTTTTCTCAGTTATTAGAACCATCTGTCGACGGACTTTGTAACTAATTTCGTAAATAATTTTTTTTTTCTTCTTTTGATTACTTTAGCATAACGCAACAACATGTGCATGTCTCTTTCCTTCAGTTTTTATTTAATTAATTTTTGAAATAATTAGTTATTTCGACTGGCACCCGGTATAGTTGCTTAAATATCTAAGTATCTTATTTAATCCTCGAATCAAAACGCACATCGAAATTGAATTTTAGTCTAAAGCGAGGTTAACGAGGTTAACGATAATATAAACAATATTGTTTTATTTAAGGATAAAATAAAAAAATATTATACAATGAAACTATAAAAATTTACATTCTTTTCAAATTCGATTTCTTTTATTTGTTCCTTTGATTTACATTTTGTCTCCTCATTAATATCACTATTCAATTTCAGACAAAAATAAGTACGAGATATCTTATTTTATCTTGTCAGTTCTTTAAATATAAATTTTCACTTCTAATCAGAATTGAATTTTATCTCAAGCCAGGCTAATTAAAGAAATATTTTGTTTCATTTTAGATTAAAATTGAAGGTATTATACACTGAAATCATGAAATCGTACATGCTTTTCAAATTTTATGTTTTCATCTTACATTTGTTCTTTTGGTATAGATTTTCTCTTCCTATCATAATTGATATTTAATTCGATGCAAAGATAAAAAGTACCAAACAATTTTATTTTAGTTTAAATTAGAATAGAAAAAAATATTTAACTTTTGCAAAATATTAAATTATAAAGAAAAAAAAGGGAGAGGAAGACCAAGCACCAGATGATTCTATACAGTTAAGAAAACGTTACATGAAATTGGTGTCAACCGTTGAAGAATGGTAGCAGTCGATAATTCCTATTGAAAGAAACTTTTGAAGACAGCCTTGGCATGCAATAGGCTGTAGTGCTACAGAAGAGGAAGATATCTCATTACACTCAAAATACGTCAGCAAAGCCTCCATCAGTAATGTTTTGGGAGTTTAACTTAGAGTTACATTTTGTTTTACTGCCCGGAAACTATAATACATAGACACGAGAAATTTTGAAGATGTTATGGAAGATTTAATAATTCTTATCAAAGCATTTAAAACCTCGTTAAGTAATTAGAGAACATAGGAAACAATGTCTGTTGAAAGGTAACTTTTTTAATTTTAATATTAAACGAGAGGGAAAGAGATAACTTGCTGGCAAAGATAACTGTTAACATTCATGTTAAAAATTTTAAAAAGATATTTAAAAAAAAATATACTTATTTAAACAAAGATGTAAACGAGATGCCTAGTTCACGATTAAAATATTTCATACACTTTTATCCGTATCCTGTCTACCAATCTAGGTCTCCAAATCTAGGTAATCTTATATTTTAATATTATTTTCAATTATATGTAAATTGAAGCGGTGTGTATTGTATTGAACGAATTTCAATTTAGTAATACAATCAGAGTATGCGCATTTTGACAATATCACAAATCTTTACATCTTTAAGCGACAATTTGATACATATTTAAAAATAAAAAAAATTTTTTAATGAGGCGGCTATATCAATAGTAATGACTTCAAATAAATTACTTGAATTACATAACTGTGCTATATTATAGCAATTATATAACTGTGTACTTTATCATTAAAAACAGCATTACTGAAGAAATGTAGATAAATAATTTGTTCTATTTGTTAAAAAATCATATTATACATTTTTATAATACTTAGAGTAAATGCTTTTTACGATACATTGTTTTGTTTCTATTTTCTCTACGCTAAATAAAAGCTGTAATTCTAAGTTCTAAGTACATTTCCAGTACTTATTAATATACAGTTTTCTGTAGTTTTCTAGAAATAAAGTGAAAAATTTCGTCAAAAGTTCTTTTTTGTGTATATTTTATATAATATTATAAAAAAAAAATAATTTGAAAATATATTGTCAAAATTATCAAATGGTATGCCCCCACGGCATGCATTTTCATCAGACAAACACTGATATAAATTAATTCAGAAATGCATATAAAGGAATTTTTTTTAATCAGAGAAATAAGAAATTTATAAGAAATATAACAAAATAATTAAAAGTAAAGCTACCAGTTTTACTTTTAACCAGGGCCCGAACTTTAGACCACGCTCATAACAAAAACATTACGATCATATATTTACTACATCGTGGCTTTGATGATCAAAAATCCAAATCCGTCAAAAAAATGATAGTTTTTTCAGGGAACAGGAATCCTTTGACCTATTAAAATTTACACTTAAACAAAATATATTCAGTACCTTCTTTTTTTTTTTTTTTTTTTTTTTTCTTTGCGCTTGTACAGTAATTCAACTAATTTCTTTGTAATTCTATGAATTTTGAATGGCATTCTTCATAAAAAGTCTTCACTTACGGTTTGATATTTAATTCAATTTAGTGTTCTATACAACTTTCGCAATATGAAAAAATTAATCAAAGATACTAGGGGGAAGGGTACAACAAGAAAATTATTTAAAAAACATTATGCTTTTCCCTTGATCAGCAGTATTCTAAAATTGCTGCCATCTCCTCTAGTCTATATCGAGTAATCCTATATCTCTCAACCCACTATCTAATACTACTCCTGTATCGAAAGAAATGTATGGAAAAAACTATAAATGAATAAACTCTATGATTTTTAAATTAGTTTTTTACCGTTTAAGTTAGCTTTAATTATTTTACATAAAGAAGGAAAAAAATTTAGTTTGAATTTGCTACTTTATTTCATAATTTTTGTTTCAAAATTAAAGTAAAAACTTAATGAGAAATGGTTTTAATTTATTTATGGCAATTAACATTAATTTGTTTTGTGTAATAAATAATAATGATTTGTGATTAGCAAAAAGAATTATAACTCAGATTAAAAAGTTTGTTTAAAAAATAAATTATAAATTATTTAAGTCATGTAATTTCTTTTTCGAGTAGCTAGTTATAATTAATTTAGTAGTGTTTCACACGTTATTCTAGGTTTTTGATGTTGTTATATTATAATATTTAAATAACAATGGGAAAAGCCAAACAATTCAAAAATCCTCCCCTTTCTTTAAATCTTAATTTTACATTTTATATTTGTAGATGGCAGCACTAAGCTTTTGCTGAAACAAGAACATTCTTTATAATTTGCTAATTATCTTTCCTGGATTCACCCTTTATAATTTTTTATATGAATTCTAAAAGTGCTTTAAATGCAATTTATTGTTGAAAATCAAGAGCAACCACAGTACACTTCTGATAAAATATAGTTTTTGTTAAATTATCCAAACATTTTTATTCTTCTATAAATAGCGTATTTTCTTTATGTAGCACAAACACAAATAAAAGGTTAAAAAAAAAAAAAAAAAAAAAAAAAAAATTAATAACTAAATAACGTCTCCGATCTATGAAAATGGAAAAACTTGAGATTCATTATCTTTTCGAGTTTTTATTTGTTTTTATTTAAAAATTAAAATGAAATTTTTCAATTATAAAACGTCATTCCTATTGTTTTGGTGATTTTAAGCATCTTTTTTTACATTACGTATGAAAATAATTTTACGATAAATTCCATCAATACAAAAAAACTAAAGTATATTTTAAAGCTTCTATGGGATTAAATTACCTAGCTATATTATTAGTTGAATAAAACAAACTCTGAAAAATTTCCATCGATGCGCTGTGGAACAAAAGTCATTTTTCGCGGTCAAAAATAAAAAAAATGAAGTTACAAGAAAAAAAAAATCTCAATATGGTTTTTTGTAGTAAAATGTCCAAGGAATATGACGGTGTATTTTGTTTTTTTGGTTTATTAATGGAAATAGCAATTAAATGGAAACAAAGTCGAAAAAAAAAAAAATTAAGTTAAATTTTTATTAATATAATAAATCCTTATAGTAAATAAAAATATTAAAACTATGCATGATTTATACATAAATGTATTTCTAAGATATATATGAATTCATTATTTTATATAAATACTATTAAAACCAGAGCGATTTCCCTATTTCTGCCCTGTACAATGAAATTGTAACTTTAGGGTGCTCTATAAAAAAAGCCTTACGTTGCCGAGGTAAAAAAAAAATTTTTACATTTATTTGGTACATATACTCAAGAACTAAGAAAAAATTAGCTGCGAATATTTGCGAATTTGGCTGATATATCGATTTTAAATATAAATAAAAAACGTGGTTTAATAAAAATAATACTTCGTGTAATAAAAAAAATTATAAAAATAAACTTGAGATTATTATTTTTGTTATAACATTTTCAAAATTTTTTATATCTAACAAAATAGATTCATTATTTTTTTTAAATTCGATAATTGAATTTGTAATTAACAAATCTTAAATATTTTGATTCAATTTATTTAGTTTAAATTTATTTTGATAAATATTTGCGATTTTACATCCATTACTTTATTTATTAAAATTATTAACCACAAATTTGTAATCAAAGATCTCAAAAACTACTACAAAACAATAATCATCCGTCATTTTGTTTTTTTGAAATTTTGACTTCATATTTGAAATTAGCGATCCAAAAAACCTATAGGTGATCAATTTTTAGAACATTGAAGTTAATTTTCTAATTTTGACCGCATTTTTCTGATTTTGTCCCACTGTGCGATGTGGAGAAAAAAAAAATCCGCAATGCGATATTTCTTCCAGCAGGATAAGAATTTATTAATGTCTTTTAAGTTTCCGGAAGATAGGGCCCAAATAAATGATTATCTATCACTCATTTTTTAAACTAAAATTCAATTCAAAAATGGTAAATCCCGAATTTCGAAAATTTAACATTAGTTAAATTTTCTCTCTCCTTTTCTTTATAATGTTATACTGTTTTTTTAAAAATGTTGTGTCATAAAAAGGCTTTGCTTTAAGTATATTTTTTCATATCTACGTTATAGACAAG
The DNA here is from genome assembly GCA_949128135.1 of Parasteatoda lunata. Taxonomy (NCBI): domain Eukaryota; kingdom Metazoa; phylum Arthropoda; class Arachnida; order Araneae; family Theridiidae; genus Parasteatoda; species Parasteatoda lunata. Next base: position 102,505,350 of record OX421971.1, read on the forward strand.
GGTATAGAAAAAGGGGTATGCGCGAAAACGACGCCCCCTCTGCCGGTTCACATTTTTTGGTCAACTTCGTGGTTTTTCATTAACCGTAAAAATTTTCATTTATGGTGAAATTGGCTTATTTCTGAAATTTTTTAAGCAATTTTTTTTTCTTCGTGCTTTTAAAAATTATTTAAAAACGGAACATTTCTGTGTGCAGCATCTTTTCTTAAGATTGCTGCAGCGGGATTCACACCGCTGTGAAAGATTCACAATTCTAATCACCTCTTTTTTTTTTTTTTTTTTTTTTTTATCCTAGGTATAAGCTTAAGTTTAAAAGAGCCATTTAACAAGCCCAACTGTTCTTTTTATTTGAATATTTTACTTACTCCTTTTTTAGTATTAAAATATGTATTGAATTTAATTGTTGAGTTAAATAGTTTTAATTGAAATACATTTAACAAAACGTTGTTCAAACCAAAAGATTTTATCCATTTCTACATGTTAATTTTTTTTAAATATTTTAAGTGTGCTTAAAATATTATAATTTTTAGCTTTCCCTAACTGAAAAATTTGCGACTGGTTATGGGATATGAAAAAAAATAATTCTTTGTTGAGTTATTAATTTATTTTGCAATGTTATAAGCACTAAGAAAAAAATATATTGTATTTAATTATTATTCGGTACAAAATCAAGAAACAAATATTTCGATTACCAGTAAAATGCAATTCTTTAATTGGATATGTTGCCTACGTTAAATGCATTCGTTGTAAGTAACCGAAGTTTATTTTATGTACGAAGCATTTTTTGTGCTCTTTGCAATAGGATATGCATGTATTGAGTACAGGCATCTTCTACGGCTAAAAAAAATAAAAATTAAAAAAAATAAAAAGCCGAGCTAACGTTAAAAGGTTTACATCTATTACAGTTCTCTTTGAATAGTTTCTACCCTATTTTCTATGAGGGATATTTTCCAAATCACATTCCAGAATTACATCCCAAATAAATCAATCAATTTAAATTTTTTTACTTCTTAAAATTGGATGCCTTAAAAGCAACAGAAAGAATAAAAATGCTTGCCAATATCGGTATAGTTTCCAAAAAACTAAAAAAAAAAAAAAAAAAGAAAAAAAGAAACCTTCTAAAATTCTTTTTTAGAGTTATTAAATGACACTAGTGTGTGTTCTCAATCCGTTTGTCGGCACCTGAGGTACCGACTTGCGCCAAAAACAGTCTTTTTTTTTATCTCCTCCACCCCATAAAAATATGCAGGCTTTTAGGTATTGATTTGGTATTTTAAGAAAACGCACTGAAAAAATACCATCTTCTTTGAATACTACGGTCATTTAGAGGGAGAAGGACTATTGAGAAGACGGGCAGATGCAAGCCAGCGGTAGTTCTTGATGTCCAAAGTTGCAAAATGCCCAGAGATATTTGCCTAGTTCTGACGGTTCCTTTGGTCTAAATTTGTCTAATGATTTGATGCGAGCGTTTTCACTTGATTAGATTCGCCTCTTCGAGCGTATCCCTTTTCAACTCATCTCTTTTAGCCTTTTCAACAGAACCACAATCACAGTGGACTTTCAAAGAAAGCAACACCTTACGGATGGGAAAGATTGCAGACTATGTCATTTGTTCAATGGGTGTTTGTTTGGTCTGATAGATTTTACTGCGGATATTGCAAGTTTTAGAGGAATTGAGCGTAACTTCTGGAACAAAATACAACAATGGGAGAAAGAAAATGGTATTTTAAAAAAGAAGTTTTAATTTTTTTTTTTTTTTTTTTTTTTATTTTTTATTATAAAGAATATTTTTACTATACTATAAAAGAATTTTGTCAAAAGAAATTTAAATATTTTTACCTCAATAATTGGGGAATTCTAAAGAAAAATAAATTTCAAATCGAAAAAAAAAAATCAGAATAATAAATAATATTTCTAAAAACCGCGTTTTTGTAGTGGAGAATAATAATTAAAAAATAAAAATTTGAAAAACGAAAAACGTGTGACGCATGAAATACATAACAGTAATGTTATATTAGTGTGTGCATGTGGGCTCATGAGAATATGTGTATGTATATCTGTAATTGTTTCTGAATGCGGATGTGTATGTGGAATATGTTTGTGTATATGCATGTGTATGTGGATGTATATGTGGATGTGGCTATGCACGTGTATGAGTAAGAAAATGTGTATGTGTATATGTAGGGGAGAGTGGGGTCAATTGTAACAGGGTACGATTGTAACAGAGCAAAAATTTCGAGTGTCGGGTTCTAGATTTCGTTCCTAGGTGGCGCACAAGGTGTATTTAATAAATCTACATGTGCACCCCTGCTGGTAACCATTTTTATGTACTTTTGAAAGAGTTACATCACAAAAGATATTTTCACGCTACGTCAGTACTGTTTTTGGTATTAGAATATTATATTGTAAAAAATCAATTTTGTTTAAACAAATAAAAATTATTTACCGAATATGTAAGTGGACACCTTAACTAACATTTAAAAAAAAAGATTAGTTTTGTTAATTAACTAGCATTGTTTTTAACAAATGAAGCTGAAATGGCGTCTTGGGGACGATTGTAACAATAAGTAAAGGGACGAATGTAACAGCTGAAAATAACTAATCTTATGTTTACAAACCTTTACTTAACTCTCTAAGAACCACCAGTAGTTTCCTATATCATTTATATTACGTTGCATGTGCATTATTTTATTTGTCACCTTTCACAGCATAAATTAAAATTTTTAATCCCTTAAAGTTAAAAGTTTAACCCTTTAGGTCTCTGCTCATTATTATTTTTACTCCTAAAATATCACTACTATTTTGATCAATAAAAAAATATATCACAACTATGATAATATGTATAATTAACTATGTTTTAGTTGAATTTATGAACTGTTACAATTGACCCCGTAAGTGGGGACAATTGTAACAAGTGCACGACTGTCAAAAATTTTTAATAACTAATATATAGTAACATTTAAAATAAGGTATTTATTTTTTTCTAGTAGAGGATAGTCTATTTTACTCGTCTGTCAATTAATACTAATAATATATTGGATTTTTTGTTAGTTAAAAATAGTTAAGTAAAAAATGTTACAATTGACTCCACTCTCCCCTACTGTTATGTATTTCATGCGCCCCACGTTTTTCGTTTTTCAAATTTTTATTTTTTAATTATTATTCTCCACTACAAAAACGTGGTTTTTTAAAACATTATTTTTTATTTTGATTTTTTTGTTTTTTTTGTTTGTTGTACTCTCTTCCAAAATCTCAATTTTTTCACTCACTGTACACTAAACTTTTTAACTGACATGTGACACTAATTTGAAATAATCGAATCGACAACAAAAGACAATCGCGAAAATACTAATTTTTTTTTTATTTTAATTTTATCTTACTTTGTATGTCTTCTTTCTCTTCATTTTCATGCATTGTCATCCAATTCTGAACTATGTGCCATATTTGAAGTCTGTAGTTAGTCGGGAAGTTAGTTTAAAACCGATTACAAAATTCCACCCGAACGGACATACACGAAGGCAAGTTAATATAAACGTGGTAATAAAATTAGCTAAATCCCTGAAGTAAACTATAGGAATAAAATATTTACAAAAAAGGGTACTTAAAAAAAGTATTATTGATTTAATTTGCCCATGCGAGGTATTATTAGAGATTATGAAATATCAATGACATGTTAGGTGTGTACTAAGTAAATGTAAAAATTATACAAAGTAGGATTGTTTCAGACATGCAGACATTTGTGAGGACATTTTAATATGTTTTGACTCTTTTGCCGTAATTTAAAAATGTTCAAGATATTCACAATGGAAAATCAAAATAGTTTAACTTGATTTGCAAGGAAATATAAAAAACATTGTTCCAATTAAGAATTTCTGGAATCTCCTGATGAATCGTTTAAGTAAGATGGAATGTAAAAAATAATAAAACTTCTATAAATGACGTTATATAATAGAAGTCTGGCTCCACAATGATGGGATCAAATCAAAGTGATGGAATCAAAACTCTGCGCACAAATTTATGGAGTCAATGGCAAAATTTCTCCAAAAGTTCAGTACAACATACTGCATTTATCAGTGAATTAAAGGCATAGTTTGAATATAAATTCATAATAAACTGCGGTCAAATTGGTAAAATTATTGTAAGGAACGCGCTTTTGAGGACAGAACTTAGGGCGCATATGCTAGTTTTATGAAAGTTAATTTTGGATCCGAGACCATCTCAAATTAATTCTATAACGGCAATAGCGCATTCAAAATGACGGTGATGTTTTCATGAGCTTGTTATAAATGCTGTTTTGATGATATTGGATGATAGCTATAAAGCAATAACAAAACAAAAAAAAATTTGTTTTGAGACTACAGTTTTTTATTTACAATAACAGGTAGCAGTAGGGAAATCCTCCCCTACTCGCTTCGCTCAAAATTCCATTTATTCTATATTAAATAAAATCGTAACCAACCGTCAATTGAATAACCAGATGAAATTTAAAACCAACACGACGAGATTCTAAGACGATTTGCTTCTAGATGGTTATGTGTACGCTACCACCAAACGGCCATTGGAGATTGCCTAAATTGATTAAAAAAATTTTAGATATATTTATATTTACAAGTATTTTCTATAATCCAAAGAACATCGTTGACGAATATAGCATTACGTGTTTAATATTCCACAGAAACGAAGCTGAAATCAGTTGGTATCTTATAGATATAAAGTGCTGCTTTCTGCTAAAGAATCTGAGAATTTCATTTCACTAAGTTACTACTTAAAAAGTTCGTCGACAGATGGCATTGATAAATAAGGACAATAAATAAATAATGTTTTCAAAATGACCACGATCTGTAGCAATAACATTTGCAAAGGTTATTTTTTAATAAATAGTGCAATTTTTTTAAATTCATCTGCACGAATGAAAAGTTTCCTTATGAACACCAGGAAGTATTTTGTTATTTGTAAAGATTATTTCCTTTCGAACCAAAATTTTCCAGACGATCCCTACGAATCACGTTACGTCATGAAATTTTCCATCCTTTTCTGAAATCTCTCGAGGAAATTTATTATTTGATTGTAGAATAGAGGGTGTGGATTGAAAAAGTTGAAAACGATTTTTCAAGGGGGGAGGGTTGAAAAACTGAAGGTGTTTTTACTCTCAATTTTCACGAAATCGGTTCTACTAAATAGTTTCGTATACCCGTTTGTTATTATAAAGGAAGCTGAAGACTTTAGTAAGGAATGAAGTTCTTTTACACCCCAATTCCTAATTTTTTTTCTCCCTACCCTCGGGTAAAATAGTTTTTGGAATTTCAGTTTCTTTTGTGAGTGCATGTGTTTGTGCGCGTCGAATCGCTGATAATAGTAATAATAATAAATTGGGAAAGCTCTTTCCTCGCATAAATAGGTAGGGGATGCAACCTGTGTGATTGATACCTGTATGAGGATATTTGGTAGCACATAACCAAAACGCGGGGTACTTTTATTTTTTATTTTCGGTCATTCTTCATTCTCTGTGGGTGTGGATTCAAGATGAATTTGTCAGGAAATGCTCACTTATTTACTAGAAGGGGGGAAAAATTACCTACTTGTCGAATCTCGCCTTTAGAATTCCTTTAAAAATTAAGAGGAATTTAATCTAAAGTGTGAATTTAGCGGTTAAATTTCCAAATTTTTTTTTATTTTTAAACTTTTCTCAAACTCATCGATGTTAATAATACGAAAATATTTTTCATTAAAGTTATTTGTGAAATTTCTAAAATGCATTTTGCAGAATTGAATTACAGAAATATTCCATAAAATTTTAAGCTGGAAAAAATATGGTAAGGAAAGGCTATAAAATTTCTGAAATGTTTTTTTTTTTCGCAAGTAAACCAATATTACTTTTATTAAATTAGAACTTCATGTTGGTTATGATTATAAATAGTTAAGGTGATGTATGTTGGTGAGGATTATAAATAGTTCAGGGGAGGATTATAAATAGTTAAGGTGATGCTTATTTAGTTAAGCCTTGGTTTTAGAAAAATTTAGCAAAATTTTACGACAATAAATTTTTAGGAATTTGTTGTAAAATATAAATTTTACAATTTTATTTGCAGAGTATTTTTCAAACAAAATATTTAATTATTTTTCAAACTGATATTCAAAGCAGTTCCCCCCCCCCATTCTAATTGATAATCTACCTGCCTTTATATTGAAAGGTAAAAAAGTTTCGCTGTGATACTGTGAATTTAAACTGACAACAGTTATGAAAATAGCATATTAATTGTTATGAAGGGTCATTTCATACAACAAAAATCTATCGAAGAACAGATAAGGAAAATACTATAATCAAATAGGTTTTATTCAATTTTTAAATTTTTTGTTATTTCTTGAAACCTACGATAAAGTAAAACTTTTAATATTGTGAAATAACACATATTCAAACCATAATTATTTATACTTTCGTCTCATAGATTATAGTTCAAATGTTATTTGAACTTTCAAAGACTAAAAATTGTACTTTTTTTTGCGTATCTATATTTTTTAAAACAAAATTAAGTGTATTTATTTTTATTTACATCATTTTAGTTACAAAAGCCAAAAGAAATATATGAGCAATTCTACAAATAAACGCCAATTAGGCGGCCAAAAAAAAAATAATTAGGGGGGGGGCACACTATTTCTACATGAATTTTCTTCTTTTTTACATCCTAAAAAGGCAAGAAAAAATCGTGAACATGAAATTTTTTCTTTGTGACATACTTTAAATGTGAGATACTCTTTCTGACATACTCAGATAAATCTGAGCCATTTATTCAGATAAAACGATTTTTACATAAATATAATATTATTATAATGTCTTTCTAAAATGTATTTATAGAGATTTCATACTATAAGATTATATTTTAGTATAAAAAAAAATAAGAAAAATTTAATCAAAGTTTGTAAATTGAAAAAATCGGGAAAAGTTTAAAATGGGTATTTTGTCATTTAAAGTATGTCACAAAGAAAAAATTTCATGTTCAATATTTTTTCTTGCTTTTTTAGGGTGTAAAAAAGAAGAAAATTCATGTAGAAATAGCGTGCCCCTCCAAAAAAAAATTTAATTTTTTTTGGCCGCCTAATTGGTGTTTATTTGTAGAACTCCTCATATAAAAAATAAGGTTATTATGTAAATTGAATTATAAATCGAATGACTCATTACCAAGAAACAGATATGAATTTTCTTTTATTTAGGGTTAAATGTTCTTCCCAAAAAAACTTGAGACTATCTATGGTAGTGAAGCATTTAAACAGAGATGGTCAATTATAAACAATTTAAATTTTGTGTTCTTAATTTTTATTCTAGTACTCGTGAAACTTGAAATTATTTTAAGTCTTTTATCATTTATTTGTGTTACTTGAACACCATCAAAGATTCCACACTTTAAGAATTCTAAAAATAAATCTGGATAGCATAAGCGTAAATAAAAGCAGCACGGCGTTAGCAATTAAGAAAAGGAGACGACACAGATAATAATTTTTGAACTTCTTTGAGTCTGTTTTTGATACGTTATTTTTTTTTTTTTTTTTTTTTTGTGGAGAATTTTAGTAGAAGTTTTGAAAAGTGAAGTTGAATGTTCTAACACTCGTCATTTATTTTAACAATGGTTTATGAATATTCCCTACATTTCTTGTAATAAATTTGATTTGACATAAATATTGGATATACAAAAGCTCAACACAACTAAGCACGTTTTTAGTTCGTACCCTCTAAGTCGAATGATTATTACAGAGTAACGTAGATATAAGTTAAAATATCTAGAATTAAATAATCTTTCCAGAAACTTAAGACTCGATTTATAGCAGTAAAACTATTGAGCTGTTATTGGTCGATTAAATTAAACAATTTAAATTGTTTTTTCTTAATGTTTACTGTGGTACTTGCAAAACTTTTAATATTTCTATATTGCTGAAACAAATTTAAGAATAAAAAGTACTTTCTGTTTTGAAGTACTCCTCCCAAACATTCCAGCAAAAATAAATGGTCAAGGTCAAGTTTTGAAATAAACATGCACACGTGTATATACTTAAGATCTCAAACTGCAAATCACCAGGAAAATATGTCCAGTTCATTACGTAAAATAAGGTAGACGTTGGAGACATTTAAATCTGTCAAATATCAACCGAAACTAAACTGGCTCACCTATAAATTCTCAGACCAAAGAATCTGGATTTCTGGAAGTTTTTGCTTAAGTCATCATCAGAAAAAGACCACCAGAATGTTTCACAAGATCAACCCCTCCCCCTTTAGAACCCAAAAAAACAGAATGAAAAAATATACCAAAACCCCTGAGGGGTGCGAACAAGTAGTGAAAAAAGGGGGGTAATTCTACATGAAGCATACAATATGAGAAAATACCTTTTAAGGGGAACGCATATGTAAGGGCACATCTATTTCAGCCAAAGCGGGCCAGGTAGAAACCATTTATCTTAATTCGGACATGGTGTTATAGTCCGCTACAATGGATCGGCTAACTTTCTACTGGGTTCATTGTACAGGACCTCCCACTTGGTAAACCTGGTGGGAAGTCAAGGATCCCTTGTGTTGTTGTGTCTAATCCCCCCCCCCACCCCAGCTCTCGAACCTGTATGTATGTTCATCACACTTTACAGATGAGAGGGGATAGAAGTATCAGGTAAGGTGCCACACCGGGCGGCTTGATTTGTGGCGCAGTGTCAGAGTGCAAAAAAATCGCCAATTAGCGAACGTTTGTATATTTCGTGGTCAGATTTCTGCTGGTCTTATTCTGGCTTCTGGAATGAAATATACCGAAGGTGTATTTGGTTCGCAAGCATAACGCATTGTTTGTTTGCGAGTCATTAAACCAATGTAATGCTCAATTTTTCTCTTTTACTCGGATGCTTTAAGGATTTTATAGAAAAACCCACATAGTATTTGGACAACAATTGAAGGCGAGGTTGTGGGCGGTGATGTCACAGAGCAATTAGATAGACATTTGTATGTTGCATGGTCAGAATTTTGCATTTTTATTCAAGTTTCCTGAATTAAATATACCAAACCTCTATTTGGTTTGACTATAGCCTTTCTTTCTTTTCTTTTTTTTTTTGTTAATTTTTCATATCCATGCAGTTACATGTTTGTATATTCATGCAGTTTGTGTATTTGATGTAAAATATTGGCACAAGTGTATTTGGTTCGGCAAACTCAAAAAAAAAAAAAAAAAAAATTCGATGCAAAAAAAACAAATAAACTCATAGGTGTATTTTGTTCTCTAGCATTGTTAGTTTGTGAGTCATTAAACAGATTAAATTCTCATTTTTTCTCCTTTGCCCCGAGGTTTTATGGATTTATAGAAAATCTCACTTAGTATTTGGACAACAATCGAAGGCATAATTATTGTAGTCAAAGTCACAGGGAGACATTAGAGAGACATTTTTATGTTTGAAAAAAAAAAGAAGAGAGATGTAATTTGATTTCGGCTTATTCAATTTATTATACCAAACCCATTGCTGGTTTGACTGCTACTTTTTCGGTTAGTTTCCATGTTCGCTATGTAATTGTTTTTGATGCAAAACAATGGTTCAATATGAGTTGATATCTTTGAAATCTTTATTAAATACTGATGTTAATTAAGGATTTATTTATTAAAATTAATTTTACTTATCTTTAATTTTACAGTAAAACAAGAACCAATTGCATAAGCAGAGTAACGTGGGCTTTTCAGTGGGTCAATGCGGTACTCGGCTTGTTTTCCTTGTGCATCGCTCCGTGGATGATCATTGTTTCTTTAGTTAATATTATATAAAATAATTGCGGTAATAGATATATCTATAAACTAATTTTGATTACAAAACGCAATCTCTAAACCTAATTGAAAGCCTACACACTAATCACAAAAATATTTAATTCTTTATTTTAATATTTTATTTTACTTTCACGCACTAAGCAATGTTTGCAATCGTAAAAACTGTAACTCAAATAAAAAAAATTTAAAAATCAGTTTATGCTCTCATAGTCACATGCATAAATTACTTTGGAGAAATTTTTGAATGGAAATAAATAATTTTCAACAGTTAAAAAATCGACTTATTACCTTTCTTAAATCTTAAACTCAGCATTTACCCTAATAATTTGAAAGTTTCATTTTTCAAACTTTTTTCGTTTAACCGACGGTTTTGACATTTGCATAAATAAATATATTGTCATTTAAAAATCTGGGTTTCATATTATAAGTTTAGATATTATTGAATAATTTTCAAAATTTATTTAGATTATTAAATATTTGAATAGATTGGTTTAAGTAAAATTTGCAGCTCAAATTCTTCTGGAATCAGCTTAGTTATTATTTGCTTATTCAAATAGAATGGTTTACAAATAATTAAGCTCAGAAGTTTTCGTTTGAATGTATGGGTTTAAGTTATTATTAGTTGATTTCTACGCTAATTAGTTAAGTTGTTATTTACCTATTTGAGCAAAATGGGGTTTGCAATTAAGTTTAGAAGTTTTTATTCAAATATGGTTTAAGTACACGAGTTTAAGTTTTTACAATTAACGCGTTCCAAATTAATTCGAATAATGGGTTTAGGGTGATTTTTACATGAATTAGCCAAGTTATTACTTACTTATTCGATTAAAAAGGTTGGTACAGTTGCTTAATTTCATACATCATTATTCGAATACATTTAATAGACTTATAAAACGGCGATAAAAGAGGTTATCAGTTTTAGACCTTTTAATTACTAAAAAAAATTACTCGTATTCTATATATACTTTAGTCTTGCATATTTATCGATTAACTATAGTTCTGCATAATTTTGTATACAGTCCTTTAAAGAAATCCATAGATCTAAAATTCCTTAGTCTGGCTCGTGGAATGATTTACAACAATACGTGCCAAGGCGGTCGCCAATTAGCGGGACTTCGGAACTAAATGATGCCAAAGCCCGTTTCATTTACTATTTCCACGCTTCATTTTTTATTCCCTATCCCCCCTCTCTGAACAGTAAAATATAACTTTTAAGATACCTTTAGTCAAAGAAGAAAGATGTTTCCCACTATATCCAAAGAATGTTAAATGGCGCTCTTGTGCGACTTGTTGTTCTCAAGAGCAGAGTTTAGTTGTTAGGTTGCAGCTAATTAAGCGTAACGGAACGCGTCCTGGTACGAAAAAAAAATCATAGATAGTTTTCCGGTGGTCGAATTTTACACGAATTCTTTTATTTCACTACTTTACCTGTTTTATCGTGAACATAAATTATATCTTCGTCTTTTCCATTTGTCGATTTTATTTCGCTACTTGTTAAATTTACGATCGCTATATTACATGGTTAATTATTCTTTTATGTTTCTTTTTTTAATTCGGTAGTTGCTGGAAATTGAACTTGCAGGGACTTATCTAAATTGCCAAATGTTCGTTTTCATAATAATTTAAATATCGTGAAATGAGAAGGAAAAAAAAATGCAATCGTCTTGTAATAAGTTCTATGTTTATTGCTTTGTAAAGTCTCAAAACCTTTCTCACAATTTCAAATTTACTTTAAGGTACCTGAAATGCATCTAATAATTCATCATTAAAATATATTGCATTATCATTTTTTTTTTCAATTGGTCAATTATTATTATTACTTTTTTTACTGGTGAAATGCAACACAAAACTGGACGGAATCGGTTAGTAATGCTAATTAAATTGTTAATCCAGTAGTAATGCACTGTTTAACTGTCCTTCAGTTGCACCGATGTAAATTAAGGTATAAATGAGAAGAGGTATAACCAAAAAATTACAACTGTCAGTGATGCCACACTTATGATGCCGATTAAGTGTATGTTTATATAAGTTCGAATACCAAATAATTCAAGCAAAACTCCATTTCTTCATTAAAGAAGTAGAATTGAGTCTTTTATGATACCTTTTGCATACGGCAGAATTCAGTTATCTAATTCATCTTAACACTATAGTCTTGCAACAGGTCAGGGCTGTTTGGAATCTATCAACCACAAGAGTTGTTCAATGGGTCACTATTTCTTTTGATACTGCCTAGCCATTTGGTAGCCTCTCTTCAAGTATTCATATAAGAAGAATTTCAATAACAATCAAACTTACGTAAGCAATGTAAAAATTTTAATGATTTATTATAGCGGTAATATTTAATTTGTTTCGGAATGTCGTTAACAGTTACAATAACTGGTTCACTATTTCTTCTGATACTGTTTATAATCTGCAGTATTTCTTTTGTGATGCCGTTGTATGGTATTCATTATTAAAAATTCCAGATGTACCATTAGCTTCATTGATATTTGAATCATATCTGGACTTATAATTAAAATTAATTTGCTAATAATTTTGATAATAATAATTATTATAAAAATAATTAAAATCGAACATAACATTTACTATCTTCCGGGGCAATTATTAAAATTTTTACCATCAATGTTTTTTAATGATTGGTATTTAATTCAGCATTGTTACATTGACTTTGAATTTTTAATGAATTTCCTAATGTTTCTTCCATATAATGCATTCTTTTATTTAGGTAACATTTGAAACTGTTGTTTAAATTTCAGTTTCAATTTATTTTTTAAACTATAAAAATATTTTAGAATTTTTTACATTAGCGTATACTAATTCCACAAAATCTTTTTTTAACTTTATAACGTGTTAATTTTATGTGGCCAATTGAATGAGCTGTTTTATGTTTTTATCAACATCTCCTTTTTCGTATGATCTAGTAAAATATTTCTATTTGCCTTATGTTTAGCTATTAATAGAATAATTTTTCCACAACATTGAGTTTAGGGAACACCTAAAGGATAACTTTCATTATTTTTTCGTCATATATTATAAGTAAGCTTTATAATAATTTAATGTGTGAAAATATCTTGTATTTATATTTAGTCCTAAGATCCTTTTAAATTGCATATGTTTCATACAAACTTTTATAAAGAAACACTACCATGAATAATAAAAATGTGATTTTATTCCAGAGGAAACTAATTGAATTTTTCCTTATTTCTATGATCTATTTGTATTTTTAAGTTCTCTTTGATGCTTGCTTGTCTCTTCATCGATGGTAATTTCTCGTATATTATGTCATGTTCGTGATTGGGTTTTAATTTATAAATTATCGTCCCCCAAACTACAAATACAATTGGATAAGAACTTTCGAGGTTCTTTTTCTAATATTTTAAACATGAAATTTTATTTTCTTAAATCTGAAAATTTAAAAAATAAGGATTCTTTTAGATATTGCTCTTTTTTTCCCTGCCAACAATATATTCATTATAAGAAACTAAAAATACGTTGAATAATTAGTTCACATCTTCTTTTTTATGAAAATATAAAAGATATATATTATTTTCAAGAACTTGAAGTATTGAAATATATATTTATATATATATATAAATATATTCAAACTCAAACATGCCCATTTCTAGCTGGGGTGTTAATTTTAACCCGATTCCTTTTATTTATTTATTTATTTTTATTTATTTATTTTTATTTATATATTTTTATTTATTTATTTTTATTTATTTATTTTTATTTATTTATTTTTATTTATTTATTTTTATTTATTTATTTTTATTTATTATTTATATTTATTAACTTTTGATGGAATAAAATATTAATTTTGAACACTCAACTTGGTGTGCATCATTCTTTCTTCCTTTTTATTTCTCCAGTTTCAAATTATTAAAAGTATTTTAAAAAAAATTTCCTTTTTGCTCTACATTTTATTTTCAGATTTCATCAAGTCACTCATTTATTTCGTTCCTAATATAAAACTTTTACAACCGTAATTTTATCACATAATTTTAAAACAACTTATAGTTTAATTTTAAAAAGGCATTTCATCATAAAACAATTATAATCTGTATTAACCAGCAGACTTTCTTTCCCATTAAAAACATTAAAACCATAACTTGAACAAAAATATTATAATCACCCCACCATACAAATATAATAATTTTTTTCAAAATAGTTCTGAACAGAAAATCCGATTAAATATGATATGACTTTAATATGTATTAAAAAAGAGACTTTCCAAGTTTCTTTCCTAACAATAACAACCAAACAGGGGTCAACAAAAATGAGAAGGGGATGCTATAGTGGGGATGTTTGGTAAACGTTCATAAATCTGCACTTCTAAATCTCACTGAATTTCGGGCCTATCACGTGTTCACAACAAAACACTCTCTTCAAATCAAAACTGAAAACAAATATATAGGGAAACATCTTGGGCCACCCCACTTTTTGAAAATGTCAATAATCTCTAACCACACGCAGTAGGGTCGAGTGCTACAGTCAACAGCGTGGGAAATACCTTCAAATTGTTTGACTATGTTTTTTACAATTCCATCGACATAGACTCACGTAGGGTCTATTTTCTAGACTGTAAGTCTTTATCTAAAACACTCTTAAGAGTGGGAGATCATTTCTTTCAGTTCCCTTTATCGAGAGTTAAATGTTCTTCTCGATTTATTTACGGTTATGCGAAATCGTGATCCATGAATGCGATTGGAGAAGCTGGAAAAACCATTTAGAAAATGAGGCCGATATCGATGATGAGATTAAGATAGTTAACGGTTCATCACTTAGAGAGAGGTCCAAAGGCCATTGTACTGCAGTAAATAAATCTGGGAATCAGAAGTTGAAAAACAAATTAGCGAGTCGAATTTGCAGTACGTCTTCATGTTTTCTTGAAAAGGTAAATACGAAAACTATATTATAGTAACTAAAGTTTTCGTGGTATTTCAATGTATTTGTTAATCAGTTTCAATCCATATTTTTAAAATAATTTAACAGTTTATTCATCCATACAACTGTTTTAGTTTCTGTATCAAAGTCTATTTCAATTCATTAATTTTTATCCGTGTGGAGCAATTTAAATTAATCTAAGAAGAAAGATCTCATTCCATCTACATTGAAACTTTTCTTAGAGGGGTTCTAAGGTCATTATACTGCAGTAAATAAATTTGGGAATCAGATGCTGAACAACAAATTAGCGAGTCAAATTTACTGTATGTTTGAAAAGGAGAATACGAAAGCTTACTTAGTTAACAAAGTTTTCATGGCATTTCATAAATATTTGACAGCTAGTTTTAATCTATATATTTAAATCAATTTAGCAGTTTATTCATCTGTTTTAGATTCCGTAGTAAAGTCTCTTTCAGTTCATCAATTTTTTCTATGTAGAGCAATCTAAAATGGTCTATAGAGAAAAATCTTACTCCGTCTAAGTTGAAACTTATCTTTCATTCCAATTAAAAGAAGTCAATCTATGGGGTGATGGGGATTTTGTTTTATCAATGTTTTTAGATTTCAAAAAATAACATATGTTTCTTCTTTTTCAGTAAAATCGTTTGGGAAAAAATGTAGATCAATCTATAGAGAAAATATTATTCCAGCCATACTGAAAAGATTCTTCTACTCCAGCAATTTCAATTCATGGCGTGGAAACAATCAAAACCAGTCTGTGGAGAAAAAGTTTATTTCGCCTACGTTTTAAAGTTTTTTCCACACCAACACATTGGTAAAAAATCGAAACCGAGCTAAGGAAAAAAACACAACTTATTTCACTTATGTTGAAAAAATTACCAATTTAAATAGTTAAGAGAAAATATTCAAATCAATCTAAGATGAAAAATCTCATTCCATTTACGTAATTTTTTTTTTTTTTATTGTTTATTTTTCTCTCAGCACTTCCAAATCAAGTAATGGCAAAATTTTAATCAATTAACGGTGAAGAATCTTATTTTCATCTATGTTGAATTTTTCTTTTACTTAAGTATTTCAAAAACATACAATAAAAAAAAAAATCTAAATCAGTCTATGGAATAAAAAAATAAAAAAAATGTCATTTCATCCATGTTGAAACGTTTCTTCTTTTCCGTAATTTCAAACTACACAGGAAAAAATCTATATCACTCTTGGGTTAAAAATCCTATTCCATTCGTATTAAAAAGTTCCTTTCAGCTAATATTTCATATTTGAAATGTTCGATATTGATTTATAGAGAAATCTCATACCATCAATTCTGGAAAGTTTTTAAACTTTAGGTCATATTATTGGACAAATTATTGAATAAAATGATGAACTAAATGAATGAAAATAAACAAAATGTTCAGAATTTGAGTTATCATTCTCCTAAGAATAATACTAAAAATTAAAAATATCAAAGCCATATTATTTATCGACTGAAATAAAAAAACACTATCATCAATTTAAATAATTAAGAAGAGTAAAACCACTAATGTAGCAAGATGTGTTCAATTTGATGGTCAGTTTTAATTGGTTTAACTGCAGCTCTATATATTTATTTAGGAAATTGATGTAAGAAATTTTTTTTCTGAATCTGGAATTTTTTATTTCAATTTATATGTGCATTTTACTTTGAAAATTACAATAATTTAATTTCAAATATTCAAAAAATATATTTAATTAGGAAAGCATTTCGTTTCTCTCTTCACATTTAAAAAGGAACCATAAACTTGATAAATATTATTACTTTTATTACTAAATCAAAGATATTGCAAAAGAAAAAAAAATGTGTGATATTGTATCATGGGCAATGTTGTACTTTTAATCATATACTTCTGAACGTGAAATGTGAACTTCAATCACATATTCCAACATTTTTTTATTTGTAACAAAAAAGTGTTTGATTGTATATAAAAAAATAAAAAAAAAAACGATAATTTGACATTCTATGTCAAAACGAAGATGTTCTAAAAATAAAATAAAACAAAAATAATATTATCTTATAGCATGTTTTGTATTTTGTATTTTTAATTAAAATCCTCAAATCTATTTTCATCATTATTATTAATCCAATATTTTAATTAATTGTAACATTGTGCTGTTGTCACAAAAGAAAAATCCTACATAAAAAAATACATAAAAACTGACATAGTATCCTACATAAAAACGAACAGATAGTAAGAAACAGTACAGCATCTTTCGTCTAATTAAAAAAATAAATAAATAAAAATAAAATAAATTAAAAATAAAAAATTCCCATCATATTCACAGTTCCTAAATTATTTATATTTATATTTATTTATTTATTATTATTATTATTTATTTATTGCACGAAAAATTTTTGGTGACATGAAATAAAACATACTTAAATATTTATTTTAAGTATTTTTTTTTTATTTTATGCCAACAAAACCATTTTCGACATTTATAAAAATGAAAAGAAATTAATTTATGTATTCAATGAAATGTATCTATATCAAAGAAAAAAATATCTATAAAAATTTATGCATTTGCTGTAATTCTGCATATTTAAATTAAATGTTAAAAACTAACTTTTGGACTTCCCCTTTTAAATTTCAATAGCGTGTTTAATGTTTATATTTTCCCTCAGAAAACAACACAGCATTCGGACAAATGTAAGAGGTAAAAATGCTTGAGAAGAAAAAGAAAAATGTGACGACGAAAAAACGCGAGAAGTGAAAGCTTTATCACTCGAGCCGTCAGCGAGAAAAACAAGAACCATCTCATTAGGTGATAATATACTCCAGATTTAACCCTTATCGCATGTAAATTATTGACTACACACGCTGCCCCTCTCTTGGGGGGTCGGAAAAGAAGATGGAACATTGTCTTGCTTCTCAACATTCTTTCTACCCTCTGTTTTCTTGTGGTTGCGCAACGACTACTAAATCAAGGGGGGGGGACACTATTTTGACTTATTACTAATAAATATGCATATTTTTCTGAAACAAAGAACAACTTTATTTTGAGCTGCAATATTACGACTAGATTCTTAGCTTATTTCCATTTAAGTGTTTTGTTGAAAATAACAAACAAATAAAAAAAAAATTTTTTAGATTGGCAATACATTTTACTAATATACAACATTCGCGCACGCACGGACAAAAAAGGAATATTTCGGATTATGTTTGATCTAATAATCGGATTTTCACGTTCTTGGACGCAATTTTATTGGTTTAGAGGGGTGACCTCAAATATGTCAAATAACGGGCGTAAGACAATGTTTTAAATTACGAAACCAGGCAAAACAACGTACCTTCTCTGAATAAGCACTGAACATTTATTTTTTTCAGTGGATTTGGATAACTGACCCACTCTCAAAATATAGGGTACCACAATTTGGATATCCTAATCTTAAATATGCTATTTAATTTGTGCAGAAGATATTTTAAGTTACAAAATCAGACACAAGAAGGTATTATCTATTACTATTTTTTTTTGTACTATTTTTTTGTTAGTGCTTATTCATACTTTTGACCCTTCATATAGGGGGAGGGGGTAACCACATTCTGGAAAGTATGGTCTCAATAGTTGGTCAGGAGGGCATCTTAAAATTTGGGTTCTTCAATGTCAATGTTACTTTTTTGCAAATTTCTCCATTACTCTGAATTGTTTTTAGTAAATTCGAAATTTTTTTTTGTTTTTTTTTTGTTTTTTGCATAGGGTTATAAATTTATCTCACCGAAAGATGAAAATCTTTGCAAAGAATAATTTTCAATTCTGATGCATTTAATTTTGTTATTTTAGTTCATGACAATAGAAAAAGTTTTGAATTGTAAGCCTTCAAATTTTTATATAATTTTAAAGAATGTGGTTTTAAAAGTCAAAATGCAAAATTTAAACGCTATTGGTAGAATAGTTTCTGAGTTAACAAAAGAATGCCGTATATTTTAAAGTTTGATTTCTCGAGAATTAAACGACCAATTTTATTCTAATTTTGCATTTTGGGAATTAAAATTACATACTTTAGAATGATTCAATGATTTGTATACCTTACAATTTAAAATTGTTTCGACTACCATTAATTAAGATTATAAAAATAGAAAAAAATTATTAACAATTAGTTTTTGCATGAAATTATCTTTGGATAAACAAATTTTATAATTCTGCTCAAAAATTTTTCGATTCGTTAAAAAAGTTTTCGAGTTATAAAGAAATGCACAAAGAGTAAAATTAACACTAAGCAGTTTTAAAACATATTTTCCTGATTGCGGCTATACCCCATAATTTGAGAGTCAGGAATTCGAATTGTTTATTCAGAGAAAGTAGGTTTTTGAATCTGATTTTATGACTTAAATACCATCTGCATTAATTAGTTAACATATTTAAGATTAGGACTTTGATCAATTAAGATTGAGCTCTAGTACGTGAAAATCCGATCATCCGTACATCCGAAAATCCGTACACGAAGAGTTTATTCAGGGTGTTCCCTTTTTGTTTTGTTTATCATACTTTACTGTTGTACATGTGGGATAAATCAGAAACTTTATACATTTCGTGATTTTAAGAAAATAAACTGTAAGCTTGGTAACAAATATGCGTATGATTTTCTTTTCTAATAATGAAGAATTTTATTTTCAAATATAAATTTATTTTTGCTATTTCATACGTGTGGGAGGCTTCTGAAAGTAGTAGAATTAATGAGAAACGATATGTTGTAGTTAAATGATTTGTTTCAGTAATAAAAAACTTTCCTTTAAATTACAGTGATCAAGTTTTAAGCATATTTATATGCTTAAAACTGCTATTTAATGATAATAATTTCAAGCATAAAACCTAATTAAATATTTTAAGCTAGCGTTCAAGTTTAGAATAACCAGAAGGTATTCCTAACATTTCATAGATCATTCTATGATGAATTTCAGAAAATTATAACACAATAATGAATATATTTTTATTTTATTTCGGTGAACAAAAATATTTGAATTTATAATACTAATTTAACAAGCAAACTTAAAAGATACTGAGTAAATTTATTTTGGATAAATCTCAGGATCAATTTTATGAAAATCGGTTAGAAATAAAAAATTAAAAAAGTTCTATTTTAAATTTTAAGTATTCCATATTGTATATTTGAAATATTTCTTGAATTTCATAAAAATCGGAAACTCTCAATGTGATAAAGAATATGTAATATATGTTTGTATAAAGAACATCTTAATTTAAAATTATAATAATATAAATCAGTTTTATTTTCCGGAAAATATTTAATAGCAATAATAATATGGAATAGAGGAAAATAATTATAACATAAATTTTTTTAAGGGTTTGCATTGTGTGCGAGTGTTATTTCTCTAACAAAATAAACAGTTACAAAAGAAAGCAAATCAATTAAAGAAGATTTTTGTTACAAAGTCTTTCACAAATTGGAAAAGAGGAAGGCCAACACAAGGATGGCACGATTTAGTGCGATCAGCACGGATCGGAACTCTAGAGCACAGATCATCAAACTTTTTTGATCTTTGCCACCCTCCGCCCAAATTTTATAATTTTCCTATCCACCCCCTCTATTAAGAAATGACAAAAAAGAAACAAAAACTTACCCGTTTATTAAATGATTTATTTAATTTTGACAAAAACAAATTTTTACATAAATACAACGAGAAATTACAAAGAGAAGAGTGGATGCTCGACGATCTGACTAATTAGCAATGTTTGTTTTCAAATTTGTAAATTCCAAATTTAAAATTTTACCAAGCTCTACATTCAATTTCTTTCTCTGCTTTGTTAAAATATAATTACAAGATTTTTTTTCCAAGGGTAGTTTCTTAAGTTTTCGTGCGCATAATCTATAAAATCAAGCCCGAACGAAATGGCACACTTCTTTAAGAGTGGGATAACATCAAGAAAAAAAAAAAAAAAAAAAAAACTTATCCCCCAAGTTAATGAAATGAGGATACTTCAATGTTTCTGACATGGCCGATTAGAGTGTTAGAATAACAATTTTTGCTTTCAAAAACCATTCCTTTTTCTCGATTTCTTCAAACTTAAACATCTGTTTTTTATGTTAAAATTTTTTTTTGTTTCTATAATTTGCTGTGTAATTTCATTAGAAGATTTTTGAGGTGCTGTGCAATAGGTGTTAATTGTATTCGATTTCGATTAAAACAAGTGAGGGGTCCAAAAAAGCCCTGAACCCTATATATATATATATTCTTCCTTAAAATTTGTTAATTCGTTAATTCAGAATTTGATTATCCCTCGATCATATTTTTCATTGAAGAATACAAAAGTTGAAACACGAAAAAGTGGCTCTAAGTAGTCTCGGTTAATTCTACTGAAATATATTTTACCACAAGCACTAAAAGTTAAGAGCGTCTTACAATTTAGCGATTACAGAAGAACAATGCAAGACTAGTAATCTTCAGACAGAAGTGATATAAAAAACCCTTTTTATGTGTATAAAGTATCGGAGGTTAAAATTATTGCCCCGGAAACGAAAAATCCTCACTGATTCATTGACACATGGGCGATTAAATTCTGGAATACATCCTTTTGTGGTTAATTATTCTTAGAAGATAAGAAATTAGACGATTTCTTTTGGTTGATTATATCATGATAAAGTCACTTTTAGTAAAGAAATCAACAGTAATATTCTCTGTTATTAAAAATTTATGATCACGATATCATTTCAGAAATTTTTTTACACCGTTTAATAATAATTATTACCTACCCACGAATACCGGTTTCCAAATGATGCGTGATCGTTTATTGCCCGTCTATTTTTCGGACAGGCTCGGTTAAACTGCTCGGTTTAATGACTGCTATTGATTTATTCTCGAATTTCGTAATTTGATTGAAATTCGTTTGTCTCAATATAGAGGCTACTCTGGGATTTATATGGTATTAGGTTTTGGATTTCTACTTTTTTTTTAAATTTAACTTTTTTCAGTTTTATTTTTCTTTCTCTTTTTTTATCTGAGTTTAGTTTTAGTATCGTTTATGTTTGTGATCTCCCTTCGAAAACCTTTCAAAGAAAGAGGCAAAGGGTGTTTCCTTTTTTTTCTTTTATTTGTAATCTTAATTTTTGAAATATTCGTAAAAATTTCGTTTTTTTTTTTTGTTTATTTTTTTTTTTTTTGTTTAAAACTGCTACTCAAACAAAACGAATAAAAATACCAAGAAAATAAAGAGAAAAATTTTATTTGAAGAAATAATTTTATTAAAAACATACTTATATTTTATCGTTGTTTTCTAATACATCACTGAAGAATAATTAAATATTTATAAGACAAGATTCAAATATTCAACAGTTTTTTTTTTTTTTTTAAATAAATACTTTATATCATATTCTCTTTCACACAACAAGAATTTCGATACTTGCTACAAACAAATTCAATTAAATAATTTTTTTTATATCGTATGGTAGTTATAACTTTCGATGAAGGAACTTTTTTAAGGCAAAGTATTTGTTGTTGTCGTCGACTATATAGGCAGAGGGTGTTCGATTGTTTTTGTTTTCCCTTGGCGCCATCTATGGCCAAGAATTCAACTTCTGCCACACTAATACGTCTTTCCTGTTTATAGGGCAGACCCATTCATACATCCATTCATTGATCTACAGATCGTAATTTTGACCTAAACCAGAGAACGATCAATCTCCAATTCAGGACCCCTAAGGTATAAGTTGCTATGGGAACATGGAGCGCTTTGTGACCCGACAGATTTAATGTGCACCAATCCTCATTTACTACACGGGGAGTTTTCGGCCGTTTGGATTGAAACTGCCGTTCTCACAAACTTGTATCCAGCACCTTGCCAACCAGGCTATTCCGGCCTAATAAAAGTACTTGGAGCCTAAGCTTAAATCTTCATTGTTAAAGAATTGTTAAAACTACAATTCAGTTCTTTGTCATAAATTTATACCCCTTGAAAAAATTCCTATATTTCTTAAACAAAATTTTTTATGAAAATTTAAGATTAAATTTTCATAAAAAAATTTACTACAAAGATTTGTTCTTCAAAACGAAAGTTTAAAGTGCCATTTCCCCCACGAGAAACCTAAGCTCAAGGCTACTGGGTACCAAAAACTAAATTTCGGTCCCTATGACTTGATGAGTAGTATTTCTTCTATTTTTCCCACTCCTTTGTATTATTGTCAAATACATCAAAGAACTGTCTCCTATGATACATTCCAAAAGGGGTTTAAGTTTGTATATTTACTCTCAATAACTTTCACATCCAACGCTTTTACCCTAATCCGAAGAATTTTTTCTAACCTAGTTTTACATATCATATTTACTCTTTAGTAAATAATCATATCAAGTGCATCGCTATTGAAATCTTCTGTGTGGTCTTCATTAAATAACTTATGCAAACATGACTGTTGTACAAAAACCAAACTCCGTCATGTATTCGATTCGAAGTTACAACTCTGCAAATACATTCTTCGAACGATTTAAATGTGCATATTGATAATGAAGAAAGGTGTGAGAAGTAGTACTTGTTTACAGTAGACAAAAGCTGCTTTTGTATTTCTGTTATCAGTGAGTGTGTGTGGTCCATGGATTACTCTGTAACTGTGTTGATGGGTAATACATGCAGGTATGTTCTAGGTTTGTTTAATTACTGTCTGTGATACAAATAGACATTCGTAATAAGGAAACTCGTACATTCCAAACGGGTCTTATTATAATCTCAAATGAATTGGGAATTATATGGTAATCCAGCTAGCACTTCGAAAGTAGTCAGTCACAGAAATGTTTAGTAGTCAATCCTTTTATCCTTTAGGTCATGGGAAAGGGATTTCGAAAAAAATAAAGAAAAGAAAATATTCAAAATCATTTTTTGGACTAAATATTTTTTTAAGTTTTTTTATATTTTCATTAATTATATTTTTTTAAATTATATTTTTATAAATTATATTTTTATAACTAATATTTTTATAAATTATATTTTTATGAATTACAAAATGTCAAAATTGCAATAATTTCATTGGACAGTTATTTTCTTCATCTAGGCTCCTCATTTTGATAATTCTGAAAAAAATTGCTACAGTAAAAATAAGAAGAGCTGTAAACACTTTCAATTGAATAAGCTGTTGTTGATAATAAATAAGAGCTTGATAATATATAAATTATAATTATAAATTTTAAAATATCCTAGCTAGCATTGTATCCCAGCTGGGTTGATTTTATTGTAGCAGCAACCTTTATTCCAAAACCCTAACAAGGTTTAGAAATGATTGGTAAATAAACCATGTAAGCATGAAACAATGTTGAATTTAACTATTAGTTAAGTGCAGTAAGGTTCGCATTAAGCTTGCATAAGCAGTCATTTTATATCGAGGTTGAATCAGAAAATGCTTCGCATCATCATTAAAAAAATGTTGCGCTTGAGAACCTTAACATACAAAATGAAAAAAAAGTTTCAAATAAGGTCTGCAATAAAAACTAAGAAATTATATTTTTTGTAAACGTTTTTGCGTGCCTTCATTCAATCTTTAAAAAAATAATACTGACATTGCAAAATTGTTTCTCTGAAGGAATAATGATTAACCAGCCAACGTTATTGCAAAGAATATAGAATACAGAATAAAATCATTACAATAAGTAAAGAATATAGAATATATTCGTTGCTTATAGTGACTGAAAATATAATGTTTGCCATAAGGTTAATTGCTATCTGAGATATAATTCTAAAATATATAATTTTAAAATATATAGCTTTAAAATATATAATTTTTAAAAGTATAATTTTAAAATATAAAATCTCATTTCAAAAATATAGTTTTAGTACAGAAAGGTATATGAGAAGCGCATGATTGAAACAAGTTGATTTCAAACCCTTCTGCAATTATCTAAAAATGTTATGAGCAGAGTTTGATACTCATTACTTATAATAATAATATTATTAATAAGCTGAAATACAGTTTCTCAATTTCAAAAATTTGTAAATTAAAAATTTTTATCTATAAGCATTTTATCTATAAGCATTTAGAAAATTCATAATAAAAAGCTTAATTTTAAAAAAAAGCATTAATTTTTTTTTTAATTGTTTTTTTTTTTTGTATATTTTTTTTTTTAACGGCAGGCACTGAACTTTTCGTTCTTCGCCATACTATGCCGAAATTGTTGCTCATTTCGCGTTACCCAGTGGGCACCTGTGAACCAAAGTTACGGAGGCGAGCAACATTGCCCACGAAACACTGCCACAAACCCGTTTATAGGGTGGGCCACATTCACACATCATACACACACACAACAGAGGACAGCACAAAGAGAGAGAGAAACATCCATGCCCAGAGCGGTATTCGAACCCTCAGCCTATGGTTTCGCAGTCAGGCAAAAAGCATTATTAATGACTTTGATTTGAAATTGTTCGATTTTTGTTATTAGTTATTTAATAATTTACAATCGCTGCAATTTAATTATTTAAATTGCGCTTTATTAAATAGCAGAAAAAAGTGAAAGAGGATTAAGAAAGAAAAAGAGGGCTGGGGGAGCCTGGTTGGCAGGGCGCTGAACTCACGTTTGTGAGAACGGGAGTTCCAATCCAGAAGGCCGAAGACAATCCGTGTAGTAAATGGTGACTGGTGCACTTTAAATCCGTCGGGTCACGAAGTCCTCTATGGTCGCCTAACAAATCAATACCTCAGCGCGTATTGGATTGGAGATCGATCGTTCTCGGGTTCAGGTCAAAATTACAATCTGTGGATGAATGAATGGATGTATGATTGGGTCCGCCCCATAAACGGATGTGATGTATAATGTGGCAAAAGTCGAATTCTAGGCCATGCACGCGAAAAAAAGAACAATCTCACCCATTCTTGCCTAAATGGGCGACGACAACAACAGTAAAAGAAAAACAAAAATTATTTCACTTATTGCGCACAGAATCTTAAACATAAAATAATCTTTTTGTGTAATTTTTAAGGGAAGGAATCAGAAAAATAAATATCGCGCCCTGATTAAGTTTTTAAATAAATATTAGGCATTCATAATATGTATGAGCCTTCAATTTTGAGTCTAAGTTATAGAAGTCCCTATATCCAAACAATGATGTTATAAATTTTGTTCCCTATTTCGTAAGAAACTTTAAGTATATTGTAAATATTTTACAAATGCATAGTTGATTTTCTAGTTTAATCGCGAATTTTTTTCAATAATAATAAAAATAATAATCTGCACTCTATAAAACAAAAATAAATGTTAATGGAAAATAAGCTAAAAAAATGTACACTAAAGATATAAGTGAGTTTTAGTTAAAAAAATATTTTTAAGGTATCAATAATGATAAAATTAAAATTATTAAAAATAATCGATATAATAGTTATATTACTAATATTTATCATATAAAAATGATATTTTATTAATTCATAATGATAAAATGATAATAAAATTACAATATTTATAAAATTAAATATTATAACTATTATATTCATATGTTTATCTTTTTTTCTTAGCATTAAAATTTAGATTAATCACGTACTAACAGTAAAACAAACAGAAAATTCTGTATGACTACTGCCGTAAATGAGGTAAGGAAAATTAATAATATTGAGCATAATTCATAAAATTCCGTAAGCTCAATCTCTTACTTCTATATACATTTCTTTGGATTTAAAGTAGGCAGTCCTACATGAGTATGTTACTCAAACAGTCCGATTTAATCAATCATTGAAGCACAAAAGCAAAGTGATATAATCTCAAAACAGAAGATTGACGAAATTGAAATTAAATTCTTGATTCAGTGATTAGATTATACTTTCTTTAAAGTTTAAATAGTTGCTATCGTATTTATAAGAGAATAATTCAATTTATCCCCGATTGCAATGGAATAAAAGTTGAAAAGTTCCAAGATGCAATGGTGACTGAAATGACTGAACCAGATGAAGTACATTGCTAAGAAATGTGAGAAAGTCTCCGCTCACGAGACACTTTGAAGCTTTACAAATCATTTAAAGCAAAATAAAATTTTCTATGAATGTTGCGAAAATAAAATGGTGAATTTTGTTATTATCCAAACTTTTCCATTAATTTAATTTAATTTAATTTAATTTAATTTAATTTAATTTAATTTAATTTAATTTAATTTAATTTAATTTAATTTAATTTAATTTAATTTAATTTAATTTAATTTAATTTAATTTAATTTAATTTAATTTAATTTAATTTAATTTAATTTAATTTAATTTAATTTAATTTAATTTAATTTAATTTAATTTAATTTAATTTAATTTAATTTAATTTAAAAAGAACCGGCAATCAGTTGTTGTAGTTGTCGTTGTAATTCATTTACGTCGTACTAGAGCTGCACAATGGGCTATTGGCGACGGTCTGGGAAACATCCCTGAGGATGATCCGAAGACATGCCATCACAATTCTGATCCTCTGCAGAAGAGATGGCACCCCCGCTTCGGTAGCCCGACGACCTGCACGCGAAGTCGAGCACTTCACGGTAGAACAGTTTAACGAGGACCAATACCGCACACTCTCAGTCCCTATGCAGACTGATCCAAGTGGTCACCCACCCGCACACTGACCGCAGCCAGTGATGCTTGACTTCGGTGATCTGCTGGGAACCGTGTCTCAACGATCAGTCCACTGCGGAACGAACCGGCAATCAGAGTTCCTGTACTTTTTAACGTAAAACCCATTTTTACGGGAACATGTTACGGAACAAAATATCTGATATACCGTAATTTTTACAGTAATAATTTTAGTAAAATCGCTGAATCACTCTTATTAAACATATATTACTGTAAAAATTACGGTATAGTATTTAAAGGCAAAAATGGATTTCACTCGAAATGCCGGCACTTTATACCGTAATTTTATTCAGAATTTTTTACAGTATTTTCAATCATACCATTTACCTTTCAGAACTGCTCGTATTTACGAAACTAATTTGCATTTGAAACGACTACCACGACTACAATAATACTAATAAAAAAAAATTTCCTATAATATCCATTTACAAAATTTAAAATTTCCGGAATTTTTTTATTAAATTTCTTCTGAAAAATCTCTTACAATAGTTACCCCATTGTTACCCTGACCCTGATTCAATTCTCTAATTGAATGGAGACGTCATTTCCTCCGTTTACACTATCACCAAATTACCTCGAAATAATTGAGCATATTCAGAACGATAATTTCATTTGGTAGGAGTCACAAATCCTTTTATTACTATTATTTTGTTAAAGGAGATTTAGAGGGAACTTCAACCAACCGAAAACTACGCCCCTAATGAAGAATCTGCGGGAAGACCCTTTTCGTCTAACACTCGAATTCACACATCCGTTGCAAAATAATAGTCATCAAAGACACCCTAAGACTTTCGGAACTTTTAGTAAGTGTTTTGCAAAGACTACCTACCTCTATAATACAGCCGCAAAATGAAGACGTTTTTTTCATTTTTCACAATTTTTTTTTCTCGTTTGGCGGTTTCTGTTCTCAAATTGGGGTACGATTTTAAGACCACCTGCGTGGCAACATACAGGAATATTACTTCCATCTAATCAAACTCTACATACTTTCGCTGACCGTTGGTCAAAATGGGGGTGGTTAAAGTCTTGCTCTTTTAAGAATTTAGGGCGGCGTTTAGACGCACGGTGGTCTTCTAAAGCTGAAGACTAAGGGGCGTTTAGGGGGCTATAATCCCCTAAATGTGAATGAAACTTTAGTAGGAAGAAAATAATAAATTGAAAGGTTATCTGAAAAATATACCTGCTCTTCTTTTGTGGTTTTAAATAGGCCTGTTGAAATAAAGAAATCGAAATAATACACATCACTAAACGTTTTATTGTGTGATAATTATTTTGGTTAAGTAGCTTATTTTTGCACACAAGAGTGACAACGTAAATATTTTATTTTATTTAGGCCTTAGTAATATCTATTTTTTTTTTTCTCAAATAAATACATAACTAAAACTCTATGTTTACTGCTATGGCTCCTTTAAAGAAGAAAAGTTTTTAAAAAAATTTCTTTCTTTTTTTTTTTAAACATACATCCGCACATGGAAATTGTAAACGTAGGTGGTTTTTTAAAAACCAATTGCTTTTTAGTAATTATACTGAAAGAGGGTTTTGAAACTTTTTTTGCTTTATTATGCAGTAAGAGTGCTGGAAAAAAATTCATAGACCTCCCATAAGATAACTGAAAAAAATAAATTTTGAAAACTAATGCTTTGAATTCGGCTATAACTGAAACTTAAACTTTTAATATTATTGATTTTTGAAGCAAAAAATTGACATTTAATTTGCTTTCCTAAGTTTTTGATGGCAGGAGGGGTGAAAAGGAAACCAAAGCAAAGACAAAAGCAAATTGAGATGATGTCAGAGATAGAGGAGTATAGAGAAATAAGCTGGTGGATGTCTTATGCGCCAAATAGCATGAAGAGCTAAAGTAAGTACTTCTTAAGTTTGTCTTAATTAAAAAAATTAAATAAAAATAAATAAGAAAAAAAATTTTCTACATTAAAAACTAGGCTTATTTTCTATTTTCTTTATTTCACTTAAAAATTTATTTTTGCTATCCGCTTAAAATGATGTCCATATATATTATTGTAAAATTGGTTACACCAAAAATTAGATGCTTATCCATTTCGAGGGCCGAAAAAAATCAACGAATTATTCATGCCAATAATATTTAATTAATTGTGGTTATAGATTTTACTGGCATTTTGTTATGGTTAGCATACTAGTATAGGTACCCAATATAAGTATTGTGGTAATTGGTTTTTGTGCGTCACCCGAAATGGATAAGATACGAAATTTATAATTAATCTTTTAGTAAAAACTTAGTTTTTAATAGTATTATATGTCACCGATTTTTTATACACAGAGTAAGAAACTATGGTAAAATTACCGTATTGTATAATATTGGCATCCTTAATATAAAAAAAATAATAACCTCAGTTTTGGTTAATAAAACCAAAATATACGGTACTTATTCATTTGGTAATTTTCCCGTTCATATGGTAACGGTCAAACTGAAATTTCAGCCTCGAAATTATAGTTCCTATTACCAAACATTTAGTAAAAAATACAAAACTGAAACTAAGAATTGTTTAATTTTTACTTAACAGTTTTAAACAAGACAATGTGTTGCAAGATTATTTCAATATTCTAAGTTTATCACAATTGCTCTTGTTTATCTCTTATTCATTTATTTTTCTCATTTATTTATTTTCATTCACTTATTTTTTCATTTATTTATTTTTGTTCCAAAAAAAGGACGTAGACAATAGGAATAACGCAACGTCAAAAAGAATTGGCGAGTATTTTTTTATTTTTTTTTTAAATAAATAAATACCATTTCATCCAGTTCATTTTCACTCACTCTACAATATAAAACAAAGTTTACAATAAACAAATTAAAAGTCGTCATTTTTATTTGTATAACTTTTAGTAAAATTTTTTATGCAAAACAGTTTCTACGAAATTATTAATAACCAGAATTATCGAAGAGTTTAGTGAAAGAATATGTTAAATTACATTTTACAAAATTATTAACAATCAGACATGTTAAGTCATCATTAAGTCAGTTTAACAAAATTAACTTTTTAAATGTATGACAGTAGCAAGAGCAATAAATAACAATTTTCCATTAAAAATGCTCTAGTTTAAAAATTAACAAAATAAATTAACTTTCAAGAACTTGAGAATTTTTAAAATGCAATTTAATAATATTGTTCTTTTTTCTTTTATTATATCACATCTTTCATTATATATTCTAAAACTAAATAACTCTAAAACAGATTATTTAAAAAAAAATATTAAAAAAATTTGTGTTAATTTTAGAGTTGAATAGTTCTAACATTTACCGATAGATGTCACTTTCGTTAGTTTTGAAGCTGAATACTTATAGCATAGCCTCTCAAAGCTATAACTTATAGCTGAATAAGCTATAATGTAAAAAATCTCTATGTTACCGGCATTCTATTGGAATACCTTGGCATTTTTAGACAATTTATAAAATAGAAGAGAAATAATATATTTTACCTTATTGTGTGTATTATCTATTGTGTGTATCTAGTTATTGTGTGTATTACCTAGGCATTCTATAGAATTATAAGTCCTCTATTGGCAAGGTATGAAAAATAAAGGTCACGATATAGTTAACATTAAAAAGATGTTTATTTTTCAGCAACATAAAAGTTATTTTCAAAAAATAATAAATTTCTGCCCTCAGCTTAAAATGTAATTTACAGGCAGTGTATAAAACGCTGCCATTCTACAGAACATCTGGACATTTTACAAAGTGCATCGTATTTTAAGATTAAGTATGATATCCGAGAACGTTATATGCTTTACTTAGGTATTCTATAAAATTACTAATTTTCTAATCGAGATAATTAGTATTATTTTACTTTATATTATAAGCAACGTTTTATTTAATATTATAACCCGATTCTGAGTTTACGACTATCAATGTTCTACTCCGTAGCCTTGAAATTTTGAACCCAACCCAGAAAAGGAAACTTCTGGACTAAGTATTAGGATAAACTAGCTTTTGTGAAGGACTTTTTTATGGAGCTAACCCGCATTTGCGTTACATGGGAAGGAAATACATGAAAACCACACACGGTTAGCCATACGGCAAGGGGATTCTAGCCTATGAATACCACTCAGGATATTTTACGTTAACACTGTGATCTGCGTGAGCCGGGAGCAGAATTAGTATCAACCAGCCACCGCTGGAGTTCGAAACTGGGTGCAGTCGCATCACTAGAAAGAGAATCTTCTATTCCCTAGAAAAAAAGGTCACAACTTTAATTTCTTAAAAACAAAAGATTTCGAAAGAAAATTATAATGACAATAGAATGCCATTAAGAAGGACTACAAGTTACTGTTAATATACGAAGTCTATGGAATATCAAGTCATTTTATGGATGGATTTATAATTTTGACTTTAACATATGCATAACTCAAGAAATATTGAGTTATCTGGTTTTCGTACTAACACTGTATTAATATAAAATAGTTCCATAATTAAATTATATAATTTTTTTTCAAAAATGAATCATACGCAATATCTTCAATCATGAAATCTGACAAACCATATAAGTTCTACGTTCGAAAGAAATTACAATATTTTTTAAGTTGTCCATCGTTTCATTTGTAATAGCATCCATATCAATTTTCATTAATGCATCGAACAAATAACTTAATTCCAAACAAAGCCGAATACTTGCAATAGAAAAAGCGTATTTTAGTATCATTCTAAAAGTTAAGTTAACCAATTTATAATCAGTTAAGCTTACTGACTGAAGAGGTAATAAAAGTAAACAGTTTTCCTTTACTCTTATTTATATTGCAAATCCAACAAAATCACTGGTGATACTTATATAAGCTGTTGAAAGAGACTTCCATTGTTCTATATCCAGTAAAAATGATTTCTAAAAATGTTCATTTCTGATTTTTATTTCCTTTCCGATTGACAGATAAACCTTACCTTTGATTTTTCACAACCCATATTGCTTCACCAAAATTAAAAGCAATAACATGCCAATTACCATGGAAATCCAATAGTGGTGATGGAAAGCAAAACAATTTTATATTAGGCTTTTTGAGTACATCACACAGAAGCTTCCATTCGCGTTAGAATAAAATTATTTTATGGTTGGTAGGAAAATACGTTGTCTCGCCACTGTCACGTGTGGTGTATTGACGAATGATAACAACTGGTACTTAGCTATGGGCAGTGAATAAACTTACATACCATTGCTAAAATGTTTAGTTCTTTTTGGCAATTAGAAAGACAAAGTTCGTTACCTTCAGACTAAATTCTGTTGCTCATCTTGGAAGATTCCTTTTTTCCAAGTTCATGCACAGATGGTCTACAACATAGAACTCGGGGAAGTTTTCCTTTACTCTTATTTATATTGCAAATCCAACAAAATCACTGGTGATACTTATATAAGCTGTTGAAAGAGACTTCCATTGTTCTATATCCAGTAAAAATGATTTCTAAAAATGTTCATTTCTGATTTTTATTTCCTTTCCGATTGACAGATAAACCTTACCTTTGATTTTTCACAACCCATATTGCTTCACCAAAATTAAAAGCAATAACATGCCAATTACCATGGAAATCCAATAGTGGTGATGGAAAGCAAAACAATTTTATATTAGGCTTTTTGAGTACATCACACAGAAGCTTCCATTCGCGTTAGAATAAAATTATTTTATGGTTGGTAGGAAAATACGTTGTCTCGCCACTGTCACGTGTGGTGTATTGACGAATGATAACAACTGGTACTTAGCTATGGGCAGTGAATAAACTTACATACCATTGCTAAAATGTTTAGTTCTTTTTGGCAATTAGAAAGACAAAGTTCGTTACCTTCAGACTAAATTCTGTTGCTCATCTTGGAAGATTCCTTTTTTCCAAGTTCATGCACAGATGGTCTACAACATAGAACTCGGGGAAGTTTTCCTTTACTCTTATTTATATTGCAAATCCAACAAAATCACTGGTGATACTTATATAAGCTGTTGAAAGAGACTTCCATTGTTCTATATCCAGTAAAAATGATTTCTAAAAATGTTCATTTCTGATTTTTATTTCCTTTCCGATTGACAGATAAACCTTACCTTTGATTTTTCACAACCCATATTGCTTCACCAAAATTAAAAGCAATAACATGCCAATTACCATGGAAATCCAATAGTGGTGATGGAAAGCAAAACAATTTTATATTAGGCTTTTTGAGTACATCACACAGAAGCTTCCATTCGCGTTAGAATAAAATTATTTTATGGTTGGTAGGAAAATACGTTGTCTCGCCACTGTCACGTGTGGTGTATTGACGAATGATAACAACTGGTACTTAGCTATGGGCAGTGAATAAACTTACATACCATTGCTAAAATGTTTAGTTCTTTTTGGCAATTAGAAAGACAAAGTTCGTTACCTTCAGACTAAATTCTGTTGCTCATCTTGGAAGATTCCTTTTTTCCAAGTTCATGCACAGATGGTCTACAACATAGAACTCGGGCAAATATAATAAGTTGTAGGTGAGTTAAAGTGCGTTGAGTTAAAATCTCTATAGAAACTGCACTATGTTTCTCTTCACGGGGTATTCACCAACTTTAATAGTTTATTCCACTCAGAAGATAAGCTTTAAAGAAATAACATGTCAGCAGAAAACTTGTATTTCTTGTTTTCTAACAATGAAATAAATTTATACACAACTGATGATTCATTCTGATGTCTAAACCAAATTATTCTGGGCACAACTGTAACAATTCGTTCCGTTCATGGGTAAGAATGGAGAGAGAAAAATTTTTTTTTCCTTTTTTAGAGGAACATTATGATAAAAGTACAAGCAGTAAAGCACATTTTCGCAAGAATAATACAATCAGTAAATATTGTATTAAAATGAGTAAAACCTAACACTGTTTAGCAAAAATTTTTCATTCGCTTTTTATTTCGTTTTTACTATTTTCTACATCAATTTAATACCAATTAAACCTTGATCAGATCAGGTAATAAATAAAAATAAAAAATGAATAAACGGGTTAATGAATAAACGGGGGGGAATAAAGGAATAAAAAAAAAGAAAAAGAAGAAGTAAAGGCTGTATTGAAAATTACTCTTAGTGTATTTTATTTTATTTATAACCGTCGCTGTACTGTAAAAACTCTGCGCTACCATGTATCTTTTCTGCGTAGATGGATTTTTTTATCAACTACACGAAATTGCATACATAATTAGTACCAATGTTGATACAATTACATACAGCTACCACTCGATTTATCATGCATCCAGGGGCATCACTATATTACATTTTTACCTTTCCCCTCCAAATAAAAAAAGCGAATACAATAATTTTAACTTGACAAAGACGAAAGCTAGATTGACCTTCCCCTTTCTTTTAATTTGTGGAACCAAATTAATGTATTTTATTAATTAACTGACAATTGAATTGCAAGAAATCTCTTTGTGACATGATATCTAAATATTGTTTCTTAAGGGATAGTATTAAAAAATGAAAAAGTACCAGATCATTGTCTGCTTGCATTTTATATTTTTTAGAGATTGCATGCGAAAAAAGTAGCAAACATTTTAAATGTAATTGATTATTGTTATTCAACACAGCATTGCATGTATTTGCTAGTTATTGTTTGTATTTATTATTATTATTATATAATAAAATTAATCAGTCATTTAATTTCATCTGAATTAAATGAAATTGAACTACTCGGATATTAAGTTTATTAAACTACGATGAAATATTTGGGATGAAAACTTAATATTTTAAATATCTTCGGAATGGAATTAAATATTTAATCAAAAGGTTTTCTTAAAAATATTGACGAAAAACAGTTAATTAGCTGGTAGCACGTTTTTTGCAAAAATTTCTTATTGTTTAAAAAATAAGTAATGGTTATAATTAAAAACGATATCTAACCTTCTAACATTCGTATTTCAAATTTAACAAATAATAAACAAGTTCCACACCAATACAACTAATTTGTGAAAAATGAGACGGGAGGCCTTCTGGATCAAGGAAAAGAAGCGCAATAAGCATACATATAGGGTAATCCGTTCTCACTACACTTAAAATGCATTTTTTGAATCCTCATAAAAAGAAGTCATTTAAATTCACATATGAGGTGAAAATTATATTTAAGTAATGAAAACAAATTTTAAAAAAATTGGATGAAGAATTATGGAGATGTACAAGCAACACAAATTAGCTATTTATTTACAATAGGTTTCATTCCGCGTCAAATTTGGAAGAATGATTTTGGTTCATTCTGTATTATTTGGTTTATTCTCCTCGGTAAATTTATTACACGAAAAAAGACTTACATTGCTCGAATTAACAATGCTCTCAAAAAATTTACAATGCTTGTTACATTTACTGTAAATAAATAAAAAAAAAAGTTACTGTCAACTGATATCTTGCAAAACGCTTCATTTCTGGTTTCATTTTCTCGCGAAGGGGTTAAACTTACTTGGTAGCCTTCTGGACATTCAATCCCATAGCATCTATCTAAATTAACCAATGGTCACTTACTTTTTGTATCTCTCCACAAGAGATCATTTTATTTTGCCTCTTCACCCCAGAATTAACTTCAGTGGACAAAGGATGGACACAGAGACACATTTCTGTATTCTTTATTCTTGAGAATCCCATACCTTGTTAAAATGATGTTCTCTGTCTACCATATTCAGCCCTTTTTCTCCCCATTATGTACAGAATAAAAAGGACCTCTGTCTCTATTGTTACCTAAAGTGTTAAACTCGTGACCCCCACGGACACCGGGTCGCAGGTGTTCCTTAGGTGGGTGGAATATCTATATCAAATGTCTAGATGTGGCAGATGGGCGTATCGTCCTAATGTAACCCTGGTTAGATGTAGGAGATAGAAGATTACCTCGTCAACTAAATAAGAAAAAGGAAAGGGTTTAGTTATTTCTAAGCTGCCCATGGTCAGCTTTAAAAGCGTTATTATGGCTGCTGTAAAGACTTCCTGAAAGCGTTACTTTTACTATTATAGGCAGCTGTGATCTAACTAGACCTTATCTGTCCTAAAGCAAGTTGCGTTAAATATGTGACCATCTTTTGAACTTAAAAAAAAAAAAAAAAAATGGAGAGAATTTGTAAATAATCTAACACTGGTCAACCAGGAATTCGA
This sequence comes from Parasteatoda lunata, assembly GCA_949128135.1. NCBI lineage: Eukaryota > Metazoa > Arthropoda > Arachnida > Araneae > Theridiidae > Parasteatoda > Parasteatoda lunata. The sequence goes on from OX421971.1 coordinate 102,541,697, forward strand.
TACCGCAATGGATGTGTGGGATTTCTAAGAACTTGTAACCAATAGTGATTTTCGACCGCAGTTTTACATCTTAAACGTATTGCTGTTTTAAACAATTGTGATACTTTACAACTCTTAAAGCAAAGTGCATTTAATAGCAAATTATAGTTTCAACTTAAATAAGAAGAAGAAAAAAAGGAAAGTTAAAAGGGGGCTTAGTTATTTGTAAAATGCCTGCAGACCATGGTCATTTATCAGCTGTAAAAGCGTCATCATGACTGTTGTAAAGTTTTCTTGAGTTTTCGATTGTATTTCCATTATAAACATTTATGATTAAAGCATATTTAACCTAAAGCAATTTGCGATAAATAACCAATTATTTTTTTAACATATAAGAAAAAGAAAAACGGAAAGCTTTTGTTAAATATCCAATCGTAGTCAACTCAAGACGTGGTATTTTGACTGGTGCATAGGATTCTTGAAAATTTGTAACCATAAAGAGTTCGTGACTACGCCTTCGTTCTTGAATATGTTGCCTTTTTTTAGAACTGTGGTACTTAACTCTCCTTCAAGCTAAGTGCAATAAATAATAAACAACCTCTATAATTCTTATAATTATAAAGGTTCGGGAAATTAAAACGAAGGATTCATGACTATAGTTTTACTTTCTAATATATTGCGAATTGTGAAATAACTAAGACCCGAATTTTTATGAAATTTGCATATTTGGATATTTTTTTCTCTTTATGGACATTTTTATAGGTTTTTATGCCATTTTTTAAAAGTTTTTGTGGTATCCATTTTTCATTTTTTTAATTCTGATATGAAGTAACAGTAGAAGTTTTTGTGTTCACTAAAATTATGTACCAAAAGAAAATGTTCAGGAGTCAATATTTTTTCCTTTAATACGTTACTTTAACATACAACATTTATTTCAAATTTTAATGAACGTAGATCAAGTGTGGCATTGCTTTATATATGAATGAAAATATTTTTCATTTTAAAAGGATTTTGCATTTTAAAGGGCATTATTGGCATTGATGCCACTTATAGGGTTTTTTAGACAATTAAATTTTGGATCTAGACACAACTATACCTCATCATCTGTCCAAAATCATTTAAAAAGAAATATTTAAATTTTACTTAATATTTTAATTTAACTTTAATAATTAAATTTTATTTAAATAAAAAAGTAGAAAGTCTCATGTGATCCATAATTCCATTCCAATAATCAATAAATTCTTACAACCTTTTTATAAAGTGAGATTTCTGACATGGCAAAATAAATTATGAAAATTTTATTTCTGTCATTTTCTCTAAAGATACGACTCGTGTTTCCTCATAGAAAAATGTTGAAAAATTTTTTCATCACATAAATATTAGATTTCTATCAGATTTCGAAAAATTTTGCATCATTAATATTTTATATTAATGATAATAACAAATAAATAATTAATTTGAATAGAAATAGGAACTGTCATCAAGATACCGAAGTATCACCACTAGTGCATGGACTATTTAAACAATTTAAAGAATAATAGGGGAAAAAATTATACACCTTTAAGCCAATACTTAACTTTTCATCAGATACAATGTAGTTATTAAAATGGAAAAATTTTATTTTAAAAAATATTGCATAAATCCTCTGTATATACATTTTTTTTTTATTTAAACATTAAAAAAATTATTTTTTCAATTTGAAATTACATAAATTTTAACTGTGCACGAACTTAGAAATTGATAAATTTATAAACAATAATAGAAAAAAAAAAAAAAAAAAAAACGCACACGAAACTTTGAAAAAAATCCCCACCCAGAATAAACATTATTGCTATCTCAGAAAAAGGAAATACTAAATATGATAATAGCATTTGGCGTAATATTTCTCATAGATTCTAAACGTCTATTTCCTGTCTTATTTCATTGGATTTACATATATTATTCGTTGTTACAGTGTTTAATCTCCCCTAATGATATTACAAAGTCCCCAATTCCCAATATAAAAGTAATAGAATATCGCTACTAGTATGTCTTTCTTTGCACGCACGAAGATTTGAGAACGCCATTACCACTTAAATTGATATTTTTGGAATTAGAGCTGTATTTAATAAGAATTTATTATAGCGTTGTTTCATACATATATTATTGTTATTATTTGAATTATTTTTTCTTTATTGGGTTTATTTTACTGGAAATATTCAAGTGGGTCTTGACTAAATATGAAAATATTCGAACTTGGTCAAAGAAGAAAAAAAATTGCAACTAAAAATATTGTTAAATTATTGATATAAGCGAAGAAATTTTTTTTCAATTAATTGTAAAATTAGATAAAATATTACAAACAAATAATAGGGTGAAAATTTAAATGCAAGCGAGAAATGTTGTAGGCACGGAAATATAGTGTATTTTAAAAACCTAAAGTATATTCTTTCATTTAGAGAATAATCGATGTCAATGAGGAAGAAATTTTTTGTTGCATTTGCGCAAATACTTGATTTTTGCCTAATTAGGTTGTGTGAAGTGTAGAAATTTTATAGATTAATTTTATAATAAAAAAAATATAAATTTAAAATCCATATACTCCTTCTTAGCTTTCTAAAAATACTTTACTTTTGTTCATACTCTAATTATTTACAAAGTTATAGCTGTTTTTATGCCTAGTCTTAACATAATGATTTATAATGATTTTAAGTCTTAAAATGTGTTTATCTCAAAATTAGTTTTTTTCACATTTTACATCACCTTAAACACTATTTCTCATGTTGTTTTAAAAATAATTGTCTACAATTTTTCATGAGTGTTTATGATTATAGCACACATGTTTTGAATTACAGATTAAGAGAAAAAAGCAGAATTTAATTTTTTAAGAATGTTTTTTCTAAAAAAAAAAGTGCTAAAATTTTTAAAACTTTGCTTTTTTAATTACAATAATCTCTAATTCAGTAGTATAAGCGATTACTCTTATGATAATAATTCAAAACATCTAAATAAAATCCTTACAGGAAATTTAGGGTTGACGCGAAAGAATGACTTATTTTTACTTAAAAATGGCCATTTAAAATAATAATAATAAAATAAGATTTTATTTTTTTTTTGCTTGTTTTTACTCGTGATAAAACGAACTAGTTTTTTTTTGTTAAATTTTATATTAATATTTAAACAAAACAAAAAAAATTGTCGAAACTAGTTGAATACCTTAATTCAACTAGTATTCAACTAGTGCTACAGATCTTTTTTAAAATGACATGTTTAGTCTATCTTTTGTCGAAATGTATCAGTTTAAAAACGTTATATGTAACAGAAAGTTCCATAAACGTTGCAACACACTTCTAGGGGCGTAAGCACACATCGTCAGGATTAAAATTGCATAGAAACCAAGCCCAAAAGTCTCGTTGTAAGTGGCTGGGGGTGCTTTCAGATTATGACCTATTCAGAAGCACATGAAAAAACTGTTCATAATAGAGAAGCACCCCTAGCGGCGTATGACATTTCCGGGCATAGATTCGAATGCAATTTGAACAATGATGATGTGTCCTAACTCCCATTTGTGTTACCCCATGTTATATATAGCGTTTTTAAACTTTCATTTCGACAAAAATAGACTAAAAATGTCATAGGTACATAGGTAAAAAAAATGTTGCTTGGTGAGATTTAAGTCAGATTTAATAACTGCAAGTGACATCACGCGTGTGTGTCGAACTTGATTGTCTTCAAAATCGACAAATACCACGATTTATCCACAATGATATCTCTTGTAGGTATTCATTTACCTTAGAATTGAAAGAGGAAGAGTACTGAAACACAAATTGCGATATTAATGTATTACTATGAACATCACTAAACTGACACACAAATGCTGATACTATAAAATATCTAGTACTTTGTTGATAGAAAAAAAGTATCGATACATTTTTATGTACTTTTTGCTAAGTATTGCCCCTATTTTCTTATATCGATAACAAGATACAATGTACTTCTGATTTTGCCTTCAATTTTTGCTAATGTTGAATAGATTTCTCGCTCTTTCAAAAATAAAACTTTCACCTTTAACGATTGAACAATCCTTGAGCTACATTTCGTTGAGTTTGAAAATAACTTCGTCACAAAATCACGTGATTTGAGACGAGACGCGAACTTGTATGGCGAAAACTTCAGTATCAAAAATGCAGAGTTCGAGAGTAAAGAAAAATTTAGAGTTCAAGTAATAAATTATTTTAAAAAGAAAATATTTATTTTCTAGCTTCTTGAAAAGCATAATCGAACCTTCATGCCTAACAACTCTTAGAATGGCCACTAAATATTAAGGACTGTTTATTGAAAAAAAACGGGATACTAAAATTCTAATCTAAAATTCAATATAGCAGACCGAATTTCAATGTTGAAACAAAATAGTTCATATTTTTGGAGTTTAGCAATGTAGTGTGACCGGAACGCGCTCGTTCCGTACTTTTTACTAAGGTGGAACGTGTTTCCGGAATTTTAATAAACATTGTATTACAAATTTTTATTTTATAACCATAACTTTTTTTATACTGGAAAAAAAAAAAAAAAAAAAAAAAAAAATTATCTTAATGCTACATTTTCTAGTTTGTTATGTTTGAAAAGCAATTGTGCTCAGCTATCTAGCTTAGCTATCTATACAGCCCTACTTTTTTTTCCAACTGTGATTATGATATTCTTTTTTGTTAATGCTGTTTTTCACAACAGTTGTTGATAAAGAGGCAAAAAATGACACTTCAGGGAAATATTCGTTGCGTTTGATATGAAAATGTTATTAATAAATCTGTAAGCTCCTATTGCAGATTGATTTTTAAGAAAGAAAAAGTTAAAAAAAATATGCAAATAAAAGTAAAAAAATAATAATATTAATAATAATGTTTTAATATAGGGATGGTCTTTAATAAGTTTCCGTGAGTTGTTTTAAGTTGCCAGAGAGCGTAAATACTTTTGAGTTGAAAAGGACATTTAAGGGGAGTCGATAGGGCATATAACAATAATGCTAAAACAGACCTAAAATGACCTTTGATAATGCTAAAACTAACCTTTGATAGAGCGTTCGCCTTCCAGTGAGGTAACCCAGGTTCGAATCCCAGCGATGGCTGGTCAATGCGAATTCTTCTTCACTGTGTAACGCAAATGCGGATTAGTTCTATCAAAAAGTCCTCCATGAAGGCAATTTCCCCCCATTACTTGATCCAGGAGTTCCCTTGTTTTCTGGATTGGGTTCAAACATTTAAAGGCAACGGAGATTAACACTAGTAGCCGTAAACCCAAAAAATTGGGTCGGCTGTTCACTTACGGTAACAAAATAAAATTAAAAAACTGACTTTTTCCGATGTACCTTTTCTCAACATCTAAACAAGATATTGCTTCAGTTTTTTTTCCCATTGAATATTTAAATATACATGTTTGCACTGTGAAAACCGTTAATTCATATCTTTCTCAGATATTTTTAAGAAAAATTATGAACTGAGAACTTTTAGTTTTTTAAAAAGTTTCATAAAAAAATCTTTCATAACTCAAAAAGTATTCCCGTTAACGCTAAAACATTATCACAGCAGAAAACCGATATAATCTCAAATATCGTCCAAAATTTTCAAAGTGATATCAAACGTAGTTTCTTAGAAAAGGTACATTGCAAAAGGTCAGTTTTAGCATTATATTGATATATGCCCAATCGACTGAATATTGATATATGCCCAATCGACCCCGAAATGTTACATGTGCTAATCTAATAAATAATAAATAATTAAAACCTATAACCTAACTGAAAAAAACAACGTTTTTTTTAATAATTTTGCATAAAACCTTTCCATATTATAGATATTGATATCTAATTGTACATAGTTTATTTATACTATTAGCATGTTAAAGATTTTTTTATATTATATTAATGATCATTGCATTTTTAACGTGTATATTTTACTTTATCAATGCAAAAATATTTTCATTTATTTATTTATTTATTTTTGTTATTATTATTAATATTTTTTTTGTAATTAACTGTTCAAATACATAAGTAAAACATCCCCAAAGCTAAACTTTATTCGTAAATTATTTCCTTTATGAGCCATTGCTTATCAGGCGGTTTCTTCATGTTAGAATCATGTTAATGTAAACTAAAATACCATTATTTGTATAGTGTTCAACTTTAATTAATTGTGCAAATAAATTCTACTGAGTCTACCTATTGGTGGATGTTGCTTATCATATAGTTGACCAATTGCCTTTGATTCACTGGAATGATCACTAAACTTTTTATCTGCCTATAATTAAAAATCAAAAAAAGATATGTAATTTGATATTGAAGACTCAATCTATTTCACGATTAAAGCTTGATCTAAAAAGAGTTGCATTGTTTCGATGTTCAAAATATTTTTTCTTATGTTCGACACATTCGGAACATTTTTTAAATCCTATATAAAGTAAGCAATTTTTAGTATTTGAAATTATTATTAATACTTCGTTTAGTTCAGTGCAAATTTAACTTTTTCATCGTTATAAAATGTTATTGAAAATTATATTAGCTTTAGTAAGTTTTTCATTTTGAAACATTTAAAATTATAATAATATTTTAAAATTTTTTATGCACTTTCATGTGTTGAAAATAAACAAATAATTTGACTTATTGGTTTACATGCTCCATATTATTAAAATAACATACTGACTATATTGCTTCAATTTATTATAATAAAACATATAAAGGCTTTTATCAAAATTTGTAATAAAATTTAATTATAATAAAACTGATAATAAAAGTTACTTTTGTTCACATCTCCTGGGGGAAAAAAGTGATAACGATTGCAGTTGATAGTTGAAACTTTCATACATTATTTGCTGCAATCTTTTTTTGAAACAAAAGATTGATTGAAATTAAATTAATTAAAGATTAATTATTATTTTGTGCTATAAACAATTTTATAATAATGTGAAAAGTTGTTCAATTTAAACATTAAATACTCATAGTTTGTAAATATTTTCAAAATTTAAATTTAAATCATTATTATTATTATTTTTTTTTTAATAATCACAGTCACAGCTCCAAAAATTGAAAAAAAAAAAAAATGACAAAGACAACATGAATATAAAATTTAAAAAAGTTTTCTTAAAAGCTTATCTCAGTTATGCTTATTTTTAATTTTAAAAAAATCAATCGGAAAGTTAGATTTTTCAATTGGCATTGCTTTAATTATTCAATTATAGTTTCATTATTTAAAAATTTTCCTTATTTTTTTACATTACAATGAAATAAGAATATTAATTTGCCTACTAACGCAAAGTTGTGCACAAGTTTTCTACAATATTTTGCGTATTTATTCAAAATTTTCTGATACCGTCGTAAAAATTAGTAAAGAGAAACTTATCTAGAAACTTCATTCTGAAAAAGCTTTAAATGTCATTTGATAACTCCATGCAAAATGCCAAATGGAAAAAAAAAAAAAAATATTAAAAAAAATATTGTTTATAATAATGAATTGCTTATATCTATAAATGTGAATGAGCATTATTTCCGATTATAATTCATTTATTAATGGAAATAAAATATTGAAACCATAAAAATTTTAAGCATTATCAAATTTAAATATGTGAAATATTCAAATACATTAAATATTGCTGCTCTCCACAATTTTAAAAGAAGTCTAATAGTTTAAAATTTGTGATTCATAAATTTGTCAAAGCAAATTTGAAAGCAAATTTTTAACTTTAAAATTATATTCTAATTTTTAACTTTTTATTTAATTTTAATTTTTTTTCTTTTAATTTTTAACTTTTAAATTATTTCAAACTTCAAATCTTTTACCAAACTGAAACTCAAGTGTGAGTCTTGTGTCAGTCCTATATCTCACACAAACGTGTTTCATTGTCACTTTTGGGAATAACTAATGACTCTGCACAAGCAGATCCGTGTAATTCCGAATTCCAGAAGAAAAGTCGGCATTTCCCTTTCTAAGTGCCTCTTTTGTTGCATTGTTAGGCGTAAATGCACAAACAGCAGCCGAAAAGAGATCTACTATTGACTCGCTGACAACTTACATGGGATGACATCTTGATTTATAAGCAGTTAATGAAAGATTAAAACAATGACAAATAGCCCTTTTCTTATTTTTAAATTTATCTATTTTCGAAGATACAGTAATCCATTAATACTTCGCATCCTTTTTTAAGGACTGCCCTAAAAATACAACATAAGCGGAAAGGAGTCATTTTACACGAATAAATTATTTGTAGTGTTTTGATTTCTTTAAATGTTAACAATTATCAAGAATTCGGTAGATAATATACATATATCTGACTTAAATTGATATTCAAAAATATTGATTATAACAATAATAATAACATCAACAACAATAATAACAACAGTAATAATGATGAAGACAGTTTGGAGATAATAAAAACACATGGTATTAAGTAACTTATCTAAAAATGGCATTATAATGGTTGCTGAAATAATACTATTACCATAATTTAAAAATATAAAAATTATTTTTAATTACAATGATAACATTAAAAAAAATATACAGAATGAAATAAGCTCATCTGTAATTAACAATATTTTGGCTTAAAATTTTTTTTTTTTACCAATATTTATTATGAACAACAAACGAATGATGATGGACAAATGATACCCTACTATAATAAAAATGATATCGTTTTATTATAAGAACAAAATTATTTCTGAATTATGCATCACTACTTTTCTCGCTAGATCAGACTGAGATCTTATGAATACGTTTGTATACTTTTTGAAAATAATCATTCTTATAATCTCACTGGATTGTTTGTATTTTATTGGCCGCAAAGATTTAAAAAAATAAATAAATAAAAATAAAATTTAAAAAAAGGGAAGAGGGTGAACAAAATAAAATCACGCTTGTGCCCAATTCCTCATTACAGACAAACAGAAAGCAGAATTTTTTACACACTGTGAAAAAATTCTGGATCAAATTATGGTCTGAAATACTGGCACTTTGGGTGCATCAACCGTAAAATCCATTGTACCGTTAAATCCTTCTTTACCGATAAATATTATATCGTAATTTTTACAGTAATATATATTTAAATAGAATGATTCAGTGATTTTACGGTTACTATTACAGTAAAAATTACGGTATATTAGAATGTTTGTTCAGTAAATGTTTTCGGTAAAAATGGATTTTACGTTAAAAAAGTACCGGTTCGCTGAATGTCAGTACTTTTTACCGTAATATGATACGGAACTTTTTATATTAGATATTTTTGCTTATTGAGATATCAGAAAGAATGGAAATAAAAATCCTCACATTGTTTTTCAGTAACTGCTTACATTTTCTATTAATTTTACGCCATTAATTTAGAATCACTTTTAACATTCATCAAATTAGCAAAACTTAACTAATAGAGGAAATAAGAATACTACATTCGATTTAATATACCATTATATAAATGTAATATAATATAAACTTTGTACTTAATATTAAATGTTGATAATATAATAAATCATATATCCCATATAAACTTTGTATTTGATATAAAGGTAAATAATATAATAATCTATTATATTATAATATATAATCTATTATCTATAATTAATCTATAATCTATTATATAATATCTATTATATTATTATATTAGCATGGATTAATATATAATATAATAATATATTAATCCATACTTGAAATTTGCTATAATCTCAGATGGTGACTCAATAATATTTACTAAAGTGAATTTCAGTTGGCTTAAATGAATGATATTTGTTAAAGCAAACAATTATTCTTTTAAACCATTGTTTTTTGTAATCGGTTTCCATTTTTTATAGATATAATTAAAGTAACTTACCTTTACTAAGTTATAATAGTCTTGATAATTAGAATGATGGTATTTGTGATGTTCTAAACGTTATTACGAGTTATTAAAATATTAAAACGTATTAAAATAAAGCTCAAGAATTACATTTGTTTTAGAAATGCAATTCAGAAGAGATTTGCATTTGAATGCTTAAAATATGTTTTTAAGAGGCAAAATAAGAGCTAAAATTTAGCATGAAATGAACGCAAACGAATTGTCAAACTTTTGAAAATGAACGTTACTTAAACAGCATATTCATAAACTTCCTAGAGGGGGTACAAGCAAGTTCAAGCTTAGATTGTGTGCTCCATTTATTATCTAAACTTTCTAACATGGTGTACTCGTCTTATTATCAATTCTAGAGTTTTATCCTTTTCCAAATCATGTCATAGATCCGGTAAATGTGTCTTCAATCAATTCAAACGATTTAGTGTGGCATCTTGTCATCTAGATATGATGGATTTTTTTTTTAAAAAGCACACCAGCAACAATCTAAATCTTATCGACATATTTGTTCAAATAAATATAAACTTCATGAGATATTTATTTTGCATCAATTACGACGCTATCTTTTTAGACGATAATGCAGTTCAATCTGCACTATAATAAACTCTGTTTAAAGCTCACTGGCTAACAAAAAAGTTAAGGAGAATAATTTTTTTAATGTAGATTTTGTAATAATATTATTAATCCATTTTAAAGTTACATATAGGTAACTCATATTATCATAATAAATTCGATGTATTAATTAATTTTATGCCTGAAAATACAGATACTGTAAGTAGAACTGTGTTAAAATAACAGAGGATAAAAATAAAAAGTTTTTTTTTTTTTTTTTTTTTTTTTTTTCAGCTTAATAATTTGTTACAGAATCACTTAGTTTGATCATTTGAAGTGCAGGGATTGATATCCTGTATACCCTTTGCAAACCCCATGTGATCCTTCCAAGGCACCATTATTTAAGTGTGCCATAAATGAGAACTCCCCGCTTTTAAATGTCGCAACATTAACTTAATTATGTCATGCGGATGACGATGAAAATTCATGTAAGTAAGTCAAAATTGAACTTATATTATTTTTAAAAAAAATAAAATAAATTTCATATATTTTTTCCTAATATATTTAAAAATGACGCGGGGGAAAAAAGTTTGAGCTAATTTAAGTCAACCCCGCTTAAAGGTTATTGGTCCCCGCTATTGGTTCCAGCCTACTCTGTGCAATTAAGCAGGTTATTCGATTAAAAGGGGAGTGCTTTATTCAATCTCAAATTATACATTTTTGAGAAATTTTACTTTTTTATGGTATTAAATACATAATGTAGTTTTTTGATTAAATAAACTCTATTTTATGATAAGTTAACAATTATAATTAAAACTGTCTGTGTTAGCATCATAAAATATAAATGTTATTTAAAGTTCACTAGAGTAAGCAATGAATTTTCTACTTAAGAGAATGAAACTCTGAACACTGGTGTATTAGGTTTTTGAAACCTTTTCTTATCAAAGCAAATAACGCAATAGGAGGGGACTACAAGTCTTGTTCACAAAACAAATCATTCTGTACTTTTCTTACATTCTAAATGAGGTGTGAGTGAAGTAAGTCAAAGAAGGGTAAAACCTCCTTCTTTTACTTCAATGCCAGCAAGGTTTTATTTATTCTTACACTATACCCCTAATACCTATGTAGAGTAACAAATGAACAGGAAGTCCCTATTAAAAAACCACCTATTGTGTTCTTATTTTCTTAACTGAAATATGGATATTCCATTCTAACTGCTGAAACAATTCTTAATAATATTTGTTTTTCTTCTTTTCAGTACATCTTCTTAATGCAATTAAGCGGGGACTGGAAACAACAGGCATCCGTTTAAACGAGGAAATTTAACATTAGTGTATTATATAATGATTTTGTTCGGTTAAATTTTATTCGTTTAAGAGGGTTATTCGATTATCCGATATGCACTTCAGTAGGGACGACTGTATATCATTCTGTGAAGATAAGAGCATCAGTCAGGATAATTTAGATCCAATTAGTCACAATACAACAAAAAATACTCAAAAAAGATTTCTTTAAATTAAAAGAGTAAACTATGAGCAAATGGAATGCTGATATGAGCGCAATTATCTGTTTTTTCAATATATCCAATAAATAATGTGATGTAAGAAATTGTGTCAATTTTATCTTTAATTTTCTAGTGACAGTATAAAATAAAATATCGCAAAAGTCATGATCTGACAAAACATGATCCAAATATATGCGCACGGAGTAAAGAATTGTGGAAAAAATTACTCTTTTCTATGGTAATAACACTTCTGATTAAGAAAAGAAAAAAAAAAAACATCATAATTTTATTATAAGACTAAAATGTACGGTATTTAAACAGTTCATTTGGTAATTTTTCCTTTGCTATGGTAGCCGTTTACTGGAAATTCTGGTTTTCAAAATTATAGTTGTTTAACCACATCTTTACTAAAAAATACAAAACTAAAAAGTAAATTTAACTAAATAAATGGTTTTTATGCTATGTTCCAAGGTATCATGATAAAGTTACCAATTCCATGATAACTACCAAAATTACTATGATAAAATTACCAATTGTTCTCATAGAGCCAGAGATAAGGTAAATTTTACCATATTCTGGTAGTTTTGACCATACTTTTTTTCTCAGTGTTCTGGAAGAAAAATGAGCCAAGTTCCATTATTCTCAGGATCTAAGAGCATGAGTAAATTATCGCCAAAGACGTGATCCAACAAGAAGCATTCTCATGAAAGATTTCTTTTAATTAAAAAAGTAAACTATGAGCAATTGTGATGTCGGCGTACCTGTAAATACCCATCACATGCTTGGATAAGGTTAGAATACCCTAAAGCAAATGTAGGCGTGATCATTCCTACCTTTCCTTCAACGGACCAATCAAACAGCGTAATAGTTGATGACGTTGTCGCTGAGGAGTGGCTTGTCTTGAGAAAACCATAGAAGATACCGCAAAAGGTAAAAGGGGCCGGGGAGGGGGTGTAAAATCTTGTCGGCTTAGTAAAGAAACTTGACAAAATCTGTTTTAACGGTGTGAATCTGTCATTTAAACCTCACTTACAACTTTTGGTACTACTGGGGTCCTAGTCTTGTGGTCAACAACGTGTGAGTTTAGTTGACGGCTAATTTCGGATTTATTGCGGAGTAAAGAAACCGAAACTGAAAACGCAACTGTTTTTCACTCACATAAGAGCTTATTCGTTTACATAAGAAATTGATATTAAATAAAAAAAATATTTTATTTATTCATTTGAAAAAAAAATCTGAGTTTTTAAAATTTTGTAGTTAAAGTATATATTATTTAAAAACTTGAATTAATAAAGCAAATAATAATTATTTTATTGATTAAATAAAATTATAAAATTTTAAGCGATAAGAGAATATAGAAGATATATTTATAACTTCCAACAACGTTTTCCTTTTACGGAACAAGAAAAAAGAAATTTCATATTGTGAGATGGATTTATTATTCGTGAAAATGAACTCGTTCCAGAGCTCATAGATTTTTTAAAAATAATAATAACAGAACAGGTTGAAATCGTTAAAAACGATTATAAAGTTGAACGAAACTGGACTATTAATGAGTGGTTGACTAGTAGGATTCTGTTTTATGTGATTTAAAAAGACTAAAAAAACTCACAAACATTTTTAAAACTGTTCATCTGTTAATTTGACTCTGTGAATTCAAAATCATGAGGATATTCAAATTAAATGTGATGATCACCGAAGTGATAATAGCATCATTAGGAATATTGGTGGAATCAGCGGCATGGTAAGACATTTTAATTATTCATTTGATCAAAAATTAATATAATTTAAATTTTTAACATCTGTAATATTACCTTTTATTTTAAAACATATTATCATTCATTAAAACTATTTTGACGATGATATTTTCAGTTTATTTTTATACAAATTAAAAATGAAAAATGTGTTAAACGCTATAGTATTTTATACGAAATAATATGACAATTTAGGCTATTTGGTAGGAGTTATATATATTTTACAATTCATTTATTGGAATAAGAAACATTTATTGGTTTCAAAATAAATTTAAAAATTTCGTATTGAAATTTATAAAAATCAAATTTAAAACTATGTGTACATAACTTAAATATTTTGGGTGAAAAGAATATTTTTATTTTAAGCACAAAACTGCTTATTTTAATTTTCTTTTCTAATAATATATTTATGTAAAATAAATATATGTAAGTTAAGATTATAATTTTTTTTTTTTCATTTCAATTAAAACTCTTAGCTGCATTTCGTAATTGACAAAAAATATGTCAATTTTTTTAAAAATTATAAAAGATATTTTATAAAATATCATTTTATAAGCACAAAAATATGCTGGAATTTTTTCTTACTTAAATATTTCGTTGTTAATTGTATTCTAAACATTTTAAAGTATTACATTGTTTAAACTGTTAATTTTCTAATCATAATGAAAAATTACAACATATTGCATTAAAATAATATTATTTTTTATGTCTTGGTTATTTTATTAGTTAATTTAAACTGTGATTTTTCTATTCATTGCAATTTAAATTTATCTGAAATATTATTTAAACTTATATATCAACAGATTTAGCAAAACTGAAGGGCAAAAAATGGTTTGCTTTTTTTCTTTGAGCATAAAAAACTAAATGTTTCTTCATAAATTTTTTATACTGAAACTTGAAATTTTGTCTACAACATCGACTTAATATATAATTGTCATGCCGCATTTCGCATTACATATTTTTTAACTTTTAAAATGTCTTTTATTACTTAAATTAATTTTATTAATCGAATTATATTTAAATTAAATCAAGGAGTTAATCTTTTAAAGCGAGCATAAAATATTTATTCTTTTTCTTATCGATCTTATCTAACGGATACTTTTTATTTCATTACTAATGTAGACTCATTAATTCCCTGTCGCGCCTAATCGAAAACGAAAATCTATTTATAACTTTTTGATTCTTAAATTTCTTACAGCAAATATGTTTCAGTTGCGTGGTTGTAATAATTTCCATAATTTTGTTGGCGACTCGTGATCGCCTTCATTTAAAAAAGTTATTTGTCGTTTTTAAATCTAAATTTATATTCAAAATACTGTTATCAAGACCATTTTATCTCTATAATTTACTTACATACAATAAATATACATTTTTCTTGTAACTCAATTATCACAATACTATAAAGGAGAAAAAATAATTGTTTCATTTATCCAAATCTTGTAGAAACAAATTTTCTGAACTGATTTTCTGAGTAAATTCGTTTCACCAATAACTCTATATGACTTATTTCGCTTGTAACTATCAGTCATTGTTACACAATCCTTTACATTTCAAATTTTATTTTCAATTCTTTTTCATTTATTATAAAATCTTTAAAATTTCAACAAATGTAGAGTAATATGAAAAGTGTCCCTGTCTTTTTTTTTCTTCTTTTTTTTCTTCTTTTCTTTCTTTCTTTCTTTTTTTCCTACTTTTTTTGGTACTTCTTTGTTTATCTGTTGTACAACCCTTCACGTTAAGCAACTTTCCTCATTGGGAAAAAAACGAGACACCTTGTATTGTAGAGTTACAAGACGAGTTATCTCGTCTACTAGACATGAATTTTAGCATGCCTACCAATAATGTGTTGAAGTGAAAGTGATATATCTCGTCTTTTAACATTGCTTTAAGCATGAAATATTTCATTTTTTAATAGTTATTACAACATCCGACAGAAACAAATGAAATAAGTATAAGTAAATTAACTCACTCAGAATTGTTGTTAAAGCTCGTTTTAACTTAAGTTTTCGTTCGAATTATATCTCTTCAGCGGGAGTAAACTAATATATATACCTTTCAACTTATAAAAACATAAGAGAGAAAATTTTGTCTTGCACACGCTGAAATTTTAGAAATTGACAGTCGCTTCTACTCTTTGTGTAGTTTCTTATGGTATTATGTCATTTTACAGTTTGTGATCATTTCAGTCTTGTCTGAATTGTCAGCAAAATTTACAAATAATAGACATTAAATGAAAAGACCGATGCTTCGAAATCGGAATTATAAGGAAATAAAATAGTAAAATTTCTTCATATGAATATTCGAGCTTAATCATTGCAACGGAAAAATTAAAATAATTTTCCCATTTTTAATATTTAGTTACAATTTTGTTTATATCGTTGCCTTCTAAACAAGACAGAAAAAATCAATTAAAGGAAATAACGATATAACCCTACCCTTAAATTTTAATTATCTGTTAAGAAAATGCTTCGTAATTAATAATTAAAAATGAGAAAAGTTTTGAAACTGAATACGGTTATTTTAATTTAAAAAATACACATTTGTTCAATTTGATTTCATATGATATATTTTTTCTTCATAGTAGAGTTATTTCTTCTTTACTTTTTTTCCAAAGAAAAATAACAAATTAAAAAAAAAAAAAATTTATTAATATTTTTAAACATAAAATAATATAAAACTATCTTTTATAACTGAACATTTCTTTTCTTTCTTTCTTTTGATTTCTCAAAAGATTGAAATTTTATTAATTATTCGTTCCTTAAAATGCGCAGTTCATGAAACGTCATGCTGAATGAAATTACATTTCAGGAACTAGAAGTTGAAACTTGTAGTTCCGTTAGGAGCGTGAACTTCCTGAATATTATTGCATAGTGATAAAGTTGCTTCTGAAATTATGTCTCCTGATAACTTGATAAAATGCATGAGGCTGCATTAGAATTTTAAAAATTTTTAAACTTCATTGGATCCAATAGGTTAAAAAAAGTCTAATTCATTGATTTAAGTATAATTAACTATTAGCAGTAATGTGAACAATAATAAGGAAAAATATTTTTTAATTTTAAGTTTTCCGAAGAGATTTTTATGGGTTTTATTGCTAATATAAAAGTTATATTCACCACAGTTTAAATCATATACAACAGATTTTAAAATTTGGCTTGATCACGTTTTTATTTCCAGTTCGATAATAAAAATAATTGGCGAGAAATTAAAGAACTGATTTGGTGGATCCACTATAGTTTAAATCATTTACAACAAATTTTAAAATTTGACCTGTCAACGTTTTTATTTACAGTTTGATTTAAGACTGCTATTACTAAAGTAGCAACATATTCGTGTACTATTTGTCCTTGAAATAATGGTGTCTGTGAATTCTGGAGACATTATTCCCGTTAAAATCGCTTTCAACTTCTCCGATGCCATTTATTCCACAAATGTTTATTTTTGCCTTCTAAAAGTAGGCCAAAATTCATCGAAATGGTGCAATACCTCAGACAAAAGTCGTCTTCCCTACCTGTTTTCCCGTTCCATGCAATAAACCTTTATTGACGCATAATGAGATTGTCTCTTTTAAAGCTTTAAACGATTTTCTTTGCCTTGCAACCGTAGAAAGCTTCTGGCTATAGATGTTGGCCATTATGACTCATCAAGAGGTGTTATAGAATAAGTTTTACTGAGTTATACTAATAGAATATGCAACAAATCAACTGGAGCGTTTTCTAAGATAATTGATCTACAGTTACATCTTTAATTAAATCAACCAGACAAAATTGAAATTTAGAAATTATTTCATCAACCAATAGTAGCAGATCTAGATTTTGACGTACGTGACTTTTTTTTCTAATATGTACGTTTCAAAAGTGTAGTACGTTTGCGGGTCTGATTTCATAACCTAAAATATAGCGTGCACCAAAAAAGTTGCATATTTAACGTTATGTCCTTAAACCATCAATACTGAATCCTAGCACGTGAAAATTCGACCATTAGATCAAAAATTACTCAGAGTGTATTCTTTTTTCTCTTTTCTTTTTCTTTAATTTTTACAGAACAGATACATTCCATTCAAAAGCACTGCATTTCATTAATCTCAAAAGTCCTCCATCAAAACCATCAAAGAGTCCCCCACGAAGGTAAATTTCTCTCAATACTTGATCTAGGAGTTCCCTTGTCTTCTGGATTAGGTTCAAAATTACAAGGCTACGGAGTTGAACGTTGGTAGCTTTAAACTTAAAATTGGGTCGGGGGTTCAACGACGATTATAAATAATAATCAAAATAATTTAAATAATAGAATAAAAAAATAATTGATCAAAACTGTTTTCCATTCCACAATTATTTATTTTCTATTGTTACTCATTTATTTATCTTCTTTGCCCCTCATGGAGGAATATTCTATTCAAATTACCGTATTCTATGGTAGTGAAATTTCTGATAAATAAAACCAAAATATACTAAATAAAACCATTTATTTGGCTTTGTGAAATCAAATTGAACGATTCATTTGGTAATTTTACTACGTAATTTTTATTACCGAAAATTCAGGTTTGCAAAATCTGATTCTGGTTTGCTTAATTAATACACATTAAGTAAAAAATAAGAAACTGAAAAGTAAATTTAATTGAATAAATGGTTTTATGCCATGCTCTAAAATATTATGATGAAATTACCAAAATTTATCATATTTACCTAATTTTATCACATACTAGAAAACCTTATTTTAATGTTAATTTTACTAAAATCATTACCAAAGAGCTTCGGTAAAAATTACCGAGAAAATCTCGATAATTTTTACCGAATTGGTAATTTTGGCGCTTTCATAGAGCCAAAACACGGTAAATGTCGCCATATTCTGGTAGTTTTGATCATATATATATTTTTTTTCTTTTCATCAATCAATTCCTTACTTCAACTTCTTTCTTCCTTACTTCAAGCCTTTCTTTTTAGTTATTAAGTTTTTTAATAATATATAAGCAATTTATTTACTTATCGTTTCAAAAACATTTTATAGTACATAGGATAATTGGAATAATTCTCGCAATTTTGAAAATGAAGTGTTTTAAAAAGACTCATTGACACAAATTTTTTAAAAAATAATTATTCAAAAAAATATTCAAATTAAGAAAGTTAATATTATTAAGAAAAAAATTAGTTAAATAAATTGTGTCAAACATGTGAAACCTTCATTTGTAAAAATACGAAAAATAATTTGTTTTTCTTTTCTTTTCCTTAGTTGCGTTCTTTACGTTCTAATATACGTGCATAGTAGACATTCTCTTCTTTTTCCTTAGTTAAGAAATGCTATTAATGTTACTTAGTTTTTATAAAATGACATATAGCAGAAAATGTTTGACATAATTATGTCATAAAAGAAAGAATTAATATGTTTCTTAAAGAGCCTGCGGTTTTTGAATCAAAATTTCCCTGTAAACGAAAGAAAAAAGCACTAATGCATACAATTTCTAAAATCGATTTGAATGAACATATTTTTTCCCTTGATAGTTCATAAAATAAAATTATTTATTTATTTATTTTTGAAAGTAATTTATCGTTACTACTACGACTTTTTCTGAATAATAAACTTCAAAATCTGTTATAACATTGCTGGTAAAATTTTTTGTAGAATATTTATGTTAAAATAAAAAGTATAGTTTATAACACGATCGAAGCGTTAACTATGAGTTATCGTTTTAAAGAGTTCTTTTTGTTTAATTCGTAAGAATAACAAAAATTCTGTTAAAAAACGTTTTAATTCAGCTGTCTTTATAGATATCGGGACATGAAAAATACTTGTATGGATTTTAATGAATTGAGATAATTCATTCATTAAACGTCAGCAGATAAATTCATGTAACATATAATAATGAGTATGTATTCCCTTCCCCAAAAACGTAATCGAAATCATTAACTTAATAACAAAGAAAAGTATTATTTTTATTTTAAAAATTTAAAATAATATTCCTTGCATACGTTAGAAAGGGTGTTATTTAAGTTTTTTTTTTTTCAAACATGCATTCGGAAAGAAAAAAAAGAAGCTTATTTTATACATATGTTCAGTGTATTGTAAAAATATTTAAAATAAAAGTGTTATGGATAAACCAAAACTGTTTTCTTCCTTTTTTTTTTCTTTTGCATATCACGATTCAATAAATTCCTTTAATAAAAGCCACTTGGATTTACAGATATTTTTGCAATATCCGGAAGTTTAAGTGGGATCTATTCTAATATATTTTATAAATTTTTATTTTAACTAAAAAAAAGTTCTGTTAGTGCACGGAGAAAAAAAATTTCCAGTAAAATTTTTTTATTTTATGGTAATGACTTTATAGTTGAAAAGAAGATTAATTTTGATTAATAAAACTAAAATGTAGGATATTGAAGCCATTTATTTGTTAATTTTTTCCTTCGCTTTACTGAAAATTATGGTTTTTTAAAATTATAGTTCTTATTACCCCACATTTAGTAAAAAATACAAAACTGAAAAGTAAATTTAACCGAGAAAATGGTTTTTATGCCATGCTCAAAGTTGTTATGATAAAATTACTTAATTTTATTTAATTTACCGCATTTTATCACTAAGAAAATATATTATTGTTTTTTTTTTTTACCTAAATCATTACCAAAGTTCTTTAAAATCATTACCAACTTTTTAGTGTTCCCATAGAACTAAAAACAAGATAAATTTTACCATATTTTGGTAACTTTGAATCCTACTTTTTTCTTCAGTGTGATAGTTGATTTTTTTTCTCTCCCTTTTGGGAAATTTTTACAGAACAATTGTTTTTTTTTTTTTCTTTTTTTTTTTTTCTTCTTTTTTTTTCTTCGTAAAATTGAGAAATTTAATTTCTTAATTTCAATTTTTTTCTCTTTTTCTTCTGAAGTAGTTCACTTGAAAATACGGATATTCAGTTAGAAAATATTCAGTTGAGTATTTATAGTGTGATTTAAGTTTTTTATTAAAATAAATACTATATAAAATCTAGAGAAGTTATTTATTATGGCGCTAAAAAACTATTAATATTAATTTTTTCTTTATTTAATTCTTGAGTTTTAAATAAGTATCATTACTTAATTCAAATTTTAAATGAATTTAGAGGAAAATTTGAAAAAAAAAATTAGCTCAATTTCCTATAATTATTAATTCTTCAAGTTCTTGTTGCTTATTAGAATTGTTATGTATCGTTTCTATTGCCTCATTTACGTCACGTTGAAATTTACCTGTAACGTTTCAGCACTTTTAAGTACTAAATTACTGAGTAAAATTTGCGTTAAGTACTTTTGCATTAAAATTTTTTCATTCGGCATACCTACTTAAAGTTTGTTACTTTTTTGTTTTGTATTTGTACTTTTAATTGTACATTTCACTAATTACTCTTCAAAGTCTGTTATCTTTACTTTTTAATCGTTACTCTTTCTTAAAACACTTGTCTTTTCACTCGTTATTTTTAAAAGTTATATTTCCATGTATGATTCTAGTTATAACAACAATGAAGTAAGATTGGGGAAAAAAATCTATTTTTTTTTTTTTTTATTTCCAAGAGCAATGCTCTCGAAATGCTTTATTTTCACCCTCAAATATATACTTTTTCTTTAATATTAACCTTGTTTATAGAGTTAAAATGGAAAAGAAAAAATGGTAAATAAGATACTAACATCGCACAGAAACAAGCATCATGAAATGTAAACATTCTGGTGCATTCCGTATGCAGGTGCAACATGATGGTCATTTCCTTTTTAAATAGAACTCAAAAGCCCATGGGCAATGGTCTAGAATTGCCAACTAGCATAAGTGACTTTTCTTTGCTTAGCTGTGCCGCATAAGAAAAAAAAAAGAAAAAGAAAAAAAAAAGCTCTTTTAAACTTGTAAGTGGCCGCTCTGACAAGGTGTGAGCAATTACTAACCATATCGTACCTAAAGCCATTTAGGGACAAAAGACAGAATTGTCTTCAACTGCGAGGTGACAGGCCTGGCGCCTTTTTTGACAATATGAGAACGGATGTACCTACGCCCCTTGTTGCATATCTTGATTACTAAAGGTGGTTCTGTTACATCGTAAATACCTGGATCACTAACCACTTCCGTATCAAAGAGCCCCGCCATGAGGATGTAATCCTCCTCAAGGAGAAACAGGATTTTGCATTTTTTTAAAAAAAAACAACTTACTTTTGAGTACTTGATGAGTTTTCAACAAAGAGTTGATATTTTTATTGTACTCTCAAGTATTGTTGTTTGAGTACTCACTGATCAAACAATGCTTTACGCTGACACCTGATAATTTATAGCCACCGAATTTTAACAAAGAAAAGGGTTAAAGTATTCGTCCTTGTATTCTTTGATGGGCTGAGGGGTTAAGTGTAACTGTTTACTTTTCCTTTTAAAAAATACCGTCAGTTTATGTTGAGATCTTACCATGTGAAGTACACATCTTTACCTGCTACTTTTTCTAGAAAACGTTGTCTTCAATATTGTTGCGTTTCACCCTGTCCTTGTAAGCATAAGATTAAGTTTGTTTAGACTGAAATATATTATGTAAGTTACATTTTTATTGATAATAATAAGCAGTTTCTTCTAAAATCTTTTATGTTTCATTAAGCGTTGTTTATGATCGTTGTTGCATGTTGCATTCAATAAATAAATAAATAAAATAAATAAATTGTTGATTTTTTTTTACTTCATTCTTTTTATAGATATAATTTTATTTTTTTCCTCTACTTCTCCTAGAATGGTTTATTCAATTGTTGTTCTCAACTGCTAGTATTTTCGTGATACACTACGTTTTGCTATTTCATTTTAGTTTTCATTGAAATTATTCATCCAAGTTCATGTTGATAAACACAGTTTAAGTTGAAATGATTAATGCAACGCTTTAAAAATAAAAACTATAAATGAGCTGCATCATTGAAAATCTTTTGCTTCTTTTCGAGTTGTTGAAATTATTATATTTTGCAATATAAAACAAAAGTTTAACTTCTTTTTTTAGTTCATTGCATAGTCTTTAAATGTATGGAAATACATGAGTATTTTTTGTCTGCTTTCACGGAGAAAAAAATTATGGTAAAATTACCGTATTGTATACTAATGACATTTCTGGTAAAAAAACAAAAACAATAGTTCTGATTAGTAAAACAAAAATAAAAGGTGTTTTAACTATTAATTTAACATTTTTTTTTTCCATTCATATTGTCATATTGTAACAGTTTACCAGAAATTCTTGTTTTCAAAATTATAATTCTGATTACTGCACATCTAGTGAAAAATACAATAATGAAAAGTATATTTGACCGAATAAATGGTTTTTATGCAATGCTCTACGGTGTCATAATAAAATTACTAAATTTTACCATATTTATCGAATTTATATTACAGGGCATTATTTTACTGTTAATTTTACCAAAATAATTATCAAGACACTTCGGTAAAAGTTATCGATTCTTTTGGTGTTCCCATAGAACCAGAAACACATTAAATTCTTTTTTCTCAGTGTTTCTTTTAGAATACTTTTGTTTTTCAAATTCGTGCTTTTTGAAATTTAAATTCTTTCATAATCGTCACATTACGTTTTGTTTCTTCTTTTTAATGATGTTGAAATCATGGATATTAAATATATTCTTAAAAAAAAAAATAGTAATAAATATAATACGTATTATAAAATGTTTTTTTCTTCCTTCTTGTTGAAATTATCATATTTAAAATTCGAATTTGAAATGCTTTAGGAACTAGTTCCTATAGGTTTATTTACAATTAAAAAAATGATAATACACACCAAAATTTATAACTTTTTATTAGTAATAATTTTCTTTTACCCGGCTTCTTCCTTAAACTTACAGATACAAAAATTAACATCTGCTTCTAACATCTAACCAAGAGCATTTAATTTTTATTGACGAACGTAATAAACCAACTAATATTGATATTTTTTGCCATTTGAAAAAAATTTTGTAAATAAAAATAAGTAGAAAAACCGTGGGAACTGATTCACACATACGGTTTATTCGAATAGTTGCTATCAAAACGTCCTTTAGGAAGGCGAATTTCTCCCAATACTTAATTCAAGAGTTTCCTTGTTTTCTGGGTTGAGTTAAAAATTACAATGCTACGGAGTTGAACATTGAAGGTCGAAAACTCATAACTGGGCCTGAACTAAAAAATCGGTTTGATACACATAAGCATAAAAAATAGATAGTTTCTTTCGCGTTTAAATAAGTTCTAGCTTACACTCTTTGGAAAATGCTTCTTAACGAGCACGTTATAAAAAATTATAAAAAATTTCTTAAAATTTTTAATTTCAAAACAAATTTTTTTAATAAAAATTTTATTTTGTAAACATTTTTTCTGACATTGAATTTTATTATAAAATAAAAGTTTCACAATACTCTGAGTTATAAATTTGTTTATTGGTAATAGTTCTTCTATCTATTTCAGGTCTCTCAGCAACATAATGATGTCCGGATCAAAAGTAAGTCAACTTTATTTTTCTAATTTCAATTAAACTTAAGACTCAATCATGTGTATAGTACATGTTCGAATATACTTTTAATACAAATTATTCAAAACCTCGAGCATATGATTGGTATTTTTGAAACTTTTGAATCGGTTCATAATTGTGTCAATTACGCCCTAATTTCTTTCCTGCTAAAAAATAAATAAATAAATAAACAAATAAATGAAAAATAAAAACTTAAAGTAGGTAAAACAAATAAATTTTAGTTTTGATCAAAAGTAAGTCAACCTGATTTTCCTGATTTCAATTAAACTTAAGACTCAAATGTGTAACGTACTTGTTCGAATATACTTTTAATAGATGTTAATTATGCACTAATATCTTTCATGCAAAATAAATAAATAAATAAATAAAAAAAACTTAGTAGATAAAATAAATAAATTTTAATTTTACTCGACTTTTGAAAAAGTTGTATCACTCAGAAATATTTATAATAACTCTAACAAATTCCTGACTTATAATGTTAAATCTTGTGACATTTTAATACTTCTTTTGATAAAACGCTCACTATTTTTATCATAATTAATTTTTAATAAAATATAACATATTTTCCAATATAATTCTTAAATTTAACTGGAAGCTTCATAGAATATAATAATTATTTGCGACATTTGCAAACTTTTCTGGAAAGTGTTTGGGGGAGGGGGAAAAACATAATTTTCATGAATGCAAAAAGTTGTTTCTGTGTATTAAAAACAATGTGTGTTCTCAAAAGAGTGTTCCTATGTTACACGCTATGAAAAATGTCACCAATGTGTCTGCCGGAAAAAAGTGTGGCTTATCTATATATTGCCCCAATACTTTCATATAGCATCTGTCATTAAAATAACGTAAACATCGATCCATTATCTTTAAAACGATTAAACTCTGATAGATATATGAGGATAAACCCGTATCGAATTTCCCATAAAAGTTTTTGTGTTTTCTTATCAAACAGAAAATTTAATATTCTCCATATTATGATCATAAAGTTTAAGATTGCGGTTATCTAAGTTTTCAGTTAAATTTGAAAGAATATTAAACTAAATTATTTTTTTTATAGAAAAAGTTCGAGAGATCTATGAGAATCGAGATTAAGCCTAACTTCCACACTATGACAAGAAGATATTTATTAATCAAAATAGTTTGAACAGCTGAAGTTACTTTTATCAATTTTCTCACTTATCATAAAACCTGTTTTAAACTTCAAACTTAAAGATAAATACCCTGATTAAATAAACTAAGTGAGATTAAATTATAAAAATTCAGTTTGCTAATATCCTTTTTTTTTCCTTTTTTTAAAATCTATTTTGTTACAGCTTTTTTTCCCAACTTAAAACAGAAAAATTGCAATCGATATTTTGGATTGGAAAAAATATCAACCAAAAAAAAAAACAAAAAAAGTAAATAAAAAAAAAAAAAACATCTTTATCACAGCAATGCAAGCAAAAAACATTTTATTTATAAACATTAACTGTTGCCAATAATAAATATTCTGCGAAATTAAATGAAAAAGATAATCCGGATAAATTATATTTATTTTTTAATACCATATAGCAATAAGTGAAGCCCTTTTGCGAACAAACCAATTGAGCAAGGATTTGTATCTTTTCCCACGAGACATGATGTTTCGGCATCATTGATATGAGCCAAAAAATATGTGAAGCTAAATAAAAAATTCTCAAATATTTCGCCTGCGAGGAGCCAAAATTTTCCTTTCAACTCCACATAAACTTCCTTAAGGAATATTTTTTTAATTAAATTCCATATTGTACATATTTTAAAGCATCATATGAAGTGAAATAGTTTGTTTTCACATATGAGCATATGAAAGTAGATATTAATTTATTATTTTTGGAAACATAATTAAAAGCGAAATGTGATTTAACAACTATACTTGATTGATAGATATTTAAGAAAATTACGAGACTTTAAATTCAGGTACATACTTGGTATGCATTGTTATGGATCTAAACAACATACTTTCGTCTTAAAATGTCTATTCAAGAATTCAGTACAAGATATCTTCTTAATACAAATCAGACACCCCCCCCCCGTTTATTTTTTACATATAATAGTTCCAAAATATCTTTATCCAAGTCAAATTTAGATATCCTGGGAAAGCAACAAAGCTAAATAGCACCATTTGCGGAATAATCTTCGGCTTTTGAAATCACAATCCAATGTCATTCGTATTTCGGGAACATATTACCAACGCACCGTTTACTGCCAAGTATGAGCCAAATGACAATGAATCCATACCCAGGAAGCCAACGTGTGAGTTCTGCAAGCCGAATAATCAAGTAACCGTAAAATTTCACCGCCATTCACTGCCAAAGAATAGACATTTCGGAATTTGATGTCCAATTAGGAAATCCCAAGTGATTCTACACCTTTAATCCTTGAGCATTTCAGAATCTCTTAACTCATGTCGCACGAGCAAAAAGGTTCGATTATGTTTATACCCTTCCTGTTTTTTGGTGGACGAGAGGTATTTTTCCTCAATACAAAGGCAAACATAAGCAACAAAAGTTTCAAGGGTCCACCATCAGGAATTACCTCCCAGGCTGTTATTCACTTTTAAAAGTATCACTTTTATGAAGTCTGGCGAGAAGGTGTAGTGAACACACACAGAAGAAATTGGAGAAGAGATTTTTGGCGATGGATTAAAGGTATTTTGTTAAGATTCCTATAGGCAAAAGGTAGGATAATCTCTAAATTACACTTCCTCGAAGACAACAATAGGGCTATTTCTGCTCCATGTCCTAAAGAACCCCGAAAGCGTATTAGAACTCCTCAAGAACTGTCGGGATCCTTTCAACTTAGGAATGAAACTTGAATATTGAAGTATCTTTAGCAGTGACAAATCAAATTTTATGGGATTTCTTTCTGGAAGAACATTGTTATTTTAAATATTTAATGTTTACTTATATGTTTATGTTGATTATAAAATCATCATTCCCTCTTGAATAGGCTTTATGTTAGAGGCTTTATGTTATGTTATGTTAGAGGATCAATGTCGTGAGAGAGAAAAAAATTTCACAGTCAATACATTTATAAGAGTAATGATTTTTTTTTTAACAATAGTGAAATTTACCAGAAATTGATTAAACTTAGAAAAAAAAAAAAATTACAATTTTTTTTCAATCCTGCTTGGGATTTTATCTCAGACTGTACTTCTTTCCGTTTTCTAGTTCTAAATATAACTTTTAAGCACCAGAAGCTATTGGCAAATAATATTGCCTTTTCTCAAATTGAAATTAAGTTTTTTAATTACATTTATATTATTAATTTTTCCTTATCTGTTGTAAATAAGATACTGCTAGCTGAATTTAATTTACAAAAATATGTTTTTCTCATCAGATAATCCTTTAAAAAATAAAATTAATGTAATTATTAAATAATTTATTTTTGATGTATGTTGTTGAACTCATTGCGTATAAACTCCAAACTTTAATTATTTCACGAAATAGTTTAATTCTTATCGCAAACTTGTTAAAGAACTTAAGGTGTGAATATTTTCCCTCGCTATTATATAACTTTTCCGTAAACAGTCTAAACACGAAGGTGTAAATTGGACATTAACCTAATGTATATTACAGGTGTGGAATATGGATTTCAATGAGTTGGCTGATTTGCGAAAAAAATTTACAAGTCATTACCTCCAGAATTAAACCGGATTTTTGCAAGTTTTCTTCTTTCGAATCTAATTATTAGCACTTTCAATTTGTTGGGGGAAAAATTTAAACCGCTTTAAAATGAGAAAATTTCAAATGTATGATCGTTGAATTTAAATTGAAGTGGTTGGAAACGATTATTAATTATAAAATAGTCATATTAGGAGGAATTTTTCTTTTAAGTAAACCAAGCTGTGATATTCCAGGAATAATAATAATGAAATTTTAGGAAGGATTAATAAAAAACTTACATTACAATCCTTGTAATTGAATGTAAGAAAAACTATCCGAAAACTGAACGTATTCCAGAATTCCAGTATGCATTTAAGATAACAACTGAAAAACTGTCAGTTTAATATAAAAGAATCAATATAAGATTTCTGATTATAAGATCCATACAGGTATTTAGTTGTATGTAATTTTATGCACTTCAAAATTAATCTTTCTTTTTAATGCTTAAGTTTCGACAATAAAATAATAGTCATCATTTGAAGTGTCGTTTAATTGAAAAACTGACCATTTGCCGATTTTTTTAAAGTAAATTCAAGTACGTTTTTGTTCAATTAATTTTCTTATGAAAACTAAATTTTCCTTTTAAAATTTATTTTGAAAGCTTTCAAATAAAGTTATAAATGCCTAATTTATTACAAGAACCTCTTAAATGGTATCATTTTTCTTATAAATTACTTTTTTCTTCATTAGAAAAAAAAAATTATACATGATTAAAGCATCGTTGACACTGTCGTTATTTCGAGAATAAATCGGATTTTCGTGCTGCAGCACCTAATATTAGCTTAACTGGTGTTTAAATGGTCGAATATAAAATATTTATAAAATATAAAGATGGAACAGCTAAATTATATTTTCCAATACAATACCAAAACCTTAGAACATACTTTTTAAAATATCCACATTCTTTTATACCAGGACGTTTTATTTAATTTTATAAATGTCGTTAAACAGAAATTCGCCTTCGTTTAGAATTTTTTGAGGGAATTAACCCGCATTTGCGTTATATTGAGAGGAAAACCACGAAAACTTTCCGTGGCTGGCCTCACAGCCAGAGGAATTTAATCGAGTATCCCTTACCAATGAGATATTTTCCGTCAGCACTGTGGTCGGTGCGATCCAGGTGCAGAATTCGTGTTTTTTAAACATAATCCTGGAGTTGTTATTTTATTTAAAGCAAATGTTTTTAAATTTCTAAAATAGAACCTAACACTTTCATCCGAAAAAGCAATTTTAGACCATGGACGAAATACCAAAAAGCAACTAAAAACAGTTTTAGTTTGTCAACGCTGGTAACTAAGAAATCTTGTATACAACATAATTAAATAGCACTTATTTAAAAGCACAAAGTTCACTAAATTCTCGCCCATTAATATATTGAACCAGGTTCTACAATTTGATAGTTTAAAGATATCTTTCTGTGCTTTAGCTGAGTAAAACCTTCACAGAGAAAAAATTCTGGTAAAATTACCATTCTGTATAGTATTAACAATTCTGTTTTTTAAAAAAAAAAAAAAAAAAAAAAAAAAAAAAAAAAAAAAACATAATTCTGCTTAATAGAATCAAAATATACTGTACTTAAACCGATTGGTAACTTTTCCGTTCATATACAGTCCGTTCATCAACAGTTTACCGGAAATTCTGGTTTTTAAAATTATAATTCTTATTACCACACATTTAGTAAAAAAATACGAAACTGAAAAGTAAATTTAGCCGAATAAATGATTTTTATGCATTGCTCTATAGTATGACAAAAATTAAAAAATTTTACCTCATTTAATAAATTTTTTCACGTAAAACCATATTTTATTGCTAATTTTACTACAACGTTTCCACCAAAAATTATCGAGCTTTTTGGTGCCTCCATAAAGCCAGAAACACTCAAAATTTAATCATGTTCTTTTAGTTGTTCCATACTTTTTCTCTCATTGTGGAGAAGAAATAAATTTAATTGAATGATTTTACGATTTGAATTATTATTATTCATTATATAATTTTTTTAAATGTTTTTCAACAAAATTCAGACATGAAAGACTGTTTTTTTTTTTTAGAAAAGGACTTTTTAAGATTCCGATATTGTATTGGAAAATGTGATTCGGAATTTTCCATCTGTATATTTTTGAAAATGACTTCAGATATTCAAAGACCATTTATCGTTCAAGTTGTTACGGGGGTCAGATTTATTTAATAAATAAATAACGATTGATGAAATTTTTTCCCATAAGTATTTCTTCTGTTAAATTTTCTATTAAGAAAAATGACAGAGACCTCCGATAACTTTGCTGGCGACCAGTAGTATATTGCGCAAGACTTGCCATGCGGACTTAAGCGTCGTTACGCTGACTTTTGCTACTAATTATAAAAGTGCAAGGTGTCATGGCTAGAGGCACGACGAAATAAAATATAAAGTTATGATACTGCAGGGCTAAAAAGAATAGAAGGGCTAGTTCACTCCACTCTTAGAGCTGAAGCTACAATTGCCCTCCTCATGACGTCACTGTGTCCACAGATCTCGGAGATGGCAAGCAAAGATATTATGATAACTTTGCATCTTTCTCTTTGTAAAAATAAGTTAGACTTTTTCTGGTTATTAGCTTTCAAACTTTAAGTATTTAGCACATTATTTCCGTTCATAAACATAGTTCAAAAAAACTTTCTTGGCCATTGTATTAAAAAAATACCATTTTAAACTTATAAAAATATTTTACTAGTTGGCGAAAATGACACTATAAATACTATTTTAAAAAGTTCAGTTTTAACTTTAATTATTAAGAAAAATGAAAGCATATATCGACACTTTTTTATCTACATATTCTTTTATAACAATAAGTTAAGTTAAATTTAGAATCCATGATTTTAAAATATGCCGTTATACTTTCGTATACAATTTGTTCATACTTAATCATTAGGAAACATCAACCTTAAACGCTAATTACTGAAACAAAATAATAATTTAGGTTCATAATGAAATTAGAAATTTTACAATTGTTTATAGATATTTAAATTGAAAATTATATAATTTATAGATATTTAAATTTAAGAGAATATAATTTTTAAAAAATCATAAATATTTAGAATAACTACATTAAAAAATATGTTATGAAATTAGGAGAATTATAACTATACACTATATATTTTATTTATACTTTTCACTTACGTTTTAATTTTCTTTGACTTCATCCATTTTTTAATTTTTTTCACATGCCTTTCTTTTTGAAGTAACTAGGCGGTTTCTATTTAGATAACGAATTTTTATAAAAGTTCTTAACGATAGAAAAAACGTATTGCTGTTTTATATCAACCATGTCATTTCGGAATACATTCTTTACATAGCTGTTCATTTACTTTAGGGAACACGCGGAAAACTATATTTTTTCCTTTTGTTTTTCTATCAGAAATTTTGCGCGCAAACTGGCATTTCGTTAATAGTTTTAAATTTTTGTAAATTCACTGCAGAAACTGAGGAAAGTCATTATAGAAAATAAAAAATGTCTTAGAATATGTCTCAAAAAGATATGCTCCAATATTAGTTAGAGCTAGTAAGACCAAACGCTCTGTTCTTGAAGTAAAAGTGCGAGCTTTGCGCCAAAGTGACGTCACTAGAGAAAATCGGAGGATTGGCGCGGCGAGAGTTTCTTCAAAGGAGTGAACCAGCCCATCTATTCTCTTTAGCCCTGATAATACTGTATCCCTTCATTCATAAAATAATCAAGCATTGGCGACAACAATTGTAACACCCACTTGAGCATAATTTCAAATAAAAATTATATTTAATTATAAAAATTATATATTAGTTTTATTTTGGTCTATCACAGAATTTTAAAACACATTACAATACGTTAGTTTGAATAGATATTTAAATGGATTTGAGCCTCATTTAAAAATTTAAAGACAGTAGGCACAGAACTAAAAAGGGCTCCGTAACGTCTTGTTTGTGTGCAAAATGCTTTTGCTGATTGATATATATAATATAAGAGAATTTTAGTTTATATTTACTTCAATTTTTGCTAACTCAAAATTTTAATAAATAATTTTCAAGAAACATAAACATTCTTAAATTTTTAGAGCACTTTAAGCTCGTGCTGTGGGGCATCAACTGACATTTAGTCCCTAACTGCGTTAAAAAAAATAAATAAATAATAATAATGAATAAAAAGATAAATCGTGACAAAATTCTTTTATGAAGCAAGCTCAAAATCAAAAGCAAGATCTTAATATTTCTGGATTTGTATTAACATATGTTGATCACCCTTAAATAAAAACAGATATCAAATTCATCATCATCGAACACATCGCACTTAATTCAACGCACGCGAAATCTTAAATGATTATTTAGAGTCTCGGGTACAGCTAAAGATCAAATACAGCTGCTCTGAGCTATTAACGATGAGGTATATTTGAGTTACGAAAATAATTCTGAAGGGAAAAAAAAAAAACCCTATTTCTGTGGCGACGAGGCAGAATGCCAATTCCAATCAAAAGGGCACCACCCCTTCACACGTTCTATTAACAATCATAGGGTTAGGGTGGAAAAAAAATTCACTTTTGACGGAGAAAATACAGCCTTTTTACGCTCAACCAACACGTTCTTTTTTTTTTTTTTCTTCTTACTAGCCCACCGCTAAAAACAGCCCACCAGAAGCGTTAGTCTAGAAAAACGATTTCCATAAAGACAGGATGAAAAGAAAAGAGTGGTAAAAAAAAATTCTATAAAGTAATACCACTCTTGATCGCACAACCACTAATAGAGATAATTTGATTCCATAAACGCCAAAGGGCCGTCTATTCCATAATGAATAACACTTGTGCGGTCCCTAATTTACCTGCGGCGCTTTTTATTTTGGTTGGACAGTCCAGGTTTCATTCCAGCTTCTAGCTCTCTTCTGCCTAAACCTGTTGCTTCACAACGTTGGAGGTCTTTATAAGCTATGGTGCTTTCGAAGTATTTTTTTCTTTCTTTATTTTCTTTAGCCTAGGTAGTTAATTAAAAAAAAATCGTGATAAGCCCAAACCGTGTACACTCACACGTTACCTGCTACGAGTCGTTTATATCTTTTGCTTTTTTCTTTCCTCCCTCCTATTTTATTGCCATTCAGGGTTTGGTATTTTATTTTGACATCCCCCACCCTCTTTCCATTCTGTCGGCGGTGGTTGATTTGGAAAAATGTGATGTCTTAATTGAAGAAAGTTCTTCCTTTTCTTCTGACAGAAATGGAATTTCATTGCTTCCTGTAACGTAGATTACTCTCCTCCCCCCATACTGAAAGGTAATAATTACTAATTCACGAGTGGTTGAGAAGACGGCGATATTTGTCATAACATTGTTTCCGTGGCAAGGCTTTCAAGTATAAAATTGTTTTCTCTTACTTCCAAAGAAGAGATGTGAGATTATTATTATCATTATTTTATTATTTTTTATTTCTCACAATAGAGACATAACAAGCATGGTGAAACGGCGTATTGAGGTATGAGATTGAAGGTTTATTAAAGTTATACAATTGTAATTAAAGTATCGGCAAGATTAGATTTTAAAACGAAGATTTTGTGAGTTTTTAAAAATATTAATAATTTACCTGATTATCACTCAATATTCAGTCATGATTCTTCTAGTTTTAACAACATTTAAAGCTGTCAACCCATGAGATTTCATAAAATGAGGATTTCTTCTTACCCGATTAAACGCAAAAAAGATGGCTAATCCTAGAATTCGCCATTCGTCATTTCAAAAAATAAGAAAATGTTAATTTTAATGGAAAAATTCTCTAAAGAGATAAAGGTTGTCTCAAGATCCAAACAAGATTAGAATTTTGCTCCATTAGAGCAATCAGTTCTACCAACGTGTGTTATAAAATGTTGCTAAGATTTTCGAATAAGACAACGGAGCTGACATTGGCTCATTAAAACGGCATTTTTCTAAGCAATGCTGATCCATTTATATTTTTTAATTTTTAATCGTGTAGCTTACAGTCTTATCAATCAGAACTGGTAGTATGAATCATGCGATTTAACAACGTAAGTCCTTTAAAAAAAAAAAAAAGTTTATGACAACAAGCCCGTTTAGCCACCCACGCCTTAAAAGAAGAAACATTGAACCCTGTATCATTGAATTCGGTTATATTTAATCAAAATGATTATCGAGAATGGCGACAAAAAAAAAAATTCGAAGGAAACATACTCGATTTGCTATTCCGTGCATTACCCGATGCTGTATAGTAAAAAATCAATACAAATTCAAAATAGTAAATTCAAAACTTTAACCTAAATTAAATTACTTAAAATCCCGTTAATTGTGTGCTAAACTTTTTCTTATTATTATAGGCTGTTGATATCTATGCAGACAGCGTTGCTATTGCAGCAGAAAGAGGTATGGAAGAATGTCGAAACCAATTCAGATGGGAGCCTTGGGGTTGTCCAAAAGAGAGTTACAACGTCTTCTTAAGATCCCAAAAATATCCAGGTAAGAACTATTGTAATTATTTTATTATTATAATCGATAATATTATTATTTTGTTATTTTTATTTTATTATTAATATTTATTATTATTTTATTATTATCATTTTATTATTATTATTATTTATTATTTTTATTATTTTATTATTATCAATATCTCACTGTTGCTGAATATCTCTAAATATCAAGTAATCAAGAAATTTTGCTTTTATTTATACCATATCCCCCAAACATTTTTTTCTTCAGTTATTAAACTTTTCTAAGCATCTAGTAATCAATAAATTTTGCTTTTGGTTGTTCAATTTTCCCTAAACAATTTTTTGCTATTGCTTTTACTATCTCATCCCCCCTCCCACAGAAAAAAATTATTTGATATCTCAGGACGCTAAGAAATAATCTAGTTTTTTATACCTCGTTTGGCACAGACAAATATAATATATATATATATATATATATATATATATATATATATATATATATATATATATATATATATATATATATATATATATATATATATATATATATATATATATATATATATATATATATATATATATATAAAATAAAATAAACAAATAAGAGAAGATCAAAATTTTTAACGATAAGAACTACAAAAATTAAGTTCATTCGGAAAGTCAAGCGAGTTTAAATTAAATAACAATTTTTATTGTTATAGCCAACTGCCTAAATTTCACCAAAAAGTAAAGAGCAGATAAAAGCATTCTCAACCTCTCCTTAGAATCAAAAACGCATTCCAAAACACGCAAACATTTGTAATTTATTGTACTTAGAATCCTTTTTCAACTTCTAAATGGGTGTTTCTTTTAAAAATGTTTTAAGTACCGTGTTTCTTTTGCAGAAAAATGACTTCGTTTGTCTGAAAACATTCACTTACGTTTAAAGTCATTCAAGATGTTCTTTTGTTCCTTGTGAAAAGCGCTAAGCGCTAATTTGCGCAATGTGTTCTAATGATAGTTTTAAACTATGAACACTAAGGGCGTTATTCGAAATTTTAAAGGCAATATAGGTCAAAATTTATTTTGAAGGGCAAAATAGAAAAATTTCTGGATTTTAGACAAAACCGATCCCTTTATTTTCAGTAAAATGGTATTCTAAGACCCTAATTTGTTCATGTTCGTACAGTTCTGTAATTTGTTATTTGCATAAATGGAATTTCTATAAAAAAATAATTATTAAGCTTGTTTTCTATATTTTTTATTTTTTTTTTCTGATTTAAAATGTTTTCCCTAAATTTTAGTTCATTTTTATAAACAAGAAAATTAAATGTTTTGATACAATTTGAACTGCTAAGCAAAATGTCACCCGGAATAATTTTCATAATAAATTTATAATTAACTTTTAGAATATGAAACACTCAAATACCTGTAGCGGAAACTGCCCTCAGAATCAAAGAAAAGTTCAAGAATTAAAATGTACATTTCAATAAAAATGCTATCTCTAAAATCTTATAACGCAGATCGTCGTCCTTTTTACTGATGCAACGCTCTAACTATTTTCATTTCTATATGTAGAATTACACTAACATTTAAAAAAAAATGCTATAAAAACCTTATAACACAGATCGTACTCCTTTCTAATGGTGAAACGCTTTAACA
The DNA here is from genome assembly GCA_949128135.1 of Parasteatoda lunata. Lineage (NCBI taxonomy): Eukaryota > Metazoa > Arthropoda > Arachnida > Araneae > Theridiidae > Parasteatoda > Parasteatoda lunata. The sequence goes on from OX421971.1 coordinate 102,577,547, forward strand.
ATTTTCATTTTTATATGTAGAATTACACTTACATTTCAATAAAAATGCTATCTCTAAAACCTTATAACGCAGATCTAGTCCTTTCTAATCCTGTAACGCTATCACAATTTTCATTTTCAAGTGTAGAATTACACTTTTCAAAATAGTATACTTTACTAAAATCAATTAGTTTGTTTAACAAATGAACACTAACACTAGTTATAAACTAAAATGTATTTTTGTACAATTTTTCATGAGCAATAAAAATCCAAAAACATCGTAAAAACAAGCTAGCATACAATGCAATAATACTGTCATTATCAAAAACAGAATTCCAAATCGGTATCGAGCTTAATCAGTAATAATATACATAGCTGACCTCTCGTGAAAACTAAAAAAACTGGCAGCAAAGTTTTTAACTGATCGTTCGAAAACTAACTGCTTTACCTATGTAATAATTTTGTAAAAACTATTTCAATTAGGGAATCTCTTCCAAGGATTTCTGTTTTAAGAACATTAAATCATGGAAGTTAGAAGCCTTCACAATTTCGTGACCAACAGAATGTTAATAAATCAATATATCATTTCCGTACACAATGACTCACGACTTGAATGTGCGATTCTTGAACTTGAACTATGTACTATCTATTTAATTAATCAAACTTTGTTTCATTATTCTATAAGGTATGAAATAGTACTGCTAAATTTAAATAAATAATCTTTTTTTACAGCAACAAAAGAAATGGCTTTTATTCATGCTATGATCAGTGCCTCGATAGTCATAACTCTGACTCGGAATTGCAGTTTAGGCCATTTTAACTCATGTGGATGCGATGAAACGAAAAAAGGACCTTTAGGTAAGTAAAAAGCAAAGTTTTTACGTAAATTAATATTTCGGTTTCCAATTCGTCTGAAAATTTAATTTCATTTAATGTTATTTTAAATTCCTTATCATCAATATTTCTAGCATGATTTAATGTCTGTTTTCAATATACTTTCAAAAAAAAAAAAAAATGGAAATTACTTTATTTCGACAGGTTACGCAGGATGGGAGTGGGGAGGTTGCAGTGACAATGTTAAAATTGGTAACAAGATGGCCAAACATTATATGGACAGTAAAGAACATGGAAGGGATATACAAGCCATGATCAATTTGCATAACAACAGAGTTGGGAGAATGGTATGTATTTTTTATTTAAAATGTTACTTATTCTTATTCCTGAAGTTTAAATTTAATTGAAATGTGAAATGTATTTTTATGAATAAAATGTATACAAAGACATTAGAAGATTCAAATAATGCTAAAATTAAGAAATCTGATCATTTATCTCCTTGCTGGCCTTAATTTAATTAGCGTTCATTTGATCCCTGTTCTTAGCACCGTAAAATAATTTCAAAAGACGTTCGCATTTGAACTGATTATGTGTTATTTACTATATAATGCTATATTTACTATATAATTTACTATATAATAAAAATTTTTTTTCACCACTATAATTCACTTTTCAGTCAGTAAATATAATATTGTTTTTAGATTCTTAGATTTGTTTTTTGATATTACTATTTATATAATATTAGGAAATTTTTTTAACTATAATTCACACTTCAGTCCGCATATAATGAGACTATTCATACAATTCATAGAATTGTATTATTTTTTTATTTGATGTGATAAAGTAATATGAACATTCAGATAAAAAAAAAATAAATAAATAAAAGAATAAAAAAAAAAGACTACGAGGGGTTGATTAGTTAAGGTTGATTAGTTTAGGCTGTTGAAATCCTTTATAAATAACATTTTACTTTCATACTCTACCCTATAATAATGGACCTGATACCAGCGGATTTATTTCAAATCCGACAGCACGTTTAGACGTGTTTTCGGGGCATGGTTGCAAGTTGATCCTAATAACTTTAACGCCAACGTCTATAGAGGCCTTTTAAACGATGGAGTTCTTTTAACATTCTGGTAATTTTATGGAGTTGACAAAGGTTATTTCCAGAATGACAATGCTCTTTGCCTTACAGTCTATAGTCTTATATCAAATAGAAGTATCTAGTTATAGATGTTGAGCATCTTTTATGACCTACTCTACTCAGTACCTAAAACTCATAGAACACTCGTGTTACCACTTAGCACAATGTTTACGAACCAGGACACCATTTTCACTGTCTAAAGCTGAATTGGACATATTCTTGAAACATAAATGGACACAAATACCCTTAACTGGGAATCAAAATCTTGTCGAAAAAATGTCCAGAAGGGCTACTTGCGAAACGGCAGAATTTGGGAGCCCATCACCTTATTAAACTATGTTTTCTTTTCCTCGTGATATCAAATCTTCCTATTCGTTCCATTGTTATAGGGGTATTGTCAGTAGAATTAGGATTAGAAGAGTATACACTGGCTAATTTTGGGCATATGTTTACTGAATGTGAGCCTTTAAATACACTCTATAACAAAAAAATCGACGCACCAAAATGGAGTAGTCCGATTGAAACGAAAATTGGTGGATAGGAAGACAATGTACAGAATAGTAAATGATTGAAATTTCAGAACAATTGAATAATTTATTGCAGAGTTACAGTAACAAGTTCGATAAGGTGTTGACCCGCCTCTAGCTTGGATACAAGCTGCGACACGGCGTGGCATAGACCGATAAAGCTCCCGGATTGTCTCTTGCGGTATTTCCTGCCAAATTCGATCCAATTGTCGAACGAGGTCATCCACATTCCGTGCCAGATGTAATCGCCTTCCCATCATATCCCAAACATGCTCGATGGGAGAGAGATCTGGTGATCTGGCAGGCCAAGGAAGAGTTTGACAAGCTATCAGACAGTTCATAGCAACACGTGCCGTATGTGGTCTGGCATTGTCCTGCTGAATAACCAGCCCAGGGCACTGCAAAAGGAACGGTAGCAAAACAGGTCTTAGGATGTCGTCGACGTACCGCTGTGCAGTAAGTGTACCTCTAATGACGACCAAAGGGGTCCGGCTGCCAAAGGAAATGGCACCCCAGACCATAATGCCTTGTTGAGGGCCGGAGTGGCGTGCAATAGTGAAGGCAGGATCCCCCCTTTGCGTCTCCAAACACGCCTTCGATGATCGTCAGGACACAGTTGGAAGCGGGATTCGTTGCTAAAGACTATACGTCCCCAGTCGACATCATTCCAGCCTGATCGAGCCATGCACCACTGTAATCTGGCTCGGCAGTGTGCGTCGATTTTTTTGTTGTTGAGTGTATATATGTGTATCATTATTATCATTATGTATCATCAATAATGTATCATCCTTATCATTTTTAGATGGTTAAACGAAACATGCGTCGAATGTGCAAATGCCATGGTGTGTCAGGGAGCTGTGAGATGAAGACATGCTGGATGAGAGTTCAGGAATTAAAGCCAATTGGGGAACTTCTGAAAAAGGCTTATGATTCAGCAGTTCCAGTCGAATACAACGATAATGCCTTAATAAGAACCGTAAAGAGGCGTAGGCATCACCACGAAAATTCTATTTATTATCAGCAGAGGCCTAAGTTGCCGAAGAACCAACTGATTTACAATGAAATTTCACCAAATTATTGTGTAGGAAACAGAACAGCTGGCGTTGCTGGAGTCGCAGGAAGGCAATGTTCGAGAAGAACAGGAAGTGATGTCTCAGACGCAGAGAGAGCAAGTTGTAAAACACTCTGCAGAGCTTGCGGTTATAACATCCAAGTGAAAACTGTAGTGGTGGAGAGTGTCTGCAAATGCAAGTTCGAATGGTGTTGCGATGTTAAATGTAAAACATGCGTTGAGAAAGTCGCTCAGCACCAATGTGTATGATTATTATGAGTGACAATAGTAGAAACAACCCCCACCGGTTCATGATACATCTCTTCAAATGTCATTGAAATGTGCAAGACGTTTCGACAAACAATATGACATCTAAAGGAGCCACTCCCATTGCAACACGACTTATGAGTAGCAGGAGGTTACCTGAAATTGTGTTAATGTTCTTTGCTGCGCTTAGTAGTTACATAAGAAAGTTCTGGTATGTACAGAAATAAAGGATCGTACCTTTATTATTAGGGATGGACCGATAGTTCTGGAACAGGAAAAGATGAAAAAAAAAAACAGTTCTGGCTCTGGAAAGTATTGATTCATATAAGTTCTATTCCCTTGAAATACAACGAGTGCTGTTCTTTCTCATGTGCTTTCTTAGAACATCAAAACTATTCTGAAAGTATATTAAAGAAGGCTGAACTGATAAAATATAATCATAAATAAACAATATCTTATGTGGAAAGTTCCTCATTTAATTAATTCGTTCAAATTATGTTTCGATTTTAAGGAATGCAGTATAGATGTGCTTCTTTGATGACTTATTATGTTGCCAAAAGCTTTCCAGCAGACCATTTGGAACAAAGAACGCAAAAAGAATATTATATATCTGATTGATTCCATGTTTCGAGATTCATCAGAAATCGACAAAAAAAGTTCCTTACCTTATGTTTAAAAGAATTTATTAATTTGCTATTTTTTTTCCTGTGGATTTTTATATGGAAATTTCTGGAAGTTTCCAAAATTGTATATAATACAGAAACTATGTAAATAATTCATATTACAAAATTGAATGTACATAAAAATATTTATTAAAAATATACTAAACCTAATTTTGCAGAAACTGCATGCTGGAAATTGATAGACCGATCATAAATAATCAAATAGTTATGATCAAGGAATTAATTAAATTACTACAGTTTTTCTTATGTTCTAGTTTTTCATGCAAAAATTTTAAATTTTTAGTATGTATTTGTAAACAGTAAAGATTTCAAACGATATAAATCACTTAATCGGGGACATCATTTTGCATCGAAATATTGAAATCTTTGGAAGTTTTTTTTTTCTGTATAACAAAACTCAAAAAACTTTAGATAATTTAAATATTTATTTTTTTATGTAATTCTTCGCGATTGTGAATAAGGCTCTTGGTTTAAAATTAGTTCAATCCATTTTTAATCTAAACAAAGATGGATTTCCCCCCTATTTTTATAGTTGCGAAATGTCTTATCTTTTTAACCTTTCTAATCAGTTGCAGACATGTCTCAAATTTTTAAAATTATTTTAATATTTTTTAATTCATTGCATAACTGGAATTTCAATTAAAAGCACTTAAAGTGCAAACTACAGATAAAAATATTTTTAGAAACGCAGCTTTACAGCAAAATAAAGCGAATTAGCAAGAATATTATTATTGTGTTACTAAAACTAATTTAACAAAATATAGTAAATCGAATTTTTGTTTTGTTTTTGTCTTAAAATTATTATTATTTATTTATAAACAGAAAAACTAAATTGAAAGAAGAATCATGAGCCCCTTTCAACAACATATTAATGCAGAAACTAAATTTATTTTTCCGACCAGGAAAAGAAAAATGTTTCAACAACTTGATTCAAAAACGGAAATTTTCCAACCGAAGTTTTCCCACCAAAACATAAGAAACAATTTAATAAAAACTTAAGAAAAATTTAGAAAGAAACAAACATAAGTTCCTTCTAAAAAATGCCTCATGCCTCTACAATAAAATATTTTAAATTGGATTTAGTTGGTTTCAAATCCAATTGCTTCACATATCTAGGGTGTTCCAAAATTTGACTGACAAATTTTGACGGATGGTAAAGTCATGGAAACATGGGACCTTCAGACGCGTTGAAAAAGTGAAAATCGCGGAATATGCATGCATGTTTCGAAGCTGGAAAAGAGCTACAATTTTTTTTATTAACTGAATTATTAGAAGAGTTCTTCAAAGTGGCATCAGTTAACGGCATTCTACACTGTACAACGGCATAAAAACGATTCCCGGACGATTTCGCAGAGGCCAGGTTGATTTTTGGTGTCCGCCGAAGCGATATGAGATTCCCCAGTGTATCCACATCGTTGCTTTAAGCTTGTGATTTCAGGTGACCGCTTAGAAGAAAGAAAAAAAAAATCGGATTAAGATCGGGCGAACGCGAAGACAATAAAAGGGGTCTCGCGCTTTCAATTTCCACGTCCATCGATTTTACCTGATTTTTACTGTCAAAACGTAGTTTTCGTTCCCATGTTCTATGATAAGTTTTGATTCTCTTGGTGTTTTTTTTTTATTCTCTAAATTTATCTGTTGAATTTTCGAACTCCCTGTCAGACGAATTATTGCAGAAATTTACATGTAAGATGGATTTATAGGTTTATTAATTTATTATTTATATTGAGAACTTTAAGTTCATTTTAGTCACTTTGTATACGTAAAATTATTAGGTGATGCATTTGTTGTATACGATATTTTTGTAGAAAGTTTTTGTTAGTTCTCTAGATGGAATATTTTTGTTATATACGTATCAGAAAAAAAAGATGTTGGTGAAGAAAATTATATGTATGCATTCCAGAAAATTAATTAAAAACTTTATTTTCATTAATGCCTTATTGTCATATTTTGTTACTACATTATACTTTATCTAACTCATATTTACACAGTTTTAATGATTAGCTCTTTTTTTTTTTTTTTTTTTATAAAAACAAAGATAAATGTTTAAATAATAGTGTGCATTTTTTAATTAATTTTTTCAAGAATTCATGTATGTATGATCATCTTTTGAAGATTAGAAGTAAATACAGTGGTTCTATAAGGTTTTGCAATATATATATATATATATATATATATATATATATATATATATATATATATATATATATATATATATATATATATATATATATATATATATATACATATATATATACATATATATATATATATATATATATATATATATATATAATGTATATATAATATAATATATATATATATATATATATATATATATACATATAATAACAAGTACTATAGAGCTTTTTGACAAATCGGCTCGGAAAACTGAGAGCTTCAAATAGCAGAGTTTATTTATATGAAAAATATAACACTAATAAAAATCAAACAAAGCAATTGTACCAAAAACATAATCAAAATTATTATGTCAATATATATATTATAATGATCATGTCAATAGAAGAAGGAAGCTATTAGATATATTAATTTATTGCATGACTCAAAGACAACTTGTTTTCTCTTCTTTTTAAATACTTCACGTATATGTTAAAATATAATACATTGTAATATTCGAGATAAAAATTAAACCGGTGATTTTTTTCCCCTTTATATTTGATAATTGTATTTACTGAATACAAATGAGATTCTATAAACATTATGTGTCCCGAAAATGAAAAATCTACTTGTTATACAAATTGAATAATTATCTGCATGTTTTATTAATTGATAAATGATAATACTTATAATAATGACTAATGATAATACTAATAATAATACTATTAACAATGATAAACTAATTCATAAATGATTTTTTAACGTAATCTATCTTTCAATAATTGTTAAAAGACGACTGGTAATATTTGAAAAATTTCTGTACCTCATATCACTATTTTTTGAAAGAGTTGTTGAAATTATGTTTGAAAAATTTTTCTGATTCAAAATTTTTCTATCCTTTCTTTTCGCATTTCGCAACTACCTTTATGTATTTTTCTCACTCCAAGTTCCAGTAACAAATTGATACCTCTGGAGGTACTGAACTGCAGATTGATCGTTCTTTGGTCTTCAGGTCAAAATAATGCTTCGTGGATGAACGAATGGATTATGAATACACCTTCCCTTTAAACGGGCTGTAACACGTGAGTGATTGAAATCGTATTCTTGGTCATAGATGGCGCCACTGAAAAACAGGAAACGCTCCTGCTGCCATAAATTCATTTGGTTTCAGCAAGCTTTCTTGCATTGACAAATGGCAAAAGTTACAACATGAATTTGTTTAATTTTAGATTCATACAGACAGGGCCGTCTTAATAGCATGCAGGGACACCGGGCTCAAAAATATTTTAGACCCCGTAAAACATATCATAATGTTTAAAAACTAACTAAAAAACTTCACATATATAAAATAAATCATTTTTAAGATGTGATGCAATAATTTTAACAAATTTAAACGCATTTTGATTCCCCCAAAAACTCAAAAGAAGCATTTTTAAACTATGTATAATTTGAAAAAAAAAAATTTATTTGCTAACCAGTTGCAAGCCTCAAATAATAAAATAAATTTCAAAATCATGGAAGTTAATTAAAATTAATTTAACTAAACATAATGGTATAACAAATTAAAATAAATTCAAAGGTAAAGGTTAAAAAAAGGTATGAATATGGTTAAAAAAGGCATGAAGGGTTAAAAAGAAAGGTTTGAATTATTTTGTCAAACTAAACAGTTATTAAAACATGCCAAAGTACCTACAATTTCCATTGGAAAGTTAAAAAAAAAGATTGCCTTTTCTTGTTGACAAGCTATTCAAATTATCGGTGTTTGTATGATAATCAATCACTATTTGTAGTAAAAAAAGCACAATTTATATAATAGAATATTTTAAAAAATATATAAGGCAATGTTGTTTATTCTTAGTTTTTTAAACGCCATTTATAAAAAGTAAGATTCTCAAGGGCCCCTTGAGTGCCTGGGGCCCCCGAGTACTGCCCAGGTGTGCCCATGCGTGAAGACGGTACTGCATACAGCTAGGTAAAATAAAATGTATTCAATTGAATTTAAAATTTTAAATAAATTTAAAACTAGGAATTAGTTATATCAGAATATCCAATGTTCTTTTACATCAGAAACGCTTAATTTTGAAATTTAAAAAAAAAATGTTCTAAAATTCACCAAAGGAAATATTAACTTCAATAAATTTAAAATAGTTAATAAATTTTAATTGTATTGCAGCAGCTAATTTATTTTTTACAATTTAATTAATGGGGTCTAGCATGGACTAGAAATCTTTTCGCTTAAAAGGGCTAAATTTGTTCAGAAGAATTTTGAAGCATAACGTTGATAGAAATAAATAGTAAATGTAAGAAAATCAATATCGTTTATCCATTTTAATTAGTAATTGGATATTAGCAAGTGGCGTCAACGTAAGTAAATCGTGGCATTTATAGATTCAGAAGCCAATCAGGTCGGACACACGCTTGTCATCGTAGTTAGGCACATAGTCAAAATCATTTAAATTCTTCTCGATTTCTGAGTAATCAATTGAGTACCTGGGTAAAGAGTTAATAAAAGAGCACGTTTCCACCCTTAGAAGAATGTTCTTTACAACGGAAAAATCAGGTCAGCTGCTCTAAATTTTAGGTACAATTATTACTTTTAGTTTTCATTTTCTTGATCTTTTTTGTTTTTTAAAAATTTGAATGTTAGAGCAAAATTCCTTTCGAAAAAAAGTGGATAAATGTTTCTTTTTATTAGAACTTCCAACAGATATAGCACTTAATAACATTTAGAACTTTTGTGTATTTTTTCTCTCAGACTTTAATAGGGTTACAAAGAAATCTATAAATGAAAATAATTAAATAAAAATAATATTTAACTTATTTTATTATTTGTTTTAAAAATATAAGTTTTATTTTTACATTTTAGGAAATTATTTGAGGCATATATTTTCATCTACATTATATTTTATTTTTGTAGTTTTATTAAATTTATAATTTAAAATTCCTAAATTTATTAAAATAGCTAGCCGTGAAAATATAAATGAGAATACAAAAGAATGGATTATATGAATTCAAAAAATGAGGCAATAAATAAAAAAGCTATTTGATAAGTCAATTTATTACATGGTTCGCTGACAACCTATTTTATTAAATTACATATTTGAAAATGCAAGCTCTAAAATCAGTGATCGTAGTTGTTGATTCATATAGAAATTAAGCTTGTAATGTTTTCTTTATTCTATAATTTTCTCACTTCAGAGGAGACATGTAAGGAAAATTGAAAAAAGTTTATATTAGTGTTTTTTTCCCTTTAATTCGTAGATAAAACCTGACGGAATCTATTTTCGTTCTATAAAGTAATAATTCATTAATTATATAAAGTAATAATGCTAATTCATAAAATAACCGACAGGAGAAGCAGGAATGCAATAATGTATACTAAACTTTAACAATTAATTTAGGAACATAGCGATTTTCTTTTCGTATTTTTAATTTTTATTAAAAAATCTTTATTTTATTTTTAAAAACATTAAAAAAAAAGAAATTAAATATATTATTTGCGCATATGGTGCTGCTATCTCTGGATTGTTTTTTGAGACTTGAAGGAAATCAGAAAAATTATTTTTGGCTTTTTGATCTGGTAGTGCCATCTGTCGGGTAAATATTTAACTTAAAGGCTTCTCAAAGAAGTAAATGGAAGTCAATTTCAGCAGAGTAGCAATTCATCATTTACTTTTATTCTTGTTTTCCTAGCTTTTACAAACAAATTAATTTTTTTTAAACCTTGATTTACTCAACAGTGTTTTGAAATTTTATTACTACAGAAGAAAGTAAGGAAATAATCAGTTCAGAATTTTTCAAAATAATTTCTGTGCAGAAATTTATAAATGCAAATATGCATTAACTATGATATTAAAGTAATTTAATGTAATTCTTTGAAAATTATAGCAAAAGTATTAAAATTTACATATATTTCAAAATTTTTCAGAGCAATTATGTAAAACCAAATTTCATTAAAATGAATAGATAAAATCTTCTTCCTCAGAAAAACAATGTAAAGTTATAATGAATGAAATAAAGAGAAAATCTAGCATCAAAATCTATTCATACATGCTGATAAAACGGTGCCAGAATTTAGCATTTTCAACATATAGGTTAAAATGCTCACCTTCCCTCAATCGAAAGCTTGAAAATTTTAACAGAACTCTAAGTATTAAAGCAATTAATTATATATTAATTAAACTTTTTATTTCTTTCTATTGTGTATATATTTTTAGAGTATTCATTCTAATTGTTAAATCAAAATTAGATCTGGTGGACCACAGTATTTCATATTTTCCTTACATTTTTCTGACAAAATTATCACAATACATTTATGCAATTTTTATTTTCAAATATGTAATTTAATATTATAAATCTTTCAGTTTGGTTTTTATGTGTTCAAAAAAATGAGTTTGTTTTTAAGTATTTTTCACTGACATAATTTTTGAACATCAAAATTATTTTCTGCGATTAAAAAAAAAGTATGAAACATTGATATTTCTTCCAATCTTTTTACGGGAGAATTTACTGGATTAAAAAAAAAAGTCTTTACAAACTATCCTCAAAAAAGAAAACTAAAATTATAACATAACTTAATGTTAAAGATGGCAGGAACTGCAGGGCAGAGTTTGAATGCTGGTTCTTACTGGTGTGTAGGGTTAACGAAGCAAGTGTAGACTAAACAGGATAAATCTGTTGGACAAATGTCATTTATAGAGCCGCAGTGACTCAGGATGTAGAGCGTTCCCCTCCAAATGAGGTCACCCAGGTTTCAATAGCTGCGGTGACTAGTCGATACAAATTCTGTTTTCAGCACTGTGCTGACTTAAAATATCCTGAGTGGAAGACAGATTATAGCTTAGAGTCCGCTGCTATAATCTGTCTTCCATTCCGAATGATAATGATGGAAAAAAATCAAAAACATTCATCTCACTTTTCTCAGACAATAATCAGATGATAGTACTTTAAGAAAATATTAAAACTGTCATGATCCATATTCTAATTATAACATTATTTTTTTTCTTTTAATGTTTAAAGGAGGCCATAAAATCAACATTTAAATGCCTCAAACAATTAAATATTTGACATCTCTATCCTTTTTATTTAATAAATGCAGTGAATGAAAATATGACTAGCAGCAGTTTTATGAAAAGATAAATTTTTAGAGAGTCATTTCACAAATTGATTATCTTTGAGAACTGCATTTTAAAATGGACGGTTGAATTTTCAGAATTACACTAGAAATATTTGAATTTTTATTAAAAAAACATTATTTTCAATTTTTTAAAATTATTATCATTATTTAAAGGTTAATTAGACTAAGGATTCTAAAACAATGTACAAACAATTATAGTTTAAATTTTTTCATAGTTGACATTTTTATTGATGGCATGTAATAAGTGTCTTTCATAAAACAATTTAGAAAGAGAATTAGAATTGCTAAAAAGCTTACAGTTTAGATTTTATTCTATTTTGTGTTGTAAAATATCGTTCAAAGCTATTGCTTAACACTGCCAATAAACACACCTACTGGCAGTGTTAGAGGAATAGCAAGAAATTCCCTAAATTTGAGTAAATTTCAAATGAAAAAAGTTGAACGCAACTAAATAAATTCGAATGAACCTAACTAAATAACTAAATTCAAATGAAAAAAGTTATTGTAATACTCTCTACACTAATTGACTGATTTTCGGAGGGATTATCTTCATTTATCAGCAGGAAGAAAAAAAAAACCAATAATTTTAGCCAAAAATTGTATAAGGATTATTTCTACTCCCGGGGTAAAATTTTTGAGGAGTAAAATTTAAATTCGAGGCATGAAATATGCATATCTAGATTCAAAATGGCGAACTTTGACTAACGGTTATTTAGTACAAAACTAGCCTAAAAAGCAAAACAAGCAAGATCATGTAATTCCTTTTAAAGTTAAATTAGTTTTAAATGGATAAAAAAAATTTATAATGATTTTTGTATTAAATAAGTTATATTTTAATAATACATAATATACATAAGAACAAAGTTTTATTCAATCTGAGTTATTGAAGGATTTTTATTCTTGTTCCTTTTGTGTCGTTTTCTTTTCTTGGTCTTTTCCGGTTGAGGAGCACTAATCTTGCTTTTCTTTTTGCACGAAAGTGGATTTGGACCTTTTGCTTTTCTTTTAGTCGTCTTCTTACTCTCTACTCTGTCAGTGGGCAATTCGGCCTTCAATTTTTGCATCAAAGCAATCTGTTCTTCTGAATATTTTAAACTTGCTTTAGATTTTATATCAGCATCTTCTGCACTTAATGCAGATGGCTTTTCTAGATTTACAGCATTGTATTTTACATACAACAATGGAACACCAGGAGTTTGCCGACACTGAAATAAAATTTAAAAAAAATTAAAATAAACAGAATTAGATGAGAATTAAAGAATAAACATGTAAGTTTTATTTTACTGGTTAATAGTAGCAATATAAACATTATGTGGATAGGTACTTGTAGAGGTAGGAAATGATTAATACTGAAATTTAAAATTGAAAAAAACTTTTATAGGGATTTACTGCTGAATCGGAAAGCATTATATTGAAGAGAGGTTAACATTGGATAAAAAGTGAATTAATAAACCACAAAATATTGTTTTGCTGGATAAGGTTACAGTGAAAGTTAACTATAAATGTATAGTTGCAATAGTTTTAACTTCTTAGGATAGTTATTTTTGCATAGAAAGGGATTGTAGGATATTAATTGAAACCTGCAATACATCAAAGCAAACTAAAATAAAAAAGTAAAAAAAAAAAAAAAATTAAGAAAGTTGTCCATTTACAAGAAGGGTACCCTAATAGTGAAATTTATCATTGTAAATTGGTTTTAGAATATTTTTAACGTTATAGAAATAATTAAATAATCTATAATAATTATCTACACAAATATTTATTTTAAATTTAGACATATTTTTTTCTAGACAAAGAGAATGCATGAAAAAGTTTGATATAAATAGGTAATTCTAGATGCAACTACAGAATGAATATAATTTTCCTACTTACACAGATATTCAAATTAGTCATATGATATCGAATAGAAGCTTTCAGTCTTCAGTCGGTTTTAATTATTAGTTTACACCCCATAACATCTCCTAACAATAGCTCCTTGAAAATAAACCTTTCGATTAACAGACAACAAAAGAAATCAATGCCTATGTCAATTCAAGTGTCTGAATAAATGTTTCATTTATATGAACACCTTAAAGATTATGTTTCTATTTTCTTCCTTACCCTGATTGTGTTAAAAACAATCTTCAAATTTATAAGAAAATGAAAGAAATTTTTAGTTGGGAAGAAGCATTGAGAGCAATTAAGATATCATTTCAGCTTGTGGGATCTCATACCCTGTGCCGCCCAGATGAAAAGATGCTGTTGTCCGAATGAGTAGTATCGTTTTCTCTCCTTTCTTTGCAAAAGTAAGGAAAGATTGCAGGAAAAAAAAAATTGATTCTTCAGTAGTGAAGTAGCTTTATAATATTTTTATTAATGGATAAGAAATCACATAACTTTAAAAATGGGGAAAAGTTGCATATTTTTTTTTCTTGCAATTTAAAGGTGAAAAAGTAATTTTTATCATTTCAAATTTAGAAAAAATAGTGTCCAGTATGAAAATATAGAAAATAACGTTTTGGGCCAAAGATGACTGTTCATGTTCAGTTACGGGAGTATCCGCTTTGCGGAGAATGCACATAATTGTTTATTCATAGATGATTCACGGGGACTTTCAGCGCATGTAGCACAAAAATATGTCCATTTCACGAAAGTGACCATAACAGGAGGTTCCACTGTACATCTAAACCAATTTAGCTTGAAAACTAGAAATTTCTCAACCTTAACAAAGTGTGCTTAGAATGTATGCAGGGGTAAGTCCAGACATTTTGTGAAAGGTCCGTTTTTGTAAAATTGTGAAAAAATTACTCATAATTTGTGACTATAAAATAAACGTTAAGTCACATTCTTTCAACCAGGGTCCGCTTTTGTGAATTTGTGCAAATAGGGTCGGTCATTGCAAAAACACTTTTGCAAGGAGTTTTTAAATTGTAAAGACATACAAGATTATGCTCAACACTGTAAAATTATAATTAAAAAAATTAAATTAAAAAAAATAAAGCAATTGCAGCTACTAAATTAGCGATGCAACATACAAATATTTGGTATTTAGCCTATACTGCTGAAAGCAGAATATTCATTTCAGACGAATAAAGGAAGATGCGTCTGTCGAAGACAAAATTTAGTTCGTTTACACCTGTCTTTCCTCCCCCCCCCTTCCTGGGAAGGGTTTAATCGATTAACAGAACAATAATGAAGATAAACAAATTTGTGAAGGGTCCGATTAAAAGATAAATTATTTTGTGAAAGGGTCCGTTTTTATGAAAAGATATTTTGTGAAGGGCCCGTTTTTATGAAAAGATATTTTGTGAAGGGTCCGTTTAGGACTCAAATTTCCTCTAAACAGAGCCCTGGTATGCACTACTATATATTAAATGATATAGTATGCACTTACTAATTATCATCTCTAAAAGTACTTTTATTTGAAACTTCAAAAAACATTTTATTTAAAGTTTCAATTTTTTTTAAAAATCATATAACTTCGTTGTTTATTTTACCTTCTTTTTCAAAATCAATTTATACCTATAAATTTACTTAAACATTATCAATATCACTTAGTAGGGATATAAATCACAATAAATTACTTTTTCACTAAGCTCTCTTTCTTGGGTAGCAATCATATAATGATCAGGATTTCCATTTTCAATCATCGAATATAAACATTCTGAGGCAGTAACAGGATTTTTTTCATGACCACAAATGCGAGCTTTAAAAGATTTTGTAATAAGCATAGCACCATACACCTCAGATGCTGTAAATAAGAAACAAAGTTAATTTGACTTCTCATACCAGTTTCTAAATTTTCGCATATATATCAAGTTATATATAAAAGCTATAAAATGATAATATCAAAACTTAGGTATCAATATAAGATTATATATATCAAAAATTAGCTCTATTTACATCCATACACCTATTTCCACTCTATCTTTAAATGTTTAGAATATTTTATTTCCTATTTAATTTGAAAATAGTTTAAGTCAATCTAATATATAACTTAAATCATTAAAACTACTAGATTTAGATTTCAAATTTATAAAAGTAAGGCTATAAAAATTATTATAAGTTATAAATATTATTAAAGTTATAGGCTGTTTTCTTAGATTTGCTGACAAGAATCTATAAAACCAACACAAACATTAGAGACTAAACCACATTAAAATGAAAGTTCTTTTAAGCTTTAAATTACTTTACTTACTTTTGCTATTAAAAAGCTTATAATATACTTATGTTTTTTGATTATGGGAGACATTGACTTTCATCTTTTAGAAATCTAGAAATTATAAATATAGGTGAAGTCAAACATTATTTGGGGAATATTTCTGCATAACTTGAAGGGCATAACTACAGCCACTCCCATCCAAACCTTTTTTTTTTAGCAAATTTAAAATCCTATTAGCACCTTGGCTGTTGTAGTTAACTTTAATGGATACATATTAAGAGTCAACAGTGATTTTGGAACCTTTGGCCCTGCATAGTTTTGGAGCAATGCTGGATTTGTTTAAGATATCAATCCGTTTTCTAGTAAATTTTTAAATATTTTCTATCATTAAAACGGTTAAGTTTGTTGTTAAAATCTTGTTTTTCCTAGGGCTAGACTTATATCCTACAAAGAGTCTAATGGTCACTAAACCCTTCTGTTCATACTTTTGATGAGATATCAGATATCTCCGAAAATATAACATATAAAAATCTATAAAATTAAATAGAAAAAAAAAAGGCTTAAAACACATGTTAAAAAATAAATTTTTTCCTCGAATTACTGAGTTACCTATATTTGAAAAATTGCTCATAAACTCATTCATTTTTTTAAAGGTTGATAGAAAAATGTTATTGATGGGTATACTTAGATAAAATGAAAAACACAATTAAAAAACACATAGAAAGTTTTTCTGTAAGTTATTAATTTACAGAAAGTTTGGGTCATACTCTTCCTATTTTCAGTTTTTTTAGCCTATTTAATAGTGCTTTCACCCTCAGTTCACAGAAAAGTGAACATTTCTATATAGATGAGAATAAAAAGAACAGAAATAAAATGGAGAATCAAAAAATATGCTATCGGTAAATAGGAATTTTAGAACTAAGTTTTTAGAGTTTCTCTCTAAAAAGGTAATCGGAGAAGGTTCCTTACTTGCAATATATATTTTTATGAAGGTTCCTTTCTTGAGGTTTAGAATCCTAAAAGAAATTTATGTCCATCTGAATTGACAAAATCCGAATGGCCCTTGTGAATAGTTTTAAACTATGTTATTATCAAATATTTAAAATTAGGTTAATTAAAAAAAAAAAGAATTCTGAGAAATGTTAAACTTGAAAGGTTATATTAATTGTGATTTAAACAAAATTGATTTTGTTTAATAATGAATGACGTATTAGTAGTAGTCTGTTAATTTTGTTCTTACCCAACATTTCAACTTCTGCTATAACACACGGCGTAGTAAATAGTTTTACATTTGGATCTTCTAGGTATTTCGGAACTTGTTCTCTGATATTCAATTTGCATTGAAGAGCCTCATTGCAGAATGTAGCATCAATCAAAATTTGATACGGTGACCTAAACTGATAATGATTTTTGTAAAACTTTAAATAACGGCGTACATGCTTTTGCCTAGTGATCTTCATAGTTTATGCACTGTTTCACACAAAAAATTTGGAACAGAAAAAAATTAACTCAAAAGCGACGAATTGCTCTTAAAGCATGTCAATATATTGTTTACAAACACAGGGAACCAAGTTACAAGACGAGTTGAGATGATAATAAATTAGAATTTAACTTCTTTTTATGAAGAAAATGTATTTAATCAAGTAAATTTTTTCTCTAATAAGAGTTTATTTCAATAAAAAAAAATTCACACAAATCAGTGCTTAAGAAAGAGTATAAAATTTAAATAAAAATTAAGCAGCATTATTTGCTTTATATTTTCCTTGTCCGGCAACGCGCCACGTCAGTTTGACATTGCGCATGCGCATAACTCTTTCCTTGTGATTGTCGGTCGTGTTGGCTGAATGTAAAGTTTCTGAACGTCATCAATTTAATGTTCAAGGTTCAGGAAAAATAAAAAAATTTGATGGAGAAAGTGATGAGTATTGCTGTTTAATTGATATTATTGTACGTATTTTTTGTTATATTCATTCCCTTAGTTTAGTTAATTGATTAGAGTTTGTAAAGTTTGTTTGTATCTTATATGGTGCATTAACATAACATTTGCTTCATTTGACGATTTAATAAAGATTTAAATATTTCCTTATAAAATTGAAATGTTAATCCATTCGTTTTAATACATACTGATATTAATTCTAATAATATTGGTTTTACTTATCCTAGAGCAAATTCCTAGAGCTCATACAGACGTCATGAAAGTAAATAAACATTACACTAACATACTTTTTCTTCGTTTTTATTTATCCATTTTTCAATTAAAATAAGCACCATACAAATAGTATATGCCTTCACACAGATTCCTTTATCGTTTTTCTTGACATGTATATCATATATTCCATTATTTAGAAGCTTTACCCTGATATTCCTATTTATCGCACTAGCTTATATAATTTTGTTTTGTTTTCCTATAAAATTTCACTTCGCTTATTGTTGATATATTGATTTTGTAAATTACTGTAAAGGAAGATTTTGAAGTTTTGTGGGCATGTCAATGGATATTTAATTCTGTTTTATATGTGGGTTTTTATTCTAATTGAAAATCTCATTAGTTAAATCAGTTTTTTATGCATTAAAAAGTTCATATTAATTATTATACTCAGATAATCTTTAATAAAATCTTGTTTAAAGTCTAAGAGTTCACTTGTCTAGAGATTGTTGTTATATAGAATAGGTATTGAATAGTCATTCAAACAATATAAATATTGATTCAGGCCTTTATACTAAAAGATTAATAGAGAGATTAGACTTTTTAAGTGTGCTTACGTGTTTGGTAGAACAGTGAAGTTAACTGTAATGTGTTTCAAATATTTTAATTTATGTTCATGAATTTCTGAACATTAAATTTGAATCAATAATAAATCTTAAGGTCGTGTTTATGAATTTGTTGTATATGTTACTTAAATTTTTTTAAAAACAATTTTAACATTTACTGTTTTTTTGGCACATGCACATGAATGGCACATGCATTAACCCTAAATTCATAGGCATTCCTTTCATAAAAACAAATTATGTAAACACTTGGAACTTTTATGAAGGAAGAGATAAAAAAAATGAACTTCTAAGTACTTTTTTAGATAATTAGGCCAATGTTTATTTCTTTCATGCATGTTTATAGTTTATGAATCTAGAGTTAAGCTTTATGCTTTAGCAAAACCACCTATTCTGAAAATTATTAAATTTATTACTAAGTTGAAGGCTTGAAATTGCTCTAAAGAAAAGGTTAAATTTGTTATATATATGAATAAAGCTAAATCTATGTGCTTTATTGCCTTGTTTAATATATTGAAGTTTTTATATTTGATTTAAGTTTCAAGTAAGAAAATTTCTATTTGATTTTTGGCACTGATGTATCTAATTTAATTATATAAGATTACATAATTTTAAAATTATGTATTTGATGCATGCTTATTTGTGTTTCTTCTCATTTTAGGAAAATGACTTCCCAAAATCCAAATTTAACACAACCTTTCATGTATCCCAACAATCAAAATGTTCTTTCTCCCAACACTAACCAGCCTCCTATGTCTCATAGTGCAGTTGGGTCCTCACCATATAATCAGCCATTTTCTCCTGTGAATCCTCCACTCTCTTCAGGAAATGTGCCTCAACAATTTGCGTCGCCCTATAATTCTCAGAACTATAATTTTACTGTTCAACCTCCATCACCTTTGCCGCCACCTTTAAAATCACCTCAAGGCCAAAATATTTTGAATGCCGCTAGTCCGAAAACTCCTCAAATGCCTTCTTCAGAAAGGTCCAATTTAGGCGTACAAAATGGTCCTTTTCCATCAGCACCTTATGGAAATTTCAATTCATCTGGTGTTAATGGAGCAGGCCAGGCACAATTTAATGGTATTAATGGATCAAGTCCTTTGAATCCAACTTCACAATCTTCTCCTTGGGGACTTCAACCTCCACCACAAGGTATGTCACCTGGAAATGTTGGTCAAAACTTGTTGACTAAATCACCAAATCAGTTCCAAGGTATGTCTCCATCATCTCTTGCTGGTGGTGATGGTAAAGCTGTGCCTCTTACATCACAGGTGCCTTCTTCAGGTACAGATTTTTTTTTCTTTTATTTATGCATCAAAAAAATGTCTTATTATTTTGTGATGAAAAGAAAAATCTTATAAAAACTGACAGTGACATAATGAAATCGGTTGGACATCGACTGTTTCAATAAATATAAACAGGCATTATTAAATATTAATTAATCCACATATCAGCAACGTTTCAAGTAAACACATGTTTTACAACTCTGAGTTGATATATCCTTAAGATCAATCCTCTTTTTTATACCTGATAATCCTAAACCTAAATTATATATCACTCAGAACCAATTTTAGTCTTTCTACTTGGTTTTGTTATATTTTTAAAATTTTATTTCATTTCGATTGTAATACAGTTATCTGTGTAATAAAAATTTTCATTGTTGTGCTTATGTTCCTTAATTCTTCATAAAATCTTTGATAGTTCAAATTATACTAAAATAATACTCGTAGACTCATTCAAGATTTTAAATTTGGCCCCTTAATGTCATTGTCATCTCAAGATACCATAATGATAACTCTTTAACCCTTTAAGCCTTCTCTCTGCTAAGCTATAATACATAAGTTTATGATATTCGTGTCCTGAAAGTAGTTCAAAACTATTTATTTCATTTAGTTTAGTAAAAATTATTTTAATTTTAATCTGCTAGTAAAACATAATTAACTCACAGAACATTTAGTAGTTGATATTTAATTAAAATAATGAAATGGTAGTTAATAAAGTCAGAAAGAACGTATTTGTTGAATTGTTTAATTTATATTTATTCACATACCTAAAAGTATGATCTTGTATCTTAACCAGTTTAATTGTCCTCATTATTAGTTATATCATTTCATTCACCATTTATCTATTTTTGTTTTTAGTATTTATTTATTATGAATTATATGTATCTTAACAGAACAATTTAATGCATGCTGTTTAAGGTGTTACTATTTGTTCACTTTTTATTAGCAGGAACTGATAATTTGTCTTTAATTATTTTACTGTAATGTGTCAATGTTTTTTCATAAATTATCAGTGGGCAGTTGTACATATAAGACAATTAATTGACAAAGAAATTGTTGTAAAACTTGTGATTACCATGGGCTAGATGCTGGTTTCACTGGTCTCTGAACAAAATGCAAAAATTCTTTTCATTTTTTGTGAAATTCATGAAGACCCTTTATTCGAAAGTGTAGTTTTTATATAGAGATATAAAAGAATTCTATTGCAGCCCTACATTTCATTTCTGTTTTAAAAAAAAGTGGTTTTCATGTAGTTCTATTGTTTGGCTATGTTCAAAATGCCCCATTACAAATTTTGAGACTGTCTACTGCTATGGAAACAAAAATAGTGCATTTCAGGGAGGGTAGCTTCATTTCATTCTAGGATTAATGCAGTAGACCAAAGAAAAAGATTCCTTTTCTCTTGTGACCCATGTCAAAACTTATCCTAAACAATGACCCCACCACACCCCTACTTAAAATTGTTATGTCTCGTTACCATAGTCACTGCTACGGGTCCAGACAAATGGCATGGGGAGTTCTTACTTTAGACAAACTAAAAGTATATATGTATGCATACATATATATATAAAAGGAGTGGGATACATTATTAAGTCAAGATTCTAATAATCACACTAAAATTATGAATAAATAACATGTAATTAGTGATTAAAAATTAGATTATAATTAACAATTTGCCACCTCCTGCTAGCGGTGCAACCGGAAAAAACTACCAGCATCTACATTGTTTGAATCTTTAAAATAAGATCAAAATAAAATATTTCGGTTTGCATTTTGTTCCTGCGCCTGTAATTAATTTGGACTAATGTAATTAATGGTGTGGATGATGTAATGGAACCTCTAAATGTAATTTTTAATCTGGTTGATACAATAATATTTCTAATATCATATATATAATTAATATTAATTATGATTAAATTAACAAATCCCCTATATTGATTTTTTTCTACATTTATTTGGGAAGAAATAATGGGTGAGAGAAAAGTAACTGGAAATAAATTTCTATTAATATTTTTTTATCATGTCATATGAATTTTTTCGCTCTAGAATTTAGTTTAATAGCAATGCTTGTGCATTTCAAATTAACTGTTTACATTATTTTTGAGCTTTATTCATGTGTATTATTTAAAATTATTTAAATTTTTATTTGTTGATATATAGTGTGTTGCAGATATAGATCTGTTTGTAAAAGGTTTATTAAATTAAATCAAAGTTTTCTTATCCTTTCACTGGCGGGAAACCTTAAATAAGATGTGCAATTCTGCATGACCTTGTAATTGTAAACTAAACTTAGAAGGCAGAGTGAAACAACAAAATAGACATCTACCCTTGTAATTGTAAACTAAACTTAGAAGGCAGAATCAATCAACAAAATAGACACCTACCCTTAACAATGCTTAAAAACTATTTGATTTAAATTATTATTTTTGCTGCTAAAGAGAAAAGAATAAACATCAGTAATTGTGGATGTTGGTCTTAACATGACTATTTCTCTGATTATTTTTCTGCTTTGTAGCTAATTCCTCTAAGTAGCATTTCTAAAAAAAATAATTGAGAAATATTCCCTCTTCAAAAATAGGTATGGTTAGGTAAAATATAACTATTTTGTTCAATTGTCTCCATTTCATTTAATCAGTTATCTTCATTCCTAAAAAAGGAATTGCACGGCAATAAAGCTAATAATAATCTGGGAAATTGAGAGGAATCGAGAAAATCTGGGTGTCAAAAATTTTTCTAAAATTAAAGCATTTTCTTAAGAAATTTAGCAAAATAATGTACTTAAATAATTCTGTATTATGATATCTTTTTGTGATTATAATACATTTCGCAACTATTTACAAATATGATTTTTTTCAGGTTTACCTTTGCCGTATGGCAATCAGGCTGTGAACTCATCTAGCCCTCAGGTGACTCCTGGAACATCCCGTAAGTTCTAATTACAGACCTGTTTTTAAAATTGTTTTTATCACGTTTCAATGTTAGATAAAACTGAATGTTAATTTTGTACTTTTCGTGCTAAAGCAGAAATTGATTTGAAAAGTAATTTTTAGTCAAAATACCTTTGTTTTGTCAATTATTGCCAAATGCATGTAAAATTAATCCTCTTTCTTAATATGCAACAAGAAGAAGCTCAGTTTTTAGGTCCAGCTTCCTAGTTTTAGTTGCCATTAAACTTGTTAAAATGTATTGATAGCATATTTTAGATGTCTATTCATTTTACTTAGTTATGGCAAAATAGTGTTTGTCAGTATGTGGTATTTCAACATAGTTTTTCATTTTAGAAGCATAATTATCTTAGACCAAAGTGTACTTAAGATGGGTTGTGAAGTTGGTAGGGAAAATGTTAGACTGTGACACTCTCATATTATTGTGAACATGGTGTTCTCCCTAAGTGTTTTTTTAAGAGCGGCCTTTTTTGCCTGCTCTTTTAACACAATGCGCCCCCTTTGGCCTTTTTATAAAAATAAACCTTATTTCCTGAAAAACACTATTTTTATTCATATTCCATTTTTAAAAACATTTATTCACTGTTTAAATAATAATTACACTCTGGTAAACTTTTCTGTGTTTATAAGTTTAACTCTGATTACTATTACAAATATTTATTTTGTTAGGATTATTCTCCACTGGATTAATTTTTATGAGTATCTTTTTTCGGGGAGATATTTATAAATTTTTTTAGTAATTTAAAAATTTTACAACTATTTTTTAAACTTTTCTTAAAAATATGCATCTTTAAATGTTCATTTTCTCATAATCATTCTTAACTGATTTTTAATTAAATTAAACCAGTTATTTAATTTTTATTACATTTTATAAAAAGTGAGTATAAAATATTTTCTTTTCTGAACAATCAATGTCAATCTATAACTCTTTATTTCTTACCACAAAAATGTTTCAATTACATGATTATACTAATTCTCTGTCTTTTTGGCGATTTGCTTTTGCCAAATTATTTTCAAATTTAATATCGATTAATTGAATATTAAATTGGAATTGAATATTAAACTGTTGGATTTATTTTGTGGCTATGTTATCTTTTGATAAATCACCAACCATTGATCTTTTCACTAGCTCCTAACTGTCCGTTGCGAACAATTCATTCTTTCAATTTTTAATTATTGGCGATTGGACTGGAAGCCTTTGGGACTCTCAGTCCGAAATGTTAAGTAGATATTTTACAAAATATTCTTGATGTGAAGAGAATAATTCTATTGATCCCTTTGAAGGACTTCTTTATTTTTATAATTTTTGAATTTGACCATATTCTATTTTATATTTACTTAATAAATAAATTTTTCTTAAATTGTTTTATTCTTTTTTCTGGGATAAATATCCCTACATTATATCCAAATTAAGATATATCTGAAACGGCCAAAAATATGCTTAATACTACAATGATGATACTACAATGATCAACTAACCACTAAATTGTACTAACCACCTCCATCATAGTAATATTATGCCTAAAGTTTGTCAGATGTAAATTATCCAAACTTACATCCTGTTTCTTTCCCTCTATATTATTTTGTATTTCTCTTAATTATAAATTATATTACAGAATTTGAATATCTGTAATATATTTTGTAATAATAATATGTTACTTAATTTTAGTTGAAACAATCCACAACTTAAAATTCAGCTTGATATATTAGATCTTCTTATAAATTTGGGATTATATTTGTTAGAGCCAATATCTTTGTTATGTATTGAATAATTAAAAAGTTGTTTTACTTACATTTTTTTTAAACTCCTTTATCACAATATTTTTGATCTTAAATTGTTTTTTATTTTGAAACAAATTATTATTTTTCATTAAAACAATCATATGCCTTGCTTTATGCCTATATCTTGTGTGTCCTAGAGTTATTTTCTTTCAAAATTTTTCTTCTGACAACTAATAGAACATTATTTAACAAAAATAGTAAAGACAAACAATTTTATCTCAAAAAAGAATAATATTTTATCTCATGGCATATAGCTGAACAGTATAATTTTTTATATATATATATATATTTAAAGATATTAAAATTTTAA
Source organism: Parasteatoda lunata (assembly GCA_949128135.1). Classification (NCBI taxonomy): domain Eukaryota; kingdom Metazoa; phylum Arthropoda; class Arachnida; order Araneae; family Theridiidae; genus Parasteatoda; species Parasteatoda lunata. The sequence continues at coordinate 102,602,519 of OX421971.1, forward strand.
AAATGGTAACAATGTTAGAGCACATGCTTATTAACTTATTGGTAGCATTAAGTTTTGAATTTTGCTGTTCTTGGAAAATTTTACCACCACTAGGACTGGGCTATAAATCGATGCATTGCGAAATATAGATTTAATGCATATTTTGGCAGGCCGGTATAATGACTTTCATTTTAGGCGATGCATCAGAAATTTGAATTTAGCTGCTGCTAGTGACTTCCGCTTTAGGCGATGCATCAGAAATCTCTTTTATGCCGTCGGTATAAGACAACGCTCACGGTTTAACGATTTAACATGTGAGTATCTTTGCCTACACTGCGCTGACGAAAACGATTTTAATTTCGTCTAGCTGCGGAGACGCTGATAGCGTCTAGCTACAGAGAGGATGTTGAAAACGATGTATCGTGTTGTTGAGTGACAAAGCGCAAATTGAATCAAAACTCTCGGTTTCGTGAGAAGATCAGCGTGGAAATAGAATGCTATGCATAGTTTCTTTATGCGCCATTTTGATCTTTGGGATTTTACTTTTCTTGAAGATTATTTTCAGCTGAACTTACGTTATTTTGTGATCGATGTGCACTTTATTTCGTCGGGATTTAACGTTTCTTGTAAATTATTTTCGTTAAGACTTTTGCTAATTAGCGATCGTTTTGTTCCGCATTATTTCATCACCTTTTTTTTTGTCTGTCGGGATTTAAGGATTCTTTGCAATTATTAGTAGACCTACTGTTACTTTATGATCGTTGCACAGTCGCTGTTATCTTAAATTTTCGTTCTGAATACAATATATTAATGAAAAGAAAATATGAATAAAAAAAGATTATTCATTGTTTTTGTTTAATTATTGATTTTCATTTTAAGCGATACAATTTAATAGGGGTATTTTGTATTTAACTTTATAATTTGTTAGACAGTATCATTTTTAAACAAATAAATCCTTAGTTGATTTTATTTTCAAAAAGAAAATAATAATTAGATAAAAAACTTAAATTTATTTTTACATTCATTAAGTATAGAATTTGACCATTAGTTAATACAACTTTAATATTTTAAATAAATAAATGAAAGAAGATCTAACGATGCTTCAAAAGCACATTTTCAACAAATAATTAAAAAAAAATGCTTTACTAAAGTGAACATTTCTTTAGTTAGTTTTTTCTTTTTGTTTTTTTTTCTTTTAATTTTTAATGCATGTATGAAAAATATTTTGTTTCAGTTTTATTATTAATTTTAAACCAATTGATCTTTATTTAATCATTTTAATTTTAAAAAAAATTAAAATTTAATTTTAATTTTTTTCTTTTAAAAAAATTTATTTTTTATTTAAAATATTTTTAAATTTCATTTTAATTTATTTAATTTTAATATTTATTATTCATTTTTAATTTAAAAACAAAAATTATAATTGAACTTTGGTTTGTTTTTATTTAAGACATTTTCTTTTGTAATAGATTTATTCCTTTTATTTATTTGTTGATTAATTGAAAGATTTCTGATATATAATTCTTGAACATATGCTAAATCGCGATACATCGCTATATCGCGATGTCTAACATACCATGTATCACAATATAAAATTTCTTACATCGCTCAGTCCTATCCATCACCTTGTAAGATTTACTTCATCTTCAAGGCAAATGCTTTTAACCCTTGTCATTAACCTGGCTTATAAAATGAAGGTAAAATATAAATTAGTTTTAATTATGTATAGTGATAGCTCTTGACAATCCATGTTTTAGACTGTATACAAACTTATAGTTTTTCAATTTTAATTGTTGATAGCACAAAAAATTTTGATTTTTCACTCACATGGCTTTCATCTCATACTACCAACATATCTCAAAAAGAGATATCTTGATGATTCATTGTCCATACATATGATGAATATAGATTGGAATAGTTTCAGGGTTGGCAGGTTTTTGACATGTGACAGTTTTTGACGGTTTAAACCATGGTTTAAACCGTCACGTCAAAAACCTCACTGTCATAAATGTCAAAAATGTCATAAACCTATATTCATATTTGAAATTTAATTAATACATAAAATTTATATATTTTTTATAAAGGATAGTGTTTCTAAATATGTTCTAGATAAAATAAATTTAAAATTTTGAAGAAACACTTATATTTTGAATAGTAACCAAAATCTTGTATTTTTGAAAACTCACATCTTTTGTAATATTATGTATTCATTTTCATGTGTTCTTGAAAATCTGCAGTGATATTATTAAGAAATTTATTTATAACCAAATTTAGTGTATAGTATAGATTATACTAAAAATTAGACATTTTTAAAGATAAACATTAGCAGTTTTGTACTTTAGACATCTTTTAAAGAAAAATCTTTTAAACAGGTTGGGCACATGCAACATTCACAATCAATTTATTAGGATAATTAAAAAATTTCCATAATAATTTGTTTAAATATTTCATGGATCAGTGACTGTAATGTTCTTCTGTTTAGTTTGACTTTTGTGATTGGTTGTTAGTTTTTCAGAAAAATCAGTAATTCTGAATTTTAAATCTTCAATTTTTTTTTAATTCATAGTTAACATAAGACAATACAAATTTAAGTGCTTTCTGTTAAATACACAGAGTAGTTAGTGTCGATTTACAGTATATTCAGCCTATTCATTTAAAATTCATTCCTATTCATTTAAAATATGCTGAAAATTTAGTTTATCCAAATACTTGTAAATTTCATTTTGCTGAATACTATATAGTTTTGTTGAATATCTAAATATTCAGCTGTTGAATAATTACTTTCAAGATATACATTATTTATATTCTTAATACAAGTGAAGAAAAAAAAATTAAAAGATAAAAATTGTTTTAAAATGATAATTATAAATAAATATAATAAACAATATGAATTATATTTATCATTATTCATAAATATAACTACTTTTAAATTCAAATTAACATACTGGATAATAAAGATATTCGGTACAACATTAAATTTTTTTTTTTTATACACGTGTATCAAGTTGGTATTTATACAACATAACTTGTAAGATCATTATAAATATTAGTTATATGTTCCTTATGTGTCAAAAATGCATAGTAATATACTTTTAATTTTATTAAATATAAAAAAAAAATTTTTTTTTTCAAAATATAAATATTTAAACAATTTTTGTGCAAAATTTTTCTGCACATGCATTTGAATATAAATTTCTGAGATTTTAAATCTGTTATTTTACCTTAATTTTAACTAAAAAATGTTTTAAAACCTGCTGATTACCTATAGTATAATTAAATTTCAATATAATGCATGGCAACTGTTGGTAGTTTTGAAGTTTATATATTATCTTGGCAAACTTCAGTTTTTGACGGGTTTTTGACGGTTTAAACCAGTATTATACCCTTGTCATGTCAAAAACCACTTTTTGACGTCAAAAACCCAACCCTGAATAGTTTTAATTTCATAATATGTTTAATTGATAAGAAGATTGGTACAGTAAGAGTGCTATTAAATATAAATTTTGCCTTGAAACTCACATAATCTTGAGTGTTATTAACATGTCTTTTTTATCATTCAAATGCATTTTTAAAAATATTATTACTCAATTTTAATATAATACAAACATTTACGCTTTACTGATAAATATAATTATTAACTGATAATTTAAGTATTTTATAATTTTTTTTCTCCAAATTTTTTAAGACAATTTCATGTTTAAAATCTTATTAAATTTGTAGAATAACTCATTTATATTTTAATATTTTTAAGGTATTAGCCTTAAAAATACAGTTAAGATAATTAAAAATTTATTATTTTTTTTTAAATAAACATTTAACACATTCGCTGCCACTAAAAATGATATTTCCATCCCCAGAAGCCGGATTACAAAACAGGATTTTAATGGTTTAAATGTTCCTTATATTTTACTAGGAAAACCAGAAAAACGAAGAAAGATATTATTTTCCTGCTTGGAGAGAATTTTTTTTCCGGCGCTCTGGAGCGTCAGTGGCACACAGACTCAGCCTGTCTTCGTGAGTGCCATTGACGCTCCAGCGCGTCTGATCAATATTCTCAGGAATTACTGGCATATTGCATAAAATAGCAGCTTAAAAGGAATGAAACGGAATACCATTCAAGTATATGTAGTACCATTTATGAAACAATACTGAAAATATTTACAAATAATAAGCACAATATACAGATATTGGCATTGTTGAATTATTACTACTATTTCAAGATGTTGAAGCAAAATAATAATTAACCATAATAATGCAAAATTACTATCAACTCTAAATATTAAATAATGTAGCAAAGTATATATAACACATAATCAATATAGTTAAAAAAAAAAGAAGAAGCATGAAGCGAGAACAGAATTTGACATTTCTCTGGTGACATTACAATATCATTTTCTCCATCCGATGCGTCCGAAGATTCCCAACCGTAGTCTTCGCCTGTGCTATCATAATCCAAAAGGTCACTATTTTGTAACAATTCTAATATTTCGGCATCAGTCAGTATTTTATTTACTTTTCTTTTCTTGGGCTGTGACGGTCCTGCCCACTTGTATCACCCGCCATTTTTAATCACGCACATAAAAAAATTCAAACAAAAATTTTGAAAACCAACCACAAAAAATAAAAAAATAATGCTTCACTAACATGCCGAAACAACCTCTCCGTTCAACTTCCAAAGCCACGCTAAACACAGGGCATATGACTTATCATAGTCGAAGCGCGTTGTTGGCATACCAGGAGGCGCCGCTCTGATGCGCCAGCGAGTCGGTGGCAGCAAACGTGTTAATTTCTTCTCTATTCTGTTTTGCTCAATCTGATTCCCATACATAAGAATATCTTTTTTGCATAAGTGTTTTTTTTTATTTATTATTATTTGCCTTCTTCAGCTATTAACTGCATTTAAATTGTAATAGATCTGCTAACCTTTGCTTGTCTGAATTAATTGCTAAATTAATTATTGGTCTTTGGTTAAAACATGTTTTTTAAATCTCTAATTCCAAAAAATTATATTGCTGATTAATGTGTGCAGTATTTAAATTTTAACATTTTAGCATGGCAGAAAATTTCTATAAGCATGTTAAATTATTGCAACTTTGTATACTAAAAATGTAATATTTAGTTTTAGATGATTATCTGGTGATATCTTTAGTTTTAGTTCTTTAAATATTTGCTAATAATTTGTATTACATAAAATTAAAAAAAAAGAAGGGAAAAAAACAGTTTAATTTTTTCTAATCAAATATTTAAATTCACAAATCTGTTTTCATCTAAGTTAAATTTTTTTTTCATTTGAAATATCCCTTTACAAATTAACTTCCAATTAATTTAGGCATTCTTTACCAGATAATTAGTCTAATGCTATTTTACTAGTTAGTTACGACTGCATAATCTCCTCTTTTCGTATGTGTGCTTATTAGATTTCTTTGCTTCTGTTCTTATAGAACCCCCCTCTGCCCGATCCTCCCGAAACCCTTCTCCGATTTCCTCACATCGCTATGACTATATGGAGGGACAGTTTTCTAATAAACCCAGTAGGTGACTCGTTTGATACTTCTAACATTTTAATAACACATCCATCTAAATAACTTTTTTAAATTACAGCTGAATAAATCATTTAATTCATACTCTTGTCAAATTAAAATTCTAGTTTCATTCATAATTCTTGTCTTATTTGATCAAAGCTAATGTGCTCTTCAAAGTAATTTAGTAAATGTTTGTAGGTCCATCTAATAGCTCTGCAAGTTTGCCTGGCTTGCAGCCTTTTTCTCCAAATGTGGGGCTTGGGCCACCTAAAAGTTCTAATGATCAGCATGCATCACCTCAAGTTTCTAATTATTCCAGTCCTGGAATGCCTTATCCGCCCAACAGTAGCCCCGCTGTTTCACAATCAGGCTTTGCTCCTCCTCCTGTTACACCACAATCTGGTCCTGTTAGGCCTCGGTATCCTCAACAGGTATGTCAAGTCAGAATTTGTTTAGTTACCAGGGGTCTATCTAGGTTTTTCTGTGAGTTACCTATTTTCATACCTGCCATGTCTCCTGTTCTTTACCGAAGACTCCTGTATTTTACGACTATCTCGTGTTTACCTGTATATTCTAAAATTTCTCCGTATTTGTTGTAGAAATTAAATAAAAAATTGGTGTTAAAATATCTACTGATGGGAAAAATACTTCTCTTATTCCTCAACAGATGGTGCTAATGCCAGTACTGCAGTATGTTGAGTGTTAATTGTTTAACTCGAGCCGTGTTGGCTCATGGGATAGAGCGTTAACCTTCCAATTAGGTTAACTCAGGTTCGAATCCCAGCGATGACTGGTTGATACGTATTCCGCATCTGGCTTGTACCGACCACAGTGCTGACGTGAAATATCCTCAGTGGTAGACAGATCATGGGTTCGAGTCCCCTTGTCGTCAGGATAACCGTGGGAGGTTTCGTAGATTTCCTCTCCATGTAACTCAAATGCAGGTTAGTTCCATCAAAAAACCCTCCACTAAGTCAAATTTCTCCCAATACTTTATCCAAGAATTCCCTTGTCTTCTGGATTGGATTCAAAATTACGAGGCTACGAAGTTGGACATTCGTTGTCGTAATCCCAAAATTCGGTCGGTTAGTAAAATCTCCGTTATTTTATTTCTGCAATGTTGGCAGGTACGTATTTTGTGAAAATTTAGACATAATTGTAAAAATTCAAAATTATATTGAAAAATTAACACAAAAATGTGGTAAAAATACGGATTTTATCATTTCTGTCGGGATACAAAAATAAAATTTTAAGTAAAAGTATTTTGTGAAACTGCTGTTTTTCCTAAAGTTGAATTTGTGAAGGTATTGCTAAACAGTAGTAAATTTATCCTGGACAGACCCCTGGTTACTAATTTGGAATATGTTATAATTAATATTTTTAATGTTAATTTATCTCTAATAACATTTTGGAAAATTGATTCTGTTGTGTTTTACTATAAATTATTTATGCTTTCAAATTTTATGTGAATACTTGAATTGCATTTGCTTTGTCAACTAAATTGCTGAAATAAATTTTTTGACTAAAATTTTGAGTGTGCCATATTTAAGTTGAAATTTCACCCTTTATTAAATGATTTTTTTTCTCTCTAGGTTGGTTATAACCAAACACCTTCTTATGCTAGTCCAATTGTAAGTCAACCAGGATTAATGCCTCCTACATCTACATACACTAGTTCACCCCAAACTCCTTATCAACAACCTCAACCATATTCCCCACAGCTACGTGGGGGAGGCAGTTTACCCGAAGGTCCTGTTGGAGGTGCGCCTGGTTATGATCCACAACTTCATGCCAAAATGGCTGGCATGAGTGTACACACAAGTTTTTCCAAATTATGGGTTAGTAAGCTACTGTGATTTAGATTTTTATTGCTTTGATGTATGATATGTAAATGCCAATAAACTATTAAATGAATTATATCTTTATTCCCTTTGCCCTACTTAAATATTCTGCAACAGGAAACAAGTCACATTTTATTTCGAAATGTAATATTCATTATCACAACAATACATAATTTATTTCTTATAAAAATTTGAAAGGCAATCAATTATACTATTTTTTTCAGTTTTTATTACCCAAGATTGCAAGTTTGGAAAAATCACAGAAAAAACCATAAAGAAACTGTTTGGAATAAATAAATTTCTTCTGACCAGAGTGGAAGAAATTCTTTCAAAAATTAATATTAAACATGAACATTTTTTAAAATTAACTTTTAATTCAAATATAAATAATTATTTTTGTTAAAGAGTTGATCTGGAAAATTCTTAACTCTCTGGCACTGTACTAAAATCGTTAATTAACTAATATTTTTTTTATTCTTGTACCTCTATTGAATAGTACTTATTGCCCTTATTATTATAATTGTGCTGATCATTTTTCCCCATTTAGTCAGGTTTCTTTAAGACAGTAATGTCAACCCTGACTGATAAATTTATTTATTTATTATTATTTTTTTTTCTGAATGTATTATATAAAGCATGGATAAATTTCAACCAAATTGTAATTCAAAAGAAAGAGCATGTTTATTTTTAAGTTAGGAAAAACTAGATCAGCTCCTTATAATAAGTTACTCACAAGGCCTTAAGTCTAAGGAATATGAATGTTAGTGCAGCACTTTCCATCCCTACTGCTTTTACCTACCATGTTGCTACAGTCTCTGTCATGATAATCTTAACTAATTATCTGTTATACAGTATCAAGATACAAGTGTTTAGAATCGTTGTGCCATTTAAGTAATTAATGCCAGTATTTACACTAAAAAATTGCAATTCAGTTATTCATTTTCTCCAAAACTTTTTTATTACATCTTAAAAATGAAAATTCTGTGAAACAATAATAGATGTTGAAAAGTTGGTATCTTTATTCGCCAAAAAATGACATTTAAATCTATTTTTTCTTTGATTATGTAAGAAAAGAGAGAAAATAGTTTTAGGAATGAGACTGTTTTACAATCTTCTTTTTATTTTTTAGGGCAATGACAGTATAAATCTTTTGCAAGATCGTAATATTCTACCACCTCTCCCTATAGATGCTCCTAAGCCAGTTTTAACTCCAGAGCGTCCCAACTGCAGTCCTGAGTAAGTTGTTAAATTAATAAATAATTACAAAAGCAGGGATTTCATCATAAGTTGAGTAATTTTTTTAAGTTGTTTCATTTTAAATAAGAAATTTACTTAATGCTATAATTGTTAACAATTGTGTGAGATGTCTAAAGCTTAATTTATGTAATACATTTACTTTTCACTTTTGTGTTTGCATAAGACTTAATTAGTAATTAATTTCCTTATGTTAAATACATAATGTTATTTTAAGACACAATTCCTTCATCTTTTATGCCATTAGACTTATGCATTCCATTAATTTGAATTTTAGTTGAACAATGGTTCTTGTGTTAAAAATTCTTGTTTTATAAATTGAAATTTGGATATTGATTAGATTGGTAATAAATTGTTAAAAGGTCATTAAAAACTAGAATAATCTCTTGATCAAAGTTAAAGAAATTAATTCAAGAATAGCATGTCTTATTACTCCAAACTAATCTTTCTGACTGAAGTGTCAAAACATCTTAAGCTACATTTGTAACACACTTAAACGGATTATAGTTTTTAATTATTCTCTAAATTTTCTGAGAAATAAGAACAGAAATTACTTTATATTAAAACATAAATATGACCTAATGAGTTTCGCCAGACCTAAAATGACCTGGTGAATCAAATACACAGTGTTATTTATTAGGTCACCAATTAACCAAATAGTCCAGCTAAACCAATCAGCCTAGTTCTGAGTGGTCCGGATAATTATCACTTAAAACTAGAAAGTCTTTACTTTTTGTATTTCATAAGTGCATTCTCTAATCGTTATTGACAATTTGTAAATTGGAAATCTTTTTAGAAATAGATATGACATTATTGAAAATTGTTATTATATTGTTTGTATCAATTGTTATTATATATAATAATGAAAATTGTTTCCGTATTATTTTTCTTTTTACACTTAATAAATCAGATTTGCAAGTCAAAATTTTACTTATTTCACCAAAAAAATTTTATTTTAAATTGATACTCTTGGAGTTGCTGCAATTTAAAAACAAACTAATTTTTCTATATTTTACCAATATAACACAATGAAGTTAAAGCGTTGATTATAATTTTTAAAAATTTGCTGACATCTATGACTGCTATAAGCAAACTATCGAATCAATTTTTAAAAAACTAAATGTTAAAATGATGCTTTTAAATTTTACTTAACTTAAAAAGTAGCATTTGATAATTTAAAAATTCAGTCTTTTGGTTTGTCATAATTTTGAGTAATTTAAGTATCTTTTAAGTCAAATATGTATGATCATTTGCTTTAATAATATTATAGCTGTTGAGATAAACTGATTCTAAGTATTTTAAAGGCATCTTTCACTACAGTTTTAAAAAAGTATGTTAAACAAATGTATGAAGGTCTTATTTGAGGATAATACAAGATATTAATTTAATTTCTTGTATAGTATGCAGTTTGCTACATATTTGTTTTTCCACCTTTTTTACTGCTTATAAGCTAGTTAAAGGTTTTTCTTTAGGACATCTCTTTTAATGAATGCATTAGCAAAATGGTTTTTAAGAGTAAATTATTTTTATTAAACAAAATTATTTCACTTGATATATCTCTAATTTTTCCTAATCTGTATCATTTTTGAGTTGTAATTTGTTTCTTAGAATATTAGGTTACTTATTGAAGTCTTATGTGTTTTTGTTTGAAGTTTATAATTGAGTGTTGATGTAGCACTTTTTATTTTCTTCTACAGAATTTTCAGATGTACATTAACCAAGGTTCCAGATACCAGCTCTCTTCTAGGAAAGTCTCGATTACCTTTTGGGATTTTGATACACCCATTTCGTGACGCTCCAGTATGTATTCTCCTTTATATTATTGTTTATACAGAGGAAAGTCGTATGTCTGGAAGGGTTTGGACTTTGTAAAGTTAAGAGAATAGAAATTTTTCCAGATAATAAGTCTAAAAGCTAAATAAGCATTAAAAAGCTAACAAATGGACAATAATTAATATAAATTTTATGTGTTTTTTTTTCTAAGTTTAATGATATTTAAAAAACTAAACTACAGAATATTTAGTATAAAATATTATGTATAAAAAAATAAGTAATAGTGAGCAGAGATAATTAAGATAAATTTTTCTTTACATGCTGTAAAGAATTCGCAAAACAGATTATCAGATAAGAATAACATTAAAAAACAAGCCTCAAATTCCTCAAGTAATCTGATTTAAAAATAATAAAAACATCAACAGGGAAGAGAATTGAGTAGATTTTTTAATAAGGAATTTATAGTTTAAAGTAAAGGAAATTTTGTCTGCTAGTGTTATTTTGGAACACTATTAATATTCAAATTTAATGTTTAAAATTTATTTTTCTCCTGAAGTTTAATTCTTTAACTGTTCTTATCATTTCAACAACTCTTCTAGTCTGTTTATTGAGTCCAAACAAGTATTTAGCTATCAGAGAAGAAGTAAAAAGAAATAAAAGTTTTTTCTTCTTTTCTTTACTTTAACAGATTGTGAGTGCGAAAATTTTTTTAAATTTAAGAAAGAACTTTGTATATTTTAATTGTTAAAAAGTGTCCGGAGAGTAGGTAAAATAGACACTGGGTAAGAGGATGTCTGGATATGGGACTTTGTACTGTCATATATCATTCATATCTTATCATTCATGTCATATATCATATTTTCATCATTAAGTGATAATAAACCATACTGAGGTATATGATGTTTACTGTCTTTTTTATTTTATTTATTCTAGTCATTATGCGTTATTCAATGTAATACAATTGTAAGATGTAGAAGTTGTCGAACCTACATAAATCCATTTATATCATTTATTGATCAAAGGAGATGGAAATGCAACTTATGCTTTCGAGTTAATGATCGTAAGTTTTAAAATTTATTTTCAATTATGTAATTTTTCAAAGTTTATATTTGTCAAATCTGTATTTAAAAATATATTTTTTTAAAAATCTTTTCTATTTTTGGGAATTCTGTTATATTGTAGCTAAGCTAATGTCATCCAGGATATAAAAATGTTAAAATTGAAGCAAATTTAATATTGCTAAAACTCATAAAAAAAATTAAAAAAACTTTGTCAGGAAACATACAAAACAGTTTCATAAAGGTAAAAATGTTTAAACAATTTTTTTAAAGCTATTTTTTTTTATGAATACTGTAGTTACTGTATTAGCTTTGATGTTTGGTTTGTATCTTCAATTTTCTATTGGAAACCACTAGTTTTCTTTTATTTGACTTAATCATTGTCTAATTCACGCAGACTAAATGTTTATGGAGAGGTCAAATTTCAGGCGTATCATCTATCGTTATACCTATCTCCTATTATATAAGGTGTATCACCTATTTTTTTTTTTTTTTTTTTATCTAAAAATGTTTCCCATTACTCTAAGGAATGCCTGTTTTGTCTTTTCCCCCCCAATAAATATAGTTTATAATATTGCTTATGCAACTTAGCCAAGAGTCAGCTTATCATTTACATTTGATGCAATATGGTACGTTATATTCTGACTTTTACTCCATTCTGACTATTACTTACTCTACAAATAAGCATCCAAGCAATAATTACACTACAAATAATTAAGAATAAATTGAAATTTTGCATTTGTTTTTTCTTTTTTTTTTTATATGCATAAAACTTAGTCGTAGCTCACACTACATTTAAAGGAACCTCCCATCAGCTAATGCATTTGAAAGATTAACCAGTTAGCATAAAATATATTTCTGAAAAAAAATTTAGAAGTGATACTTTTTAGTATTTTCTCTCCTAATGATTGTTTTAATCTTCTTTCATTACTATAAACACACATTATTCTTTTAAATCGAAAATTTTTTATATTGAAAAGTCAACAAAACTTGTTCATTGAACAATAATAAAAAAGAAAGTCATTAGGTGGGAAGGAAAACAAATAGGTTCTGCTCTAGATTGAGACTAGGAGTCTGCTGTAAAGGGCTATTTCCTCTTTCTCAGTGTTTTCAAAATGAGAAATATTTGGTAAATAAAGTACTGTAGAGTGCTGAATATCTGGAGTTGTCGAGATTGTTATCTTAAGGCTTAGCAAAAAATTTGGAGAATTGGACAAGCTTTTTAATTGTTTAGGTGACTTATCTTTGCACTCTTTCCATACTGACGTAGCACTGGCAATTTTAGAACACATTTTATGAGTTTCTTTTTCTTCGGTAAAAAATTGATACGAAATTAAAAATCAAATTGCTATTTTTTAAATATTTAATACAGTTGATGTGCTTATCCCATAATCAATTGTTTTAATTTTCACCTTTCTTTAATCTTTACAATCTCAAGTTTAATGTGACAATATCTGGACTTCCAGTCTTGAGTGAAACCAACTACTACCTAGACAAAAGAAGAAGTTTTTTTTTTTACCCTTTTTAGAAATTCCAACAATAAAGAAATAAAAAATTTCTCGCAAAGCAGGAAAAAATGAATAGAACTGGTTAATCGGACAAGTTTTGATTCATTTTGGATAATCTGTGTAAACAAGTTTGAATTTTATGAATGTAAGTTCTTAGTCCTTGTGTTCTGCATTCCATTTTTAAAGGAATTGCTTATATTATTATGTTACTATATCATATTTGAATTGATTTTTGTAGTGCCAGAAGAGTTTCTTTATGATCCTGCTACAAGATCATATGGTGACCCTGCTCGCCGACCAGAAATAAAGAATGCTACAATAGAATATATTGCACCATCAGATTATATGGTATGTCTAAGTGTGATGTAACAGTATTTATTAAATTTTCAAGCTTGATTGAGAAATATATGTAGATATCAATCTTATAAATTTGTTTTTAAAAGTGTCTATTTAAGTATTTATGTGAACAAAAACTAGGCTTGTCAATCATTATTAAAGGTTCTTTTTTTTTTTTTTCCTTGTTTGAATGACCTTAATAGAAATATAGCAGCATTTTTATTTTTTTCATAGAGTGAGGATGCTCCTTGATTTTTTATTTATTTTATTTTATTATTGTTTTTTGAACAGTGAAATTCACTTCAGAGTAGAGAAAAATAACATTTTAAAAAACATTTGGAACAGAATGGTATTTTGCTAATTTGCAAAATTTCTTATGAAATATGTCTTTAAGAAAGTCAAGGTTTTATTGTTTATTTTAGATCTATCTATCAGTATTAAATGTATAAAACAAATATTAAAAATGCAGAAAAATTGTTTGAGTGCAATTTTGTTTTCTTAGGCTATCATGTTTTAATAAAGTCATAATTGATGTTTCTGATAAACTTAATTTTAAGTAAGTAAATGAAATTTTTGTAATTATTTTGTAATTGTTTGATAATTATTTTTAGCTGAGGCCTCCACAGCCAGCTGTTTATCTTTTCTTATTAGATGTATCACATGGAGCTGCTGAAACGGGTATGTTTTTTTTAATACAATAATTTTATCCCAGATTGAAAAAAAGTTGGAATTTTATGTAATACATATATATGTTTTTGTTTTATATTGGGCCATTTGAAAAGAAAGATGCGATAAAAAATTGTTTTATGGGACTGCGACTTACCACATTTTCACAGTACACTTTTAAATCCTTTAGCATTTTTACACCAATTTTATAATTTTTGATTAAATAAAAATGTCTTGGTTCCTCCATACAAATTTGAACATTGTGTAAAGTTTTCACATTTGGTTCAGTTGGTTCCAATCCATGGATTTACACATCCTAATCCCCATAGGAAATATGGCAATTCCATATTATACTAAACATGCTCCCAAATTTGATTGAACGTCCCCTACAATTTCTAACAAATTTGGTCAAGCAATCAATGCCGAATAAGCGCCCTTTTCCACTCTGTTTTTGTAAGCAGATAATTTTCATCGCAATTATATTGAGTTGAAATTGAAGCGTTACCTCACAATATAATAAAGACAAAACTGAAAAGGAAAGTGGTGTAAATAGAGGGTAAAATAAATTGTAAAAAGTATATAAAAAGCTTTGCTTTCTTAAAATTATCCAAGCAGAGGGGGAAAAAATTGATGTAGCTCAAAGGTACGTATTTTGAGATCTTTTTCTTCTTCTTGTTTCATTCCCAATTAAAGACATATATGAGAGGCAGGGGGAAGAAGAGGGAAATAGAAAGAAGAGAAAGAGCATTGCTTTCTAGAAATTATTGAAGGGGATTAAAAAAACTGGTTTAGCAGGAGGGTGAGCAGTTTATTTTTCAAAGAAGCGAAGTTGTTTCTCTTTATTTCTGATTTACAATGTTAAGAGAGATGTGTAGGGAGAATGAGGATTGTTAAATTAACAGTAGAAATGTCTGTACTTTCGTAGAGATAAGGGCATTAGAAGAAATTGATTTGGTGCAACATTTCGTAGTTTTGTTTTCGTTTTCAGAAAGCAAAGATTTCTTGCTTTATTATCTGTTTGTGAGGTAAACCAGGAAACCACTGTTCTTTTTTTTATCTTTAAACCTAGCTGTGTTAAGTTTAGAGGTCTAATTGATAAGAAGAAAGAATTTTCGGTAGAAAAAGGGAATTAAAAGCGTTTAATGCGTTATTTCAACTAGTAGGGTCCTCATAACCTATGTCGTCTTGATGAAAAGATAAGATGCTGCTGTCTGAAATATTTCACATGAGCAGTATAATTTTCTCTCCTTTCTTTGCAAAGATAAAGGAAGGTGACCAGAGAATGATTAATTTAGCAGTGAAACAATGTGGATAATGCAAAGAACTTGCATGCTTTAAAAAAAGGTGGATAGATGTATTTTCTTTTTGTGTGTGTCCAGTTTGAAGAAATTGAAAATAATGGTTTTAGGCATAATGATTGCTCTCACTTGGTTACAGGAGTGTTCGCTTTGTAAAAAGGGCACATAATGGTTTATTCATAGTTGATCCATGAAATTAAAAAAAAAAAATATTTTATAATGAGAAAGAGTATGGGCGCCTGTTTATAGAATGCCAGTAATGTGAGGTTTCACTGTGTGTGTAATATATATATATATATATATATATATATATATATATATATATATATATATATATATATATATATATATATATATATATATATATAAGATCTTTGCTGAGAGGTGGAATATAGCAGGTCTCAGGCACCAGGCCATTCATAAATTATATTTATTAAAGCATGACCACGAAGAGCTAGCCTTCAAGTGACACAAAATTGAAGTGCTTCTTAATGAAAATTAGGGGAAATTTTACAAAATAGTCCTTGTGAACTTTCAAATCACATGCAAAAAGAGAAACATTAGTAATTACAATTGGCACATAAAATAGGTTGAGTGAATAATATGGTTCTTAAATTTAAAATGTTAATTCATACTTATGATTTAAATATAGAACCAAAACGACAGATGTGAATAAAGTGCGAGAAAGCATTTAATTTTGAATAATAAATTTAGAAGATTTAGATACAGAAATAACATGAAAAAATAAGTTGAATCTTTTTATGTTACATATATCTAGCATATATAATTATTCTATTGAAATTGGATTTTTTCAATTTTAAACAACTTTTTATCAATCAAAAATCTAATTATGTAAAAAAATTTTATTGACTGAATATTTAACAGTATTTAAAAATGTTTAATACTTCAAACTAATAATAATTATTAATAAGATTTAAATATTTGCATTTTTTAAATTTAAATAAGTGTTTTTTTGAGCACTTCATTTAATTTACCTTTTTAATCTATACACTTTTGAAATGTGCATAAAAATAATTATTTTTAAATGTTATAATTGAATGTTCAATTAAGAAGAGTAAAAGCAATACCTAGAGATTTTGAGTATTTGTTAAATTAAAAATCACTCAATATTGGAATTTTTTTCATAGAATTTTATTGATAAGTCTTATGCTAGAACTTTTATATCATAATTTTAATTATAATTTTAATTAATTGCCGAAAAGAATGAAATTTTTTAGCTTAATAAAGATTTAGCCATATTAGCTTAATAAAGATTAGCAGACTAGCTTTTAGATATATTTCCTAATTTTGATCATCTGATTCTATATTTTAGAGTATTAATATTTTAATAAAATTTCACTCAGTATCTTTTTCATGTAAATTTATTATATATTTTATTTACTGTTTTGCAACATTTATTTTAACTATTTTGAAAGAAAGAAATTTACTGTAGCATTTTTTTAAAAGGGTACCTTCAAACATTCTGTAAAGTGCTACTAGAGAATTTAGATGAATTGCCTGGTGATTCTAGAACTAAAGTTGGTTTTATTACATTTGATGGCAGTATTCACTTCTATAATTTAGGAGAAGGATTAAACCAACCACACATGCTAGTAGTTTCTGATGTTGAAGGTAACATGTTCTATGTATTTATCTGTTGATTAGAGTTTGATTAATTATATATCTGTCTATTAGCGTTCCTGTATCTAGAGTCGTTTTAAGTTACAAGAGTAGAGTAGTTATTGAGTTTTTTTAGACATCCTGTTACTGTAGCAAACTCTTATCTCTATGTTAGAATAAGAAGCATATATATTTATGCTACAATTGTTTTCTTCAACTGTCTTGTCTTCGTGAAGCAAAATTACAATTACCGTATATTCCGGCGTATAACGCGCACTTTTAATACAAAAAATAATATTGGAATTTACGGGTGCGCGGTATACACCGAATATAAAAAATTATTGATTAAAAAAAATTTCATATAGAAAAAAACTTTATTTTAAAGAAATAACATACCTTTACCTATATACTTTATTCATTTTCGTTATTACATAAATAGTTCATTATATTCGTCTTCCGTTATTTCTTCAGGCACGTCATCACAATCTGTTTCGTCTTCATCATCTGTGTTACCCTCATCCATAAATAAACAGTCATCTTCTGATCCGTCCAGATTATTTGAAATGCTGCATTTTCGGCCATTTTGCTAGTCCTGTACGCAATGCACACTTATCCTTAGGCATATCCATTATTTTTTGTTCATTTTTCTTCCATTCACGCACCGAGCTTTCCCCAATACCAAAATGTCTCGCCGCAGCCCGATTTCCACTTTCTTTCGCAAACTGAATTACTTTGCATTTAAATCCAGCGCTGTGTTTGCTTCGTTTGATAGGAGCCATGTCTACTACTAAAAACTACGCTGAATTCTTGAAGTTTACAATGTTTACTTTTCAAAGGCAGGACATCAAATGGTGCGATTGGCCGAAGAGGAATTACGTTTTGTCTCCTGATTCGTGGTATGCTTTTGAGACATACACAATAGACAGCATTCCAGATACCCCTCCCCCCCTTACTTCTAGAATGTGGGGAACAACATTCTTCCACACACCTGCACTGCTGAATACGACTACATCTCTTTTCTCAGAATCACATTATTACTCTTTCAACTCTACCCTCACATACATGTCAAATTCAGTTCTTTTATTTTTGCAAAAGAAAGGGAAAAAAACTTTTTATTTACGATCTTGAAAGACGAAATATTGCACATGTACAATCCTAATTTTCGTGAGCGTTATACGAAGAGTATATCTTAAAATTTAAAAAAAGTATTAGAAATTACGGGTGCGCGTTATACGCCGGGGCGCGTTATGCGCCGGAATATACGGTACATAGATGTGTTAGATATTTATTACTATTACTTTGCAGAAGAAAATTTCTTATTAAAAAAATTCTTGCTTCAAACATAATTCCTCAATTCTTAATCAATTGTCATTTGTATGAAAAGCTATATACATTTAAAATTTGTACTTTTTTTTAAACATAATCTTGACTTTTTTTTAAGCATAACTTTAAGAACAGTTTTATGATTTATCCTTTCTGGAAATTAGTATATACATGCATTTTTTTATTCAATATATAATTTTTTCCTACAAAATGTTAGAGAAAAATTTTAATAATGAGCATAAATTAAATTTTTTAAAAATTCAGATCAATATTATAATCATAGTTAAGTAACACTTTCAGTTCATTTGAAATATTTTCTTCATTTAAAATAATTTTTTATAAAACCGATTTTATAAGTTTACCTATTTTCAAGGTGACTGTAAAGCATATTTATATCTTTAGCAACTTTAAACTTAAATTGATCTTTCTAATCTGGGGTCTTTTTAGAAGAAATAATGGACCCTTCACAAAATATCTTTTCATAAAAACGGACTCTTCGCAAAATATTTTTACTTAAAAACGGACCCTTCACAAAATAATTTATCTTCATTATTGTTTTGTTAATCGAACAAACCCTTCCCTGGAGGGGGGGGGGGGAGAGACAAATGTAAACGAACTAAGTTTTGTTTTCGGCAGATGCTTCTTCCTTTATTCGTCCGATATGAATATTCTGCGTTCGGCAGTATAGGCTTAATAGTAAATATTTGTATGTTTTATCTCTAATTTAGTAGCGGCAATTGCTGTTTATTTTTTAAAATTTAAATTTTTTAAATTATAATTTTACAGTGTTGAGCATAATCTTGTATCTCTTTACAATTTAAAAACTCCTTGAAAAAGTTTTTTGCAGGAACAGGACTCTATTTGCACAAATTCACAAAAGCAGGACCCTGGTTGAAAGAATGTGACTTACGTTTTTTTTTTATATTTACAAATTACGAGTAATTTTTTCACAATTTTACAAAAACGGACCTTTCACGAAATGTCTGGACAGACCTCCCTGTATTGCCAAAGGTTAACAAAAAACTGTAATGTTTAAAAAAATTTAATAAATATCTAAAATAATTATAATGATAAATTAGAATTCCTTATGTAGCAAAGGATATGAATTTCTATTTACACTGCTGCTATGATTTAGTCTATTTGTTCTGTTAATATTTTATACTGAAAACTTTTTCCAAGCTAAAATATTAATATGGAATACATACAGTTAAAACATTAATATGTAATATTCAGAGATGATTGTGCTGTGGAAAAAAATCCGGATTTTTTGCTAATTGCGATCCAGCAGTTTCCGGAAATCCAAAGTACAGAAGTTTTAAGAAATCATCGATTAAATTTATGTATTAAAATTCTTGTATATTTTATTTAGCTATTAAAGCTATTTTTCATTTTATATTTCATAAGCTATTTATTTTTTCTAATACTTTACTTTTCATTTTTAAACTTTTTTCTGGTAGAATAATAAATGTGATTAGATATAAAAGTAAACTTATACATAATTATTCATTTAAATTATGCATATAATTTATTTAGAATTTCATGCTTTGAAAATATCAATGACTTAAATTTATAAAGAGATTAATTTTTTGAAATGATTAATGATTTTTCTTAAGAAATTTTCAGGATTTTTAGTTGGGCTCACAATCACTCCTAAATATTTGTAATGATCCAAAAAAAAAGAAAATATTAAGAACTACAAAAACTTATAAACTTTCAAATCAATGGTGAATCTTAATAATTTAAATTCTGCTCAATGTGCAAATGTGCTAATATTTAAAATCCTTTCTGTAAATTTAGAAATTTTTGTTAATATTTAAAGTGTCAAATGTAGATTAAGTAAAAATATTAATTTAGTAGTCAATTTAGATATGCATTTTAGATGCATTTGTATAAAGTTTAAATTAGATTTTTTTACCCTAAGTATAGATATTCTAGTTTATAAAATCAGCTACTGTATGAAATCAAATGCTCTCAGAGCAGATGTGATTGCAATAGGCAGAAGAAGCTCCACAATTGAACTAAACTTAAATAATCCTGTACTATTTAAGGAAACTACTTTTATATTAATATTTGATTTTTTTTTAGCAGTTAGGTTGCAGATATGTATTATAAATGTAGGTAAAATATTACTAAGAAAAAGATTATTGCATATAATTCAATTTATTTTAGTATAGAATTCTTTTTTACCTAAAAAAGAAAGTTGACATATATGCAATGAGATTTTATATTTAAATTTTATTTGCAAGACATGTATTTTCTCTGCCTTATTCACTGTTTTTTGTTTTGTTTATAGATGTGTTCCTTCCATCTCCAGACAATTTATTAGTCACTCTGAATGAAAGTAAATCTGTAAGTGTTTGTATGAATGTATTTTGTAATAAGTATTTAAGTTAATTCAGTGGTTAATTTTGTAGCTTAAAAATATTTGACATTTGTGGATATGTAAACCCTTAAACAGTATAATTGTGCTGACCTTGTTCTGTAAGTAAAACAAGCAGCAATTAACAGTAGAAAGACGAAAAATTAGTATATACCTATATTGCCCAAAAGCAGTCAAAATGACTGGATTGTGAATGCGTAAATAAATTTGTTTAAAATTAATTTGTAACATTTTTTAATATTATTTACAGTTATATAACAAGTTATTAGTAAATAATTACAATAAAATAAATTATGTTGTACAAAAAATCACAAAATTCTAAGAAATTGTGTCATTATATACATCATTGTTTTTCTAATTGAAATTAAAAGCAGTAAAAATGACTTCCTTAGGCAATCTAGTGTTAAACAAGGTGCCAATATACTGCCCACAAAAATATATCAGAAAAAATATTTTTTGGCTAGGATTTTTAATTTTGCACTGTTGTTAAATTTAAGCAATTTAATCTAAAATCCTTATTTAATTGAAATTATTAAGCAATGATAAATCGCACTTGTCATTGGCCCTCTGCAATTTATTTAAAATTAAACCAGCAAATTAAAAATTGCGTAAATTTAGTTTGCTGATTAGGGACTGTCCTCAAAATGTTCTCAAGTGATTTAGGTAACTGTTCTACCTGAATCATTGTCTAAAAGACTTATGAACTTCTGAGTAATTTTATGTAAGGGAAAAAAAAACTATGATAGAGATTTGTTAAAAGTAAGGCGAATTAATACAATTAACAAGCAAAAAAAGAAAGAAAAACTGTTAAAATGGTGTACTTGAGGGAAGTGTTTACAAATTTATTTAAAAAAATTGATTGGCAGTAACACACATTTTTAATTAAAAACATTGTAATTAGTATTTAATGTTTTCAAATTTTAAAAGAATAACAGTTATTCATTTTGGCTTTTTATAAGAAGTAAAGCTAATTAAGAGTTCAATAAATTATGAAATAGCCAATCAAAGTGTCATTCACTAACTTTTATTTATAATATTGTATGAAGTTTCTTTTTTTTTTCTATCCAAAACATACCTTAATATATTCAGTATATTAATTTTTAAATATGATTCTTAATAAATGCCACAGCTGTTAGATCATATTTAACATGAATCATAATTAGATCATAATTCATAAAAAAGATTCAGTTATGTGATTTTTGAAATGTTGCAATCCTGACAGTAAATTATTAGAACTATTATTTTACTATAATTTGTTTATATTAGTTACTGTTATTTTTAAATTGCTTCATGTTATTAAACTATATTAAAGTTATTAGCCTTTAAATCTGTAGTTAATACTCATTTGCCTATTCTGCAGATTTAGTACTCAAGTAGTGCTATGTTAAAGTGTTAAAAAATGTTAAGTTCTTTTTTTTTGTGTGTATTGAATGAAAATTAACTTAAGGTGTTATGTATTTTCCCCCTTCAATTAGCTTGAAAAATCCTTTTATAAATATTTCGATAACTTAAAACTCTGAAGGTTATAATATAGTATTTATGGATCACATATTTAATTTTTATCAAGTGAAAATTATAACTTCATTAAAAAGGGTCTTTTGTGTAATATTTCTATTGCACTTACACTAGTTTTATACGTAATTTTTCTAGTGAATTGGATTAAAATTGGGAGTTTTGTCTTAAACGTTAAAAGAAAGCTGTTTTGAGAACTTAATTTTGAGTTTTGCAATAAGCTTGTATCTTTCGTATACTTGTGAATGGAAAAAGTATTATGCTTTCATCAATTTGAGTTTCAATTTAAACTTTTAGGATAATGTTTTAAACAGTGCTTACAATAAAATTATATAAAAAATGAAAAAAGATTTTTTTTTAAAGTTTTTCTAAGATTTTTCCATTTTAATAAGGCTTATAACATATTTTTAATGGTTAATAAGTAATATTTTTATTTTGTAGTTGATTACAGAATTGCTTACTGATCTACCAAAAAGGTTTGCATCGAATGGGGATGTTAACAGCTGTCTTGGTGCTGCTCTTCAAGTTGCTTACAAGCTGATGGTAAAAATAAAATTTTCAAATTGCTAACATTAAAATATATTATTTTTCCCATAAATAGGAGGCATTCAAATTGTGTTTATTTCTTCAGTCTCCAATAGGTGGTAGAGTAACAGTTTTTCAAAGCAGTTTACCTAATTATGGTCCAGGAGCCTTAAAAAACCGTGAAGATCCAAATCAAAGAGCCGCAAAGGTACGACATTTAATTTATTGTAATGCTACTTATCTTATAATAGTTAGCAATTTGTATGTTCTGTTATTAGAAATTTTTTCCCGTCAAATAAATGACATGGAATAATCATATTTATTTTATGTTTCTATTCTTTTTACACACAGGATGTTTCAAACATAGGACCAGCTAATGATTTCTACAAAAAGCTTGCACTAGACTGTTCTGGTCAGCAGATAGCTGTTGATTTGTTTATGCTTTGCTCACAATATATAGATATTGCCACAATTAGTGAGTTATTTTAATTTCTAAATTACGAACTTATTTTATTCTATATCTGTGTAAAATTTACTTCCAGTTGATTTTTAAAGTTTGTTATAAAATAATGAAGTAACAAATACAGAATTTCTTTTATTTTTTATTAAATTAGTATGCAAAAAAAGTTTTTTTTTTTTTTTTTTTTTTTTTTTTTTTTTTTTTTTTTGTGATTTGCCAACTATATCATTTAGTGATATTTGTTGGATATAAACAGTTCAAGCAACTCCAACTGTCATAAAAGAATCAGCAAAATGATGTTAAGTCCTTTTAAAATCAAAATAATATTTTGTAAATAATTTTTATGTATCTTTCATAATTTCATTGTAGATACTTTCTAAACATATGTGTCCTTGTTTTATTTATTTTTAACAAACAAAAAAAGTTGTGCAGGAATTTGATATAAATAAATGTATGTATATTTACGAAGAAGAAAAAAATGGTGTTGATTCTAATACAAAATGGCGTGCTAAATTTGAATCTTTCAACCAAAATTCTCGACTACCCATTTGTTTTTGGGTGGAGCTCTCCCTCTGTTTATCACTTTTCAATAATTTTATAACCATGAATACAATTTTAAGAAAGGTGAGGTTGATTTTAGGAATTAGTAATATATTTCATAAAATATAATCTGTAATAACCACAGTTATAGTGAATCTTTTACACTTTTTGCAGGTGTTGTGAGACTTCTTCCCTTTTACTCTCATTTCTTTAACATTGTAGCTCTGTTTTTATTATTTAAGAGGAGATAAAAGATTTAGTATGTAGAAAAATAAGATTATGAAAAATTACAAAATATATAAAATATGAGGTACTTTGGTAAACAATTTAATTTTATTACAATATGTATTATTTGAAAGACTGCTTTTTAGTTTTTTAAAAAAAAAAAAAAAAAAAAAAAAAAAAAAAAAAAATGCTGTATAAATAAAATTCATGGAATTTTTCTGGAGTTAATTCAGCCCATTTATGTAGGTTTTGTAGTTCTTAAATAGTAAAAATATGCATTTGGATATAAGAAAACTTTCTCTAATGTTACTTTCTTTTAATACCTATTTATTAAAATGAGAGTTGCTTGAGTAGTATTGCATTATTATTTTACAGATAGCACTTAGTGAAAAAATAGTGCATGAAATAAAATAAACATATTATATTTGTATCAACTAAATGTATATAAAAAAATAAAAACATTTTTGTATTATTTTACAGGTTGCATCTCAAAATTCTCTTCAGGTTGTATTCATTATTATCCAGGGTATCATCATCAACTAGGTAAATTGCAAGTGGAAAGATTTTATGGGGATTTAAAGAGATATTTAACCCGTAGAATTGGATTTGAAGCTGTGATGCGCATTAGATGTACTAGAGGTAATGTTATTATAGTTTTATATTATAGAACCTCCACTATCTGAAATGCTTATATCCATATGCTTCTGCTCACTGTAGTTAATTGTCAATATTTTTGCCCTTAGTTGTCTTTTTTCTTTAAACAAATTTCTGATTATTTGTCATATTTATGAGGATATTGAAAAATAAGCATTTAGCTAAAAAATGTTCTAATATGCCTTTTCAAAATGTATATATACAGGGAAACCTTCTATTATGGACACTCCTGGAAAACAGACACCTCTCAATACGGACATATTTTTAATTCCCCATGAATCTTCTATCAATAAACCAATATGTACATTCTCCGCAAAGCAGACATTCCCATAACCAGACTATTTTAGAAAGTTAGAAAAGAAAAAAAAAAGAAATTTCTGATTTAAATTGAAAAAGCAAAGAAGTAAAAAAAAAAAAGAAATTTTTCACCAATCTTAAATCATGTAAAAGTTTTGCCTTATCCATTACTAAAAGTATTGTTAAACTGTTTTACTACTAACGAATCAATCTTTCACCTTTCTTTATCTTTGCCGAGAAAGAAGAGAAAATGATATTGCTAATTCGGACAGTGGCATCTTTTCATCTGAACGACACAGGTTATGAGACTCCACAAGCTGAAATGACATCTTAATTGGTCTCATTGATTCTTCCCAACTGAAAATTTATTTCATTTTCTTATAAATTTGACTGTATTTAGCATTTTTGGTGTAAAAAAAAGAGACCAGAAATATAATCTTTGAGGTGTTCATAGAAATGAAACATTTATTCAGACACTTGATGATTAATTGTGGATATATCAACGCCATAGGTCCTCCTACCTTATAAATAAGCATTGATTTCTTTTGTTGTCTGTTAATCGGAAGGTTTACTTTCAGGGAGGTATTATCCTAGTTTCCTATCAAGTGATGGGTAGGTGTTATGGGGTGGAAACCTAATAATTGAAACTGACTGAGGACTAAAAGCTTGTATTCGGTGTCATATGACTAACTTGAATGTCTGTGGTTAATAGGAAAATTATATTCATTTATCTGTAGCTACATCTAGTATTATGTATTTATATAAAACTTTTAAATACATTCTTTTTGCATAGAATTTTTTTTTTTAAGTATAAACAATTATCCTTGTAGATAGTTACTGTAGATTATTTAATTATTTCTATATCATTGAAAATATTCTAAAAACAATTTACAGTGTTAAACTTCATTATGAGGGTACCCTTCCCGTTAACGGACAACTCTCGTAAATTGACACTTTTTTCGGTCCCAAGAGTGCACTTAGCCGAGATTTCACTGTATATATACAAACACACAAAAAATATATATATCAAGATCAGCTTGAAATCCATAGATTAATAATGATTGATGTCAGGTACTGGTTTTTAGAATGTGCCTTATTTGAAAATCAGTCTCTAAATATTTGTAATAATATAAGTTTTGCCAATCAAACTAAAGCTTCTGTGGCCATTTTGCTCTTTAAGTCTTTAATATTTGTAATATTAGTTTCATTTTTTATAGTTATTTAATTAAATCTTTTTTTTCTACTTGCTTTCTATTGATCAAAGATAAATGAAACATTTTTCAAATTCTAATGTCTGACCTATTGATTCCTTAATCCAACCACTTGTCAAAATTAAGATTTGCTTATTTTCAACACTAATGCTACCTATAAGTGTTTTGCAATGTACTTTAATTAGCAGAATAAGACATAATTGAAATATTTACAATAAAATTTATGTTATGCCATAAGTTGCAGAACATCGGGTAAATTCAATAAAATCAAGAAATGGTTAGGTTTTTTTTTTATACTTCCTGAGTGTAGTGGCCACTTTTTATTATTAGTAATTATTAGTATAGCCAAAATTATTATGAAATTCATAATTTAAAGTTATTATATTAGTTACTTATTTGCCAATTTCAACCATCTTATTAATAGGTTAGTCTCAATTTGTAAAATTAAATAATTATGAAAGAAATTTATTTAACTTTAGAAACTGCATTATTTTAATTTCTTTTTTAATACTAAATAAACTAATGTTTATAGCCTTTATTTTATTTATTTTTTTTAGCAAAAAGAATATTTAAAAGAAGACAAAAAATGTGTGAGACATTTTAGCATAACCATTCTTTTTTTACAGGTTTAGCTATTCACACTTTCCATGGTAATTTCTTTGTAAGATCAACAGATCTCTTGTCTCTGCCAAATGTTAATCCTGATTCAGGGTATGGTATGCAAATCGCCATAGAAGAGAATTTAAATGAATACAATACAGTTTGCTTTCAAGCTGCAGTTCTTTACACATCTAGTAAAGGTAAACTATTTTATTATTAACAGCTTGATTTTATGATTTATCTTATTTTTTTCTCCTTTTAAAAGTAAGCACAATATATCCAGTGTAAACTTACAATTATTTCATTACACTTCTTATTCTTTGAGTAGGTGAAAGGAGAATTAGAGTCCATACTTTGTGTTTACCTGTGGTTTCGTTGCTTCATGATGTATTGGGAGGCGCTGATCAAGAAACCGTTATTGGCTTAGTATCCAAAATGGGTAGGTGAAAATACTATACTGTGTTTAATTTACAGCAGTTTGTTTTATATATGGTAATTTATTAGTAATCAATAAAATAAAATGACTTTGAATGAAATTTTGCCTTTTTAGTAAAAGAGATGGTTGCAATCTTTCATTGAAAACTTCATAAACTTTGAGTGCACTTTTTTCTCATTCCATTGTGTATCTGGAATTTTTATTAATTTTATTTGTTTGGTATATAATTGTATATTTGGTATATTAATTAAATATTTAGTATATGTTTATCACTTGAAAAACAATTCAAGAGTCAGCTATGGCTTTTTTCTCCATCTTGTTTTTGTTTTACTCACGACAGTTAATTTGAACTACCACCTAACTACACCATTGTAATACTAAGGTGGGGGTCAATTTGAATACAGCTGGATATTTTTTAATTTTCTTTCCCATTTAAAGGATATATGCTATAATTATTTTCTATGATAAAAGTTTTATATAATTTCATCAATTAGTAAATTTTCTTCTGTTTAATTTTCTTTTGTTTAAAACGACTCAAATGACTGCTTTCAATCAAACAAAGTAAATGTGTCTTTGATCAAAATTTGACTCTTTCTTTTCAGGAGTGTAACAAATGTAAAGTTATTTTATAAGCATTTTACTTATGTATTTTGTGTCTCAATTGAGAGAAAGATAAGCATCTGTTATAAAGCGTATTTTATTCTAAACGTTACTTTTTGTAATATTTAGAATTTAAGTGCAGATTTAAAAAGTTTGTAAAGTTGTGAAAATTACAACTTGCTCTATCTAATTAATGATTATATCAATAATTCATCTTTTGATTAGTTTTCTGGCATTGCATTATAAATACCCATGAAGTTAATCTTAGGCATTTAAATAGTATTTTGTGCTCATAATTATTTTACTTCGAGTGCAGTATTTATTTTACTCTGAGGTTAAAATTATTTGTTTCCAAAGTTAAAATAATGTGATAAATATAAGAATAGTTAACTTACATTATTATCTTAATCTTATATTATTCTGGCAGTCAATGACATAGTAAAGTGTGGTATAACAAAATAGTCTAATTGTTCTATTTAAACAGGGTGCGTAGCATTTTTAAAAAGTGCTTAAAGGTTCTTAATTTTGATTTGCTTTTTTAAAAACTCTTAAAGGTGCTTTTTTAATTCTGGGTTTATAAAAAGTGCTTAATTTTCTATCTTTTAAAAAAAGATTTTTTTTTTGTCTTGTCCATTGCCGTTCTAAATTACAAAAAATGCATGATTTTCACAATTTTCTCCGCAATATTTATCAGAAACTAGTTATTTTATCATGATAATATAAAGTTTTTAAAAATGCTTTTGAATTTTATTGATTTTATGTTTATAAATTAGGAACTTTAAACAATAGAAAAAATAATTGTTTTTGCTGCACAGATCCTAATTATGAATTTTTTTTGGAAAGTGACTAAGAATATTTTATGAGTGCTTAAAAAGTACTTAAAAGGTGCTTATGTTTTGTTGAAAAATCTGGCTACGCACCCTGTTTAAAGTACTTTGAGGTTAAAATGATCGATTTGTAAGGTTGAAGTAACATAACTCATTAGGTTAACCTGGCAATAAGTGACAATAAAGATTTCAAATAGTCCATTTGTCCTATTTAAAGTTAAGTGCATGGAGGTTATGTTAATAAATATTACACAACTTTTGATTTGAGAAAGAAAAATTACTAATTTCTCTCCTATAAACTATATTACATATGTCTTTTGCTCTTAAGGATTTTTCTTAAGGAAAATGCTTATAAACTTTTAATTAAATTTAATCATGCTTTGCTGTATCCAAATATAATCCAATTTTAAAAAAATACCTAAATATGCTTATACTTCATAGAGACTTCACATCATTATAGACCTAAAAATTTAAATTTTTAGATAGTAGCCACTTTTTTGTCAAACTTTATGAGTCTGTGACTGTTATCGGTAGGTCCTTTTCATTTCACCACTTTTTTTCTAACGTATTCTTTTTATTCAGATTAAATTATATTTTTAAAAAATATCATATTTGAAATAATTTACGTCTGTAAAAAGTTAACTCAGCTTTATAATATAATGATGCTACAAAATCCAGATAAACATACTGACTTTAAGAACTTAATTTAAAATCTTTTGGGATGGTAAAATACATTTAATGTATACATTACAACTTTGAAATATGTGAATTATTGAGGAACTTTCCACTTCAAATTGATGAATTTTGAGGGCTCAAAATTTTGAATGGAAACATTACACATCTTACTGAAAATTCTGTCATCCAGAGTCTATTTCTGTACTTTAATGATTCAGTTTTTTTTTTAAAAAAAGAAAGAAAAAAAGATGGGAGAATGTGACCAGTTGTTTGTTAAATTTAAATTGCCACTATTTTTTGTTGACTCACCATGTGGTGAGTAATTATTTTCAGGCCTACTTCAGAATATATATAAGTTCAATTTCTTTTAGCTGTTGATCGAAGCATTACTGCGTCTCTTACCGATGCTAGAGATGCTCTTATCAACGTCTGTTTGGATGTGTTAGGAGTTTTTAAGTCAACCATGTCAGGAAATGTAGCAGGTGCTCTTATGTCACCATTTTCAACTCGTTTGATACCTATGTTCATTTTAGCTTTATTGAAACATGTGAGTACATTCTTTTTATTATTTAATTATTATTATAGTGTAAAAAGTGTTGCCATTCTTTTCAGTATTTAAATATATAATTTTTTTCAGGTGGCCTTTAGGACTGGTGTTAGCACTAAATTAGATGAAAGAGTTTATGCTATGGACCGTATGAAAACTTTACCCTTAGTTTATTTAATGAAATACATTTATCCTACTTTATATCCTGTACATGCTTTAGATGATAAGGTATGTTGATTTTTATAAAATAAGCTTTTTTAAAGTTATTTTCAGTCTTAATTTCTTTTCAATAAACTAAATAAATCTTAACCTTGCATTTCAGCTTCAAGAAGTAAAATTTTAGTTACGTCTCTAATGCTAATTTTAGGGTGTAATAAATATTTGTTTAATTTCATCACTAAATCAGTTTTGCTCTTTCTTTTCAGCCTAAGTTTTCTATTGTAAAACTTATTTCTTGAACAAGTTTGCTATTAATTTAGTTAATAAAATCATTGGTTTTCAACATGAAAGTTCGACAAAAAACTATTTTTAGTTATAAAAAACTAGTTTTTACAAAATGGAGTTAATCATTTTTGGTCACCTTTTATTATCTTATAAGTAAAAAATTATGCTATGTATCTAAGTGCTATGTTTTGTAATAGATTAATTAGTGTTTAATAATCATTAGTGCTTATATTATGTATTTAGCAAAATATGAAAGAAGAATGAAAATGTTTTTTTTTTTTTAGTAATGGAATCTAACCTTTTTTAAATATTGAAGTTAATTTATCTTTTATTACATAGTAAAACATGTTAGCACAAGTATTTTAATACATTTGGTGCTATTCTAATTTTTAATGACTGAATGCTGTTTGAATTAAGAATTTGGTTCCTTTTTATATTTATGATATAACTATAGTGTATTATGTCAATTATATGTCATTTAAAATCTTATTTTTTTAAAAAAAAATTTAGAATGCTATTCACCAAGATGATGATGCCATTATTCCACAACCCCCTATTCTGCAATTATCTAGTGAAAAAATTGATCGTCATGGAGCTTACATACTTGATACATTAGATGTCTTATATTTATATATTGGTCGAGCAATCAATGACCAGTTTTGCACTTCTGTGCTTAATGTATCTAACTTTAGTGCCATTCCAGAAGATATGGTAAGTAGAATGTTAAGATTTTGCACACTTTACAAACTAACTATTTTTAACTCAAAATGTAATCAAGGTTGGAAAAGCTTTAGAATTTTTTTCATACCCTTCTAGGCATGTTTATTTACCCAATATGTGCCTCAATGATACCTTTGAGAAACATCTTTTTAAATGCATGTAAACAAAAACCTATTATTGTACTTATTATTAATTTATTGAAAACATACAGTAACAAGATAAGGTTAACATCTATATGAGAATTTAAGCATATATGAACCAGATACATTTGTACTTTATTTTTTGTAACAAAATAAGAAAGAAAATGTGATTATTAAATAGGAACAAAAATAGTTGTAACAAACAGGAGTTGGAATGTTTTAAGCAAACTTGACATATAAAAAAATGTGTTTTGATATCTGTAAATTTCATTCAAGATTTGAAACATATGGTAAGAGGATATACTCTTCTAACTGAAATTGGTAAAATTTATGTTTTATCTAACATAATTTATTTTATTATTTTTATTTCCCTTTAGCAATTTTTGCACCTTTTTTTTGTAGTTTGAGTATGTAGGGTCAAAAAGTTAAAAGAAGAAATGCTTTTGCGTGCCCTGGGCATGTTGGGCTGCATTGGTTATGAGTCTGGCATTAGTTTGTAGGTTATATAAAATTTAATTACATTTCTTTGCCTATTTTTTTGTCAAACACGAAAATTATTTGAAATATATATTATTTTTTACTGAATCATTTTCTCAACAATGGGCTAAAAAAGCTTATTTTTAAATTGTAATAGTATTTGAATTTTAATAACATTTTTAATATGCACTTGTAATTATTTTAAGCAATTTTGTAAGTTATTTTAAATGTAAAAGCAAGTTTATTTTTTTTATTTTTTCCGAAAATAAGAAGTTAATTTTGTTATAATTTTTTTATTGAAATTGTAAAAGCCTATTTATATCTTATTAAATCATTGAGTTAGACTATATTCGATCCTTAAGGAACAACTATTTTTAACAAAAGTGGTAATATATTTGTTTGTTAATAAGTGTTGAAAATTTTGAAGGAGAAAATTTTGTAAGCCATTAAATTAATAAGACAAGCCATTGTAAAATTAAACTATCATTCATTAGAAGCTATAATTAAACACATAGAAATCATGATTAATTTTTTTTTAATTATGTGATAAGTAAAAATATAATAATTCTTTAATAGCTGTTATCCATACCTCAGTCATTAATTGAAAATTTCATTTTGGACAACTAAATTAAATCTAAATTTACTAAATTGATTTATAATTATATTAAAGAAATTCAAAATATGACCCAAAACAACTGCAGATTTCTCTCAAAAAATAAATTTTTATTATTTTTTTTAATGATGCTAATTCATTTCATGGAAAAGCTGAATTACTATAAAAATGTGTTTAGAATTTGTGTGAAATACTAAGTTTAATACAGTTTTGATCACATTTTTTTCTGCCAACACCTTTCCAACTGCTTTGCTAATATATGAAGTTTCTGTAATGTTGTAAATATTTGACTTCTTTAAAATTCTATTTCAGCTGATTTCGTTTAATTTTGTATTTTGCCTTGCAAAATGACATACTTTTGAATAATGTAAAAATTTGTATACCTTACAGTTCAAAAATTGTAATTTTTGCTTAAATGGTTTGCAATGAAAAGAAATAATGGAAAATGCAAATATACTCGATAAAAAATTTTAATTTTGATGCCTGAAGTTTTTTGAAAAAAAAAAAAAAAATTTGGAAGATTTTTTTTGAGCATTTTTCTTTTTGGAATATGTAGGCATTTAAAGTTTGTTACTGCTGATAGTTGTTATTTTTTAGTAATTAAATTTTTTTTTGTGTGTGATTTCTAGATATCTTTACCAGAGTTACCAACTCCAGAATCTGAAAGAATGAGAAATTTCATTATGTGGCTTCAGGATCAGAGGCCATTTCATAGTCCCATCAAAATAATCAGGTATGAGGTTGTTTAATTATAAAAACACTTACTATTTTGTGCAGTATTTCGAATATGAAGTGTTTTTATTATTAAAAAAAGAAACACTTGTATTGTATAAGTTACATGTAAGTTTGTCGTTGACTCAACATGTTTATGTAGTTAACATGAAAACATTTTAATTAAATTTTATGTTCTTTATATGAATCAAACATTTTTAAAATTGTTAAGTAAATTACTAATATTTTATCAGCTTCACAAAAGTACTTTGTTTTTGCTCTTATCTTAAATTGTTTATTAATTTAGTGGTTAAATGAAGCATTGGGAGGAGTCTGTAATTTTTTATAAAAATTGAAATAATGTTGTTCATATAAATTCACAAGATTTTATCATACCTATGTGATTTATTAATTTGTTGTGAAACTTATGAAAAATGTTTTGTTTGTTATGCCAAAAGCAATCTGTTAGAGTATATGACAGTTTTAATTACATGAGGGGATAGTGTGAAATGTTAAAATTTTTGATGTTTTCTCATTTTTTTAATATAATTTATGCTTTTACTTTCCAAGGTCTTTTATTATTCTCCTCAAAATGTTACAATATGTGGTCAGTAGGACAATACTATCCTTTATAAGTTTGAACGTTTTCAATTTTGTATGAAATAACATTGTTTTTCATAGTTTTCTTGGAAGATTTACATTTCTTTAGATGAACTTTTCAATCAAAATTTTGTATGATTGTAGCTGAATTTCAATGATGCATCAATTAATATCTTCTTTCAATACATGGTTCTTTCAAGAATGGATTTTTAACAAAAATTTTTAAAAAAATTTAAAGATGTTAAAAGAACTGTGTTGAGAAATTCCCTAGAAAAGATCAAGGCCCTTCCCTGGACTGTTGTGCCAATGATGAGGAAGTTGCACAGTCTAGGTGGCCCAACCATGTCTTGAAACTTACTGTAGATTACATTATTATAGTATAATGAACAATCTTCCTCTCCATGTAACACAAATATGGGTTAGTTTCATCAAAAAGTCCTCCATGAAGGCAAATTTCTCCCAATGCTTGATCCAGGACATCCCTTGTCTTCTGGATTGGGTTCAAAATTACAAGGCTATGTAGTTGAACATCAGTAGTCGTAAACCCAAATTTGGTTCGGTTGTTCAATGACGGTTATAAAATAAAATTATACATGCGTCCCAAAATCCACAACAAACAGTGACAGATTAATTTAAAGTATGTGTTTTCATTACAGTACACACTGGTGGTTCTGCCTGTAGAAGATAGTAATTTTTTGTCCTTCCAAATGGTCATGCACATAGAAAACCTCATTTCATTTTGTTCCTACAAATGGTCCTACACACAAAAAAGCCTCTGGTTTTTTTTTTTTGCACTGAAACACCCATATAGAATTAACTTGGAGGAAAGAAAATAAACTTTTAAAACAGCTTTCTATTTGAAGGCTTGGGCAACAGTTGTATAAAAAAATAGTATGAATATTTGGAAGCAGTGAAAAATGAAATATTGAAACTGCTAGTGGATTGACTGTATAATTTTTGTAATTCAAATGCTATCCATTACATATCTGTGGCTCAAGCGTGATGCCTTGTTATATCAAAGTTTTAATTGTGTTATTAAATTAAAAAAACTTGACTGTTTTATTAAATTATTTTCTTCAAAATTTAATTCAGCTGTCCTTTTTGGGACACTGTATTATGTATTCTCATAATATATATGTATGCATAATAAATTAAATTCTATTTCTTTCATTTCAGGGAAGACAGTAAAGAAAGGTACTTATTCTTACAATACATGCTTGATGATAGGACAGAATCATTATTTTCCTATTATGAGTTCCTTCAGCATATAAGACAGCAAATATCCAAGTGATGAAATATGTTTGCATTGTGCCTGTGTTTTCGATTATCTAAGAGCTCTTTTGAAAAGATAACTGTTACAAATTCTGTGAATAATCGTGAAAAAAGATGGAGGCAGCCATTATTTCAAATGTTATATCTGTTTTATGCAATCTCTGTGGTCCAAGAGTGGTGGTGTCTTGCTCTATCAAAGTTTGTGTTGCACTAGTAAAAGTGTACATAAAAGGCTGTCAGTAACAAAAAAGAGTGCTCAATACCATAGTGCAAAAGCAAAGCAGGTCTCTGCAAAATAACAGATTGTGTTTTCAGATTATTTTATACTTTTTTTGTCTTGTTGAACATTTTTAATGTACGTTGATTATAGTTTAATGAACAGTTTTTATTAAGAGCTAATATCTCTTAAAACTGTGATTGAATGATAGTTTTATCTTTATTTTTTAAAAAAATTGCATCTATGTTAATTGCAATTCCACACTCCTCATTTTTTCCTTGAGAATATTTAATAGCTTGAAGCTGAAATTCTTTTTTTTTAGCTGCAAAAGGAGTGTTTTGTATATCAGTGGTGAAAAATGGATAGAATGTTTTAGATATTGTATATAAGAATACATATGTAAATTAAATTATTGATGAAATTTTTATCTAATTTATAAACTCTTTTTTTTTTCAAAAATTCACATTTGAGAGGTCGCAATTAGCAAAGAGTGATGTTACAATCGAAAAATTGTTCTACAAATTATCTGTGATTGTACTTCTGGATGTTTTGAATTAAGGTGAAATGAAAATCTTGGTTATGATTTCAAAACCTATTTCTATGCAAGCAAAGAGCAAAACTGAACTTTGATATTTACTTACAAGCATAGTCCCCATTTAAACTATTGGAACCACTTATTAAGAATACTTGTTACTTTCTAAAAAAATCTGTGAACATTGTTCTGTATAAAAATTTAAAAGTGCTACTTGACAGTTGTAAACTATTATTGTAGTTGTTTATCTGTTCTGGTTTGTTCTTTGAAAAATGTCTTTTTGCACCAAAGGGAGAAAAATAAAGTTGCCTTGTGTTTAATTTTAAACAAATTGTTACGTAATTATTAAAATAAAAGGTGATGGTCTCACTGAATCACTTTTCTCTGCTTGAGTTACTAGTTTATTATCACCCCAGCTGCTAGAGATATGCATTTTTTACCCTGCATTAAATAGATTCTACTATTTTAAAGAGCCCTAGTGATCTGTCTTTCTTTTATATTTGTTTCAAAACAGTAGGACCTTGATTATTTAAAATAAATGAGGGTTTTTATTAAAAAATTTAAACTAGTCTCAAGTCTTTTTATGTTAATATAATAAAAATTAAAAAAAAGACATTTAAGTAATTATTAAAATAAAAGGTGATGGTCTCACTGAATCACTTTTCTCTGCTTGAGTTGCTAGTTTAAGATCACACCAGCTGCTAGAGATATACCTTTTTTTCCTGCAGTAAATACAGATTCCACACCTTTAAAGCACCCTAGTAATCTGTCATTCTTTTATTATATTCGTTTCAAAACAATAGGACCTTGATTATCCAAAATAAATTTGGATTTTTATTATAAAATTTAAACTAGACTTGAGTCTTCATGTTAATATAATAAAAATTTTAAATGAGATGTTTAAGATGCTTTGAATTTCTGTTAAAAAAATTTTTACAGTAACACTCCAATATTTTTCTAAAATTGAGATAAAATATTTATGTCCAATACAGCAATTTAGATTAGTGGTTCAAAAAAAAAAAAAATTTCTGCTATGGAATCTGAAATTATAGATTTTCTTTCAGTAGGACTACAATGTTCAATAAAATTTTTATTAAAAACAAGCAATTAACTAAACAAATTAAAAGTAATACTAATTACTTTGAAAATGTTTAATGTAAAGAATGAATATTTTTAATGATTTCTCTATAATAATCTTAAAATTAAGTTACTTGTCAGCTAAGTTTACTTTAAAGTAAAGTTTTCAGTCAAGCTTTTGTAAACGAAAGTGTTTGTAAATGTTGGAGAATTGTTATCAGGGAATCATATTTACTTTTGGTCACATTTAGTTTTAGTTTGAAATGAAAAGTTCTATGTGGGGTACCAATGTTATTTATTTTATTTTATTTTTATAAAAACATGTCCTTTTTAAAATTCATTTTTTAAAAAAAAAAAAAAAACATTCTATTTCTTTTTCCAGTTTGTAAAAATAATCAAAATAGTAAATAATTGTTTATTGATAGCAATATAATTGTTTCAAATCTCATTTCTAGTATAAAAAAAGTCTAAATCTTCCAAACACCTGTAACTCTTCCAAGAAACACTTTTTCAGAGATTTATATTACATTTTCACAAAATTGAATCCAGAACAATATATACCTATGCAAATTATTTAGTATCTTAATCATTAAAACACATTATTTTTCTTCATAAACTTTTAAATTTGGGCATATAATTTTAAGTGCTCAGTTGAATGTGTGAATGAAAAGGTTATACCATGATATATATATATATATATATATATAGTTGCTTGATTTCAGAATTTTTTAAAGAGATAATCATTTTTTGACTTCAATTATTTTAAGATTATTGATTATTTTAATATATTTGATTTTAATATGAAATTTTTTTAAAATCCAGCTGTCAAAACTTAACTTCATACACACACACATATGTATATTATCGTCTTTCTCTGCTGTATGCTATTTTCCAAAGATTAAAATTTTGCCTCTCCCACCCTTTAATTTTGTACCAACCAACGGAAAAAAACCTGTTTAAAATTTGACTGGAGTCAGAAATTTACAAAAGAACCTTCAATTGCCCTGAAGTTGGAGCACTTATTTTTAAAATTAATAACTATGGTTTTTTAATAATCCAACAAGTTTAACAAGAGAACCACAATAAATGATTTATATCAATCCAAAAATTTTTTCTTTCTAAAAGTGGATTTAGTAGCAAATGAGTATCTTTGACTTTCTACAGCAAAGATCTGTTAAATACATTGTTTTTCATTTTCTTTCAAAAGAATATTGTATTCTCACATTAGTTTTTTGCAACATCAATATGCAACATCATTCCGGAATTCAAGGAAATGTTTGCTTGTATAAAATCTTTAAAATGTTTTCAGCAAGGATTTACCTCTTAATGACCGACTGATGGAGAAAGAAGGGCTTCCTATGACTAGTATGTATACAAGATGTAATACGAGAAACTTATATTGAGGTCATGTTTCTGTAATCTTGGGCTGCTAGAGTCAAAGTCTTGTTTCATACATGATAACCTGCTGTGGTAAGAGATAATTGCTTGATCACTTATATCCGATTACGATCATATCTTGGAGGGGTTAAAAAAGTCTAAAACCTGTGGTTTGCAAAGAAAGAAAATCAGTTTGGTATAAAATGTCTCTCTTTTGATGATTCAAGGGAGTTACCTCAAATATGCTAATTAATAAGTGCAGACAATGTTTTAAGTTATGAAATCAGACAAAACGTACTTTCTTTCAATAAACATATTTTTTTAACGGATTTGGATTACCTTCCTCCGAAATATAGAGTATAGCTGTAAACTGGGAAATTTTGGTCAGGATAGCGATCCAAAAGAATTGAAGCGAATTGAAATTTTTTTTAAACTCAATTATTAAATTTGTTTGACCAAAAATAATTCCATTCAAAAAATAATTTTTAGTAAATGTTTATTATTTTATTTATAGTAAAATAATTTTAAATTGTAAGATATGAAAATTTTTTTAAACTCAATTATTAAATTTGTTTGACCAAAAATAATTCCATTCAAAAAATAATTTTTAGTAAATGTTTATTATTTTATTTATAGTAAAATAATTTTAAATTGTAAGATATGCAATTTTTTACATTAATTGAAAGTATCTAATTTTACAAAAGCAAAATACAAAATTTGAGCAAAATCGGTTGAATAGTTTCTGAGAATTTTAGAAAAATCATTGACTTAAAATTCGACAACAAGAGTAACAAGATGCTAACTAAAAATTCTTTAAATTCAAATTAAGCTTGCAACAGTAGTATTTTTTAGCATAAACCATCTTTAAAAATTTCTTTGTTATATCTGATATCTTGTGAAATCAGGGCTAACAATAAACAATTTCACATGTATGCTCTTGAATCAAATTGTAAAAGTTTTTACAATTGGCAGTTGAAATCTAATTTTTTTTTGAAAAAAAATATATGAAGTCTTGCCAGCTAAAATTAAAATTTTTTTTACCTAAATTCTAATTTCACAATTTTGCTCTATGAAACCTATACTATTTAGATATGTTGATAACCCAGATTCAAAACCTGCTAATTGCTATGTAGACAAGTACAGGAAATGGGAAGAGGAATTTCAAACTGCATAAAAAGACACATTAATTAAGAATTTTTCTTTTTTTTTTAAAAAAAATGAAATGTTTAAGATTGAAAATTAAAATTAGTGTAAAGAACTCTTGTTAAAACTTAAGAGAATCTTGCTTCTTTTTTTTCCTTCTGAAATGTGTTGGAATTGATTTTCAAATTTTACTATCACTGCCAGTCTTTGTGGATTAAGCTATGTTTCTAAAAATGATTTTTCTCTTCTGTAATTGCTATGAAACTTTTGAGCACAGAATTGAACAGATTAGATTTTTACTGAAATTCACACTCCTAACTCCATGCTATTTTTGCATGGAGAGCTTCAAAGAGTGTCATATTTTGAAAATGCTGTACACTTTTTTGTTAACTGTTTTGTCTGTTGCTGTCTAGTTTTACACATCAGTGCGCCTAAAATATAAAATGTGGTTAACTCTTTCACATGTGTGAAAAGCAGCTTATTTTGATGTTTAATTAGCAAACATTCTGGTTTTAATCTGTAAGGTCAGGTTTTTTTTAAAAATTTATTCTATAACATATTCTATATATTGAACAGCTGACTCTATTCCAAGCTTATGACTATCAATCTTCATCTCTAATAAGCCTTCATCTCTAGTAGCCTTGTTAATTTGAATCGAACCCTGAAGATGAGGGAACAACGGGATCAAGTGTTGTGACAAACTAGTCTTCGTGGAGAGCTTGTATAGAACTAGCTTGCATTAGCGAATATTCAAGGTCGGTTTATAGTTAACTTAACCATGTCACAAAATTAAAAATAAAGTGTTGTTTCTTATGGGGAAATAATATAAATAATTTATGAAATGAAAATTATATAATATATATGAAAATTTAAAGTTTTACTAAAAGCTTTAGCTTTAATATTCCAGAAGGATAGGCTGAGTCTTATATCATTAATTTTTCTTGAGGTACTAATTTTTTATTTCATAAACTATATGAATAATTATCAGTTTTATTAAAAAAAAAAGTTATTTATTTTTTATTCAAGTTTGAATTTCCTATGCTTGCAATCAATTCTCATTTGTGTCGCTGAAATGTGATGAAAATTTTAATAACTTGAGTGTGTGGTTATGACACAAATTAGTACTGCAAAGAATTATTTTTTTAGCATTGATCAACAAATTTAAGTTTAGTATTTTTTTTTTTTAAATTGATTTTTTTTTTGAAGAAATATTTTTTACTTTGACTTAAATAAAAAAAGGTTTTGATATATTTTAGAATCGTATTTTTATTTATAATTTTTATTTAGCTAGGTAAAATCTACAAGAGATTACTTTAGGATTCTTTAAATTAAAAAATTAAAATTCCATGTGGAAAAAAAAAATTTGTATGATACAAAAGTGTTACTTATCGACTCCAAACATAATTTTCTTTTTACATAAACTTGACAAGTTTATTAAGAAGCGTGATGGCATAACTCATTCTTAAAAACAATTTGCAATCCAAAATACTTTACATATTGTAGTTGAATTTAATCCAGGTTTCCCACTCCTCAGGCAAAATTTGGAAAACTCTGAGGATTTAAAAAAAAGCTTTCTAAAAAGGTTGCTTAAAATTTGGAAAAATTTTTAATACATACATGGAGAAATATTTACCTGTAAGCGTTTTTTGTTCTCTTTTTAATGAAAAATTTTTATTAAAAAGGTCATAACTTTTGATTTAAACCTATAAAAATTTTCTCTTCTCGTAAAATTTGTAAAAATATATATTTGCCGTAGCTCAAATATGCGCGTAAAAATATATATTTGCTATAATGCTCAAATAATTTTTTATGTTGCAATTATTACTTCAGTGTAGATTGTGATTAATATCTTTAACTAAAGGTAATAGTTTTTAATTTTTTCTCTATTTAGTGGTTAGTGAGAAAGTCTTTTTTAAGGGATTACTTATAATTCAAGAAGTGTATTAGTAAATGGATATGTCATGCTATTTTATGATATAAAGCTACAATATATCTGGAGCGATTAGTGGTTTTGCATTTTAACTCAATTTTTCAAACCTTACTTAGAGTTTTTTTTTTTATCTTAAAATCATATCTTTATATGCTCTTAATTGATATGCTACATATACTATTTTTTAATATTAGAATCTGGAAAATATAGGGCATTTTTTTCTTTCCAGAAGAGATTATACCTCGTTATTAAATATTTATTTTTTTAAATTATCGTTTTTGTTAAATTAGATAGTTTTTAATGATATAAAAAATTTAATCTTTGTATTCTATCTGTACTCAGCAATGAAGCAAGTCTTATTTACAAAACTTTTTAAAATTATTTCCCAGGAATAGTTTTCAGAACAATGATTAATCTGGAAAGATCAATTGAAAGTGTGGGAGAATTAATACTTTGAACCGTTTAAGGAAATGACATAGATTGATGGCAATTGTAACTTAAACTAAATTTTATTCAAGAATTTATTTTCCCCCTTTCTTTATTCAATTCAGAATAAGTAGTTAATGGTGTTTTAAAATTTATACTCCTTTTACCTAGCCAAAGAATGATAAATGAGTATTTTTTTTTTTTTTTAAAAAAAATCTATAACTGATAAAACATTTTTTTTTTTAAATTTTCTAAAAAGTAGAAACGTTATATATATATATATTTATTTAAACTTAACCACCTATGTTTTATTCTAAATTTATTTTTCTTACTTTTAAATAAACTTCTTATTTCGATTTTTTTTTTTTTTTAAATCTTGATTGCACCGTATTTTGTATATGAGAAAAGCTATGATACCAAAAGATGTCTTGAGATAGTCCAAAACTGATGGTGAAAATTATCATATGTCATATAGGGTGTAACTTCAGCAATATGTCCTGTTGCAGGATTCACAATGAACTTCCATGCTGTTTTATGAAGTTGTTTATTATGTCTTGGAACAATAAATTGCGCTCCATTTAGGTAGTTCTTAGCCCTGAGTGAGATACTGAAGCTTAGACTTTTTCTTTGGGGTCAGGTCTGGTGATCTGGCTGGTCTCTAACTTTTAAAAATCTTCGTTTTCAAAGTGTCCCTGTGTGAATGCTTTTTTTCATCCATGAAAATAACCTGAAGACAAACATCGCTCCTGAACAATCATATAAGAACCTTCATATAACAGGAGAGCCCGTTTGAACTGATTTATAAACAGGTGGCCTATATTCTTTCCACCGTTGAGTCCCGTTTCTGTTTGAACAATGGTTCTCGACGTGCTCATATATGGGCCCCATAATATGATGGAAATAGATCGATATGCAGTGCCGGATTAAGCGTACGCGGGGCCCTAGGCCTTTCAAATTTTTTGGGGCCCTTTAATTACATTTTTTTTCTCGTATATTTTTTATTTATTCAATTATAAAAGTATTTATATATCTTTTCATTTAAGAAAGCATATTTAAAATAAATAATAATAATATAAATTTTACTTTATTTTGTTGAATTAGAACAAAAAAATAATCATAACATTTTATAATCATAACATATATATTTGAAATAGATTTTTTTTTAAATTATTGTTTTTCTTAATTTTTTTAAATTTATTTTCAAAAAATCCATTTTAAGGGGGCCCCTAATCATTGGGGGCCCCAGGCCATGACCTAATGGGTAATCCGGCACTGTCGAGATGTTAGGTTTCGGTCGGTGTGATAACGGATAGTTGCATAGACCTGCATATTCTCAAAGAATACACCGTCACTTCTTTGAAATGAAATCATAGAGCATCATATGTATGATAGTTGCGAGGGGCTTTTGTTTATCAGTTCATTTTTTGAAGATGGTAATTTCATACTGACTGGATTCATGCGCGCAGAATGAATTCAGTATGCAATATCAATATGGCATGTTGCTCATCAACATGCCAAATTTATTGACTTAATTAAGATCGTTTCAGTTTGTATGTCTGAAGTCTTTGCTAAACAAGTTAAATATTTCATGATTATGTTCCTTTTTTTTTTTTTTTTTGTTTAGTTTCAAGCAATGCGAGTTTAATTTTTTTATTATATAATTCTCTCTCTCCATATGCATAATATATATATGTTACTGTAAATGACCGAAATTAAGAGAAGTCGACTTTCACCGCTGAATCTCAACAATCACATAGTCGCTTTGGCGAATGTCCAAAATATTTGTTATATCCGATTTGATAATTTATGCGTTGATATTATATTTATTGTATATTATAATATCTGCTGAGAATAGATTAGGAGAAACAATGTTTGGAGTACCGGTTTAATGCATACTGGGCAGTGGCACTAGGCCTTAAAAAACATTGATGTAGGGTATACCGGGCAAATGTATGCTGGGCAGTGGCACTTAACTATATATATTTCCTAACATGATATAACCTAGTATATATTTCGGACATTTACCAAAGCGACTGTGTGATTGTCAACATTCACCCGTGGAAGTCAACAACCACCAATATCGGTTATTCACAGTTATATATATATATATATAGTCAAACCCCGCTTGAGTGAACTTTCAAGGGAACGAAATTTCAGTTCACTATAAACGGGAGTTCGCTATATCTGTTCAGACAATTTAACTAATGGCCCCAAACTCCTCCTTTTATTACACAATAATTAAATAAATGACTGAAAAATATGTCGTAACAAAAAATGTGTTAACTTTTATTTTTATTGAAAATACCGGCTTGATTACATCCATTTTCAATTTTACTGTTTATGTCCATTTTATCTTCAATGAAGAACGTTTTACGTTTACTGCTCGCCATATTTTAATCTGCGACTCTTATTTGCAGGATTCTTTAACTGAACTGAGAGTAAGAACGAGTTGAAACTAGGGCCTTATCATCACAGAGTAGTGTCTATCCCTTTGGCCATTAATGAATAACTACGCAATCTAACTCTCTCTCTGATAGGAAATAAATATTGACCCCACTGGTTCCTTACAGGAGCAACATCTGCTGGTGTTGGCCTTTGTTTAGGGATGGGAAAAAATGCTTATTGCTATATTCCTTGCTATATGTGATTTTAAAAATCGGTATGTATTTATTTTGAAGTAGAAATTTCAAAATTATTATAAAAAATGAAGGGAAAAAACTAGTCAAAGACATAATATCCGATTTCCTCTCTTTTTTTATTTGGTTACTATATCCACAAAAAATTACATTACACGTGTATAGCCACTCACGGGCTCACTATAAACCGTGTTCACTATAGTTATATTATGTTTATATATATATATATATATATATATATATATATATATATATATATATATATATATATATATATATATATATATGTAATATCCGTGTTACATCACTGATATTTTTAGTTGACTTTAGTTCAATTTAATATAAATCATAGTCGTTAAATTCTAATCAAGCTTTATTTAGATGACAATTGGTGACAACAGAAGTCTCACCCACTCTCCCAGCTGGAGGGGGGGTGGACTAACATCCAGACAGTAGTGGCGAAACTTAGGTTGACAACATCGTACAGCAAAAAGTCACGCTAAAACAATTGTCCTGCATTATATACTATTAATCCAAAGGGGTGAAAAGGGCAGTCATTACATTCCTTGTATTCCTACATCTTAAGGAAAATCATTTTATGCTTCCTAATATGGAAGTGACAGAGGGAAAGATTTTAAACATAACTCCTCCTTTGAAATATAAATCTAATGATTATTCAATGCATGTTTTCAGCC
This sequence comes from Parasteatoda lunata, assembly GCA_949128135.1. NCBI lineage: Eukaryota > Metazoa > Arthropoda > Arachnida > Araneae > Theridiidae > Parasteatoda > Parasteatoda lunata. The sequence continues at coordinate 102,647,196 of OX421971.1, forward strand.
TTGAATTCCCAAAATAGAATATGTCTACGCTTATTCTTTAACAAAGACATTTTATGAAAACGAAAGAGTTTTAATTCTTTTATTAATACAAAAATATTATAAATTTTGTATTATATATATATATATATATTAGTTCTTTATTTTTTATGTCATTTGCAATATGTTGAAAAGGGCATTTCAAACCCAGTTTAGAATTAAGGTAAAGAAATCAAAATATCTTTAAGGCTGACATGGTAACATATTTTTAAGCAACGCTGTTGTTTCACAAATTCAATTTTCCCTTTCTTAGAAGGGTTTCTAAGAAATCAACAAAAATTTTCTCAATTTCCAAAATCCAGAGTATTTGCTTCACCGATTTAAGCTTTTTTCGACATTTATAAACTACACTCTTATCTTACTGGAATATATCTATATATATAACGCAAAAACGCTACAATTCCTAAAGCATTGTGATTCTTCAAAATGTAGGAAGCACAAATTTGCCTTTTCGTATAAACTTTCGATTGCGTCTAGCATACTAATAAAATGCATTTTGTATCGTCTATTTTAGAAAGTAAAAAGCTACTATATCGCATGGCAAAGAAGGGGTTACAACATTTTGTTTTTTTCAAGTAATGTTTTCCCAAAATTTGAATATATATTGCTGGGTTTTGCAGAAAAAACTACGGCAAAGTAAGATATTTGGATTAATCCTACATTAATATCGTATTTTATTTTATCTAGATGAAATGTTCTGCGCTTGTTCAACTTTAAAATGTCTTATAGAATTAATCTGATGTTTTTATACAGAATTTTGATACCGCCTAAATGAGTGACACAGCATTTATTGTTAAGATTACTGATTGTAATAATTAAGTATTCTTTATAATTAAGTATTCTTTATAATTAAGTATTCTTTATAATTATAGAGGATGTTAAGGAATACATTGGTCCCTATACTTTTAATGCTTATTAAAATATCACTTTCAAATAAATAAATAAATATAAAAATATTACTACTTATTGAAATATATCAATCAAAATTTCTATTAACATCTAAACATGCTACGAGTATAATATATTTACAGCTTGGTAAATACTCTGGTAATTATTAGTTCTCTAAATATTCAAGTCAAAATAATAAACAATTCAAGATATAATTAGAAAAAGTGCATGTTAAATAAAATTAGAAAACCATTTTGAAAATAAATAAAGCCGTTTTAGAGTTTAAAAAAATATTTTTTACAGTGGTTAGTCGATTAGTTTCGGATTACTTAACACCCCAGGAAATACACGTACTCCCACCAAAAATCTAGGGGAGACAGTAGAACGGGTTTTGGAGGTGCTATATATTTCGGGCTGAACTCTTACTGAAGGTTAGAAGGCAAATGAAAAGGCCTTCTCAGAGTATTTGGCCAAGATCTACACATACGAGTATTGTAGCGACTAGTATCAACCAATATCAACAGGTGGCGATATCAAGGAGTTTGACGTCATTCCTTTTCCTCTACGAGGGGGAACGCCACAGACTTTCCTGCACTGGATGAGGTGAGAGCTGGACGCTCAGCTCTGAGGTCAGAGACTTTTCACACACGTCAAAGATTGGTGACCCGGATGTGATTTGAACACTCAGTAACACCCACCTCGCAAAAAAAACTTGACAGTAACGCCCACTTCGATCTGGTAACGCCTACTTTAATGGATACTCCACATTGAACAGTTAACTTGCTATTTGTGACTGCATTATCCACCTCCTCACGCTGTTGCTACTCACATATCTCGATTAAACACAACGTCTGCCTGCGTACACTCGACTGCTAATGGCAACACAGGAGCGACTACTACTGTGAAGTTAATACACCTTTCACATTCAGCACTCAAAATTCCGGTGACCGCTCTCCCGGTCTGTCACAAGTACAGCAACTAGTGGTATCTATACATCGAATTCTATCCCTGATAGAATTCTGGTAGGGGAGTAATGTGGCGTACGAAAATTAAACATCAATTCACTGGTATATAAGCCATGCTAACTTGAATCAATCTTGAGGTACCTTTTGATAGATGATGGTTGGCATGGTCGATAACTCCACCCCCACAGTATAATATATCTACACATTTTTATTTTGAAAAATTGACCAAATTTGAGATTTTTTTTATGATGAACAGTGTATTTCTCATAGCTTTCTTCCCGCCATGTATAAGACTATGAAAAATGCCATTGGCAATAGTTTATAAATATTATATAGCCAAATCATGGGTTCCTTGGCAAGGATCATTGAAATATCTATGTTATTTACATTTCTGTTTTTTTTTTTTTTTAACAGAATAGTGTACTCTGTTGGTGATCCATGCTCTCTAAATGGTGCATTTCTTTCCGTTATTATAAATTTATACAGTGTATTTCTCATAGCTTTCTTCCCGCCATGTATAAGACTATGAAAAATGCCATTGGCAATAGTTTATAAATATTATATAGCCAAATCATGGGTTCCTTGGCAAGAATCATTGAAATATCTATGTTATTTACATTTCTGTTTTTTTTTTTTTTTAACAGAATAGTGTACTCTGTTGGTGATCCATGCCCTCTAAATGGTGCATTTCTTTCCGTTATTATAAATTTATATATTTTTTTAAAAATGTTATTCGGAAAATATATTTTTTATCAGTTTTTGGAGTTTCTTGCTGTTGATTAAAAAAAAAAAACTTCAGATTAATTAATAAATGTTTTTTAATAATTATATTTTATTTTCATATTATTTTACTATGCAAAATTAGTTTATGCATCAAGTTTCAACAAAGGTAGTCGTCAACAGAATGGATTTGTTTAAACTTACTAAAACTAAACTAATATCACATCCCACGTACTAATCACCTGGATACATATACAATATTATTTTATCTCCACAAAATGAACCTAATTTACCTTAAAATGTTAATAAACATTTTCAAAATGAATATGCACTAAATTCCACCAACATACAACACTATATCGAGATTTCGAAGTTGTCACAATGTTATTCAATTTTATTTTAAAGCAAGCGAAACATTTAAATGCTGGTTAATTGTAACAATTTGCATGGCAAATAATCGTGTTTTCAACTTCAGGATTATATTTCGAATCATTGTTTCGATTGACGAGGAATGCAGCAAATGATTTAATTCCCACATATCGGAAATCCGTAGACCCTGATGCACTGAGATGACTGTTATGCGGGTAATTCCTTTCATTAACTTCGAAATGTTTAATGAACCCTTAACGATATCTTGCTATATCGATAAATGATGGCTGTGTTAATGAATATGCATTGATTTTAATGTATCTTTGTTAATGTGTAATTTTAATACATTCTATGAAACGCACGAATAAGTTTGTTTGACAAGGATGCATGAAAATTTGATATCTTAAAATTTAGTTATTATTATTAATAATAATTAATTAATTTCTGAATGCATCTGGTGTTTAGACAAAATCGCAAGCCGTGCATTTCGTATTCTTTCATAGTAATAAATACAAAATATAATGTGGTATTACAGTTAGTAAGATGTAATAAAAGTGAGAAACATATTTTTTTCACAATGAATACATTTTCAAGTACTTGCGTTTAAAGGTACAGGGAAGCTAGAAAAAAGCTACCCAATAAGGAACTGTAATATCTCGAAAGCCATTGTACATAAATTGTTCACAGCTAGGGAATAGACTATAGTAAAAAAACAAATTTGTTTTGAGCATACTGTAATTTTTCTTCTAAAATAAAACATATTTATTCACCCGTTTTTTTTGTCGTTTCATTTTACTTTTGGGGCGTTTCTTTCTTCCCACTGAATTTTTCTTATGTGTTTTTTACATTGATGGTTTTTAAGAGGAAGCTATTCGATGGGATAAACTTTGAATCGCAAATTTTGTTTAACCTCTATTACTAATTCAAAATTTAAAGTATGGGAAAAGTGAGTTCGGGCAAACCATGAAGTTTCAATTACGGAGAAGAAAAAAAAATAACAATTTCAAAATGCAAGCAAATCATTGAAAGAGAACTTTCCGATTGCGTAACCTTTTGTTTTTTTCTCATAATTTGTTTTCATTTGATATTTTCAAAATTTCTTTTCAGTATTTGAACTTTCATGGCTTACTCAAGGCTTGTCTAAACACACACTTTTATTTACTTTAAATTATTATGGTGGGGAAAGAGAATTTGTGATGAAAAATTTCGCCCGTGGTATAGCGTCCGCTTAAGACTAAGAGTTTTTGTCCGATATTCCCAACGCTGATGAGTTTTAAGGGCTGTTATCCGGTATTCTCTGCACATTTATTTAATACCCATCGTCTTGTATTCCCTACTCTTATGTTTTTTCAGATAAAGGGTTATTGTCGATATGTGTTTACCAATTAATAGTTAATTTTAATGCTAATCTTACTCCTCATTATGTCACGATTTCAGAGTTCCTGGTTCTGTTTGCCGTGATTTTGATATTCGTGTTTTTTCTTCCGAGAATATACATTCACTACTTGATAATAGCAATTAAAGCTAAAAGAAATTGAGATACTAGTAATATTTTCATTTCCCGGTATTCCTAAATCTGATAATTTTCATAGTTAAGGGCCACTGCCTGCCCAAAATTTCAGACTCTGAAGATATTTTACAGGTTTAGGGCTATTCGGATATATGTGTACCGATTCGCTGTTAAATGTAGTAGGAATTTTACTCGTAAGGTATATTACGATTTCAGCATACGTGTTTCTGTCTGTTGTGACTTTCATATTCACGGTTTTTTTTTAAGGAAATATACATTTATTTATTCATTTATTGCATTTTAAGTTTAAAGAAAATTACATGCTAGCAACATTTCATATTATTTTAAATGCAAACACAATAACCTCCTCATTCCTATTTTACTTGTTCAAAATATTGTCTGAGGCAAATATACGTGAATGTTAGAAAAATCACACTTTTCAATGCCTTCTATGAAATACACAAATGAGCTGGATTTTTAATGAAGGGTGTCTCTTTACAGCAAATAGTATACCATTCACTTTTCATAATACAAAAATAAACGATGCTAGGAGAAAAAGATTTAAAGTTGAATACAAGGTTGACATAAGATATCTTCGATGGCTAATTGCTTCGTATTAAGATCGTTGCGTTGAAGGAACAGAAAAGTTTTTTGGTTTTCTTCTTTTTGTAACACAGATTCACTTCAATACTCAAAAAACTTTTCGATGCCTGTCATATGTGTCTTTCGAGCAGAGAATATTATTTTAATATCATAAATTTTGAAAATTATTTTATTATTGTACATTTTGAGCATTATTTTAATATAATATATTTTGATCCATCACTTTACATGAAAGATTAATTTAAATTCAGAAAAATATTTTATTTTAAATCTCTATTCAAACCCCTAAAGCATTACTTTATTGTGGAAAACGATAGATACCGGAGAGAAAATCTGCCATAATTATACCTCTAAAAAATCTGTTTACATAGGATTAAAACCGTGGTATAGTCTGGAATTATAAAATTCTATTTTCATTACTGTGTTTCAAATAGCCATATAAGCATTCCCTTAAGACAACGTGAGTTGCAATTTTGGTATGAAAATTCAGATAATGTTTTCTTTTTTTTTTTATCTCTTTGAAGTTAGTAAAAGTATAATTTACCTTTCGTGAGGAAAATAATCCTCTTCATTAACTAGGAATATTCACGAGAATTACTTTTTAAATCTGTTTACTAAGTTAATGCTGTTGGTTAATTTTAAAATAATGAAGAGATACCTTAAACAATTCTCCTTTTATAATTTGTTTTATCATCATTTAATTAATCTATTTTACTTTTATGATTTAATTGTTATTATTATTTTTTATTTTATTGTAACATGGAGAAGAAAAATAAACGATTTATGCCTAATTCTTTCGTAAAGGCTACTCAATAATAAGTTTAATTTTATTGCTATTATTTTCATTTTATTTTATTGTTATTATTTTTGTGTAAAAAATTATGTGTATTTTTTTCTTGAAGGCTACTAAATTTTAAGAGTGTTTTTCTCCTCATTTTGTGCTACCCTAAACAATTTAGGAGTAAACAATGGTCATTTTATAATTTGTTCTATCGTAATTTAATAATTTGGGGGTTGGCGAGCGCAAGCGAGCAGATGGCGAAGCCTCCTAGTATATATATATATATATATATATATATATATATATATATATATATATATATATATATATATATATATATATATACTAGGGGGCTAAGATCCCTGTAACAAGCCCTGATCCCCAGATGTAGAATTATATTCCCGCATCTCTTAATCCAGCTGATCTTCCCTCACGAGGATGCTCTGCAGAGCATCTTAAGCAATCTAAATGGTAGGAGGGCCCAATTTGGTTGAAAGATCCACCACAGCTCTGGCTAAAAGATATTATCGATCCAGATTTGGACATTATCAACGCTGAAAGAAGAAAAACAGTAGTGACTGCCCTGATTCCCAGATGCAGAATTATGTTCCCGCATCTCTTAATCCAGCTGATCTTCCCTCACGAGGATGCTCTGCAGAGCATCTTAAGCAATCTAAATGGTAGGAGGGTCCAATTTGGTTGAAAGATCCACCACAGCTCTGGCCAAAAGATATTATCGATCCAGATTTGGACATTATCAACGCTAAAAGAAGAAGAACAGTAGTGACTTCAACAAATTTATTCAAAGGACAAATTCCGTTATATGACACTTTTACATCATATCGAAAAATAATAAGAGTAACTGCTTGGATTTACAGATTTTATCGAAACATCAAGAGTGCTACGGATGAACGAAACTTCGAAAAGCAGCTGACTATTGAAGAAATGCTATTATTGCTATAAGGTTATTAATGCTATAAGGCGCTGAAATGGTTATTATGAAGTACGTGCAGAACAGATGCCTAGCAGAAGAAACCAAACCTTGCTATACTTCATTACAAACTATAACGGATGAAGAAGGCCTTTTACGAGTCAGAACAAGAATAGCGATGAGGAAGAATTTGAGAACATTTAAGTATCCTATTGTTCTGCCATCTAACGATAATGTCAATCACTGTCTTATACTTGATAAACACAAAGAACTAAATCATGCCGGAACGCAAGTTGCAATGTCAGTTCTAAGAGAACAATATTGGATCCTCAGATGCAGAAAAACTGTTCAACGAGTGATTAAAAAATGTGTGATGTGCAGAAGATTCAGCGCTCGTCCTACAAAAGTCCTAAGTAGTCCTACCTGAAGATCGTGTACGAGAAGCATTGATTTTCGAGGTCATTGGATTGGATTTGTGCGGACCACTCCTTTTGAGGGATGGAAGCAAGAGTTGGATCGTGCTATTTACCTGTGCGGTTTTCCGATGTTGAATTAGTTACTTCACTTTCCACCGATAGCTTTCTGTTGGCATTTAGAAGGTTCATAGCACGACGAGGAAAACCAGCAACGGTTTTCTCTGACAACGGCATAAATCTGACTCGAGCGGCTGACTTCGAAAAACTAAAAGATTTTGCTACTTCTAAAAAGATTCACTGGAAGTTCAATCCTCCCTCTGCACCCTGGTGCGGTGGATTTTTTGAAAGAATGATTGGAATGCTAAAATCAATTTTACGGAAAGTCCTTGGAAGAGCAAACCTTCTCTATGAAGAACTATACACAGTCATTTGTGATGTTGAAAGCATCATAAATTCCCGACCACTTACGTACATCTCAGAAGATCTAGAGGATCTGATAATATTAACACCAGCCATGTTTTTGCACGAACTAAAAAAATCTGGAGTACCAGATATTGATCTAATTGATGCCACAAGAATGAAAAAACGATTTGCCTATCGTCAAAAAAATTCGCGAGGACTTAAGAAAACGTTTCCGAATTGAGTATTTAGGACAACTTAAGGATTTTGCCCGCAAAAAGAAAGACTCTCAAGTTAAAGAAGGAGAAACCGTTCTCATAGGGGACGATAACAATAAACGCATCAATTGGCTTTTGGGCAAAATAGAAGCTCTTTACCCCGGAAAAGATGGAAAAACTAGAGTGGTGCGCGTAAAAACTCGGTATGGATCGTACTTACGACCATGTCGAAAACTTTAAAAACTTGAAATTGACTAATTGAGTTTCGTTTGACTAATTGACTAATTGAGTTCGTTGAGTCTCGCCGGCCGAAGACTCCCCGTGTAGTAAATGGTGACTGATGCACGTTAAATCTGTCGAGTCTCAAAGTCCTCCATGTTCCCATAACAAATCAATACCTCTGGGGGTACTGATCCAGGAGTTTCCTTGTCTTCTGGATTGGTTCAAAATTACAAGGCTACGGAGTTGAACATTAGCAGTTGTAAACCCATGAAATTGGGTCGGCTGTTCAACGACGGTTATAAAAAAAAAAAAAAAAAAAAAAAAAAAATCGTCGTCCAAGAGCCGCGATGGCTCAGGGGATAGAGCGTTCGCCTTCCAATGAGGCGAACCGGGTTCGAATCCCAGTCGATACGAATTCCGCATCCGGCTTGCACTGATCACAGTGCTGACGTGAAATATCCTCAGTGGTAGACGGATCATGGGTTAGAGTCCCCTTGCCGTCAGGCTAACCGTGGGAGGTTCTCGTGGTCTTCCTCTCCATGCAACGCAAATGCGGGTTAGCTCCATCAAAAAGTCCTCCACGAAGGCAAATTTCTCCCAATACTCGATCCAGGAGTTCCCTTGTCTTCTGGATTGGGTTCAAAATTACAAGGCTACGGAGTTGAACATTAGTAGCCGTAAACCCATTAAGTTGGGTCGGCTGTTCAACGACGGTTATAAAATAAAATAAAATCGTCGTCCAAGAGCCGCGATGGCTCAGGGGATAGAGCGTTCGCCTTCCAATGAGGCGAACCGGGTTCGAATCCCAGTCGATACGAATTCCGCATCCGGCTTGCACTGACCACAGTGCTGACGTGAAATATCCTCAGTGGTAGACGGATCATGGGTTAGAGTCCCCTTGTCGTCAGGCTAACCGTGGGAGGTTCTCGTGGTCTTCCTCTCCATGTAACGCAAATGCGGGTTAGCTCCATCAAAAAGTCCTCCACGAAGGCAAATTTCTCCCAATACTCGATCCAGGAGTTCCCTTGTCTTCTGGATTGGGTTCAAAATTACAAGGCTACGGAGTTGAACATTAGTAGCCGTAAACCCATTAAGTTGGGTCGGCTGTTCAACGACGGTTATAAAATAAAATAAAATCGTCGTCCAAAACTCAAGGTGGGAGGATGTAACAAGCCCTGATCCCTAGATCTCACACCTCTCATCTCAGAAAACTATCCCTAGATGGCGCCGCAAGCGCAGCTGAAATATTAACTTTTTATTTTTCAAAACTTAAAAACAGTAGATTTAATACAACTGGAGAAGCGGCTTGTCCAGATCATTACTTACTTACTCTTTTTCATCACTTTATAATTACCACGTTTCATTAAATATAAATTCATCATCTTTTGTCATAAATATAATTAAATCCAATAAATATTTTTATAGATAATCAAATTGGCGGTCTAAAGGTAAATGGAGCATTTTCCACTATTCATATAGAAAGCAAGGATATATTTTAGATTGAACACCCCTGTTCGCTGCCGCTCACAAACCCCGATAATTGCATCGCAATTATTGTCGTTTCTTGTCAGAACGCAATTTTTCCATACATATACGCAGTAAAAGAAATTCTGTTTGCTTACGCTTGTGTCTCTACTTCCCATATTATTATACACCAAAGAGCCATTACATTATGACCGCCCTGATAATAACATGTAGGACCACCTTTAGCCCTCAAAACTGCTAGCACCCGCCGTGGCATTAATTCCACAAGGTGCTGATAGGTAGATTGAGGTATCTGGTACCAAGCGCTCACCAAATGGTCCTGCAATTCCCTCAGATTGCGAGGGGGTAGCGTGCCAGCACGAATTTGGTTTTCCAAGTAGGACCACAATTGCTCTATTAGATTCAGGTCAGGTGAATTTGGGGGCCAAGACATGACTTGAAAGTCACTGGAATGTTCCTCGAACCCTGACGATTCGACCCTTATGATATGGTGCATTATCCTATTGGTAAACACCATTCCCCGCAGGAAAAACTGTTGCCATGAATGGGTGAACCTGGTCAAGTAGCTTACAGACGTCAGTGATTGTTCTATGAGGATTATGGGTCCTAATGTGCCCCATGAAAACATTGTTCCTGGGCTCGAAACCATGAAAACCTGGACGAGCTCATTGTTATAGATGGAGGGTGATCATAATGTAATGGCTCTTCGGTGTATATTAGTATTATAAATATTTAGATCTATTGGTAAGCAGAAATAATTTTTCTAAGTTATCATTTTTAAAATGTCAATTATGCTTTTATAACAATATATTGTTCAAACAAGTTTGATGAGTTCACAACTGTAATTTAATATTTTCGCTTACCAAATGGGCGGATGTATTAAATACTATTTTTGCTTGCATTTCATTACTCATGAAGCTGATCATTAAGTTATAAATCATTTAACAGATCTCCTTAACTGTAACTTATTACAGTATATTAACGTTATTTGCATAACAATAATAATTGTAAAATGGTAAATAAGATTTGGTGACCTATCTAACTAACTATCTAACTGAAATTTCTTAAAATGTAGCGCAGAATTACATAATAATAATAAATACAACCATTATCTTAGTTTTAAACTCGAAAATTAAATTAAAAACGTAATAATAGCTGTACAGGAAAATAACTTTTATTAAGGGATACAGAAATCTTTATTCGTGATCGCAACGGTCGAGTATGCCATCTAGCGGGAGCCTGAAAATATCAGACATTAATTTATTTAGTTCCATCAAAATCATTGGCAGAATCAGACGCCATTTTCTTAGCAAATACGAAGCAAAATTTCCCTATGGAAATGGCCGAAGAACTTGAAAAAAACTCTCCAGAATATTGGCAAATCCTTCAGAAGCAGAACACGCCAAACATTTGAAGAAAAATTCCTCAATTTTTAACTTCTATGATCAACAAACTTGCAACTGATAACTTCCGACTTCGGTATTGCATAATGTTCAGATGTGTTTATTACGGTAAAATACATTTCTTTTGTCTTCAGTTCATTACAAATTAAAGTGAAGTCAACATTGCTTTCTTCATTCCAATGAATAAATGTGAACGTACAGAACTGTAATAGTTATAGAATATTCTTCTTCTTTAGAGAATAGTATATATTTCTGTATCTACATAATTCAGAAAACAACAATAAAGTATCATCCGTATTACTTGAAATAGCATCATTTGTGCTGATTATTAATACATTTTTATCGTTTTCTTGGTAAGTATTTTTTAGTTTTGAAAGAATAATTTCAACTAGAATTCAGCTACACTGTTTTAAAGCTACATATAAAAATTAATATCGAAATCTTACAATTATAAAATTTTGCTGTGTGGTATGTTCTCTAAAAGTAATGAAGAGATCATCTATGTATATATTATTTCAAAATAAAATTTTGAAACGAAGAACATTTCATTTTGGAATTCTCCAGATTTATAAATCAGGTAAGTGTTATGATTTTTATAATAAAAATTTTTCTTGTAAATCATTTTTTTTTCTTATTTGATGATAGTTTTCTACAGAATGGTTTTTTACGTCTGATTAAGAACTAAAAGAATAAAAAAAGAAACAATATGGAAGTTTTTTATTTCAATATGAGGAACTTTTAAAATCGTTTTTTTTATCCTAAGAATTCTTTATTTTACGTTTTTTACTTTATAATTTTTTGATAAAAATTGTAGTTAAAATAATTGTTTCGAAAAATTAAATGGTATAAATGGTGTTTATGTATACTTCTTGCATATTCTAATGTTTAAAGTAATATGATTCAGAAAAGTATGAAATAAAATTTCGGTACTTACGTATTAACGCCACCGCAACTACAGATTCGGCGGTTTTTAAGTGCCGCCAATCTACACCTAAAATATTTGCGACAAATCATAAAATAAAACACTTGATTTAAAATCAAAACACTTTCAAAATTCAAAACACTTTATTTAAAATCAAAGTAGTTAATCGAAATTTCGGTGGAAAATGGGCCGATATAGAGTTTAACATAGATTCAAAACAATCTCTATTTTCTTTCGTCGCCATATGAACTCTAATAAATAAGATTCCAAATGAAATTACATTTCCAAAACGTACGTTTACCATAGTAAAGTTTCATGTCATGAGAATCGGTTCATGTTCATTTTTTTGGTGAAATATTTCGCTCTTGAAAAAATAAAATCGCATCTTGTTTTGTTTTTGGCAAATCCCAAAGACAAATTTTCGTAGCTCTAAAAAATGGCGTAAAAAAAAAGAATTGTTTTTTTTTTTCGCAAGCATTGTTTATTTTTACGTTTTTCAGTTTCTAAATAATGATTTTTATTGAAACTTAAAATTTTTTGATAAAAATTGTTGTTGAAAAACTTTTTTTTACAAAATTGAATTTTATAAAATTATGAGGCTTATGTACACTTTTTGTTCATTTTAATTTTTGAAGTAATATGATTCTTAAAACTACGGAAAGTTTAAGTAGGCTTTTCATGTTATATCATTAAATTTAGCAAAACTATTTCTCGGGCCGTAGGTTTTAACTCTTATAAGAATATACATATTTTTTTTTCTGTTTATGCACAAATATTTTTCCGATGTGCTCTGGATGTTCCTTCTCTAAAAAAATGATACCATCTTGTTTTCGCTTGCATAAGAAAGAATTTAAAAAAAATTTTCTTTTTTAAATTTAATAAGCCACAATAAAGAAGGAACGTTGCAATGCTACACGCTACATTAAATGCTACACTCTACAATGCTTCACGCTACATTACACGCACATTGACTGTTCATCTAGAAATCGCAGGTATTCGTCTCATACAACAACGCCCCCTATAGTTCGTTGCGATCGCGAATAGATAAACAATACAATTATGACTTTTATTAGTTTTATGCTGATGACAACCAAAACAATATGGAAATGAATGAGGAAAAACTGGATCCTACCACGTGATTTTCCGGCCAATAAAAATGCATGGACAACAATGTAAAACTGGTTACACCATCATTAGACATGCTCAAAACAAAATAAAAAGCTGGCAAGTTTAGTTGTAGCTTTAGCTGGCAAGTTTAATTGTAACAATTCACAATTCAGCAGACAGCATTATTAAAAATTATTATCTTTTCACGCTCATGCGTTCTCAATCGCTTATATATATATATATATAATATTCATACTTTATAATGTCTATACATATATGATTTATTTTATCTAGCTATTCTATTCATTTTTTTTTTTTATCTCCTTGTACTTTAAAAAGAAGAAAGATTTTAAAATTTTGTGTCGAACGGCTAGTATCATATCAAATATTAAACTGTAATTTAAAGCAAGTATTAGAATTCATTCGGTTACCTTTTGGAAATTTAAATCTCATGAGGCGTAACTTATATTTGTAAGTATGTTTAAATTTGAAAATAAGTGCTTAGCTCTGAAACGCTCGACTTTTCACTTCCAAAATTCAAGGGAATCGGATTATTTAAATACTCTTAAGATATTTGAAATTCAAAATAAGAATGTTAAAGTATGACTCTATATTTCTATCTAAATAATTTTATTTCTTGGTCTTGCTTTAATATGGAATATATGTTATTTAAGCATGTTTCATGCCTAGAATTATAAAAAAGGAATTTGGAATTGCCTTTGTCAATTTTTATTTGTTGTTTAAATACCAAAGAAATTTTAATAATGCAGACTTACGAGTATGGGTTATATTCTGAAGTGTTTTGCAGTAAAGATCTATGATGCAAATGGTATTAAAATTTATGCACGAAAAATTTATGCACGTTTTGGTTGAAAATTAATATTTAAATGAAAAAAAAACACAAAAAGTTTTTAAACTCTGTCAAATAATTTACGAAGAAGTGAGCTTAAATATATCAAACTCACCTTTCTCTATAGTCAGTCGTCAAATTTCAATATTGTACGTTTTTTTCCTCGATTGAGTACCAATTTGAGATCAAAATGTGTATGGTGATTTTTCTTCATTTTTGAAAATCATTGAAAAATATATAGTTACTGTACAACCCGTATATCTATTACCAGATTATTTTTCGATCCAACTTCAATTTGTATTTGTGAATTAAAGCGGGTTTTGTCAATGGCATGATCTAGGATAATCTTGCCACGATCTAGTTTTTATTTTTTAACTTGATTTGGCGAAAAGTGCCTAACAGTGTTGTTATGCAACAATTGGCATGTAATAATTGCTTAAAAAGGAACAACAATGTATTGAACTGTTTTAATATCTTCATTGAAAATTTATGCCTTGAACACCTTAAATATGAAAACGTTGCATTTGTCTTGCATTGTCTTCCTAACGTGCGTGCAGTTGAGTACAATCATTGGGTATAAAATTCTGGTTCAAATTACGGTAAAAAGTACAGGCACCTCGAGTGCATCATCTGTCAAGTCCATTTTTACCGCAAAAGTTTTCGTCGCTATTTTTATAGTAATATTTATTTAATAACAGTGATTCAGATATTTTACAGTAAAAAAAACTGTATGAAAAATACGGTACACCAGACTTTTTGCTCCGTAAAATTTTACGGTAAAATTTGATTTTACAGTAAAAATACTAGCACTCGGAGTGCAGTTTTATTTACTGTATTTGATTCGGAATTTTTTGACAATGTAGTTAAATGCAGCGTATATACATGAAAATTAAACTACAAGTCTTAATTTCTATTCTTTTTCTTTTACACAGTACTATATATATTAGAATCTACTATGTGTGAAATATCTATTAAATAAAGCATTCTCTAGCCGTCATAGATCAGAGGGGGGGAGGCGTGGATATTGAAGCCCCTTAATTTCGTGACCACTGGCATGATATTGGTGATGCAGTCAGCCCCAGAGAAGTTGCTATCTATCCATTTGATGCTGAATGGGCTTCAAGCCAAACCCAGTTCAATGACAGGTCAGTGCCTATATCTGCAATATAATCTTAAATACACCTACCTCTAAAAGTTAAGCTAAGCATTCCCGCAACAGCCTGGTGTGGGCTAGGAGAGTCATAAAGATTAAGGCTCCTCAATTTCATGAGCAACGTCATAACTGCCTACTAACTTCTAGATGTGATAAAAATGTAATTGCTATTTCTTCTTTTTAATCGATTTGAAAAAGCAGCTTCTAACACTTTTTATTATAATTCTTTTTTTTCTTCTTTAAGGTAATTAAAAACATTATAGTTGAAAATTAAGTATTGAATTATGTTAAAAAGCAAGAAATTTTTGTTTGTGGTTCTGTTCTTTCAGTTAGAAACAAGAAGGCATTTAACGTTTCATGAGCTAAAAAGTATGTCTCTGTTGTAAACATTTAGTCACAAATTTCAGTTTAAAATGTCTTAAAACCAACTGTCGCCTTTTTTTTTATTATTATTTTATGAATGCAAAGCATGAAAGTTTTAATTAATTTTTGTGAGTTTGCTTTCTTCTGCTTATTTAACTCTCATTTCGCACTTTTGTTAAATTTTATGAACTTAATCCTTTTCTCTTTTCCTTTAAAAGTTATAACAATGTGGCTCTTTTTGTGTTTGATTTCATATAGCTTCTCTTTTGTGAGAAAAGAAATTCCTTTGTTCCAAATAAAAACATCATTTTTCATTTCATGCTTTCAGATTAATCTTCTGTGATTATTTTTCTGCGAAATTCATTATTTACTGATATATTTTTTATTTTGTTTTACTAATCCTAGTTTGGCAGTCTAGATGTAATAATTGTATCGACATTTTTCGATTGTGATTTTATCCCTTTTTCCTTAAATTTATTTATCAAGATAATTGGAGAAAAGAAATTAAGTATTGAACGTGTCAAACATGGTGTCAAAAATGAGTGCGTTTTATTTAAAGGAGGACTATTTCTTATAATTACTAATTCGATTTATGAATTATTAACTTGTGTTTCTGAATTTCATATGGTTGTAAACAATGCATCAATGATGTCTTAGGTAAAGAAAAAGGACCTTTAAATATTTATGAATTGTTAGAAAAGCAAAAGTAATATTATTGTTTTCGGGACAATTTCTCATTCTTTTCGTATAAAATAAATTATCTGAAATGTTTGATGTTAAACGGTAGTTTTACACAAAAGTTTCGTGAAGTTTTTTAAACTAATTTTTCTTTTTCATCAAAATTGCTATATTTCAAAAGAATATTTTGAAACTATCGAAAAATTGCTAAGAAACAACTTTCTTCAGAATTTATCAAAATTTCCATTAATAGCTGTAATATTTTATTTCTCTCAAGAGAAATTAACACAAAGAATTATTAAGAGATGCTTACTCGGTATTGATTCGAATTAATATTATCTATAAGAAATACCAGTGTATGTTGTTGTATGCAAAAATTGTTTAATAATAGATGGAATTTCTTTTTCACGTTAGTAACCAAAAACTGAAAAAAGAAATATCAAGTGAGTGAGTGGGCATGAGCATGATCGCTTAAACATACACTGTTTATAAATTTCTGAATGAATATTCATTTCCCGCGAAGGCAACGAAGAGCTGATACCACACTGATACCATGGCATACTGTACTCATTTATGTTGCCCTAGGCTGAAACAAACTGAGCTATACCTTGTGGTGAAATGAAAAGTTTTAAGCAAGTGCATTCATAAAAACAAACATTTTTTAATTACTCTTGTTTGGTTGCGCCTGCCCAATAATAATTTAGTGCTATATGTTTTGATCTTAAACACACTTCATAATTAACGGAAGAGACAGTTTCAATTTTTCAGCAAAAATCATCAATCTATATATATTTTTTTAAATTTCTGATCTCTTTTTTTTATTATTTATCATTCGTTAGTTTGGTTCATCTAGTTTTATCTTTCATTTTGGTTTCTATTTGTAGATATTGTGTTAGAATAAATAAAAACACTGTCATGTCTCCGAAATTTATGATTAAGGGAAATTCTACGTATCATTGAGATCAAATGTTAAGTTGTATTGAAATGCACAAGAATTGATTAAAATTCAAAGATACTTAATAAGATGTTTACAGTGCATATTTTTAGGAATTCATTTTGAAAAGAGTCAATTGCAAATCTGGACTAAAAAAAAATTTTTTTTTAATATATATTTTTTTTTAAACTTTACTTTTGTGACAACCCTTGGTGGGCCCTGGCCTTCTTTAGGAGTTTCCTCAAAATGTCCCTTTGTTAGACGACTGTCCTCCGGTTTTTGATTTTCAAAGTTTTAATGTCCTTCTTAACACTGTCGATCTACCTAAGACGTGGTCTTCGTTTTGATCCCATAGGTTTTGATAAAAATATTTTCTTGCAGTTTCAGTCTTCCTGTATTCTGATTAAATGTTCAGCCATTTCAGTCTTATATACTTGACAACATCAGGATCTCCTAAGATTTTATTCTACTCTGAGTTGTTTCTTTTTCTTCATGAGTCGTTGACCTGAGTTCCACCACAGATACTTCACAGTACCCTTCTTTTAAAAATTGCAATCACCTCGTCATCAAGTCAATGCTCAGGTCTCAGAAGGATAAGTCAAGACATGTCTTATAATAAGAGCAAAGAGCAAATTAGTTCTTAATTTTAGAAAGTTGGGTCTCATATATTTTTTCAGACTGTGAAAACATTTACTAGCATTTATGAGGACTAAATTAATTAAATATTTAATTAGCGAGGCGAAGCGAGCTTGAATAGCGAAGCAATCCGATAGAGACTAGTTTTGGAGAACTAGTGAGAGCAGCGATCAGTGGTCAGATCTCCTAGTTTTTAGTAATTTGAGCATGAGATGTAAAACCTAAGTTTACAAAGTGCATTATGTCATTCAGCTTAAAGAAGAAAGTTGATAATCAAATTATGTCACCAGCACTTCCGTATGGAGCTAAGATTTGGATTCTCACTACGCTTTAAATTCTAAAGAAAATTACGGTAAAATTTACCGGCACTCAGAGTTCCGGTACTATTTAATGCAAAATTTTAGTTATAAAAAAATATGATATACGCATATTTAACATGAATATGATATCCGCATATTTAACAGTGATAATCAATAATTATCACTGTTAAATATGCGGTATAAATTTTCCGGTAAAAATGGATTTTATTGTAAAAATAGATATTACGGTAAAATTAATTTTACGGATGATGCGCTCAGGGTGCCGGTACTTTTTATCGTAATTTGATTTGGAATTTTTTACAGCATAATGACTTACAACAACATTAAAAGTATTCAATATCACGAGAAAGAACCGAAAGTTAGTAATATTAAGGCTCCTATACTATCTAATTCAGGGGCTCTAAGTAATATGAATAAGACAACAAATGAAATGTTTCGACGTCATCATCGAGAGAATGAGATATCTGCAAGTGATGTAGTGTGGATATCTCGATCCTGATTGGTTGTTGAAGCGTGGGATTTGTTTAGGTTAGCTACTGTTCTTTAAATTCAATTTCGTGTAAGCCAAGCTCATCAAGTATCAATTCTCTTAAGTGCACTTTATATTCTTACACAAAGTTTCTTTAACAAAGATTTAAATTCTTTCACTACATATTTCTTACTTAACCCAAAGACAGGCACGAAGCCATGTAGAACATAAACAAACTAATTATGCATGGAAGTTGCCACGTTTTGAGGTTACTAGGAAAACAAAAATATATCACGGTTACAATGAAATTCATAAACAAATAATAAGTCAAAGTTAATTAAAAAACCTAAGCGAGAAAGAATTATATTTCAACAAATTATGTGTGAGATACGGCGCTGTACTCAATTAATTTCACGTTACTTAACATTCTAACTTATGTAGAAAACTTAGCCCAACCTTAATACGCCAGTTCGCTTATAAATGATCAACTGGCGCTGACATCATAGGTCACATGTGAGGGTATCTGTCATCTTCTTCTTGAAGTGCAAGCATCCAATTGGATGCCAATCACGTTCAACAGCCAATCAGGTGCAACACACACGAGTGACGTCCCATATAGGCATTCAATTAAATCTGATTTAAATCACATGGTTAGGCATAATTACTTCACTTTTTCTCCAGTTGCAAATACACAACTGAGTGTTTAACACGGCAATGAGTTGGATGAATAACTTGAAGAACTGACAATGGCTGGGCTAACAACATCTTGGACAGATATTATCATGACATCAAGAGGACGAAGGATTCGAATCAGTAATGAGTTATATTGCACTGAGAAATAAAGTATGGTAAAAAAAAACCAGAATATGGTAATATTTACCGTGTTTCAGTCAGGAAAAACCAAAATACTTGATAATTTTAGCCAAGTTTTGGCAAAATAATAATAATAAATTAATAATAGAATATAATTTTATACTATGGGGCAAAACTTGGTAAATGTGGTAAAATTGTTTAATTTTATCATGATACTTTAAAGCATAGCATAAAAAACATTCATTTGGTAAAACTTACTTTGCGCTTTTGAATTTGTTATTAAATATTTCGTAATAAGAACTATAATTTTGGTAAACTAGAACTTGGTAAACCATTGCCATATGAACGGAAACATTATCAAATTAATATTTTAAATATCGTATATTTTGCTTTTCATTATCGGAATTAGGTTTGTTTTTTTTTACCAGAAATCTCATTACCATACACTACTGTAATTTCACCAGATTTTTTTCTGGTAAAATGGCAAAGGTATGTTGTACCTTTTTAAGACTTGAAATGAAATTATAAAACTATTTTTCACTTTACCACGCTTACTCTAGCATTCTTTGAACGAAAAAAAAAAGATTTTTATTTCCTTAAAAGATTCTTTTAAGTACCCAAGTTCATTTACATTTAAATATTCAAAATATCTCTTTTGGATAATTTTACCCCAACTACCAGCATTAGCCATAAAATTTGTACCTTGTTCTCTTGCGTCAAGCTTACGTCAGCAGTTTCACGCGAAGAGTCCCCGAGGGAAGTTCAGTGTTCCAAATTCCGTTTAAAAGTGCCGTCGGCGTCTGTAAAGTCAAGTCATTCTCTTTTAACTCATTTCGAACTGGGAGCTAATCAAAGATGACGTTCTTTTTGAAGCAAAGAATAAATTAATTTACAGTGTAGAGTTGCAACTTCGAAATATCTAATCCCTAATCCAATTAAAACCAAGCCAATCCTGCACACTTTGCTAGAAAAGATTATTTTTGTAAGAGTTTTAAGAAACAGTTTTGAAAAGCTTTTCATAGATTTATATTTATAAAGTTTAAGCAACATACACGACATTAGCTACTAATATAAAAATGTACAGAATAGTTAGTTTAAGCTATGATATAAAGTTTTAACTTGGGTAAATATCCCAGATTCTAAATATTGAATATTAAAATTTCTATCAGGATGGAATGTAGACAGTTTTTTTTTCTAGTTTTTGAATATCTTTAAAAGTGAAGAAATTTTATAAAGTAAATTTCCAAATATGATACGTTGTAGCGATGCTTTCTCTAGCCTAGGAAGCTATTTTCTGTTGTTGATACTTTACTCGGAAATAAAATGAAAAATGCTATATTCAACTGGTATGGCAAAATAGAAATATTGTGGAAGCATCTGAAGAAGAGTGGATTTGCGATTTGTCCAATTTGTTGGAAAGGGGAAGAGGTTTAATATATTCCCTCATATCTCTATTAATCATTCCATTTAATCAAATTATCAATTCAAAACTTAAGATATAAAATTAACTTTATGGTCAAAAATTACAAACGAATAACAAAATGAATTGAATTTGCCATAAAGGTATATTTTGATATAAAAGATTTTATAATGGAACAAAAGTTGCATGTTATTTATTTTATTTGGCAGAGTTATAAGCCTCATTGAATAATACGTAACTATTTAAATAATAAGTAGATACGCTCAGTTTTGATAACGAGGGAAAGTAATTTTCAAGTATACTCAATTTTGTTGAAAACACTGTAAAAAATGAATACTCAGATGTCACGAAACCTTCTTTGTTTTTAGAAGAAACCGTTTCCCGGAATAAGCTTAAATCAAAAATTTCGTCAAAATGGAGAAATAACTATCATTACTTATTTCTTCGTGTAAACAAATTTAGTCAAAATTAGAAAAATATTTCTTTATTCTATTTTTCTCAAAAAGAAAGGAAAGAAAGAATTACAAACAAAAAAATAACGTAGTGCATAATGTTAATTTACCTAGTAACTTTTCTAATAACCACTTAATCGCAAGAACCATGTAAGTGGATTAATGCCACCCCAATAATACAAAAAGGACATACAGAACAAAGATATTATCTACACTCATACCTGAAGCAAGATTTGAACCCGGGTTCTTCCCAATACTTGGCTAACTCCTTGCACACCATTCAGCCCGTTAGGTTTCATTCGTTACGTTATTTGTGATTGTCCAGTCTTGATTATAGTTTCATTATTTTAAATAACAATCTCCCACAATGCACTACAATGAGAATTTGAGTTGAGGAAACATTTTCTTCATAGATTTGAGAGTTCACGTTTCATCACAAAAAATGTGAATTTATGACGAAATGTTTCTCAAAAATAACGAAATATAATTCAAAGATTACTAAATCGTCAAAGGTGAGTGTTTTATTTCTTAGAATAAAGGGAAAGGAGATTTATCAAACACTTAAGACGTCACAAACAATACTTGCAAATTGGAAAACTAATTACGTTTGCAAAAAAAAAAAAGCGAAAGAAATTTTAGGCGAAAAATTTTCACTAAGCAAAGGGAAGTTATCATTTTTTTTTAACTGACTAAGAAAATGATGTCTTAAATCATAAAAGGACTTAAGCTGTATCACTTTAGAGTACTGGACAGGATTTTCTTGAATTGATTCTCTTTAGAGTATCTGTCAGAGTAGTTGACACGTAACTTCATTTCTGGTCCTTGGACAATGATGTTTGATGATGGAGTAATTTTTGTTGAAAGAATTAGTAATGAACTTTAGTAGAAGTGGTGAAAAAGACCCTTAAATGTATTTCCTTATTAAAAACTTCACTCACTCCAAAAATATAAAAATTAAAAATAACAGTCGACATGTTTCATCTCTTAAAAAATAAGGAGCCAATTTTCAAGACATCCCAGATGCCTTGAAAATGGGCGTCTATTTTTTGAAGCACTTGGAACATGTCGACTGTTAAATAAATAATCCTAAGAAACTGATGCAGTAAGATATTATCTGATTGGAAACTCCAATCACTTCAGAAATCAACAAATAAGAAATTACAATTGACGTGTTTCATGTAGACGTCTGTTTTCAAGATTTTTATAGACGTGAATGTAAAGAAACAAAAATGATTTTAAATAGAGACGTAAAGTTGCCAACGAAAAATGGAAAAATAAATAAAGGTTAAAAATAAAATTAGAAAAACCACATACATACAGAGAGCGAGAGAGAGAGAGCGGGGAGTGGGTCAAAATAAAACAAGAATCTAGGGCATCGAGATGAGCTGATGTAACTGGGGTGGAAATAATTTTTCGCCTTTTTGAAATTGAATTGAATAGGTTTAAGTCTCTTAAAGATCTTATTAGCTTTGATAATTACTGGGGCATTTACCACGTTAACAAAATCAAATTTAAGTCCTTTAAAGATCCTATCATCTTTGACAATCGCTAGGGTATTTACCACATTCCTTGTCAGTGCGACCTTGGCCACATTGGGGAAACTAAATGCTCTTTAAAATTTAGACATAAGGAGCACGATACACATGTCCGTTATCAAGAATTCAAGAAATCAATTGCTTCACATTATCACAATCTTGGGCATAAATTCAATTGTCAGTGCGGCCTTGGCCACATTGGATAAACCAACGCGTTTTAAAATTTAGACTTAAAGAACACGATAGATATGTCTGTTATCAAGAATTCGAGAAATCATCAATCGCTTCGCATTCTTGGAATCTTGGGCATAAATTCAATTTTGATAGTGCTAAAATTATTTCCACCCCAGTTACATCAGCTCATCATGATGCCCTGGAATCTTATTTAATTCATATGAATGCTGATACCCTTGTTATTGATCTTAGTTTCTCCCCAACTCTCCCTAGCACATGGAAATGCATTTCCATGTGCTAGGGAGGTTCCTGATTTGCCTCTCGGCCACTGGGATTTTTGATTGCTCTGTTTTTAATTTTTTTCTATATCGGCTTCTATGGCTTTTGTACTTTTGTTTCTCACCTTTATTTTTCTATTTTTCATCTGCTACTTAACTTTTTCATTTCAAATCATTTTTTTTTCTTTACATTCAGGTCTGGCAAGTCTTGAGCATGGGCGCCATTTAGTGAAAAGCTTGTAACATGTCGACTTGCTATTTCTTATTTGTTTATTTTTGAAGTGAATGAAGTTTTTAATCAGGTGATATCTTACCGCTTCTTATTTAATACTTGAATTTATTGTTTACATTGTTGGGAAGCAACTAGATGAATATTTAGGAATGAATCTCATCAGATCAGATCACTTCCTCTTCGTTCGCAAATGAACAGAAGAAAAAAACATAAAAAGTTTATTTTAAAATGTAGGGTCATTCACAAATTGAAAACAAAACTATTACAAAATGAGAGTGATTTAAAAAGAGATTAGAATATAAGTTATTTCGTAGTTCTCGAGATTTTGCAGCTATTTCGTACATGAAAGTAATAACTGTAATGAAACTACATAAAACCCATAATAATAGCAAACCTTTAAATCGATACTCATTATAAAACAGTTCAGATTTGTATTTAAAACATTGGCTGTATTTTTTACTAAATCTAAGTCTTGCTTAGCATGTTGCATAAATTTTGAAACAAATAATTCTGTTCTAAACAAAGACATTTTTAATTTGCATACTTGAAACTTTCACTCTGTTTTATACTATATTTATTATTTTACTAGAATAAAGAATAGAGAACTTGAAATGCAATATTGTAAATTTTTTTCGTGTGCTAAAAAAATAAAAATGACGGTTTAACATCACAATTTGCATTGTAAGCAAAAACGGAACTTAAAAAGAAAAACATGTAATGTAAAAAAAAATGTCTATGTAAATTTTTTCTATTCTAAGTTGAGTTTTTTTTTATTTTTCCTTTTATATTTTAAAGTAGATTAATTATGCATAAGGAGACATGGTCTTTCTAAAATTTAAACACGAAACAAAATGAAATAATGAATATATTTAGTTGGAAACTTGATCACAGTGCAAAATCTTGAATCATGCTCTTCAAATAAGGAATTGTTATCTAATGAAAAAAAGAACTATCTTTCTTCAAAGAGTCCATTGTTTGATTTAACTTTTCATTCATTTTTTGTAAAGTAAAATGAATCTTTTTGCATTATAATTTAAGAACTTTTCTCACCATTCAAGCTTAATGACTGAGCATTCATGAATATAGTATCTAAAAATCTGCAGTGTTTTGTTAGATAGTACTGAAATGACGTTAACTATTTTGCATAACAAAGGTTGCTTCGATGTAGTTATTTCAGTATTTTGTGTACTTTATAGGTGTACTATTAATATCTTCAGTTATTAGAATGAATGATTTGGTTGACGTTTGGTGTTTTTTATAATTGTAAAAGGCCAATATAAGAGAACAAATAAGAACTTTATTAAACAGCTGTTTTGTAATCTATTGACTACCTCTATCAATGCTGGGACACAGTGGAAAGAAATAAGGAAAGTAAAGAATCACTTGAGTTAAAACAAGAAGATATAGCTTGAATCAATGGCCAACTATCAAAAGTGCCTAAACACAAAATGGAAAAAATAATAAAGTAAAGTGGAAAGATTAATGGATTCGCAAGAATTGAATTTGGAATTACCTTCATCAGTTTCAAACAGAAAACACAAAAGGGGAAGAAATAAAGAAACGTTAAATAATCAATTTCTTTGAAACAAGACATTATTGCTTGAATTTGCAAGTACCTTCATCAATATCGAGACAGAAAATAGAAAGTGATAAAATAACGTTAAATAATCAATTGAGTTCAACAAGAAGATTTAGTAATTTTAGTTTTAATCAATGTGTACTATCATCAATGCCGAAACACAAAATGAAAAAAATAATAAAGTAATGTTGAAATATAATTAGATCTGAAAAAAGAAGTTATAGCTTAAATTTGAAAGTGCCTATGGGAATTACAGACATAGAACGAGAAGAAATAAAGTAGCATTAAATAGTAAATTGATTTGCAACAGGAAGTTATTGCTTGAATTTGAAAATGCTTCCAGAATTTCTAGACACAAAATCGAAAGAAATAAAGTACGGTAACTTATCAATTGAGTTGCTACTAGAAGCTATTGCGTAAATTTGAAAGTACAAGGAGGTTTCGCCCCCTGCTCGCTGCCGCTCGCCAACTCCCGGAACTGCTTTCGCAGTTCATTTCGGATTGCTTCGCAATCCAATGCTCGCTTTGCTCGCTCATTGGATACGTTCTTAACGTATAGTTTTTGTATACTTTTTTGAACACTGAAGTTCCTTAAACTTTTCACTGTAGAAAATTCTAAACCTGTACATTTCAATATTAATTTGAAATTGCAATTGTTAATTTGGGTATTTGGCGATACAACACTTATAGAATTGAAGGATTTGTTACGTCAAGCGCTCAGGTATCATAATTTTGATCTAGTTGCGCTTCTATGTCATTTTGATTTATGTTGCTAAGTTAACTTTCAAAAAATTCTATGGCTGGCAACAGCATTTTTATTTTTTAAGTTGTTTATTTTTATTTCTTTTAGAATTCGTTATTTTTTTAGCGAAATGTTTTTTAAACTAACGGAATTCTTTGCCGACTGTTTTCTCTATAAATGAAGAAAATAAAGTAAATATTTAAGTGTTGTGAAAAGAATCTAATTTAGTTGTACAAAGTACTTCAGTCAAAATTTGGGAGCCACGTAAGAGAATTATATATATTAGATCAGAAACACATCATTAAAAGGCAGAATGCTTTGGTGTTTTCAAAACGTAAACAAAGCAAAGCAAACGTTGCCACCGGCGGAAAAGAAATACAGTAAAATTTGGGAGCCACGTAAGAGAATTATATATATTAGATTTTCATCAATTTTAAGACACAAAAGGGAAAGTAATAAAGTGACGCTAAATAATCAGTTGAATTAAAACAAAATATTTCGCTTGAATTTGAAAGTATCTTCATCAGTTTTGAGACCCTTTTTTGTGTCGAAATTAATAATAAAGTAATGTGGAAAGATTTAGAGAACTACAAAAAGGAGTTATTGACACATTTACACAGTACTCATTTGACATCTAGAAGGTATTGCGTTAATGTGAAAGTATATTCATCAAATTTAAGAAACAAAATTGAAAGTGAAGTAATAAAGTTAAATAATCAATTCAACTAATAATCAATTCAACTTATTCAACTAATAACACTATAAGTTAAATAATCAATTCAACTAAAATAAAAAATTTCGCTTGAATTTGAAAGTATCTTCATCAGTTTCTAAACCCAAAATGGGAAGAAATAAAGTAGCGTTAAATAATGAATTGAGTTACCACAAGATGTTCGATGACATCGATGCCGGGACACAAAATGGAAAGATATAAAGTCTTAAAGTTATAGCTTGAAAAATGGGCTAAATGACAAGGCGAGAGGTGAAAACTGTAGAAAACCAGTTAGGTATAGTGGAAGATGAAATGTGTGTATGCGACGAAAACAGAAATGCAACAAATTGGAATAGAAGAAAAAGGTTAAAAGAAAAGAAATTTTTAATTGACTTAACTACAAGAACTCATATATATATATATAGAATTTATTTCCGTAAAAACTATAGATTGTTATAAACAAATACTTAAAGCATAACTAACTATTCAGAATCATTTAACACTACTTAAATGAATACTTAAGACAACCTAACAAAATGAATTATATGAATGACTATAGTGCTGCAAATTTAGATTGAGAAATGCTTTCGAATTTTGTTGCCTCATAAGAGAAATAAATAAGTAGGGAAATATAAAGAATTTCTTAATAATGATATTTTAAGAAAGTTTTATAGGTTTAACGGTTTAGCTCAATAAGTGCTCTTGGCAAATTTTATAAATGTTTATAAATGAAAACAGTGAACGTGTTTGCCCAAAATCGATATGCAAATTTCAATAAAATAAATCAATTTTTATTTATTGAAAGAATAATAAAAAGGTGTCTTCTATCAATACTTTGTAGGCATTTGAAAAATATTCCCTCAAAAGAGGATTGAAACTAAAAGAAATAAGAGATTTGAAAAATAAAATAAAGCACTTTAAACCATTCCAAGAATATGCAATTTTCTTTTCAACAAACTATCAAATTAGGAATTCAATATTACCTTAGAAAAATGACAGATTTATTCCAAGTTTGTAACCGGCAATTTTAAAATTGAAAAGAAAATTGTATTTTATCATCTTTCCATTCCGAAAAAGGATGGAAAATTATGAGGTATGCAAAATATATTGACAATCGCTTGTGTAATAGATTTTCTATAATAATAAAAGGAATGTTTCGTCTGTCTGTTTTTCGCTCTTATAACTACAGAACTATTTGTGCTTCTTAGAATTTTGACAACTGGTGCAAAAGGGAATGGGATGCCTGCGCGTGACGTAGTGTGGGTATCTCGATCCAGATTGATTGTTGAAACGTGGCATTTGTTTACGTTGGAATCTGTTTTTTCTATTTTATTTAAGTAAGCCAAGCTCGAGTAAGCCAAGCTCATAAAGTATTAATTCTCTTAAATGACACATTCTATATTCTTTCACAAAAATTTAATTTTTTTCCACTAAATATTTCTTACTTATCACAAAGAGAGGCGGTAGGACATGTAGAACAGAAACAGACTAATTATGCGTCGAAGTTGCCAGGTACACAAAAAAATATATATATATTACGGTTACAAAAAAATACGTAAACAAATAAAAATCTAAGTTAAGTAAAAGACGTAGGTGAGAAAGAATTATATTTCAGCAAATTCGATGTGTGATATGGCACTGTATTAACTTCAGAATAATTAACAATTAATTAACGATTAATTAATTAACCAATTAAAAATCTAACTTATGTGGAGAAACTTAGCCCAAATTTAACCCGCCATTTTGCTTATGAATGATCAGCTGGTGCTGTCTTGAAGTGCCAGTACTCAATTTTGACCTCGATCCTTGAAATTGTTTATTCAGTAAGTCGGGACTAGAGACACGTTTGAAAAATTAATTTTTCTCATTGTTAAGATATGTTAAATAATGTTGTTATAAATTAAACTATAGATGATTCTGATTTTTCAAATATTCAAAATATAACACTAGTGGTGTTTGGTAGCTTATAGCTCTATTTTATCAAAAACAAAATTCATAGACGCTCTTTAATTATCTTGTATCGATTTATGTCTGAATAACCGTTCTTCGTACGGAGTGAAAAGAGGTAGACAGTCAATATTTTAGTACTAAACAACACTACGAAATCATGCACAAAATTGAAACACACGCCAACACCGTTTTACAAGTCATGCAGATATTTATTTATTGGAACATTTTAAATTTGGACTAACTATCTTTCTGTGAATTGCTATACAAGTATTAACCATACTACAATTTATTATAAGTATTAACTGTACTATTGTTGAAAATTATTAAAAATGGGGTTTAAATTATAGACTGAAAAGTGTCAAAGTATTCAATTCTCATAAAGAAATTTCTTAAAATGTCTAATACTCAAATACGAATTTATTTGTCACCTTTCTATTTTGATCCCTTCTCTTTAGAAAATGCATAATTTGCCTTTTGAAAGTTTTCTAATTCCAAATTGCATTAATGCTTTTGAGTGCACTTCAAACTTCATTTTTAGTTTTTAAAAGGGATAAGAGAGAGAATGACTTATAAAATATTTTGAGCGTTATATCTATTGAAGAATTCTGTGCTAAGAACGCTTTTACAGCATTTCAATTCTGAAGTTGAATAAATCCATTGAAACTTTTGAAGGGAAAGATACTCTCCTCAAGTGCTTGGATTAAATTTGTTTGTTTCGTGGATTTTCAGACACTCAAAAGACCTCTTTTCAAACAGAAAGAAACAAATCGTCTTTAGTTGTCTTGAAACACTTGATGGATTGCAGAAAGATAAAGAAAAGATTGATGTTATATTTTATTTCCTTAAAGGATATTCATTTTAAGTTTATAGTTATAAGAATTGGTTAAAATATTTTGGCAATGCTTTAAAAGTGACCAAATCGCATAATTATTATGAATATTCATTAAAAAGTTTGATGCTTTAAAAAATAATTCGGTTAAAAAGTCACGATAAAAATACTAGAAATCTTCTTTTTAGTTTAATCCTAAACGAAGGTGAAAACTAATTCAATTACTTATTTACTTTACTGTTATTATAACCGTCGTTGAACAGCTGACCCAATTCTTTGAGTTTACGACTACTGATGTTCACCTCCGTAGGCTAGTAATTTTGAACCCAATATAAAAGACTAGGGAACTTCTGGATTAAGTATTGGGAGAAATTTGCCTTCGTGGAGGACTTTTTAATGGAATTAACCCTCATTTGCATTACACGGAGAGGAAAACCACGAAAACCTCCCACGGTTAGCTTGACAGCAATGAGACTCTAACCCATGATCTGTTTACTTCTGAGGACATTTTACCTCAGCACTGTGGTTGATGCAAGCCGGACGCGGAATTCGTAGCGATCAGCCATTGCTGGGTATCAAATCCAGATGACCTCATTGGAAGGCGAACTCTCGATTCCCTGGGCCATCAATGCAACGTTACTGCTATTAATGCATTTTTATTACTCACTTTTGTGCGTCTAAGGTTTGAATCTTGCGATTGATTTTCAACGAATTGGAATCATCGAAGTGTGCTGAATTCATCGAAGTGTGCTGAATTGGAATTCTCATTTGGAATTTTTTAATGGATGGTGCTACAAGTTTTGTTTTCTAACCGCTGCACAGCTGAATTAGTCACCACATGGAATTTATCACCAAACTATTTCCTTTTCGATTAACTAGAGAGTTTGAATCTCCACGGGAGCTTAGTGTCTGATTAAAACAAGAGTTTTGATAATATATTGACAGCCACAAGCACAATTTATCGATACATTATTATCAGAGTCAATTATCGTAAATTAAAATTTGTATCTCTATCGAACTAGTTAAAATGCTTAAATTTTATCAGAGCTCTAGTTGAATGGCAATAAAACTTCCATTCATTTCAGGTCCGCTATAAATTGAATTTATATCACCATTTTATCATCAAGCAGAGCTAACCTTCGGTCAAAATTGTGATCTCTTTTTGACTAGATAGTGTCCTGAAGCATAAACTGGAGCTCTGTGCTCTGTAACGCAAGTTAAACTTCGGGGTTTAAATAGAGCAAGTTAGATTTTTAATCAATAGAAATTTTAAACACTTTTCGACATCAAGCTAAAATGCACAAAATTAGAAAGAAGAAAATAATGAAATAAAACGTATGTTTCCGTCATAATCCTTTATCACTTCCGAAAATTTTTATCACTTGTCTTATGAATTGTTATCACTTGTTTTTTTGAAAATGATAGGCCTTTCGTTATACGTGTAAGTATCTTAAGAAACGGTCCCGCGCTATCGTCGGGATACACAACTGATAAATTTTTCATTTTGTGACATAGTAAACTGTTAACTGATATTAAAGCCAAAACGTACATATTTTCTTCATATTTGTTCTGATCACAAACAAAAAACCCGTTTTTTGCTTGCGAAGAAGTTTTTGCTCTTGAACAAACAAAGCAAAACCTGTTTAGAACCATTTGAACTTCTTCACTGGCTTCGGGGATCTCAATATTAGGCAAACGCATACATTGAAAACGAAACAGTTTAGAGGCTCCGTCCCATTCTAGTTGTCTTTTTGATCTGACCATGTTGGTTCCGTGATAACGGTGTACCTAAGGTGTTAAGTCTGGAAAATTCAAATTATTTTCTCTTCTTTTAATCTACTTGAAAAACATAGCATTTAAATTTATTTTTCATTTTATTTTATTGTTGAATATTCAGCATATAAAATAATGCTACATTTTAATAGCCATAGTAGTTGTAATACAATTCACGATAAATGTTTTAAACTTTTAACGATATGCTGTTAAAAGTACGGTAATTTAAAGAAATATTAGCCAAGTTACATTGAAAAAGTACTGACTTTAAATACCAGTTTGATACTGAGATAATTTACAAATTAATGAAAAATTACAATAAATCTGAATAACAATGATAAAAGTTATTAAAAAATATAATAAAAAATAATTTATTATTATTTTTTTTTTAATTTTACGATTGTTAGATTACTTTTTTTTTTTTTAAATATTATTTCTTTGCAGGCATGTTTTTTGACATATTTATTACAAAAAACTTAAATATTCTAAAATAGTCTAAAAATACAGATTTTGATTTGTACTGCTGCTGAATATCAATGCATGTTCCAAAGAGTGATACGAAATTCTAGTGTTTTTGCATCAGTATTTTGAACGAAATCAGAAGATTTTATTCATGAATGGCTTCAAGAATTTTTTCTTACTTGTTGTATCAAAGTAGGTAAAACAAAATCGTGAAATCTACATAAAAGAATGAAACCTGTATATTTTATTCCACCATAAAAGTTCTAGTTTATAGAAAGTGAAATAGCTCAAATTGGTATAGTAGCGAACTACGTTTTTTGAGAATTTAGGGAAATATTTTAAATATGTAAAATGCTACGAGGTTTTCTAAGCAGCGCAATAAATTACGCAAAGTTTATGCAAATACGTTACACAAAATTTTTTTTAATTAAATGAATAAAAATAAATAACAAATTACAACTTTAATAGCTTTCTACCTAATGATTGGACTTTTATGTTTCGTGATACAAGTTTCATGTTTTTGATGACGAATTCAAAATACAGGATATTACATAATTAGCACGCCTAAAATATGTTTTTAGATATTTTTATGAAGAAACACAAAGCAATAATAAGCTTCATATGACCAAATATGCTATCGAAACCCAACAAACCACTATTGAGTTACGTTTAGTGGCATCAGATCATGTTTGATTCTGAAAGGAAAGAGAAAGGAATTAAAGAAAAGATGCTGGCTCACAGGATAGAGCAATCGCATCCAAATGAGGTGACCCGGGTTCGAATCCCAACGCTGGCTGGTCTATACAAATTCCGCAGCCGGATCGCTCCAACTAAAGTGATGAAATAAAATATCCTCAGTGGTGGAAGAATAATGGGTTACAGTCCCCTTACCGTCGGACTGACCACGGGAGTTTTTAGTGGTTTTTCTCTCCATTTAACGCAAATAGCGGTTAGTTCCATCAAAAAAATCCACCACGAAGGCAAAATACTTTATCGTGGAGTTCCTTTGTCTTTTGTATTTGGTTCAAAATTAAAAGGCTATGGAATTGAACATTGGTGAGCATAAACTCAAAATTGGGTCAGCTGTTCAACGATGGTTATAAAATTAGAAAGGCTGAAGTCGTGGTGGCTCACGAGAGAGAGCGTTTGCTTCTCAATGTGGGGACCCAGCTTCGAATCCCAGCGATGTCTGGTCAATATGAATTCTGCACACTACTCGCACCGACTACAGTGCTGATGTAAAATATCGCCAGTTGTCGAATAATGGGTAGGCGTCCCCTTTCTATCGGACGAACTATGGTTTTCCTCTCCATGTAACGCAAATGTGGGTTACGGAAAAAGTCCTCCACTAAGGGTAGTTTGTCCCAATGTTTGATTCACAAATAACAGTAAATTTATAAATTTATTGATATTTTTTTTATTAAGCATTGTAAATCTTGAGTAACTGAATATCAGCATTAAAGTTACGCCAATTTAAGTGATTGCCTTTTTTTCATTCATACATTTACAACTGACTCGAGATTTTATTTTTCAGAACAATAAAGCTTTTTTGTTCTTTCATTACCTCCATGTTTTTTCTGTTACTAACTGAACAGGTAAAAATAGTTAAAAATATTAAGTGACCATATTAAACTTAATTACTTGAAATATTGAAAATCAAAAAATTTTAATTACATAGTTTATAAAATATATTTTTTTGAATATTTTTTTAATAAAATACTAAAAATGTAATACTTTTGAAATATTTTAAATCCAGTGTTAGAAAAAATCATAAAATTGTAATAGAATTTCATCTTTGAAGGTTATTTACTTGATCATAATTAAGCCTATTTGCTCTTCCTTGCTAATGTAAACTAAACCAGAAGCTCAAACGCTGCTTGATAGAAAGCTCTCTTCTTAATTAATATCCCTCCAAGAATTCACTTGGCGCGTTTAAGATAAGACTTTATAAAGTTTCTAATGCCATTGAAGACTAGAGATTAAGCTAATACTTGGCTTTATCCTTTCTAAGGCTTGTATAGGGAAAATAACTTCATTCTATTAAATCATCACTTAGAATACTTTCCATTGTGAGTGTTCTTTGAAAAGCTTGATTCTATTGGATCATGGTGTTCTTTTGTCAACGTTAATTCAATTTGGCTGCCCGACAGCATTGACTTGCGCCAAACTCAAACAGTTCTGAGATAAAGGAAGAACGTTCAAGGGAACCTATTTTCGCTGGAGAAAAGTGTTTATTATTTAAGAACAAGCTTTAAAACTAGTTTGTAGTATTCGTCGCTAGAGACAGATATAACTAGTGCTCGCTAACGCTCGCCTGCCCCCGGCACAGTTTTTATTGTTCTTTTCGGATTGCTCCTCGCGCCGTGCTCATTTCTTTCACTCTTTAGACACCAAATCACCAAATTATAGTAGTCTAACATATATATATATATATATATATATATATATATATATATATATATATATATATATATATATATATATATATATATATATATATATATATATATATATATATATATATATATATATAAATATATGTATATGTTTGACTACTAATGTTATTGTGATTGATTTATAAAAATAACTTCCTTTAGTTTATTAACTAAAATTAATTTGATTTTTAAAACCAGTTTTTGGTGGGTAGGTGTGTGAGATGCATACAATTTTCTTTACTATTAAGAATTGGCCATAAACTTGAACTTCTGTGCTTATAAATAATGGAATTTATAAGTTCTGTGTGTATAATTTCAAATAAATTATACGAGATTATAACCTAGTAAACAAACGCATAAAGCACAGACGAGTTGTATGGGTCTCCCACAGAGTTGGCCTCTCTTCTCTCTTTTTTGTTACCCATATTTAGGTAAGTAAAACCTTGTTGGCCTCTCCTTTTCTCCCTTTTCTGTTACCCATATTTAGGTAAGCAAAGTCCTGTTGGCCTCTCTTTTTCTCCATTTTCTATTATCCATATTTAGGTAAGCAGAGTCCCGTTGGCCTCTCTTCTTCTCCCTTTTCTGTTACCCATATTTAGGTAAGCAAAGTCCTGTTGGCCTCTCTTCTTCTCCACTTTCTATTATCCATATTTAGGTAAGCAGAGTCCCGTTGGCCTCTCTTCTTCTCCCTTTTCTGTTACCCATATTTAGGTAAGCAAAGTCCTGTTGGCCTCTCTTCTTCTCCACTTTCTATTATCCATATTTAGGTAAGCAGAGTCCCGTTGGCCTCTCTTCTTCTCCCTTTTCTGTTACCCATATTTAGGTAAGCAAAGTCCTGTTGGCCGCTCTTCTTCTCCACTTTCTATTATCCATATTTAGGTAAGCAGAGTCCCGTTGGCCTCTCTTCTTCTCCCTTTTCTGTTGCCCATATTTAGGTAAGCAAAACCCTTCATTGGTATATTTGCTTTGTATTTTTCTAAAGTTCAGCAAATGTCTGCATTAATCACAGTTAGGAAAATAACTTCTCCTTCGCATTTAAACAATAGTGTAGTTGGTGAGAAGTTCCAGCTCGAACATAGTGAAAATTTGTTTAGCTTTTTGACAGTATTCTGATTTTAATTTATACTCCATAAGTTAATAAAAAAAAGCATACATATCTCAAGTTTTCATGTTGTGTCCTCATTACAAAAACTTCTGGCAACTTCATTACAAATAAAGTCAGGACTTTTTTTTACAGCTTATGGTTTTGTAATGTCAGTTTGTGGTGCATTCTGAATTTATACTTGTGGTGTAACTACCACTATAAATATTAAATACGAATGTATTAGTATATAAGACATGTTGACTTGATTCTATCATGAGGTACCTTTTGATAGAGGAAGGTTGACATAGTCGATAATTATATCCCTTCATACTCTCCATTCGAACAAACAGCCTCTTACAGCTCCGTATCTGTTTATTTTTTATTCTTAATTACCATGTGATAAGACGTCTATGTGTAACGCGGTATTGAGATACTCTAATATGTAAGCATTTGTTTTGTTATTGGAATCACACATTTCATATTGTAAAAAGGTTTTTCTTTTCACATTAGCAACTAATTCGCACTTCTATTAATTACAAAAAATCGCTGGTACATAAGTCGTATTAACCATAGTTCTTGATGATATAATTGAGAATAATACATAAGCGTTGAGAATTGAGTATTTGCAACTCGAAAAAAAGTGGAGTGATTATTCCACTGAAATCAGATTTAAGTGGATACCTGTAAGTGACGTGACGCGTGTGTGTTGAACCTGATTGACTTCCGAATCGACGAATGTCATGATTTACCTACAATGACGTCACTTACAGGTATTCAAGTGCGTAGCAAACCATTTCCAGAAGTATCATCGTGCGTCGCTTGGTGTGCCTCTTTGTTATTAACAGACTCTTCATGCCTATATGTATGCACGCCATTTAATAATTTGGAGACCAACTAGGCGGGGTAGACAAACAATCACAAGTCTGTTTCTTACTTTCTTTCCAAATTTGTGACCACTGTGTTCATCACCCTGTATAAGAGAAAGTGGAACTGGAAAAAAATTGGTAACATATCATATCTGTTACCTGAATATATAAATCAAATATGTCAGTTAAATCAAGCCATCTCGATTATCTTAACGATAGATCGGCAACATTTCCTTTATATGAAAAATAAAATTAATTTTTAAATTTGAAAATCCCCTTTGATAAATAAAATAAAATATTTTATTTTACGTTTTACAAGATAATGTCAGAAATACCATCTAAGGTTTAAGGTAATAAATCTTCTTAAAGGTCAAACCTTTTTTTCCCCCGTTTTATTTGCTTAGCAATACTTTTTACCTATCTTAAGAATGTTTTTTAGGAGTAAGTTACTGCAGATATGGATAGCCTTTTTGGATAAAAAAAATAGTTTTATGATGTATTAAATGTAAATATATAAGAAAAAGCGAAACGGAAAAGACTTAGTTGACATTAACTGCACAAGTTATAGCTTTAAAGGCAGTAAAATATTAATTTAGCGAAGCGGAAACACCTAAAAGTCAGCAATAAATTTTTTACCGCTATTAAACACGTTGTCAAGAAAAATAACTGTATTTTTCAAATTTAATAGAAACTTTATATGAGTAAATACGTCACTAAAGATATTTTGACACTAGAAATACATAAGAACATAAATTTTTTGATATCAATGAAAAAGTGAAACATTACTCATATTACGTGTTTTATTATACGTGTGACGTCTTTAATACGTTACTATGCACTAATTACGTGTTTTATTGCTGCTATCTTGGCCAAAGGATACTGTGGCCAAGGCTGCTATTAAACACATTATCCAGAAAATAACTGTATTTTTTACTTTTTATGGAAATTTCATATGAGTAAATATATTACTAAATACATTTTTATATTAGAGACAAATAAGAACATAAATTTTTTGACGTTATTGCGAAAGATAAATTGCAAAAGATATTTTTGATAAATTTTGTACTTTTTTAAAGCAAATAAACAAACTAAAAATATAAATTTTTCAACACATTTATAATTTTACTAAGTATATGATTATTATTAAAACTTTGAGAAGCATGAATAGATGAAAAATAAGATGTATAGTCGTGAATTATTGTGGATAGATTTTGAATTTTTAAGGGAAATAAACTCCCATAAAAACTGGTATTTGATCAGTTTATTATTTTATAAAGTTTAAGATTATTGTTTTTACAACTTTGAGAAGCAAATATATAAATATACAATTCTTAACATTAGTATCAAAGAAGAAAATTATTGCAGATAAATTTTAATTTCTTTTCTTAAAGAAAAAGAGATCAAAAGTAGTATTTAGATCATTTTTCTTATATTTTTATTATTTGTTGATTTTGAAGCATTGAGAAACATAAATTCATAAGAAAAAATGTTTCACGTTTCTGGACATTGTAAATATTGTAGCAAAAAATATTGTAGATAATATTTAAAAAAAAGCTAATCAACACAAAAAGATTTCATGCATTTCTAATTTAATCAAAATTGATTTTAATAAAAAAAATACTATAAAAATATCGATACATTTCTCAATATTAGTATAAAAGCAGAGAATTATTGTAGATAACATTTTTAAAGAAAGCAAATTAATACAAAAAAATGTTCAATACATTTTAAATTTAAACGTAATTAATTTTAAAAAGTATTAATACACAAAAAACATAAACAAAATTCTGGATATTACAATAAAAGAAAAGGATTATTGTAGATAACTTTTTTAAAAAAACAAATCTATACGAAAAAGAACTTTTAATGATTTAGGAGTTGAATATAAATAATTCAAGAAGTTTAAACAAAAAAAAGAAAAGAAAAAAGGCCTTTTTGGATATTAGTATAAAAAGAGAGTTATATTCTAGATGATATTTAAAAAAAAATCAATATAAAAAAAATTCTTTAAGTTTCGAATTTAATCATAATTTTTTTCAATTAGTAAAAAAATATATATTTTCAATTTTCAAATTCTATATAATTTTTCTCTATGTAATAAATATTTCCAACCATAATTGTTAAAGTTTAACGAACTCTTAAAGTACTACTATGTTTAGCTAAAGCGAAGTATAGGTTGCTGAAACAACCACAAAAATAATAATAATAAAGGGGAGCAAAATTTTAATTATTTTAAAACTGGCAATTTAAAATGCCTTGTGTTTTAGTTATTTGAATTAGATGTGCTACACTGTGAAAAAAAGAAATGTAAAAAAATACACGAATATGGTAAAATTTAGAGTGTTTCCGGATTTTTGGGAACCCTTAAAAGCTCGGCGGTTTCCATCGAAGCTCTTTGGTAATGATTTTGGGAAAATTAACAATTAAATATAGTTTAATAATATGTGATAAAATTTGATATATGCAGGAAAATTTGGTAATTTAATCCTGATACCATTTCACCTTTGAGCACGGAATAAAAATCATTATTGCAGTAAAATTTGCTTTTCAGTTTTGTATTTTTTACTAAATGTGTGATATTAAGAACTATTGTTTGAAAATCAAAATTTCCGTTAAGCCGTTACCATATGAACGGAAAAGTTATCAAAATGAATGGTTTATGTATCATAAATTTTGGTTTTACTACCAGAATTATGGTTATTTTCCTCAGAAATGTTAATAACGTACAGTACTTTTATGAGGTTTTAATTCTCCGTGCAAAGCTTTTCGAAAGTATTTGAACAACGCCAAATAAAATATAAAGATATGTGAAACATTTTAACAAATATTTTCTTTACCTATTTTATCATTTTTCTTACGTAATTTACTCTCAAATAATCTAGATTTCCCGAGAGGTATAATTCAGGGCCATGTATCGTTGTTTACTGAGAGTTTATTAAAAGGAAAATTGCGTTTTTGCTCCTCAGACTTTTCTAAGAAGGGCATTCTTTTTTTTTTCAATATTTCTTTGCAACTCCTTCAGAAACGAATATCCCAGGAGCAAAAGAAATTATTTGTGTGTGATAAAAAAAAGTTTTGCAACTTTTATGTTTTTTTCTTTTATAAAAGGAAAAGATGAGCAAGTTTTTCCTTTAATATAAGTATTTTTTAGTTACCTCTTAAGGTACAAAATGTGAGAGGTACAAATGTTAACATGAAATTGGATATTAATTATTGATTGGACATAGTTTTAGTTTAGATTCTATTATTAGATTATTATTCTATTATTATTTAGTTTAGATTATTCTAGTATTAGGCACAGTTCTAATAGGCACCAATAAACTTGCAGGAATTATGTTTCGACCCAAATTCGATACGCATTACTGAAATAAGCTTATTGACGTTTTATTTTAAGTAAACTAATCCTTGAGAGTAAACTTGGAATATTTAATTTTTTAAAAATTCATTAATCCCATAACCTTTAAGAGAAGTTTACTAATACATCATAAGCTCACAAAAATTATTTCCCTATATAACATGACGAATAAGAGAGGTCAAAGTTAGTGGTAGAACTATATCTTTCTACTAATATCATCCAATCATTTGCCATAATATTATGATTGTTAATGGCAACCAGATGTTAACACTATTTATATAGAAATGAAACATTTTCCAGTCGGTTGCTATTAGTAACTCATTGATCACTGGTAAATTTTCAGGCAGGTAAGTGAGGTGACGTTAGATAATACATCTCCATAATGATTTAAAATAGTTTTTGCTTAAGGACGAAAATTTTTTGATAAATTAAATAACAAAAAAATCCCGAAAGCCTATAAAATTCACGTTCAATAATGCTACCCAACGGTATTACGTTTAGTAACGCTACATAACGGTATTTATCGAAAAAATATACATATATTTGTGTATTTACCGTTGTTTACTAATAAAATTTATACATCATTTATTATCCTCTCTAGATATTATTCTCTGTTATTATTAGGTATTCGATTATGTTTGTAATTAAAGGCTTACTAAGAATATTGTTTTATAACATTATTAAGTAAACATGTGATGTTACTTTTTTTATTATAACGATATTTAATTTTCGTTTTGCAATCATATAATGATAAATAAGCTATAATATTTATTGTTTAATAAGGTATATTTATTTTTTAATAAATTTTACATGGATAAAATTTTTTTATAAAGTTACCGTTATGTATCGTAAGACATTTCTGGTAAAAAAACATGATTCTGATAATAAAATCAGAAATATACAGTATTTAAAACACTCATATGGTAACGGTTTACCGGGAATTTTGGTTTTCATAATAATTAATTTTATTACCACACAGATAGTAAAAATACATAACTAAAAAAGAACATTTCACCGAATAATTGATTTTTATGCCATGCTTTAAAAGATATAAAATTACCGAATTTCACCGTAATTACCAAATTTAATTCAAATTATAAGACAATATTTTATTGTTAATTTAACCAAAATCATTACTAAGGTGCTTCGAGGAAATTACCATGCTTTCTGGTGTTCCCATAGAGCAGGAAACATAGTAAATTTTACCATATTTTGGTTGTTTTGACCCCATT
The DNA here is from genome assembly GCA_949128135.1 of Parasteatoda lunata. Lineage (NCBI taxonomy): Eukaryota > Metazoa > Arthropoda > Arachnida > Araneae > Theridiidae > Parasteatoda > Parasteatoda lunata. The sequence continues at coordinate 102,687,497 of OX421971.1, forward strand.
TTCTCAATGTGTACTATTATTCTACTTTCCTAAAAATGCTGATTCCAGAATTGTATGGGTATAAAAATAGCGTTACAAATTCTTTTCTAAATTTTTTCTCATTACTTTCTTTCCTCCATTAAAGAAAAAAAAAATGATTGTAAAGTGTAAATCTGTCCGATCATACTAATTTACATTGAGTGTAAGTTTAGGTAATTTAAATTCCTAGTCAATAATGTCAAAATATATGGCAAATTAAATGAAAAAAAAAATTCTTATCACTTTATTAAAGTATATACATATTGTAAATATTTTTATTTTATTTATAAATATTTACGTTTGCAAAAGATTTCTTAAATTGGTTTAGTTAAATTAAGAATTCTTTTACTAGAAAATATAAGTCTGTAGAGTGCAGATCAGTATGATCGATACAAACTATTTGATACAACTTTACGTCGTTTACAAACCAATGATGTTAATGTGCGTCATATTAATTGAAAATTGCTTTCACAAGTTTCTTTTTAAATATTTACTCAGAACTGTTTTTACATCTAACTAATGTAAAAAATCTTTTGATTTCTAATTTCAATTTTGATCTGCTGAGAAGTTTAAAATTTGAATTACTAAATCTGCATACAGTTTTGGTTGAGAGATGTTTAATATAATTAAGGATTTGAACCCTAACTTCGGAAATGAAGCTCGAAAAAAATTTATTCTCTAGAAGAGAAAATTAAATTTTTAGTGTAGTATAAAAATTTTCAAATCATTTCTTTGACTTGATCGAAATTTTAATTAAAAAAGAAATATATAAGAAAATTGAAGTTTTATTCAAATAAAATTTCGAACTATTTCAATTACCTAAAATTCTTTTAGAAGTTTTAATCAGTTTTAAATAAACCTCAATGATTGAAGAAGTTTAATGAAACGAAAGTTTTCTGTCATTTATATTGCAGATTCTTTATTTCCTTCTTTCTAAAAAAATCGAAGTAGTTATCGAGTTCGAAATTTTATAATTGAAGTTTTCCTGAATTTAAATTAGGAGTTTTTTTTTTTTATTTTTATAAATTTTTCTTTTTCTTGTGAAGGCTAAAGCTAGTTTTGGTATTTCAAATTGATTGATTTCAAGCAGCAGAAATTATTAAGGACAAAATATATGAAGTAGTGTGTTAAAATAATTTCATACACCAAAAAAAAAAAGGCTTATTAAAATTGAGCAAAAATATGTCTAAATAGTACCGAAATAAATCTAGTTGAATTTGAAAACTGCATGTATTCAAAATTGAAACAGCATATACTCATTTTTGAGCAAAATACATAGTCACAAAAATGATGTGAAAGGAGATAAGTGGGAGAGAAATGTTCATTGGCCGTTGGTTGGATTCGAAGCAGATATATCTGGGTTCGTTGTAGAATGCATTAACCACCATGGTTCTACACCCCAGTCCAGGGGGAGTTAGTAAGTCTTATATCGTTGTCACCGTAGACATATATTACATTCACTTAAAAGTTTTTGTCGGTACATTCTTACTTAATATATGATATACCCTATAATTCATATAATATACCTCGTACGATAACTTATTTTCCATATGAAAGTTCATTTAATATTTATACTCACTATTTGGAGCTAGAATTTAGATAAGCTTATAAAGATAATTGCTTTGAGAAAAAAATCATGGTCAAAACAAGAGTATGGTACAATTTACTGTAATTTTGATTCTTTGGGGACAGCAGAAAGCTTAATACTTATTACAGAAGAGCTTTGGTAATGACTTCGATAAAATTAGCAATAAAATATAGTTTTATAATATGTGATAAAATTTGTTAAATGAGGTAAAATTTTTTATATTTTTTTTATCATGATATCTTAAAGTAGGGTATAAAAACCCTTTATTTGGTTAAATTAATTTTTCAATTTTGTATTCTTTACTATATGTCGGTTAATAAGAACCATAATTTTTTAAATCTGTATTTCCGGTAAACCGGTGCCACATAAACAAAATAATTACCAAATGATTAGTTTTAATATAGATTTCAATTGTATTAGTATGAAAAATCGTTTTTTTTACCTGAAATTTTATTGTCATATAGAAAAGGACGCATTTTACTATACTCCGTTGCAAATTAAAGAAAAGAGAATTGCCCGCGACTGCATATAGTTCCATTTTGTTTTGTTATTAAATTATATAAATATGCTTTCAAAACAATACAAAAGCTTTTAAAAGTTGAAAACGTCAGACAGAAATTTAATTCTTGCTTTTACGATATCATAGAAGTACAGTAAAACTTGTGTAAGTTGACCACTTGTGGTGCATTGTTTTAGTGATCAACTTAGACAAGTGGTCAACTTATAGAGAGGGCGGGTCATTGTTTACTTTTTCATTTCCTATATCATGTTGCTATATATTTAAATTTTTTTTTTTTACTGGACTTAAAAATTTTATTTAACAAATAACCAAATGAATATCTTGAGAAATGTGTTCAAACCTGAATGAATTTCAATTTGCCACATATACATAATTCTAATATTTAACTAACTTTTTTAAAAAATTATTTCGTTAGTTATGCATGTGAAGTGTTTAATAAAAATAATTTCTTAAAATATCAGAACACGAAGACATGTAATTCTAAAACTTTAACAAAACAAAATTATTTGAACATTTTAAAATTTATTCTGTTGTCACTACACTTACATACCTATCTGCTCACTACTGCAACTGGAAGAGCAACTTTTCAACTAACACACCTGTTTTCAATGAATGAATGAAAGAAATGGTCAAAAGCTCCCCCCTTCAGTTTCCCCAGATGGTCAACTCACAAAAGGGTTTAGATAAGCTTTTTACACTATTTCACCAAACAAGTGAAATTTTAACATACATTGCAAAATGACAGAACATTTTCTGAATTTTTTTTTCTGGTCAACTTATGAGGGTTTTAGAATAGAATTTCATAATACTACTAAACAAAATTGACTTATTTCAGTGGTCAACATAAAAGATAGACAGGTGGTCAAGTTAAAAAGATTTTGCTTCTTTATATTATATAGGAAAAATTCCGTTCTTGACAATTGAGGTCAACTTATGCAGGTGCCCAACTTACAAGGGTGGTCAACTTGGCAGGTTTCACTGTATTAAAAAAAGGTTATTGTTTCGTGGTCTTATTGAAATCCTAGACTTGGCGACATATTTCTATAAATAAGGAGAACATTTGTTTTTGATAAAGAAACAATTATACGACGTTGAAAGAGCATTGAATTTCATTGTACCACTAAAAATGGTGCGTCTTATGCTGATATGCCCTTAACAAATAATTCGAGATAAATAATTTTAACTTTTGTTTCGCTGTAGAAGAAAATCATCTGCGGAAAACAATATTTATTATTCCTTCATCAGTTTTTTTTAAAGCGAATAGAAGGATGTATATTTGTTACGATTTTTAGATATAATTTTTATTAATTCTTATTGCTTTATAACTGATTATTCCAATAAGTTTCGTTTTCCTCATTTCACACAATTTAAGGAAGCGAGTAAACAGAAAGCTGTGCAACGTCGATTCAAGAGTAGACGATATTGATATATGTTCGCGTTGGGAGCTTGGCATCCATATTGCGAGTATTTAGATACAAACAGGCTCTTTTCATAGGGATAATGGTTTTTTCTTAACTTGCAACAGAGTGTAGAATTTTCTCTCCATTTGCTATTGAAGGCATAACTATACACTTTAATACGAAAATGTTACTTATTTTTAAAGGAAGTTTTATCAAATCTTTACTTTTTTAGTTTTTTGAAAAAATTTTGAATATAATTTTTATTTGATATGTGATTTACATTATAACGCATACGCATTCCATCAAGTGATGAACTAACGGCCGTATGAAATTTTATTCAATACTAATTCATTATTTAACGCATATAGTTAGCTTTTTGAAAGAGTTTTGGTGAGAAAATATCTCCTATTTAATATGTCACACGTGCTTTACTTCTAAAACGCTTTAATTCCTTAGAGTGCTCCATTTTTCATCTTTAAAAGTAGGAAAGAGAAAGACTTTTAGAATATTTTGAGTGTCTTGGTAACGTAAGATAATTGTGTGGAAGATGCTTTCACCAAAGGAATAGTCTTAAAGCAGTGGAAGTCTTTTAAAGACCTTTCAAAGGAAACGATAACTTAAAGAGCTGAAATTTTTCTTTGTTTGAAGGATTTGTAAATACTCAAAAAAGCTTTTGTGAAAAAAAATAAGAGATATTGTTTTTTTTTTTTTTTAATAAAAGCGTTGTCTTATTGTTAGAATAGTTTAAGTATTTGAAAGAAAATTACAAAATTATATTGTTATTTCTGAAACAAATTCTTCACAAGGACACAAGCTGAGGCTTAGTTTCAAGAATATATTGGACTAATGCAAAAATGTTCATGCATATCAAACAGAAAAAAAAAATCAATTAATTTTCTTAGCTAATTAGCAATATATTATTAAATAGCGTATGCTTTTAAAAACTCTTAAATTTACGGAAAAAAAAATTCAGCTGGCTAGCCAGTAAGAAACCGCGATTATTTCACAGAAAAATGCAGATACTTAAATAAACAAACTCCTTTATTTTAACAAACAAACTCTTTTAACAAAATTTTTTTTATGTCAGCATCGTGGTTGGTACAAGCCGAGAACAGCATTCATATTCTCAGTCGACGCTAGGATTCGAGCCTGTGTCCCCTCATTGGGTGATGAGCGCTCTGTCCTCTGAGCAACCGCAGCTCTTTTGTCTCAGTAAGAACAAAAATCTTAAACTGCTTTTATCTTGAATGTCTTACTTATTGAAGTAATATTTAAGTTATAAAACTTTTAAAACTACAGTAAATAAATTTATAACCTACTGGGTTTTCTACTGATTAATGTCTAGCAACTTAACTCACTAAAAATTATTACAAAAGAAATATAATATAACTTACTAAAAAGTTATAACTAAAGAAACATAATAATCAATTATCGATTTGACAATAAAATCAAATCGCAGTTTTATTTATACGATGCTCAAAACCATAAAATAATTTCTGAAAAATATAAGTAGTTTGATGAGGTTATAATAATATTGTCTAATATTGTCTAAGTAGTTTTTCATTACCTTTTTATTATGATTTATGTGTTCTCTTACTACATTTATACTTTGCATTGCACTTTTCTTTAAAAGAGATATTTTTCAGAAATTACTTTTAGAGAAGATGTTACAGATATAAATAAATGTTGTTTTATGTTACAGTTTAATTTTTATAATTTTGCTATTTAAAAAAATAAAATGAAAAAACATGGGAAAATCGTTTAGACTATTCTTTTTAGTTTACCCAAGATGTATTAAAATAATTAAGTTTCTTAGTGTTTTGTATTTTTTGAGAAAATTGAAGATAAATTTGAAATTTAAAAATTCCTCTTTATCCGAAATTTTTATAGAATTATTTATGTTCTTCCTCTTTTTAAAATATTTATAGAATTATTTGTTTACAAGATTAAGTCTTTTTCCTCTCTTAAAGTATTATTACTTTTTCTTCAGTTATGAAATATATAAAGCAATGTTTTAGTAATACAATATTTTTTAGCAATTATTTATTGTTTGAAGTAATTGTTATTCGAAGTTTAGAAGTTACTTCCTGATGGTCTTTACATTTCTCAGAGGAATTAAACGTTATAGTAAAACATTCTTATGCTTAAATACATAGGGAAAAACCGTTTTGGAAAATGATATGAAGCAATCCATAAAAATTCATAAAATTATTAAATATTATGTAAGGTAAAGCAACAATGCATAAAAGTTTATGGAAATATAAAAATATTAAATTATAGTTATATAAGAATCATTTAAAGGTAGATAGATATTTGCAAAAATAATTTTAACACTCATTTTAATTTTTTTTTTTTACTTCTGATACAGGACTCAAACCTCTCTGGAAATATTTTAAGTTAGTTAAAAATGAAATTTTTTTGCAAGTATTAAAATATTAATTTTAAAAATCAATTGATATAGTGAACTAACTGCAAATAAAAGATTCAATGCTATTCACGAATATTACTGTCTGATATAAGAATAATTTTATTATAACGATATACATTAAAAAAATGTCTGAGATATTGTATTATATCTTGCGTTATTTGTTTGGTTAAACTAATTTACATTAATTGCAGAATATTTTATAAATTTTTTAAACATTATCATAAACAATTTTATTAATCAAAACTTGAATACATCCTTTTGTCACTAAAAAAATATAGTAACTAGTGGAATGATTTGCCGAAAGAGTTAATTGAACATTCACCCAACATTCATTGCAAGTATTAAAATATTGATTTTAAAAATCAATTGAAATAGTGCTTAAAATTTTCAGCTAAAAATTTATGGGTATTGCTGTATTAAGTTTTCAGCTTAATGCTATTTATGGGTATTGCTGGCTGATATCGGAATTTTATTATAACGATATACATTTAAAAATTTTTGTAGATATTGTATTACATATTGCGATATTTTTTGGTGAAACTAATTTAAATTAACTGTAGAATATTTATTGTATACAATTTTTAAACATTATCGTAAACATTTTTATTAATCAAAACTTGAAAGTATTCATTTGTCATTGCAAAAAATATAATAACTATTGGATTGACTTGTCGTGAGAGTTTAATTAAACATTCCCGCAACGTTCATTGCAAGACTTAAAATATTGCTTTTAAAAATCAATTAAAATAATGATTAAAACTTTAAGCTAAAAAAAGGTTTCAATGTTATTCAAAAGCATTACTGGCTGATATCGGAACTTTATTACAACGATATATTCTTAAAAATATTGCAGATTTGGCATAACGTATTGCGATAATTTTTTTAAAACTAATTTATATTAATTGTACAATATTTATGAGATAAATATTTAAACATTATCGTAAATATTTTTAATAGTCAAACTTAAAATAACCCATCAGTCATAATAAAAAATTATAATGACTATTAGAATAATTTGTCGGGTGAGTTCATCTTAACAATTACGATTGTAACATTGTCAATAATTATCACGATATTCTTCTACACGGAATTTTTTTCCTCGATAGTTACTATGATTTTATCGTATTTGATAGATATCGTGAATTTTAATGAACATGATATAACCGATTTCGAAGACAATAATTTTTGGTTATAATTTTGATATAATCGTTGCTTATAATAATCGATATTTATCATTAGGCGTAACTATATATCGTTAAATATATTCTGTGGCATCCTTATCATGATATTTAAAAATATTGATTTATTAACATATTGCCATGATCTATTTATAATCGTCTTAAATATTTAAATGCAATATTTTTCGAAAAAGAAAAAAAACGTTTTTAAAGCTCCTTTAATTATGTTTCAAACAACCTATTTATACCTACAATTTGATCATAAAAGTTTTATGTTTTTAATTCTTTTATTTTTTATATGATTTAAAGGATGCTGAATAATATAATACAAGTACATATTGCTTGTAAAAAGACTCTTTAATATTATTATTTTATAAGCGAACGTGTATAAAATTTATAGAATCATAAACTTTGAATTTAAAATTTTATTTTGGCGTTTTATATTTCCTTTTCTTGCCCTATAATTCCTCACAATCAATCTAAAAAAATATGTTAAATATTTGCCTTAATATTTATTTTAAAAAAAGCAATAATTTTTAGTTTTAAAACTGTTAAATCTTCCAAGTCGTTGAAAAGGCAGAAATACTTTCTGAAGTTAAAAAATTGTATTAAACATAACTTTTGTTTATATGATGTACGAACATATAAAACTCAAATATTTGTTCAATGAAAACAAATATAGCATTCATTTTTGTTCAGTAAAAATTAATATAAAAATTATATGTTATACTAAACTTCAAAGTCAATTTAGTTAGTAGAAAAAAAAAATCAAAAATAGCCTGGTAAAGTTTTGGTATGATATAAAACACTTTTTTTTAAATATTACTATATCATATTTAATGTAATATAACGATATTATATCTATAATCTTACTATATTATATATTAATAATATTTAATAATTTTGAACAATAATAAGTAAAATTTTCTTATGCACATTTAAACCACAGTTTAAGATTTTTTTTGTTAAAAACAGGAAACGTCTATGTCACGTTTACTTTAAGAAATTCATAAAGTCTTCTCCTTTAAATTTGAATCAACTGACTAGATCCCAAAATTGTTCTCACGCTTAATTTTATTATTAAAGTCAATGTTTCTACTGAATAAAAGGCACAACCTGTTACACATATTTATTTATAAATATCAATCTTACATTGAGAAAAAAAGTGTGGTCAAAATTACACGAATATGGTGAAATTTACCGCACTTTTGGCTCTATGGGAACATAATAAAAAAAAAACTCTTTAGTTTTTACCAAAGCAATTTGGAAATAATTTTCTTAAAATTAGAAAATAAAATATTGCTTTATAATACATGCTAAACTTTGGTAAATATCGTAAAATTTGGTAATTTTAACATAATACCTTAGCCATTGCATAAAAACGATTTATTTGGTCAAATTTACTTTTCATTTTCTTACTTTTTTATTAAATGTGCATTTAAAAGAATTATAATTTTGAAAACTATAATTTGTTTTCTCCGTATAGTAAACAATTCTCAGATATTTAACCTTGAAAATTCATTTTCAAATAACTAGTGATACCTGACAGAAAATAATTTACTGAATGTATTTTTTACAGTACAACATTTTGCAATTTGAGCAAAACTTTAAATCTAAGTTAAACACATATTATACGTATCTAAGCTCTTAATACACGTTTTTAAGCTGGTGTTATGAACCTATAAATTAGATCTTGCTGACACACATATCTTATTATTTTAATGCAACTAATTATTCTGACGCATTTAATTACATATGTCATACATATATCTTTCTATTGTTAAATTATATTTTAGTAACAAGGAGTTTTGTTAGAGATTTTAAAGGTAATAAACAAAAGTAGCTGTATTTAAACACTTTTAAAAATAAAAAAAACCTTTTTACAAAATTTATGAAGCTTATCTGACTCCTAAAAATATTTATACAGAGCAAATATATTTATTTTTAAATATAAAATAAGAAGAAAAAATAGAAAAACTTTTAAAAGTGCTTAGTAACAAAAATAATCTGAAACACGTATAAATGAGCTTAAAAAATAAATAAGGATTATAAAATGTGAAGAGAATAATGAATAATGATTTTATCTAATACACTTTTCAAAACTAAAATAAAAATAAGGCAGTGGCTCTGTTGTTTTTAGTTTGTGAAAAGTAATGCTACTTTAAGATAAGAAATAATTTTTCTTTTTAATTATGCACACATGGTATCTAGCAATTTCAGACAGCAAATATTCATCAAAATTTAATTATTTACTGAATAAGTGTTTAACTTCTTCTTATTTCATAAGAGTGATTAAAGTTTTTTATGAACATACATTGATTTGTAATAACATGCTCTTTTTTAAGATTTAAAGCAGTTTTATATTAAAAAATAGTAGCAAAAATTTTCTATATTGTCAAAATAAAATATATTTGAGAACAATCACTATTGAAAAAAATGTTTTTTTATTTACAGTGCAATAGAAAGCTTTTTCAATTTATTAATTATTTTTGACAAAATTGTTCTAACATAAAATTTAAATAGTCTGAAAGATAGAGAAATAAATACTCATCTGTATAATCCAAACATTTTTTTCTTTTTTTTCTTCTAAAAAAACAGTTCTAATAAAATTTTAACAGTGTGCATAATTATTTAAAAATACAGAAAAATCTTTTGCTTTATAGTTGATATGGTAAATCGATACGAATGTTTTGCGAGTCATAAATAGTAATTTCTTTTCAGGAATAGTTGGATTAAATAATTTCTGAGTTATCAAGTTTTAAAAAAAATCAAAGCTTAGTTTCTGGAAAACTTTTCATCTGATTTCATTCAAATTTTGTATTTTGTCCTTTGAAATTACACACTATAAAATAAAATCTCTCTGTATTAAAAAATTTTATGGGCCAACACCACCACTGCCGTTTTGGGCGTTCAACTTTAAGTTTCATTTCGTTTTTCTACACAAAATGTAAAAGAATTAGAAGCCTTAAATTACAATTGCTTGTTCTGTAGGAAAATGTACAGGGAGTGCACTCTCTAACACTCGGCTGTTATCTTGAACATTATTAAATGTTAAATTTGTTGGAAAATATAACGTACAGGCCGTTCTATATGCCACAGAAAGAGAGTTACAGAGTCAAAATTTTACATTTTGAAAGGGCCATATTTGTTTATTATCTTAACATTGTGTTTTTTTCTTCGAAATCCTAATTTCTTCAAAAGTTTTTTGCAAATTTTTCTCACTTTTTTGTTTAACGTTATTAATTTGTTTTATCTCGCAAAATCTATAAGACGTAGAAACTTGAAATTACGAAAGTATGTAGAAAACTCGATGAAATAAAAAAAATTACGTTTGATTATTGGCCCAAGAATTATATTTAAACTTCAGAAAGACTAAGAAAAACTGTTTCAACAAATTTATCGCCCGCTGAAATGCAACTACAGTGTTGAAAGACCTATTTTCAGTTATATACTTAACGTAAATTCTTTCTTTCTTTTTCTTTAAATTCCAATTTTTTCGAAAGTTATTGCAATTTTAGGTGCGTTTTAGAGGATTTCTTTTCACTTTTTTTAAATTTAAATAGGGATTATTTATCCATTCTTGTAAGGATTTTAATCTCTCTTGATATTTTAATTTTAAAAGCTCGTGTTTGATTTGACGTAACACAAAAAAAAGGAAATATAAATCGAATAATAAATATGAGAAAGAGATTAGATGTTGTCGAATACAAGTCATACATTTATATAGAAATTTTCATAAAATGTAAAAGTATCAAGAGAGAGAAGAACCACTTAGAGTTTGAACTGTTATAGGGCAATTCTTATAGAACAACTGATCTCTAATGCACTGGTGCTCAAAATTAAGAGAATTTGCATATTTTATTGAATTTCCAGAATACAACTGAGTGAAGTGTAAAAATACTATTTCGAAACAAAGATATAAATCTTGTGTGTCGAATATGTAAGCGTTTATCTATGTGTGGGGGGAGTTAGCAAATGAATAGACTTTGCAAGCGCGCATGGCTTAATCAGCACACTCGCTCGCACATCTTGCCGAATTTCTTGGTCTTTATTTCCAGCAATCTTAACCCATTCTTTTAATTTAATTTCAAGCGACAAAAATGAGTTACCAAAAAGTTTTAGATGATGGAATGAGGAGCAAATTTTGGCGAGACTTAGCTGGCCAATCTCAAATTCAGATTTGTAGAGAATTCAATTTAACTATCAGTATCTTGTACAATTTAGGGAAACAATTTCAGGAGTCTGGATTTGTCGAGAAAAAGCTTGGCCAAGGTCGGCCAAGAGCTACAATGGCCAACAAAGATCGGTATTTGTCGATTACAGCTGAGCGTAAAAGGGACGCTACATCTTCTCAGCTCTCTCATGACCACTATGCGGTCACAGGAAACTGAAGTTCAACAGTTACTGTTTCCAGAAGATTTCACAAGAAAGATCTGATTGCAAGAAGACCAGATGTTTACGTCCCGCTGACATCTGCCAACAGAAGAGTCCGTTTAAGATGGTGCAGAAATGATAAAAATTGAAACATGGTCAAATGTTCTCCTCACTGATGAGTCTCGCTGCAGCCTGCCCGCTGATTCTCGACGTATTAACTTCTAACATATGGAAAGAACCAGGGACCCGCAACCTGATCTCTAATGCCCGGGTAACATCAAACGAGATTTGCTGGTCTGGACCGGCGTAATGCTGAATTCCCATACACTCTTCTGTATTTTTCTGAAAAGTTCTGTAACTGCTGTGAAGTATAGGATGAGCTCTTAGGGCCCTATGTTAGCCTTTTCAGAGGTGTAGTGAGTCCTGATTTCATTTTAATGGATGATAATGCGACCCTAAACAGAGCACTTCTGGTCACGCCTTTTCTGGAAAAGAAAGATATTCGCTTGGCAAGCCACATCTCCAGACCTTAACCCTATATAGCATGTCTGGGATGCCTTGATGAGGGCAACTGAAACATAAAACTCCCTTCGAAAACCATTCAGTGTCTGAAAATAGCGTTACTGAACGAGTGGGACAAACTGCCACAGAAATTCATAATCTGCCCTATTTCTAGTATGAAATTTTGATTTACATTCGTGCCCTATTAAACCATTTTTTTAATTCAATTTCGAAACTAGTCTTTGATGCCATTCGACTCTTATGATAACTCACAATCATGCGCGAGTATTATTTTTGAAGTATACCAAACTATATTCAAACCAAGTTTTATTAAAATCTGTTCAGTATTTTTGACTATAAGCGACCAAATATAAAAATTCTCATTCTCTTAATTTTGTATTGTAGTTTATTTAACTGGATTACTGATTCAGTGCTTCAAACGTGAAGCTGGCTGTCGTTGAAAAACCGGTGTGAGTCAAAGCATTGAGGTTTCCAGAATTGCAGCATTATCGTTCTTTTATTGCCCTCATAGTTTTCGTCCCTTTAAACAGCAGCTATTTTTTAGAGCATATTGTTTCGTGTTATTAGTTATTTTATTAGCATACACGATGAAGTTACTTTTCAAAAGTAAAGTATAAAGTTAAATAAAATAAAATGTAGAAAAAGTAAAACCTAAAATATTAAGTAAAGTAAGACATAAAAACTTTAACGTAACGTAAATTATGAGGTGAAGTATGGCGTAAAGAAAAGTGCAAAGCATAGTGTAAAGAAAGCAAAGTGTATCGTAAAGTAAAATATAAAGTAAGGCATAAAGTATAAGGAAAAGTAGAGAGTAAAGTAAGAATTAAAATATAAAGTGCAAAGTGAAAAGTAAATCGCAAACTATAAAGTAAAGAATTGATAATAAAGCAAAGCTAAAAATATAATGTAATGCATTAAGTAAAGTATAAAGTAAATTAAGTATAAAGAAAAAGTATAAAGTAAAATTTTAATTAAAGTATAAATTGAAGCAAAATTTGAAATAAAGTAACTAAATAAATATTTGTTCTAACCAGAGAGAGAAAAAAATATTGGTTCCATCCAAAGAGAGAAAAGTATATTTATTCAAACCAAAGAGAGAAAGAAATATTAGTTCAATCTAAAGAGGGATAAAACAGATTTGTTCAATCCAGTTCAAGAACTTAACTTTTTTTTTCACTACATCCCAGTAGAGGAGGTAATGCATGTCTCTCGTTCACTCCTTCGTAATAGAGAAGTACCCAACATTTATTTCTAAACAAACAAAAACGATCCATAATTTTTTTTAGTTGTGTAAATATCATGCAAGAGAAAAAAAAATGTGTTCCCGAGTGTTTAACGGAATGAATGAATGCAATAAATGATTCTCGGTGTCTGTTAAGCGACAAGTGGTAAAAATGCTTTTGCGATTGGCTTAATGAGGTTTTCATGGACTTCATCTAGATCATAGTCGTGGTTGAGTGACAGTTCTTCTTTTTCAATTATTTGTTAGTCATATTCCTCTCAATCTCACTAGTTATGTAATTTATTTTTTATCCAATTTGTATCGGTCACATACTTTTACAAATACGTGATATCCTAACTGTATATACAATTAGTTATGATTTATTAAGTTCCACATTAGATCAACATTTAAACAACATATTTTAATTTTTGATTCTTGGAAACATAATGACAATTTTTCTTCTTGTTTGACCTTTAAACATTTAATTTATTCTGCTTAATATTAACAAATGCTTTGACAAAAGACTATTTGCACTATCTTTATTTACAAGTTGAAAATAATTTTCTTCGAAAAAAAGCATAAAAAGAAGTAACATTTATTAGTTTTAAAATACATGTCAATAATGAAAAATAGTTAACTGACTCTGATTTAACAAAAGATGCACGTATAATGCTGACAATAAAATCAAGAGAACAGTATGCAAAATTAAAAAACAAGGGAATTCAGATTTTCTCAGTAATTAAATATTTCAAGCTTCATTTGTTCTCAAATATAGATTACAGAATTTTTTTAGGCAGAAATAATTAAAAAACATGTTTCAAAATTTAAATAAAAATAAATTCAGCAATAAATTAATTCCTCCTTTCAACATTTTATTTTTTAATTAGGTCAAACAAAGGGAAATATTTATTTAGAATAAAAGTGTCATTTCACAATGAATTCTTCTAGAATTAATTGGAAGTTCTGGCTTTCATTTTAATTTCAAAATAGTAAACTGTACGTTAAAATAATTTTTGAGAAACAAATGTAACAAATTCTAAAGGTCAAAGTTAATAATTATTAATATACTTGTTTTAGTAATTAATATTTATTTTGAAACAAAAATATTTATTATTCATATTGTATTCAATAATAGTTAAATGTAAAAAATTCTGTTAAAATTGTCGTACCGTTTAGCAATGACATTTATTTTATAAGAAAATACCCCACAATTCCAGTAAAAAAACCAAAATATACGGTATTTAAACAATTTAGTCGAAGATTTTCAAAATCATAATTATTTTTAAACTTAGTTGAAGACCTAGCTAAATATTGGTATAAAAATAACTATAAATGCCAGGATTTAACTAGCTTGATTTGAACACAGTACACACGTTTTTCCTATTCCACTAAATTACAAACCCACTTTAAAAAGACAAAAAATTAAAAAAAATTTAATTTGTAATTATGGGGGCTTAGATACAGATAATTCAAATTATCTTTGTAAATGTCATGAATAAAAAAGCACTATTTTTTCCATAATCATGTTGTTACCGGAGATTTAGATATTATTGAAAATGATACACTTAAAAAAATTATGTCCTTAGATTCTAAATTCAGACCATCATTTCCTACTTCTAAAAATAAGGTTATTTCTACCTTTATTAAATATTTTGATGAGTTTATTTTAAAATTATCATACAAACATAATTTTCTAATTGAGGGTTCTCATGAATGGAAAGAAAATAAAGATTTTAAAATTAATATGAAAAGGAACAAATTAGTTTTTCACTATAATTGAAATTTTAACTCTGGACTGGAACAAAAAATAAAAAAAATTCAAAACAATTTCTGTATTACCATTGTTGATGAAGCTAATAAAAATTTTGCTATTATTTGAAAACCTTTTTACAAACAACTTCTTTCTAATGAACTTAACAGCAGTATTACTTACAAAAACTCAACACCAGCAGTGATATTGTTATTAATAAAATTAATGCTATCTAAAAAAGACTTAAAATTAAACCAAATAATATTAACGATTATCCATATTTTTTTTTTGCCAAATTCTATAAAACCACATTTAAATTCAAGTTCATTGCTAGTGGCGTAAATAGTAGTATGAAAAAAAATCCGCATTTACCTCGAAAATATTCTTAAAATAGTATGCAATAAAATTAGTAAACATACTAAAAATAATAATCACCTAAATTGGAATATTAAAAGTAATATAATGGATTTAAAAACATTAAAATCTTTAAATAACACTGATTCTATATGATGATCTGATTTCGGAAACTTATATACTTCCCTTTCCACTAATAAAATTCTTGATGACTTTTTTGAAATTCATAGCCTATTAAATCTCAATTATATTATTTCTCGTCCATATGAACCTTAGCAACAATTATATTCCATTTAAGGATTGTCTTTTTCAACAAATTAATGGTATCCTAATGGGTACCATTAATGCTATCCATTTTAATACTAATGCTTGCAGTATTTTTCTGAATATAGATTCATTAATAATATAGATTCATTAAATCATTTCATGAACTTCCTACGAATTCCTTTTTTCTCAGATTTAATGATGATCTTTTGGCTATTAATCTAGATGATTTTGAAATTTTAACTAAGTAAATTTATCCAAGTGAATAATTTTTAACAAAACTAAAATTTGAAATGTTTTAACAAATTTTCTGGATTCAACCCTTAAAATTAATGAAGATAGGAAAATTATCTTGAAACCTTTCGACAAAAGAAACGATTTTAATTTTCTAATTAAAAAGAGTTTCGATTTTAATTCCAACTTAACCAAGAAGGTTTTTTCCAATATTATTACAGATTCTTGGATTTTACAGGAATAATTTCACATATAAAGAGTTTTAAAAGAGACTTATCAATTTAAAACAGATTTAGTTAACAACCATTTTCCTTCAGTTTTCTTAAAATAAAATTTTAAACCACATAGAACTCTAATTTATTTTTTCTGATTATAAGATTAGCTCTGATTAAAATTTTAAGGTAGGAACTATTTATGACAAGCTATTCCTAAAGCCACTGGACGAAATAGTTTGAAATCATGACCTTTTATACTGGTTCAATTAATTTGTTATACTTATAAATTGTAGCTTTTATAAAATAATTTGAAATTTTAATTGTCCAGTGTAACGAACAGTTTGTTTAGTAAGTATGATTGGGGCTCGTACCTATAAATGGACAATTCCGTTGAATGCTGGTAATATTTGTAGACTTTATTGTTTTAAAATAATGTATGAATGACGGATAAGGTTAATAAACGGCTTTCTATCAATGTACAGTTGACAAAAATGTGTTTGAAAGCTAAGCTAATTTGAAATTCCTACAAGACAAATCAACCAACCTAATTCGAACTATGATTTTATTTATCTTCATTCCAGTAAAAACAAAAGTAAATGGAAATAAAAAGCACACTTGCTTTATCAGAATTTCAAACAAAAAAAAAGTATTACCACACTTTGAGAAACAAATAATGACATTGTGCATTATCGGTGATTTAATTCGGATTTTTAACACCTTGTATACGGTCGATTGGACTTAATGACTGCCTCTAATCTTCTTGGCCTGGACTCCACTAACTCTTTAGTGATATTTGGCGAATATCACCAGGGATGAATTAATGCAAATTCTAAAGAATTACTACGGGTAATGGGACTCTTTCTTATTTCTTGCTCCAGATGATGCCAAAGATGTTCGATCGAGTACAGATCATGAGATTGTGGAGGAGTAGATATCCTTCTTGGTGCATTAAAAGGCGACCGTTACTTTGTTACATTCATGGAATATTTAAGATCATTATATTGATGGAATGCATAGGTGTCTTGAAGGCCTAATTTTTTAGCACTGCTTTTCAGGTAACGGAGCGAAACCTCTACATATGACAGAGCTATCATTCTATCATTAATAATTTCTAACCCCATTATGTGCCATACGGCCCCAAACCATCACATTTCTCCTACCATATTTAATTGAAAACAAAATATTTTTCTGATCAAGAGCAGCACCTTTTTTTCCCCTTAACTGTTAAAGTGTATTTTGGTCGAAGTATTTCAAACAGAAACTCATCATAAAAACAACTTGTTTCCAGAACTTCATTGGCTTATTTAGATAGGCGAGAGCAAACTCAAGTTTCTTTTTCTTATTAACCTCAATAATTAAAGGGTTTTTCTTTGGCTTTCTACTCCGAAGATCACACGTATGGTACCATTTCCTATAGTTTGTGATGTCACTGACTTACCAAAGTTGACGCAAAGTCTTTGGCCAAAGTTTGAGCAATTGGAGTTGGATTTTTAAAGGCATTTTAACAACATGCCTCCTTTCCCAGTCATTTACTAAGACACGGTTACCAGATTCGGATTTATTTTTCATGGATCCTGATTCTTCCACTTCTTTAATAATGGAAACGAACTGTTGAAAAGCTAAATTTTAACTGCTTTCCAATATCCCGTACACTTTTTCCGACTTCATGGCGGCATTATATTTTCTCAAATGAATCCTGCAATTTCATATTTCTTAAGATTCATTCTTAATGAATACAGAAATTCAAAACAACAATGAACTTGACTTCATTATCTAGTCTTAGAACAAGTTTTGAATCGGCCTCAGAAAGTGAATTTATGGTTTTATTCTTCTTTTATGGTTATAATGAAATTAGAATGTGCGAATCCTTTTTTTTTCCTGCAAAATAAAATGTGCTTTTTTGTGTGAATATTTTATACGCAATGTCTGGAGTTTTAAGTTACGGGATATAATTTTCTATTGAAAATTGAGTGCAAGGCAGTTTAGTATAGCTAAAAAATTTTGTTGCGAAAATACTTAAATGCTACTTTTGGTGCAAAGCAGTTGCCAGCATTTCTATTGACCAGGTCGTCGGGCTTCCAAAGCAGGGGAGTCATCCCCCTGTAGAGGAATAAAATTCGATGGCATGTCTTCGGATCTTCTCAGGGATGTTTCTCAGACTGTTGCCAATAGCCAATTGTGCAGCTCTAGTGCGACGTAGGACCTACCTACAATTTCTGTTTATCAGCTACCCAAAAAGTTATAAACACAAGAGGTCATGAGTTCAATCCCCGCCGGTAGAAGACTCCCTGTGTAGTAAATTGTTACAGGTGCACGTTAAATTTCTCTGGTCACGGAGTCCTCCATGTCACTCTAACAAATCATACCTCTGGGGGTACTGAATTGAAGGTTGATAGCTCTCTGGTTCTCGTCAAAATCACGATGTGTGGAAGAATGAATGGGTGTACGAATGGGTCCGCCCTATAAATGGGCTGTGACGTATGTGTGTTGCTGAAGTCTTATTCTTGTTCATAGAGGGCGCTGCTGAAAGACAAGAAACATGCCCTCTATCTTAAATAATTGGTTTCACTAAGCAGGCTTATTGGAAAGTAGCATTCGAAACAACAACAAAATGAGGCGGTGTTTAAATGAAACACATGTTTTGCAATAAACTAACTCATACTGTCATAAACTTCCTGATACCACTCTAGGACTGATTCTGTTTTTTGATTCACTAACGTATAATATATTTCTACCAACGGTATTAAATATATATAAGATAATACCATTAGATGATACCAATTTGGTATTCTGGTTTGGTAATATACCCTACTGTTGCCTCGAATATGAACGATGCTTTGGGAAGTTATGAGAAAATCAATAGGGAAATTAATTTGAGATTAATAAATTTGAGAAATGAAAAGAAAGCTCCTATTACTACATTCAGTTTAGAAAACTTAGATATTTATTTTCACGAAGTATAATAATTAATTACGAAGTTTCTTCATTTAGTAGCGCTATCTGTTGAATAGCATTGCAATTAAGATTAAAATTAGAAGACTATAAATAGTCTAATTTCCTAAACAGAATGCTGAAATTGACCAGGTCTACTTTTTTCCCTTGCTCTCTAAATAATTTTTCAAAGTATAAGTCACTTTTTTGTCCTATTTACCTTAATATCTAGTTAAACACTTCATCTATATTAATTGCCGATTTAAAGCTTTGGTTTTACATTATATAAAAAAACAATTATGGCAAAAGTAAATATTTATTTTATTTAAAATGGAAAAGAAAGTGTAAAATTTCTGCACGAATCAGAAAATTTGGGTCGATAATGTAAATTTTGGTCCCCTGTTTAACTCGGTGGGCGTCACCAGGAATGAATATTTCAAGAGTCAACTTAAATCTCGAGATGCATTTTTCAATCCCTCTTCGAATATTTGTTGAATAAAATTGGATCCTAGCCTTGGGATCAAACGATACCATGTTTTGGTTTTCTTTAAGGTGTTTTTTATTCTTGGTTTTCTGCAGTTTTCTTTCGATGAAAATTTCATTTTCAATCTAAGTTTGAAAATTGTTCAAAATGGTTTATGTCTTCTTTTGTTGTAGATGCTGTGTCTGTTTCAGTGTATCAAAGTTTTATGAACAACTGCTTTTCTTTCGTAAAGTTTTCTGTGTTAAAAATGAGAATAAATTGCTTTTAGACCACTTAAAAGATTAAATCATTCATTGCAGTACTTTAATTTTTCTTAAAAGGGATATCAGTTACAAAAACTATACTTAAATTCAATGACTTCAAATTTTCTGTAACTCAAATTTAATACTTTTACTTAAAATCTGGGAGTATATGCTCTTTTTAAATACTAATTGGTAACTATAACTGAATATTCCATGCATTGTGTAGCTCTTTCTTGTTTACTTTTATTGAGTCTTTTCACAAACAGTTTGAAAGATGTTTTTGAAAAAAGGAAAATGGAAATTGGAAAAAAATGCCCTAGTGATTCAATAAAATAAAATAAAATTGCAAATATAATTAAAAATATTGAGTCAATTGGTTAATTTTTGTCATTGCTTAATTTTAAAGCAGACTGTTTTTAAGAATACTCAATTGATAGTTTGAATTAGGAATAAAAAGTATAGAGTTAATTAATGCTTCCTTATTTAAATAAGGTCATATATATTTTAACTTTAAATTGTTCAACAAAAAATTCTAATGCTATATTTTTTAATTGGAAGAACAAAAGGCATTTATTCATTCCTTTCCTTTTTTATTTTTGAAAAATTAATCACGAATATAAATGCTAGGTCATTATTTTGTAGGGAATAAAATTTACTTCATGTTATTTACTTTATGCCTGACTTTGCATTGTTCTATTATAATGCATCCTTTATGCGTATATTCCTGGACATTAATTTGAATTAGAAAGAATAAATTTAAAAAAGAAAAACGCACTCAAATAGTTCTTAATCATTTCGTCAAAGTATTCTATCCATGTTTTCTAATTAGCGAAGAAATGTCAAATGATAAAAGTTTGCCCATTAAAATTTTCATACACACGGTTAATTAACTAACCTTTCAAATTTTCATAACGAGAAATTTTTCTTCGAACTGAAATGAATATGCAAACATGACCATTAACCTAAAATAATATGCCTTTTTTAAAATTAATCATTATTTGTCTTAGGAAAATATTTTATTTTTGTTTTAGATTTTAATTAAAATTGGAAGAAGCTTCCAAATTATTGCTGAGATTATATCGGTTTAAAATATAATATGAATTATAACGAAAATTTTCACTGTAAAATGTAAAATTTCTCGAAATTTCGCAATGTAAAAAAAAATTATAATAAAATTTTACTAAATTTTCTTCATTTTTGACAAAACTACTTTCTGGAAAATGCTCTGAACGAACGTATCGTCAAATTGAGAGAATTCTACTCTTGCATTAAATACAAATTTCATCAACAGCATTAGATTTATTGTTGCAAATTGATTAAGGCATAACACACTGATAAGGAAATACTACACAAGATTAAAATCGGATCTTGGAAATTTGCTTGACGAAGGAGGGCACTCGTGTTATATCCAATTTAAAAGGCTTTGAAAATGAATAATTTTTTTTTTGGAAACTCCTAGAATGCGAGGATCACACATGAGTAAGGAAACAAATTCGTCAAAAAAAGTAAAAGCTTTCGGTTTTTTCAAATAATACGGTTTCGTGGTGAAATGTTTGTAAAAAATGAATAATTGTAGTCCATGAGTTGCTGAATCTTTTAAACTGAGAGTCTTAATTTTAAGAGTGTAATAAAATCGTTTGAGAGTTTATTCATAAAATAATAAATTTTCCATAAAATATATTTTATTTTTAAGGTTAAGGATACTGATATATATATATATATATATATATATATATATATATATATATATATATATATATATATATATATATATATATATATATATATATATATATATATATATATATATATATATATATATATATATATATATATATATATATATATATATTAATTAAATTAAGGTTTTAAGGTTTCTAAGGTTAAGTCTTCATTGCAAAACATTATTTTGTAGATAAGAAAAGAATAGAATTTCCCATTTTTTTTTCTTTAAAAGGGTAACAAGTTGAATTTTCTAAAATTTTTTGAAATTAAAATTACTACATTTTCAGGCAATGTTACTCGTATTTAAAATTATCTTCCTTTTTAACAGTGATTGTTTGAGGCTTCTTAGCAAATATGTTAATTTTCCGGATTTCCTTTTATCAACATAAATGATTTCTTATAAGAGTTTGAGGAAATATTTCAGCAGTAGATAAATTTTAAATCAATAATTTTTATGACAAAAATAAATTTTAATTAAAATTTATTGAAAAATTCAATGCTTTTAAAAATTAAGTAATTATGATATCATGTTTGAACTACAGAACAAGTTACAAATTTTTAACTGATATTTTTATCGGATTAAATTGATTTGATCTAATGAAAATGTAACTTTTGTATAACTGTTAAATGATACATTACAATGATTTGGTAGAATTTTTTTGGTACCAGATTTTCATTTCTGCAAACAGCTTAAAAATGATTTTAAAATGAGTGATTAGATATGCGTTCAGGACAAAAATACAAGAGTCATGTCTGAAATATGAACTACTTATTGTAGAGTATGAACTAGGATACTGATATATATATATATATATATTAATTAAATTCAGTTTACCATTTTTCCAAATATTTAAAATGTCCTAAAAGTCATTAAATGGTTAAATTATGCGAAATTTCTGCGGTAGAATGTTGCCAAAGAATGTTGATGTAAAATGCTGTGTTGTGGAATGTTGCTGTAGAATGAATGCCTTTCAAAGAAATGATTAAATTGTTTAATTTTTCGAAATTCGTGCTGTGGAATGTTGCCAGAGAATATTGCTGTAGAATGTTGTGTAGTAGAATGTTGCTGTAGAATGTTGTGTTGTAGAATGTTGCTGTAGAATGAATGCCTTTCTAAGAAATGATTAAATTTTTGTATTTTGCAAAATTTATGCTGCGGAATGTTACCAAGGAAAAGAAAAAGAAGGGGCAGCTGATAAATCAGTATTATTAAAAATACACAAAAGTGCAACGCATTTTCAATGTTGAACATTTTTATTTAGTTATGTCATTTGTTTTGTATAATGTAATTGTTTTGTATAATGTCATATAATGTATAATGTAATTGTTTTGCATAATGTCATATTTGCCGGTTGTTTTGTACAATGGTTGTAAGAATCATGGTCAAATTCTATGATTTAACACCATGGGAGCTTCTTTTTCTGCTTTTTTGCTGATTTTTATTAAGACTAAAATTTTTTGCCAACAAGTTTATGACAACCTGTGCTTTTTCCGAGAGAATCGACTTTTGTTTCTCGACAAAATTTAGCAACATTTATGAAAATATTAAAGCGAAATATTAACAAAAGAGTGCCAGCCTAATTGGGATGCTAAAGCTTTTCAGCTCTCTCGTGACCTCTATGCGGCAAGAGGAAGCCAGGTTTCAAGGGTTATTGTTTCCAGAAGGCTTCAGGAGAGAGGTCTGTTTGCAAGAAGATTAGCTGTTTCCGTCCCGATGACTTCTGTCAACAGAATAGTTCATTTAGACTGATACGCAGATCAGAGAGAAAGAAAAATGGATAAATGTTCGAATGTTCTCTTCATTGATGAGTCCCGCTTTAGCCTGACTACTGACTCTCGAAATGCTTCCAAATGAAGAAAATCAGACACTCTCTACC
This sequence comes from Parasteatoda lunata, assembly GCA_949128135.1. Classification (NCBI taxonomy): domain Eukaryota; kingdom Metazoa; phylum Arthropoda; class Arachnida; order Araneae; family Theridiidae; genus Parasteatoda; species Parasteatoda lunata. The sequence continues at coordinate 102,710,823 of OX421971.1, forward strand.
AACCGTCTAATGTCGCGGGAATCGGCAAATATGGTGGTCTAGGTTTTCTGGTCATTCTTAAGACGGGTAGTTTTATTAAATGGTTTTCAGAATTATGGTCAAATAATATGATTTAACACGGATAGAGCTTTTCTTTCTTTTTTTTCCTTCTATTTTTACCCATTAGCAAAATGGGTCTTTTTTTTTTTTTGGATTTCATGGCGTCCTCACTTTTTAACTACAATAATCAAGAGTAATAGTAAACAGTGCGCATGCTTTGCTATGCAACCGCTGCTGCTTGGCAATTTTTTTAGAATTCTTTTTTACAGTTTTAATTTTGTTATGCATTAAGTTGTGCTTATTTTTTAGATATGGGACCAGAGAGATCCAATAAATGCTTCTTGAGTTGTGAATAAAAGAGAATTTCATCATTTGAGCGATATTTTTGTTTTTATTGTTTTAATTAAGAATCAGAAATTCTAACCTACAGTTCAAGCTGGATCGTTTTCAATACTAATTTAGGTGAATATCACAAATAAAGAGGGTCCAAACTGATTGACATGGTCTCAAAAGTTATAGTTGAAGCAAGGAAAAAAAAAAACGATGCCAAGGCCTAAACTTACCGAAGCTGAAAAAGCCAAAGAGCGTAGATGGAAATACTTTAAGCGTTACACACAAACGGAAAAACAAAAGGATTCCATTCGCAAACGCAAGCATGAAGCCTGTTCCTCACAAAAGTACCAAACTGGTTGAGAGAATGGAACCCTACCGAAGAGTGAATGGTGTCTTTCCGAACCCCTTTCAAGCAAATGCAAAAACTGGATGTTGATTACCAGTTAAGAATAAAAGGATCCATTGTCGACGGACCCAATAACTTGCACGAGTCCGTACTGTCTTCCACGCAATATATATGATTCATTCACTATTCATGTGAAATTGAAAAAAAAGCCCATGAGCTTGTGAATCTGAAAGGGATATATGATGCAGATTACAATCGTCATCAAACGCTATTGTACCAATCCGAAAATTTTAATATTGATCTCGATTGGGTGCTCAATGTCTATTCAGCCATCAAAAAAATTTACACAGAATGTGTCTGAGCAGCATTTAAATATGTCTGCGAAATTGTGTACTGAGTATTTCAGGATTAAAAGTTAAAGATGTTCAAGATGAAAACACAATAAAGTTTCTTTTCCAAAAAAAAGAAGAAAAAAAGTAGACAACATCCATTTTATCAATGGGTAACCTGTGATCGCCTTGCGGTGATCACTATTTTCCTCATTTTGTAGTGAATCATATTTTTTAAGCTTAATGCTTTTGTTCTGACCCTAATATTCATGTCAAATTTCATTAAAGCCAATCTGTACTAGTATGAAACCATTATGCTTAATTTTCCGCTTTACCTTTCTCTATAAATTTCATAAAAGACAACAAGTCTGTTTCTCTGGTGTTCTTGAGACCTTCCAGTTTTTTCCAACAAGTTTGCAATAACTTATTCTTTTTTGGAGAGAATTGACTCTTGTATGGACAAATTGATTCTTGTATTGATGAACTGATTTGAAATTGAAGAATTATTTATGAAAATGGTTTTAGTAATACCAACAAAAGAATATCAGCTTAAAGGCCACTGTGTGTAGTCTGCTTAAAGGGGAAGCACCTTACAGGATACGCAATTCCATATTTAGCCATATACTGTAAATTTCATGCTCCCCACCAAAATCATAGCTTGCGTGAATTTTGCATTTGCCTTAATTATACTCTTTCTAAATAAATTATAATTATAGAAGTTCAAGTTGTGTTCAAATTAATGGAAATAATTAATTTTAATTTAGCCTTAGAAATCGAAGAGAAAAACGTTTGTATAAATTCAGTGTTCTAAAGAAATTGTAATAAAAACATTTTCTGAGGGGGAAACTACTAGTATAAACAAATATTTTAAAGGTTCTGAAACAAAATTTGACGATAACACAACGTCTTTTTTCAGATGAAAAATTCTTTTTAAATATAAGCTAAATTGAAGCCCTTCCTTCTATAAAATACATTAATATATTTTTCAAAATAATCAGTAGTATTGAGCATTTAAAAATAACGAAAGATTGTACTCATCAATTTTAGACAACAGTAAAAAAATTACCTAACTATTATTGATGCCTACGATGCTTTGTTAATTGTGGTAATCGATATTACTGGTATTGTAGAAAAAGGTAACTAATGTAAGTACATACCTATTATACGTACCATGGTTAAAATTTTTTTTATCTCCCCTAAAACGGATAAATGCTAAAAAAACTTCACAACATCACAAGTAAATTTTTGATAGGTTTAAACTTTCTATGCACTACTAAAAGCAAATGAAAATATTGTTCTTAATAATATGCGAAATTATACAAATATTTACTTATATTATATTTCAATATCAATAAAGCACCTAAATAATTTAAAATATAACTTTATCATAAATTAAATTATACCAATAAATTCAAGTTTGAAAGAAAATGCATAAGAAATTTTTATCCTTTGAAAAAAACTACTTTTTAAAGGAAAAAAAAGGAAAAGAACGTTATCAAAATTGAATCTTCTTCGAGAGTTTTCTTTTCTTATTCGGTTTCAAACCAATCAGTTTCTTGGATTCCGTTTTTTTTTTCTTAAGTAAAGAATTGAATAATAAAACAGAAACAAAAAAAAATTCGTTCATTTAGAGGGTTCATTAAAAGATTTTCTTAGTTTTTTAAAAAAAAATAGAATGTGTTGAAATGTGGAGGAAAAGATTCGATAACAGAAAATACTTAACGATTTTCCATTTTATGTAAGTTAAATTATATTAGGAATTAAAAAAAAATACGGCATTAAATATCAAAGAAAACTAACTTATTTTGCAAAAAAAAAAAAAAAAAAAAAAGAAGAATTTTCTTTTGAGTTATTTTTTTATTTCTGTGTTTTAAAATAATTTTCTTGTGAAGGCGAAATTAATTGCAAAAAATAATTATGAAAAGTTTACTTTAATCTATCAAATAGACTGAATTTTTATTTTATATTATAACCTGTGTGAACAGCTGGCCCATTATTTAGGTTCACCACTATTAATATTCAACTCCGTAGCCTTGTAATTTTGAACCCAATCCAGAAGACAAAGGAACTACTGTATCAAGTATTGGGAGAAATTTGCCTCCGTGGAGGACTTTTTGATGGAACTAACCCGCATTTACGTTACATTGAGAGGAAGACCATGAGAACCTCCGATGGTACGCCTGACGCTAAAGGAACTTTAACCCATGATCTGTCTACCACTGAGGATATTTCAGGTCTGCATTGTGGTAGATACAAGCCGGATTCGTATCCAATAACCATCACTGGGATTCGAAACCGGGTCAACTCATTGGAAGGTGAACAATCTATCCCCTGAGCCATCGCGGCTCAGTTAGATTTAATTGCTACAAATATAAATACTTGAATCACTATTAAAAGTAAAGCATTCCTGCAACAGCCCGTTGTAGGGCAAGGGTTATGGTTAAGGGTATGCTGTGACCAACGGCAAGATTATGGCAATGTGGTCAGCACTGCACACAAGCTGCTTTTTACTTCCCAGACAAGCAAGTTCTCATCGATCTGAAGGGGGGGGGGTAACACTGGGGATCAAACCTCAGTTCTTCAGAATGACAGTTCAGTGACTTAACCGCTGAGACATTATGACGCTGAATCACTACTGGTCAAGTTTTTAAGTATTACATATAGTATTACATATACCCATAGTATTACATATAGTATTAAAGTTACAGGACGGAATAAATTTCCGTGTTCATGAACTATAAAGAATACTAAGCAATATTTATGGTAAAAACTACAACGGGTTTTGACCATACAAGAACAATGTTTCTTAAATGTTGCAAATTAAATCCGTAATCCCAATGGTTTTTCTACAATACAAGATTTCTCTATAAAAATTACGAAGAAAATCAGTAGTCAAATTGGTTTTTTATCATACCAAAACAAGTTTTTCCAACAAAGGATACAAAGACTGTAGTCCTCACAGATTTATACCATATGGGAACAAATTTTGTTAGTGGAAGTTACGATTAAAATCTATCCTCGTTCCATATATGGATATTTTTACGTCAGCAGGGTTTGCATCGACATGTCGTCGGTGGGATTCGGACCTCATAGGAAGGCGAGATATTTTTTCAATGAGCAACGGGGCTATTGTGTTATATTGCGAAATAAAGTCTGAAACTTTCTTTGCCTTACATCTTACACATTGATTTAAGTGTAAAAATGCTAAAAACTATAGTGACCCACCTTTATAAATATGTGTGGATATGCTTATGTTTTTGGAAGACGTATGAAAAATTGAAAATAATGAAACAGAAAAGACTCAAGAAAATAAATTTTTGAGTAAGAAACACTCAGTAAAAATTCATATTTATGACCATAAAGAAACTGCTTCCTTCAAGAGCAAGTCATTTCCTCCCACAAATTCTAGTAAAGCTACCGAACTTAATGGTAATGACAATTGTGGTAAAAATAAACATAATTCTGATTGATAAAACAGAAATATACGGTGTTTAAATCATTCATTTGGTCAATCATTCATTCATTCATTATTTTTTAAGAGAAGAAAACCTTCCAGCAGGAAAGAGGGAACTCTGCAGTTTATCACACAATTTGCAAAATATTTTTCATCTCGTTTTTTTTAATTTAAACAATGGTTGAAAAGTTAACGAGAGTTAAAACAGAAAAAGAACTTAATTATAAATTCATTAGCTAAATTACAATCTATAACAGTTCTATATTGAAGTTTATTTGTTAATCTTCTGATGTATTAGTTATAGGAATTAATGATTTTCGAAAAATTAAATTAATTTTCTTATATTAACCAGAGGTTTGGAAAAAATAATGAAATTAAAACTCACTAATTTTCAAAAATTATTGTTGTTTGTTTATAGGCTGCATTTATGGGGATTATAATGTAAACTAAAAACTAAATTTCATAAAAATTTATAGGAAATTTTTACAATATAACTTTGAGTGCTCTATTTTTATTAATTTTATTAAATTATTATACTTTTCATTAAAAACTTATATGCACAACATTTGTGTTTTTTATACATCTCATTTTTGGACTAATTCTCTGACTGTGGGTCGCAGACAAATTTGAAGTTATGAAAATAATGTTGCTGATTAATTTCGTAAATTCTGCTAAGTATGATGATAATCCTTGATGTAGAATTCTTTATTTGTAGAGCTGGAATTTTTTTTAAAAAAATCAAAGATTCTTTCAAGTTCTTTGTTATTTATATAAGGCGAATTCTTATGAAATATAATCATCCTTTCTGCATCAGTTTATTCTTAATTTTATTTTTACACCCTTATATAGGTTTTTGAAAAAACTATAATTTCTAGGAGACCTTCTTTAAAGATTTATCTACACATTTAATTTATATGATTTTGCACTGTAAGAATGTTGAAAGAAACATGCAATGACAGTTAAGAATTCCCACAACCTACAACATCAGAAGAGAATTAAAAAAATTAACAGTAGTTATGTGATAGAAAAATATCTATTATTTGACGATTTTTCGAAAACGAGAGTTTAAAGAAGTCAAGCCTATCGCGCCGAACCATAATGCATGAATAAAGATTTTCATTTAAAATAATTTGGTGAAAGTTGGAAACTCTAAAAATAAGGTATAAAATTATAACGAATAGATAAGGAAATGCATTTTTATGCACCTATATACTATACTATATATGTAGAGGTATAGCTATAATAATTATGCCCCTATATTTAATGTTAGCAATTAAAGAAAAGAAAGATTCAGGACATTCACTTTATGTTACTACATCGAATAATAAGTTAGCTGAAATATATATTCATATTACCTCGAATAACCGTAATCAAGGGAATGTCGACGTTCACCGGTGAATGTCTACAGTCACAAAGTCGTTTTGGTGAATGTATGAAATTTATATCCAATAAATATATTCTTATATCCGATTTTATATTAATTTATTCATTGGTATTATTATATTTGTGCGATATTTTAATATCTGCTGAGGATAGATAGGGAGAAACATCAGCGCTCGGAATATCCGGGCAAATGTATACCGGGCAGGGGCACTTAACTGGACCTAGTATATATATATATATATATATATATATATATATATATATATATATATATATATATATATTTATAATGAGAAGTGCATTTAAATTAAAGACGACAATGAAATTTAAAAGCTAAAATATATGTTATGAATATAATGATATGGCAATTTGAATTTTGATTGCTTTAAAGAACAGAAAAAAAAATTTAAACCAATTGTTTTTAATTTTTCGGATTAATTTTTCTTTGAAATAATAAAACAAACAAAGAAAAAGAAAAAAAAAGTATTTTCTGTAAATATTAAAGAGTTTGCATTTTTAACCTTCAGTTTTATAAGCAAAATAACAAAGAATGAATTGTAACAGTACAAAGAATTGTAACTATATATTCTATACAACATAAAGCAATTCTTTTTTGCAACTTGCTTGCCGTTTTGGTTTAATTTTTTTTTTTGTTTTAAGGACCATAAAATAATTAGTTTGCCAAGCAATGCTTTAAATTGCAAATTCTATCTTCACAAAAAAGTTTCTTTCAGGAATTGTAAAGATAATTCTCTTCACAAATAAATAATATATTTCGATGTATTTATCATTATGAATGAAAGTAAAATGATTTGTTCTGTTTGAAATGAATCGTTAAATCTTTTCTATGAAGCCCTCTTCTACTCATCATAAATAATTCAAATTTAATTAAAGTGTTCAGTCGAGTTATGATAACTATTGCTAGAAAAGATAATTTGTTGAGCACTGAAATTTTAATATGATTGTCGTTCTCAATTCCTACGTTTTTAAATTGTGTAGACCATTTCATTTTCTATGAGTTATTTGCCGATTTTTATCGTTGATAAATTAAACACGTTATCTAAAATGTTTCCCATTTTATTTTTTTGAATCTCTTATACTTAGTTTTCAAGAGTAATTCATTATAATGGAAATGTGTTAGATCTTAATGGTTATTAAGATAAATAGAGACGTAAAGAGATACATCCACGCTTATGTGATACAGAAAATCTTGCTTCGAAGTTACTGTGTCTTTGGTTAACCGTAGGATGCAGATAAATTTGATTTGAAGTTTTAAATTCTGTGCTTTTGGCTAAGCGTATGTTACAGATAATCTTGATCAGAAGCTCTAAAATACTTTAAGGATTATGAATGATACAGATAATCTTGATTTCAAGTTTTAATATACTGTGTTTTTAGATGCAGATAATCTTGATTTGAAGTTTCAAAATAATGTGCCTTTTAAACTTACCCAAAATTTTTCATTGGTGGTAACACATTGGTTGCTACACATTAATTTTCAATTGTTTTAACAGGGCGTGTAAAAAGCAAGAAAACAATCAGATATCTCAAAAATACGCACTTGATTAAAATACTAAAAAAAAAAAACATAAAAAAAGACATGTAAAGTATATTTTGAAACAAAACATACCGAATTCGACCCCTCTATCTTTACCCTTGTAAGTGGAACGAGGATGGAGACATAACTTAAAAATGTTAAATAAAATAAAAAGAATAAAGAACCGATAAAAAGAAAATTTTGTTGGTTATTAAAAAAAAAACTTGTCTCATGATATCAAAATTGATCCCATTCCCCACCACCCGAAGGCAGCAACAAGCGCCCAGTGCTAGTCCTTAAATTCTAAGATGCCTCCTTAAATTCTAAGTCCTTAAATTCTAAGATGCCTAGAGAGTGGATTGTTACTTTACTGGTTTAGAAAAGTAGTAAATGCATCGTATTCCCATAACTGGTGTTATTTTTTAATGGGTAAAGTGCCATTGTCTGGTATGGACTTGCGCAAAATTCCTTTCACTAATGTTTTTTAAAATTTTTTTTTTAAAGTTATTCTTCGGCATGTAAGCAATTTTTAAACATTGTTTCTATTCATGTTTACATCAATAATGCATAACATAGGTATTTTTAATATGTTTTTTCTAAGCTTTAATTGGTAGTTAAGGTAATATTAACTAGGAGGTAATTATTTTTATTAAAAATTATATTTGGTGAATATTAAGGTATAGTATTCCTTAGTATTTCATTAAATTATTTGATGGTATTAAAAGCTTAAAGAATATTTTTTTTTGTCAATGATCATTTTTTGATGTGTCATATTGCCATGTCTTTCGAAAGGCGAAATCAGTTAAAGCTGCAGTTAACTTGCGAATAAAGATTTGAAGCATCGCTTGAGTAAAACTAAATATCGAATAAAATATAGCTTTGACAGATCATTTTAGAAAAACCTTATTTAAAGTGAAGAAAACCATTTTAAATAACCATTTCAGAAAAGAAACTTGAATGTCTTAGATAAACACGTTTTAACTTAGACTTCTCAGAAAAAGGTTTGATTGTATAAAAAGGAGGAGAATTTCACAGATAATGTGTCAGATTCTGAAGACAACCATCCAAAAAGTAATATCTTTAGGGAATTTATACAAAAATCCCCTGATGAGATTTGACATTTATATTAAGCATAGCTAACCAAAATTTCACGCGTATTTTTCTTCCCTATTTTTCTTACGCTGAGCATGATTTGAGCAAAAAGTGAAAAAAATTTTTTTTTCACAGAAGTTATTATAAAAATATTTGATTACTTACACGTTAATATTAAATATAATCTTTCAATATTAATCTCTTTCTTTCTCTCTGTATATATATATATATATATATATATATATATATATATATATATATATATATATATATATATATATATATATATTGGTGATTCTTTTTAAACATGACAATTCGGATCAAAAAATTTCTTCAAATTTAAAGTCTTCAAAAGGAACTAAAATTTTTTTGTATACTTCTTTAGTTACATTTATTAATGTCTTGCAGACAGCAGGGTAGTTTATTGACATTTGCTCGAGAAAAAAAAATAAAATAGAAATTCTCCAAATCTTGAACGCCAGGAAAATGACATATTAGCTTTGAAGTTTAAAAAACAGTCATTTTAAGTTAATAGTAAGTAACTCAACTTAAGCCTTTAATTGCTTAAATTATTTCTTTTTATCCACTGTAGAAAGAATCAAAAAATTTTTTGTTGCTGATATGTACAGAATGAAATTGTTTATAATAATCAATCATTAAATAAATAAATAACTTTTATTACATCCAAGCATATTACAATCATAGTTAAACTTGGTATTAGGTTAATATTTGCTTTCCCTCTTTACAGTATTAGCAGTTAAAAAAATTTCTGGTAACACTTCAATGTCCTGGCATTCATAAGCCAGGAAAATGACAGCCAGGATGACAAATTCGCTATTTTATGGCAAATAACTTTACAATAGATTTTGAACCAGAAAGTTGGTTCTTTATTCATGCAACAAGACATGTTCAGATAGGATGGTATCTAATCAATCTTTTAACATAAGATATTGATTGCTGACTATATCTATTTTGGTAATAAATCACTAAATAGAAGTAGCCAGGAAAATGACAGATTTTCATGGGACAAACAAATTATTGACAGAAAGAATTATTTTAAACAAGGTTTTAGTAAATAATACTCTCTGCGTATATTCTAGAAATGGTTACATAGGCTGAGATAAAAAAAAAATTAGATTTTGAAAAATGTATGGGAAGTTTTGAAGCTAGTTATTATTGAAAATATTGTTTGTGACATGCCAGGAAAATGACATTTTGATATTCAGTTGAATTTTTTAAGAATACAAAACAGTCAATGCTAGCGCAAAATCATTTTAAAACGCTAACAGCAATGCTATTTATTAATTTAAAAAAAAAAATTCTTTTAGTATTACAGTATTAGATCTTGGAGCAAGGGATAGTGAATTGTTATATTTCGTGAGAATCACCCATATATATATATATATATATATATATATATATATATATATATATATATATATATATATATATATATATATATATATATATATATATATATATATATATATATATATATATATATGTATAAACACTAGAGGGCTAAGCCCCCTGCTCGCTGCCGCTCACCAACCCCGATGATTGCTTCGCAATAATTGTCTTTTCTTGGCTGAAAACAGTTTTTCTACTAAAGTTAAAATTATTCACTTAACATATATGTATTAAAAGGAATTCTGTTTGCTTACTTTTGTGCCTCTACTTCCCACTTTCAAATATTACTATCTATTAGTATTATAAACAGTCAGACCTCTTGGTGAACAGAAGTGAAAATTCGAAGTAATCATTTTTTAAATAACATTTATATACTTATAACATTATATTGTTCAAACAAATTTGATGAGTTCCCAGCCATAGTTTAATATTTTCGCTAATAATTGCAGTACTGGAAAATAACTTTAAATTAGGGATACAAAAATATTTAAAGAAAAACAATGTCTTTACGACTTTTGTTAATTTTATGCTGATGACAACCAAAATAATATTGAAATGAATGAGGAAAAACTGGATCCTACCTCGTGATTTTTAGGCCCATAGAAATGCCCGGACAACAATGGAAAACTGTGACACCATTATTAGACATACACAAAATAAAATAAAAATCGCCACTCAGCTTTAGATGGTAAGTTTAGTTGTAACATTTTAGCAAGCAGCATTATTAAAAATTATTACCTTTTCACACACATGCGTTCTCAATTTTAATTTGCTGTTTTGTGCGTTACTAACCGCAAGTCGCAAGTCGTCTGTGATTGGCTATTTGTTATCATTTCATTCTCTTCTTATATTATATAAATAAATATAAATATATACACACACATACTATATATATATATATATATATATATATATATATATGCAGAACTCTAAAACCTTTAACTTTTGATAATAATAAAAAATAATAGGCACACTATTTTTACACCTCCAGAATTGTTTGAAAATGTATATAATATCAGAAAATAATCGTGAACATCGAAAATTTTGATTCCCTTAATATGTTAAATTCAATTAATTAATCCTGAGGTTACGTTTGACAGGGTTACGGTCTGGACAACCTAGAGAATAGATCGAATTCGATTAATGATTCCTGAGATTCGCCCATATATATATATATATATATATATATATATATATATATATATATATATATATATATATACACACACTGAGTGGCCAAATTATTATGACCACCTCAGAGCTCGCTGTTGGCCTATACCCTATACGGCGCAATGTGCGTCGAACAGTTCGTTCAGAGACGTTCACAGTTGCTCCTTGATTAAGATCACTTGCATTTTGTCGCACTGTTGCTCTCCCGTTGCGCTGCACAACCCTGGCCAGCCTTCTCTCTGATCGAGCATTCAGTACCCTGTGAAGACCACAAGTCTGACGTTCAGACCCGGTTTTTTGCTTGATTGTCCATTCTTTGTACACATTAACAACTGCTGCTCTAGAACACTTCACAAGTGCAGCCGTTTTGCTGATACTCGTTCCGACACATCTCGCACCCACAATCATTCAACGTTGAAATTCAGTTAAATCACTTTTCTTTCCCATATCTGAGCAAGCAACACAGTATAACTGATGACTCACTTGTGCAGCATTCCCGTGTTATAGTTATCTTGCCCTCTAGCGGCAGCGCTGTGACGCAATAACTCATTTGCATAAAACTCTGAGGTGGTCATAATAATTTGACCACTCAGTGTATATATATATATATATATATATATATATATATATATATATATATATATATATATATATATATATATATATATATATATATATATATATTCTAATTGGTTAAGCGTCAGCCAATTTTTTAAATATAACTATAGATGATTAAATTTCACATATTTTAAAGATAACATCAGCTACAGTTGCTAGCTTATATATTTTGTGAATTATAGCTCTGTTTGTTAAAAAAAACTTTGTTGCACGTACATTAAAATGTAATTAATTTTTGTGCTGTATGTCAGATAAATTCAATGGACAACATTCACATTAGAACCAATCACCTTGAGACCACACTTAAACAACGCAACCCTGATTATTACTCTGTCTTTAGGAGTGAGCTAATTGCGATCAATGTAGGGCGTGATGCCATCTTGTACTACAAAAGTAATTTTTGTGAATTATGGATTTTATCGGACAGCCGCAGATTGCTACAACATCTAAGTGGTTGGTCCACTGCAAGCCATGAAACTGGAGTTTCTATTCTACACAAACTAAGGACAATCTCTTAGAATCACAATATCCACCTCCAATGGATTCCTTTACACGTGAATATTTGCTGTAATGAGTTAGCGTATATATTGGCGAAGGAGGGCAGTGAAGGCAAAACAGCCACTGGCTCCGCACTTGCTTATCGGGAACTTTGTTCCATTGAAAAATTCAAGCTTCATCTATTATGACTCATCTATTATATTAATTATGATTATAGTAATTCTTTTAAAACGTGTTTCTATAAAAAGTAAATTATTCAAAATCACCGATAATTAAAATAAAAAAAATAGTTATGTTTTTAAGGACAAAATTAATGGAATATTGGTACTGATAAGGAGAAACGGAGATAAAAAGAAACGAAAATATCGGCATATTATTATTGACGCCAATGATTCTTAATTAATTTAGGCCATATGTGCATATTGAAATAAGTAATGTACAAAAAAGCAAAATTAATTGAGTCCATTCGTTTAGAGAAATCGTAAAAAATTTCCAAACTAGTATTGACGACAATGATGCTTAATTAATGTTTGTAATATGTATTTTATTTTATAACCGTCGTTGAACAGTCGACTTCATATGTAGAGGATATATATACACTCCTTTTATACACCCCTATACAGGATTTATACGCCCTCAATTCCTATAAGTTTAATTAATTTATCTTTCTATTATAAAACTTTTATCCAATAGATACCATTTAACTATTTGCATTCTATCTGGGGTAACAAGTTTAATAACCAGATGTAATGTGTCTTTAGGAATTACAATATCATCTCATAAAATTAATTAATTAGAATTTTAAAATTGAAAAAAATATTTATGCTAAAAATAAATCAGTTAGAAACAAATAAATTACAGAAGGAAGGAAGTTTTTTGTCAGCTCACTCACATCCGCTTAAGGTGCTTCCTGAAAATGTATGAATTTCGCTTAGGTATTAAAGAACAGTAATATTAAAAGTGTGAACGGTGCTACAAAAAATGAGACAGAATTAGTTCTAAAATATACAGCTTCTGGCACAAGTTACAGAAGAAAATTATTTCATTATTTTTCATTGTTTTTTTAAATTTAAAATCTCTTTCTCTCCGTATAGTAATAGTAATTCATTACACAATATGTAATTACCAGAATAAAGGTATAATAAATTTACGCAGACTTAAACGTTAAACAACGTTTATCTGATTTTGGGATTATACTTCTAATCATTAATAACCTGAAGCTATATAACCTAATACTTGGTTCGGTGGATGATTCGATTCTCTTTGTGAATAATCATTTACCCAATGTAAAGGAAATGATTATTATGCAGGCATTCCTGACATTCAAAATTTGTATTAAGATATTCCGTTTATTATTAACGGTTGATAGATTAAGGATATCATTATCCTTTCTAATTTAAATGATCTATTAACTTAAAATTTATAGCATAATCAAATGATGCATATAAAATAGACTATGATGTGAAATGCCTCTCTTATACTTGAACAAGCAGTTAATAATTATTGCATTAATATTTAATGTTTTTACATCAGTTTTTTATTGTTACGAACAAAAAATAAGGCATGTTTGCTTATAGCATCATGAAACTATAACTACATCTTAATCGCTTTATTTATTTGAAATTTTGATTATCAAATTTGGGCTCTATGTAACAGATTTAGAAAGCAAATTTTATAAGTATATTTTATAAACGTCGTTGAACAGCCGACTCTCTTTTTGAGTTTACCACTATGATTGTTCAACTTCGTAGCATTGTAATTTTGAACCCAATTCAGAATACCAAGGAACTCCTGGATCAAGCATTGATAGCAATTTGTCCCGTAAATGACTTTTTTGATGGAATTAACCCACATTTGAGTTACACTGAGAGGAAAACCATAGAAATCTCTCACTGTTAGCTTGACTGTAAGGGGACTCTGACCGTTGATCCGTCTACCATTGAAGATATTTTGCATCAGCACTGTGCTTAGTGCGACCCGCTTGCGGAATTCACATCAACCAGCCATGGCTAGGATTTAGAGTATATAGATGAAGTTCTTTAATCACCACCCTTAGTTTATGCTTTTAGAATTTCTGTCAAAAAGGAATTAAAAAAGCATGACTTTAAAGTTTGCTTGTTTATATTTAGGAGAAGGAAAAACTGCAATTTTTTCTTATCAAAATCTAATGAATCACTCATTAAGAAGGTGGAATTAGAAACATGAAAAACTAGTTTGATTGGAAACTGGAAAGTTTTTTTTTTATCATTCTCTCACCCCTTCTCTATTTTTTACGGATATCAAATTTATGTTGATGATTTTGACACAGACTTCTTTATGAGTTATTCGTATTTATAGCATTCTCGATTTGCAAAGTGTATCTCACTTCATTTTTGACAAATACTATAAATAAAAATATAGATTGGGAATGATTATTTTGACAAGCTTTGTGCATTTTTCTTAAATTTTGATACTGAGTTGCGAGAGAACTACAACTCAATACTTTCAACATTAGCTAGTTTAATTTTTCGGGAATTTAGTTAGAATGCCTAAACTCTAAATAATAAATAAAACTAAGAATTGGTGATGAATTAGATTTGATTGATAAATATAAGTATCAGAAAAAAATGAGGATATGATTAACTAACTGGGATTCCTAATTTAACTCGATAAATCAAGAGCTTCTGTAACCGCCAGTTGTCAGTCAAGATTGTGTGGAGGATAAGACTCTACAATTTCGTGACAAAAGTAAAAGAAGACTGTTTCTAACAAATATATCTATCCAATTGATATCCTTTAAATCAGATGAGGGTACATAATATCAAATTTATTTTTATATAGTTTTTTCGCCTCTAAGCACTATACTACATAATTTTTTCTGAGATAAATTATTTCGCAATGTTAGTCTAAATGATTCATACAGTTTCAAAGTACTGTTTAGTTGCAACAATACATATGACATAATATAATCATAATATAATCATATTATAATCATAATCATATTATAATCATAATCATATTATAATCATAATCATAATATAATCATAAGCATAATATAATCATAATTACTATGCGATTTGATAACGCAAAAAAGTTTAAAAGCTTATAATACGTAAGTTTATAGTTATTTGTTCATCTTTATGCTTTAAAAGTGGCTTATAATCCTCTTAGTGTAAACTATTTCTCTATCTGAGGCAGCATATATTTGTACTTCTTCAGTTATAAAAACTATTTTACTGTCTTTAAAGTATAGTAATTTTAAAGGTCAAGTCTGACTATACGAAGATTCAGATAAAAAGATTAACTATGCAACTTTCTGCATTTTGAAGTTTTTCATTTATTAAAGTTTAAATCCCGTGTGTAAGCAGTTCATAAAAGGATTTTTTGTTCGTCTTTAACAGAGGAAATTAAGTCAGGAGGTCCTTAATTATATTTTCAAGATTCGTCTATTTATACATGTTTAAAGGTTTAAAATATTTTATCCAAAAGATTAAATGCAGTATATTAAATGAAAATATTATGCAAGTGGTGTGAATCTAATTCTTTCTTTTCACGTCAATTCGAAAAGCTTACAATGAAAATAGGAAAAAAGATAAGGGTATTTTAAAAACAAGAATCAAAATATTAAAAACATATAGCTGTTGTGATGCTATTAATCATGATTTCTGCTATTATTATATAAAAAATATTCTTTTATTCACATAATTCTTCTAAGGTTTCATCAAAGTACTTTTTACGGTTAATTTAGTTTTTTTACCAATTATAATTTTGGTATAGCGGTATTGTGAAATAAATGATTTTACAATTGTATAGTGCGCAAAATTAGAAACAAAAACCTCAGTAGCTTTTTATCTAATGATCTGATATTCACATATAGAAGGTGAAGGTTTTAAAGGTGCTAGATTATTCTAGTTACTTTGTGAAGTTGCTGTTTTCAGTTACAAGTTAAGATTAAGCAAGGCTTAATCCATCCCGCCCCCTGGCGGGGGTATTCAGAATTTACTAGTGACTGTAATTGCGTAGGTCCTCGAATCAGATGGCGGAGACAGCGGTGCATGAACACTCGAGGCTCTATGGCCCCGACTCACGCACGTAAAAGCAACACTACTCGTCGACGGATAAAGCATGCCGAAGGAAGTCCAAGCCCCAGACCGGTACGGCAGTTCCATGTTCGGCTGCAGACACTCAGTTAAGAGTGTTGCACCGAGAGAGCCAACCGCCAAGCCACGATCCCTCGAGGCATCCTCCGACTGGAAGGATCTCTAAACCAAAAGAACTTTAATGAAAAATTCAAAATACAAACTGAGTCATTCATTTGAATGACCGAAAAATAAAAGCAGTAACATTTGGTTTGGTTAAACACAAAAAAACCTAGTTGGTAAAAAGAGGACGCCAAGGTTGGCTTACAAAATCATGGGGCAACGGTAACAGGTGTTAGTAGTGAACCTGCCTCCTGAGTCGTTCTAGTTCCCTTTGATTGGCGGGACACAGTCTTTTTGTTGCTGCAAGATTGGTATTTAGCCTTAAGGCAAATTTTTGATTTGCCACTTTGCAATTTACGCAGTTACTTTTTGATTTAAAATCTCTCAAGTGGTGTCCCGTTGTGCCACAATTGGAACAGACTTCCTCGTTTTGGCAGACTCTTGCTAAATCGCATGCATTTGTAGCATGCATTTGTATTCTTTAGCTTTGTGAATTCTCCAACCGAGTTTCACTCTGAATTTACAGGAAATTCTTTTAAAGGTTTTCGAGTCTAGACCAACGACCCAGTGGTTTGCTTTGTTTATTGTAATGGGGAACAATACTTCGTACTTTGCTGTCTCAAATTCTTCGTTCTACTCTTTAAGTTTTTGGTACAATTCATCTTTGGTCATTTCTGACTCTACGCCGAAAATTATTATTTTGGGTGTTTTTTTTTGGTTGGCTCTTCACATACGTAATTCTCTTTCATTCCTTCGGTCTGACATTCCTCCGTTATTGCTTTAACATCCCTTTTGGATTCCAACTAGATCATCAATCCGCCGTTTTTAATTTTTCTCAGTTTTTTAACCCCCACTCGGAGCTCCTCGGACTTAATATTCTCTTTAACAAATTTTTCAGTCTCTTCAGAGGTGCCTGGTTCAATTGGCTTCACAAAAACAATGTGATCTCTTTTCTGGGTTGGAACAGCTGGGTGTGCTATCTTCACCGCTTCCGCAAATGTTTTGGTCACTTTTTTTAGTTTTATACTGATTAGTTCATTTAAAGCTCTTGTCGCTTCTACTTGCTTGCCTTTAGTGTACGAAACTTGATCGCAATCTTTGTTATATTGACTATGCTTTGCTGTGTAAATCTCTTTCCCATGTGTTCTGACACAAATCTCATTAGTTCCTCGCTCATCACCGCTGCCTCCTTTGTCCAATCTTTTTGCTGTTCTTCAAATGAATTGTTAAAGTCCTCTGGCACCGATTCGCTATCCAAATCGCTATCCATGGTCAACCAAATAATAGGTATTATTTCTATTCAAAAGCTGTTTGGTTTTAATTGACGCTTTTGAGACAGCCCTCTTGCATGTCTTCGGACTACCGCCCCCTCTGTCTGCGTTAGCCACCAAAATTGGTGTTACTGCCTCGTATCGCAAAGAGGTGCAGAGCCGGTAAAAATTTTTCTATTATTTGATGGTAATTGGTAGACCTTTTAAAAATTCGACGCGGGGAATAGAGTCTTAGCCGTTGTTCCACCGCGAAATACTTTGATGCTCGTTCGAATTCTAAGCGGCACGAGGGAAGATTAAGGAGTGATCTAACGCGACCCAGGCTATTAGGCCAATACGCAGATTTGCTGATGCCTCGCAGAAGAACAGAACCCAGCACAGCACGGAGTGCAGGAAAGGAAATCAATTGACACAAGGCCCCGAGTCATGCATGATAAATGCGCCACATGTCTCAGTCGACGGACAAAGGAGGAATCTGCGTGAGAGTCCGAACCCACAGGATGACTGCGTCAATTAACGCTGACGGGCTGGGCCGACAGCAGTGGGCGTCCGCCATACCGCGGTTCATCGAGACGTCCCAAGACTGGAAAGTCCTGAAAGCAACAACCTTTATTTAAAAAGCAAAATTACAAACAGAGTTAAAATAGTTAAAACAGTTAAATACAAAGAACAATCACATGAAGAGTGCCCGAGGGCTCACAATTCCGGAGCTGCCGCAGAGGGAATGGCTCCAACTGCGCTAATATTGCGTTCTGGCTCTCAACGTTCCACACGCCCACCGCAGTGATGGGCAACAGGATTGTGACGCATTGTGGTTAGTCTTTAAGATAAGATAATAAAAAATAAAATAAAAAAATAATAAAAAACGTCCTTTCTCTGAAGAGACATGTGTTTATTTTAAACGCTATGGATTTTTGACCCTCGTTAAATGCGGAATAGGGAAACCGTAATATGAAAAATACGTTCTAAATAATTCAATTAAGAGAGGGTTTGAATGTTTGGGTTTCATAAAGTAAATTTCACTTTCCCTTAATCCTTATTTTATTTTAAAGAATCCCAAACCTTTTGCAATTATGTATTTAATTGCATAAAAAACATAAAAAAATTGTTTTTGAAAAATTTTGAATTTTAAATTTATTATTAGTTACACTTGTTAAGTTACACTATTTTAATCTATGCAATTGAAAATAAAAATAATCCAAAAAATGTAAGGTGATCATTTGAAGTTTGTAAGAAATAAAGATAGAAACACTACTTTTATGTGATCGACGAGATACGCAAAAAAAAAATAATAATAATAATAATAATAATTAAATGAATAGCCAAAATTTTAAGCGTTTTCCCATCTAAACTATTGGGACCATATTTTTTAGATCGTGTCTATATTTAAAAGATTGCGAATCCAAGTCCGTAGGAAAAGTGTGAGGATAAAGTTTACAATGCAATTTGTCAAAGAAAGAAAACGATGATTTGTTTCAGACGTTATTTTCAGCTTGTTTGACATGCTCTGTTCTGAAAATATAGGAAAAACAAAACATATTCTAATTACTAAGCATAGTATGGAAGGTTTTCTAATGAAACATAACATATAAAATTATATTTTTCGAAAATTAAGAAATGATAATAAGAAAACACTATTTATTGAACCGTTACATCTAAAAAAAATTTTTTGACTGAATTTTTTATTGTATAAAATAAGATCCATCTCCAAATTGTTTAATTACAAACTGTCCTTTCCTTCAGCAGCCGTTTAAGTTGGTTTCATTTCCTACAGGAAATATTTAGCTTGTTTTCCTACACTTTAATGCAACAGAAACAGTTTTAAATATCAGTAACAAACAGCATTAAATGTAAAATTTCTTCTTAAAAATATTTTATGCTTTTCTTAAAAGTCTTATATTAATTTTTCTTTTTTTTTTTTTGAAAATACTGCCAGCTTCAAAAATAACTCTTTAACTTGAACATAATATTTTGCATGATGATCTCTTTTTATTGCTATTTGGTGCGAACATTTCCCAAATTGAAACGTAACAATATTGTGTTTGTTCCCGAATGAATATTTTGATGATATAATTCTTTCTCCAGAAAATAGTTACACAAGAACGCTTTCATTGCCTATAGGATTGGGGGATTTTGTCATACCGTAGATACAGGAACAAAGGTGGAATGCAATCATCGTGAGGTTTGACGTAATCTAATTATTCTCTAACATTTGATTCCGGATCAGAAGAGATAATACGTTCTCATATCCGTGGGAGATAGTTAAGAGAACTGGCTTGATTTAAACTGAGTTCATGCTTCGTGCTCCAGATACGATTGGTATGTCAAAATTCTGCCCAAATATATCCAAACTATTAAGGACCAATTCGTTTTATTTGTTTTCTCCATCCCCGGCTGAGTTAAAGAGGAAGAACTGACGAGGTAATGCCGTTTATTCCTAAATTTATACGGCACGAATAAATTTAGAAACATATTAAGTACATAATATCAAAATTTTGAATGTATAAATATATTTTAGATAAACGTTTTACAAAGATTTCTACTTCATCATCAAATTGTAAAAATAATGACTTTAATCTGTAAAATTCATAGCACAAATATTATAAATGTAGTTAGTATATAACGTTTGTTTAATGTTTAATATGCTTAAAAAATGTAAGATAAAATTTGAGTTAAGGCTTAAACCAGCAAAAAGCAAATAAGTGTAGAATCGTGGATTTATTATGACGCCAGTAACATTTTCAGAGATATTTTATGAAGTTTTGAAACATTTCAAACCACACTCATAGAAATAAAACTCTCATTTTTGCAATTCTTGAGCTGTGTTTCATCAATTTTGATTACCGTTTCGTCAAAAAGTCACGTGATTTGTAAGTAAACGCGAACTATCAAGTATGTGACGAAAATGTTTCATGTATGAAATGTGAAATGTATTATTAACTAGAATGACACAAAATATGAAGACTAGACAATCGAAAGTAAAAAGACGAAAAAAGCTAACCGTCGGTATGGCGGTCAAGGAGTTGGCCTCATACCAAGTTCGAGTCCCTTTTCGGGCATAATCTTTCGGGCATTGATGCAGTAATATGGTTCCCACCATAAAGTGATTATTATTAGGCCGGGATAGCCTGGTCGGTAGGGCGCTGGGCCCATATCCTAGAGGTCGTGGGTTCGATCCTCGCCGACCGAAGACTCCCCGTGTAGTAAATGGTGACTGATGCACGTTAAATCTGTCGAGTCTCAAAGTCCTCCATGTTCCCATAAGAAATCAATACCTCTGGGGGTACTGATCCAGGAGTTTCCTTGTCTTCAGGATTGGTTCAAAATTACAAGGCTACGGCGTTGAACACTAGTAGTCGTAAACCCATGAAATTGGGTCGGCTGTTCAACGATGGTTATAAAATAAAATAAGGTGATTATTGGAAAGGTTAGCTGCATTAGACACTACGAGTTGCTTTTTCTTCTTTTAAAAAATAGAATGACGAAATATAGGTTCAACTTTGATGAAATTCGTTTCCTTGAAGAAGTGACGTAGAATAGTTCTCTTTGACGAAAAATTCTCTAGGAGCATATACAATGAAGAGGCCTCGTCGAAAACGAAGAAAGTTTCAGGAAATTTGAATATTCATTTTTTCCGAGCATAAAACGAAAAAGCTGTGAACTATAATAAAGTCAAATTCACACCACAGCACAAATTAACTTATTACGAGGGTTGCTATTTATATTTCTGGCCTTGGCAACAGTAAGTGTTGCTAGGCGACCGCAGACGATTTTAATCGAAAGTTTGATATTTTTAAACATAAATTCAGCAGACGATTTACCATTATAGCTTCATTTGTGTTGTTGACAGTAAATTGAAAAGTTCTTCTCTTTCAAAAAATGGAAATGAATCGTGGACATTTTCGTGCCATTATTTTTCATAACTTTCGACGTGGATTGTCAAGACAAGAGTGCTTCGATGAACTTAATTCTTTATTCAGCGATAAAGCGCCATCCTACAGCACTGTAAAAAATTGGTATAACGAATTTAATCGTGGTCGATGTTCGATCCAGGACGAATCCCGTGCAGGTCGTCCAAAATCCGTTGTTGTGCCAGAAAAGATCGATGCTGTGCGTGAACTGATAAAGCAAGATCGTCATGTGACATACCGTGAGATAGAGGCGTCTTTAGACATTAGTATGACTAGCATCAATAAAATATTGCATGAACATTTGAGCGTAAAAAAAATTTGTTCGCGTTGGATCCCGCATAATCTGACAAACGCTCAAAAAAAGGCTCGCGTCAATTGGTGCAAGGAAATGTTGGAAAAATACGTTCAAGGTACATCAAAGGCTGTGTATAACATCTACACAGGTGACGAATCATGGATCTATGCACATGAGCCGGAAACAAAACAGCAATCAACTGTATGGGTCTTCCAAGACGAGGCAAAACCAACAAAAGTTGTTGGAGGAAGAAGCACATCGAAACAAATGATTGCCTGTTTCTTCGGCATTAATGGTCATGTGGCAACAGTGGCGTTAGAGCAACGGTGCAGGACGGTTAATTCTGAATGGTACACGACCATTTGTTAGCCAGAAGTCATCGGAGAAATTCGAAAAAAGCAGAACAGGCGAATCATTCTTCATCATGCAATGCGAGCTCTCACACATCGACTCAAACAAAGGCATTTCTGACGGAGCGAAAGATCGAACTGATGGGTCATCCGCCTTACAGCCCTGATTTGGCACCCAATGACTTCTTCTTATTCCCACACATCAAAAATAAATTACGTGGACAACGATTTTCGACCCCCGAAGAAGCGGTTGATGCATTCAAAACGCATGTTTTGGAGTTACCT
Organism: Parasteatoda lunata; assembly: GCA_949128135.1. Classification (NCBI taxonomy): domain Eukaryota; kingdom Metazoa; phylum Arthropoda; class Arachnida; order Araneae; family Theridiidae; genus Parasteatoda; species Parasteatoda lunata. The sequence goes on from OX421971.1 coordinate 102,733,325, forward strand.
CAATCGGACTGGAAAAAGTGCTTTGAAAATTGGTTCAAACGCATGCAAAAGTGTATTGATCATCATGGAGAATATTTTGAAAAACAATAAAACCATTTCAAATGCATTTTCTAGAGAAAATAATTTTGGAAAAATTTCTTCCTGCTATCTTACATTACAAAAAAAGTTTATTATAGAATTCTTTGAAATTTTGTTCGTAGTTTTTGTATAATGTTAGCAACGTTTTTAACTAAAAGCTTAAGTCTAACTGTGAATTTGGTGGGCCGGAATAGTCTGGGTGGTAGGAAGTCCAAGAGGTCGCACGAAGACTCCTCGTGTAAAAAGTGGTGACTGGTGCATATTAAATCTGTCTCGGTCACAAAGTCTCCAAGTTCCCATAACAAATCAATATTTCTGGAGGTTTTGTATTGGAGATTGACTATTCTCCAGTTCATGTCAAAATTATGATCTGCGGATGGACGGTCTGCGTATGTGTCTGAACTGTAAAACGAGCTGTGACGTATATGGCAAAAGTTGAATTCTTGGCCATAGATGGTGCCACTAGAAAACAAGAAAAAGCGCATCCCGCCACCTTAAAATAGGTTTGTCAGTATTGACAATCGGCATAGAACAACAACACCAAACTTAAGTAAAATTAATTAGTTACAACTTTTCAATATATATTCAATATTTAGAAATCCAATATTAAACAACATATTTAGTTTTATTTCTTTGTCTTTTTGAAATTGTTTTAAAAGTTTAGTTCAAAATACAGGCAATAACATTATTGATCTAGAAATTATTTTTTGAAACTTATTTATTAAAATTTAATGTAGTGCTGTTAGCGTTACATTAAAAATTAATAGCTTTTGAGCTAAAATTTGCCCTCATTTAGAAAAATATTTCATAAATTTTTCAACTTTACTTTAAGTTTATAATTTTAGGACCCTTGCTAATAAAAAATAAATTTAAAGTTTTCATTAAACTTTTTTTTTTTGTCATAAAAGTTGTGTTAAAACCAGTCGGATACTTTAAAAGGCTCGAGAAACGCCAGTACTTAGCTCCTAATGTGTAGAAATTTTTTTTTTACTAAAAATTTAAACGAATTTATGCTTTGTAATAATAATAATAATAAATATGATTGATCTTTTTAAACTTAAACTGAATGAATATTTACTATTATAAACTATTTTATTTTATTAGTAAAGAACTAGAACTAAAGACAAAAACAAAGGAAATAATGATGTTAAGGTAATAATTATGGCAATCTAAAAGGAACAAATGAACTTAAGATGTACATAGATATATTTTTGATCACTAGTTAATTTGTGACCAGAATTTATTTTGTTATCGTTAGAAAATGAATACCATTAATTTATTCGAAGCAAATTTTAAAAATAATACAGTTGATTTTCTTTAAAGAATATATAATGATTCATAGTGATTTACTACTATATTAATTTGAGTATTTTTTGTTTTCTTATTTGTCATAACAGAGCAAATCTTTGGTGCAGAAAGACTTTATTTCATTCAAAGAACAATATTTAACTATGAGAATGGTTGTAGTCTTATTAAGGAAATAGCGATTGCTCTGATAATGAGAAAAGCAAATGTTGAGTCCTTAAACTTTCCCAAAGAAATGTACTTAAGGTTACAAATTAGCTCCTTCGTTAAACAATTTTTCTTTCAAGCAGATAATCACAATGTTGTATGTGATTGGATGGTTGTTTAAATATGAATAGCTTGTAACTATGCATCAAATTAAAAAAATATACAATAGTTTTGAAATAATAGTAAATGACTATATTCATTCGAAATTAATTGAGGGAACTGTACTTTGAAATGTAATTAATTTTTATGTTGGTTAAACAAAATTCAGTTAAAAATAAAATAATGACTCTGTTTATGCTAAGTAGAAAATTTCAAATTATTAGTTTCATCATTAGAAAAATGCGTCATTTTTACGCTGCTTAGATTTGTTAAATATTAGGAATATAAAACATTTTATTACTGTAATTATAGCCTAATTTGTTTGTCTTAATTAATAGATTTTAATTTCTAATTTCTGGAATACTGCACTGAGAAAGAAAATACCAGAATATGGTTAAAATTGCCGTATTTCTGGCTCTAAGGGAACATCAAAATGCTCGGTAGTTTTTTCCGAAGCGTTTTGGTAATAGTATTGGTAAAATAAATAATAAAACATAGTCTTATAATAAGTTATAAAATTTGGTAATTTCATCATGCTCCTATCATGGCATAATAACCATTTATTCTGTCAAATTCGCATTTCAGTTCTGTAGTTTTTATTAAACTAGGAGGCTTCGCCCCCTGCTCGCTAGCGCTCGCCAACCCCCAGAACTGTTTTCGCAGTTCATTTCGGATTGCTTCCCAATCCGATGCTCGCTTTACTCGCTCATTGGATACGTTCTTAACGTCTAGCTTTGGAATACTTTTTTGAACACTGAAGTTCCGAAAACTTTTCAATGTAGAAAATTCTAAACATGTACATTTCAATTTTAATTTGAAATTGCAAACAGTTCACATATTTTTCTTAATCACGCTATTCTAAATTTCAGTTGTTGAGAAAAGTAACTGTAGTAAGTTTTGCTTTAAAGTCTTTTCCACCAGAGGGCTAAAGCCATGTGTTGTAAAACAATATGAAATAGTAGTCTGCCACTGAACGCCAGATGTAAAGCATCGGCTTCGATGAAGATAATTTTGTATTTTTAATTCTCTGAAGGGCGTCACCCTAATTATATGGAATTTGTAAAATAAATGTATATATATTTGATTGTTGATGAAGCCCATCATTTTGCGTATCATCAGTGTTCAGAAGCGGAACAATTATAAGTTTTTTTATTTTATCACAAAAATATAAAATGTATAAAAAGCAAAAAAAATGAGTATAGTCATAGAAAATTTAAAATTATAATATAGTATTTGTCAGTTAAAATAAAACTTTTTGTTTAAGTCATTGTTAACAATTCAAATTTCTCCGAGGCAATTCTAAACCTTAATTCTGTTGATGTTGTTCTACAGTTGTTTCATTAGAGAGTCGTGCTCGTTCTGTAGCATTTCTAATTGTTTTCCGTTGATTTTGCTCTTCTGGAGTTTCATTAGAGCGGCTCTCTCTTCTTCGTAGATTGTTATATACCGTACGTAGATTATTAAGATTCATAATTTAACTCTAATAAAATTTAACTTAAAATAAAACAAAATGTTAACTTAAAATATGAAATAATAAAACAGCATTTAACTCATAACTATTAATATAACAAAACGTGGAATAGTAAAGCGCCCAACTCAAAATAAAATAGCAATAGCATAACACTTCTCATTTCTGCCAATGAAAAGGAACTATTTCATGGCTCAAAACCAGCCAACCGTTTTTTTCTTGGCAACAATCGGAGAAATGGCACACCCATATTCGGTGAGAATCGAAGACAAATGCTATTGTGTTTATGTAATGAGTTCACAACTTCTTAATTATGTGGATAAATACGAAAAAAAGTTTAGAGATTTGTTCAAAACGCCTACAATTAAAAAGGAAACGCCATAACTAAACGTGTAAAGAGCTCAACTCAAAATAAAATAGCAATAGTTTTACGTGAAGCGCTCAGGTTTCATAATTTTGATCTAGCTGCACTTGTATGTCATTTTGATTTATGTTGCTAAGTTAACTTTAAAAAATTTCTATGGCTGGCAACAGCATTTTTATTTTTTAAGTTGTTTATTTTTATTTCTTTTAGAATTCGTTTTTGTTTTGTTTTTAGTGAAATGTTTTTTAACCTAACAGAATTCTTTGCCGACTGTTCTCTCGATATATGAAGAAAATTAAGTAAATATTTAAGTGTTGTGCAAATAATATAACACTTATAACTTATGCAAATAATAAAAATAGCATAACACTTCTCATTTCTGTGAATGAAAAGGAACTATTTCTGAACTGAAAACCAACCAACCGTTTTTTTCTCGGCAACAATCGGAGATGTGGCACACACATATTCGGTTAGAATTCGGTGAGAATCGAAGACAAATGCTATTATGTTTATGTAATGAGTAATGAGTTCACAACTTCTTAATTATGTGGATAAATACGAAAAAAAAGTTTAAAGATTTGTACAAAGCGCCTACAATTAAAAACAAAACGCCTACAATTAAAAATGAAAACTGTTGCCAACGCGAGAAAAGAAATATCATCGGTTTTATTGATACATACGTACGTATTAGCGTTTTATATAATATAGATGCGTGGTAATAAATACTAAAATTTTGAAAATCAGAATTTCCAAGAAACCAGAAAAATTATCACATGAATGATTTAAATATCATATATTTTGGTTTTAATAACGAGAAAGAGTTTCTTTTTTATTAGAAGTGTCATTATTATGCAGTACTTTAATTTTAGTAGAATTTTTTGTCCGAGTGACATGCTCCTGAACGAGGAAAAAAAAAGATTAGTTCAAGAGCGCTCAAACTAAGTCATACTACTTGAATCCGGTGTGATATCGGCAGATATGTTAACTTTGATTTTTACAAAAATCTAATTTCCAAAATGACTTTGAAGTAGGTTATAATAGGTTAAACGTTGACTTTCTAAATTCAGATATATCAGTAATCGAGAGAAACTTTGACCACTTGACTTTTGAATGATTGATCTTGATTGGACATTTTGATTAGACTAGGTGTAATTTAGGAAAAAACAGTAAAGATTTCCGTAATTTAGGAAAAAAATTCTATATAATTTAAATTTCGTTTTTAGTATATCAACTGTTTCTTGAGGTGAGGAATTCCTCTAGACTGCAAGTTAGCTATCTAAATTAAGCTATCGCGTTTCAATGCAACTTTTCCAGATATTTTAAATTTTACTTTTAGCTTAGCACAGATTTCATTAATTAAAAAGGAAATCTTTGCTATGAAATGAAATGAATCTAATCTAAATGCTATGAATCTAATGAAAAATGAATCTGGAACTTGATCGAGAATTCCAGAACTTTTTAATATTGTGTATTTAGAAAACATATCAATTGTGGCCCACTTTTCACAAACGTAGTCTGTTCCAACCAGCTTAACTAACGGCGTATTGAATTTTATCTGAACACAATTATATTTTTATGAATTGAAGTTTTCAAATTTTTTAATATTGTATGTTTAGATACGATATAAATTATGACAAAATTTTCAAAAACGGAGTCTGTGGCAACGATTTTATTCATAGTTCTTTGAATTTTACCCGACGCAATTATTTCTTATGAATTGTTCCTATAAACTCACACTTATTAATTAATTTTGGAAAGAAACAATAAAATTATTAATGATTATCTCAAAAAAACTATTAATTTTCTTACGAATTGAGTTGATAGTGATCCATCCCTTATTTACTGCTATATTATTATTTTTATCTATAAGAAATAAAATTTTACGATTGTACATTCATGATCTGTTCGAGAAACTAGAAAAAATTTTAAGTTTTTCTAATTTATCTAATGCTAAGTTTTACGTTTCCATCTTTCTTTCTTTTTTTCATATGTTTTTTTACTTTTACTTTTATGAACTCAAATTCACTTATAATAACAAGTGAAACATATTAATAAATAATAATATGTATTTATGTTGTAAAATGAAACACCAATAACAAACTAAGTAAACTTACAAATATGGTTTTTAAAAAAAGTATAAAAAAGTAATATCTTCAAAGCTTCGTGTTGATTAAGCATATAATGTGGCTTTAGTTAAAGTAATTATTCGTGAAATGAAGATTTTGTTTTCAGGGCCATTTAGAAATTTTTTTTCCAAGGTAATGCTTAAGAGTTTTTTTTTTCTTTAAAATTAGCAAAGAAAAAGAAAAAAAAGACACTACAATTTTTTTTTTTAAATTTAAATTAAAAGAATTCCAGGCAGTAATTTTATTTGCATTCCAGATTTGTACATAGTAGTAATAGTTGAGTGTGAAAAAGTACGCTTAAAGCAGGCATAAAGAAAAAATAAGTAACTAGATAAACTTTTTAAAAGATGTTGCATGCCTCACACTAATTTAATTCCTTAAAACATTTTAAACTTACAAATATTTAAGTCTGCAATAGAAAAAAAATATCAAATAATAGAATTCAGTTATTGTAGTTGATTTTTATAAATTTTTTTTCAAGTTGACACCGAATTGAGCTTTCATATTTATTTTAAAGACCGTATAACAATTCTAAGCACCAAAAACTCAAAAGGTTTTCACCAAGATCGTTGGCATTTACACCATACGTTAAATAATTTTGCTTCACAAACTCCAATGCTGGCACGTTTTGATTTCGTTTATAATTGCACACACACAAGGCAAGGCAGCGGGTGCGTTTCTTGTTTTTTAGTATTATCATCTATCACGATTTCAGCCTCACACACGTCACAGCCCGTTTATTGCCCTACCAGCAGCCTACCTAAGTCCTACTAACCAGGCTATTCCGGTCTCATGTATAATAATGGTAATATGATATATACTTCTACTAAATTATTATAATAATCAAAACTGTATCAACTTATGTGAGTACGAAAAAAAAGGAAAAAATTCTGATTTCAATTATTGCAGTATTGCCCCAGTACTTTGTGCAGGGAGTGGTTTAGTGATAGAAATCAATCTGTTGACCAATATAGGCTATTTTTGCACCATTTCGTTCAGTTTGTTGCAGAATTGTTCCACATAAAGGGTCAGGTCTCATAAAATTGGAATGAATCACACTTACGGTAGCTGATTAAATACTCACCACAGTTTTTTGTAATGAATTTTAAGTTTTTGTGTGTCTTTCGGTTATTTATGCTTGTTCAACCAACCAGAGCCAATTACAATAACAGCGTTCCGCATAATCTGCAATGCCATAATTTCACGTGATAACTCATATTTCATAACAATGGCAATTTTTAATCGTTCTATTATCAACAAAATTAATTTTATTTTTTAAAAAAATTCATATTTTTTAGAGCTTATAATGATTTTGTTAAACAGAAAAGATATGTAACTTTTTAACACTCGAAACAAAATTGTTAAATGTTTTACTAAGGACAAATAAGTTGTTAAAATTGTCATAAGCTTACTACAGATTTCATTCTTGGCGTGACATTTAAATAACTTAAGTCATCTTCATAACCTTTTGAAATAAAGGAAATTAATAGTTTATAATTACTTTGTTTACTTTCTGTTTTGAAATTTTAGTGCACTTACGACGCTTCAGAAAATCATTTACAGTTTCTAAGTCAGTTATAACTCTGCTCCTAATTAACAAAAATATTAAAGTAAAACGTAAGGGTATTCTTTAAAAAATGTAAAGAACGGAAAATAGATATTTTTAATGAAATCTGTTAACTTAATGCTGGCAGATGCCATGAAAATTATTCTATTTAGAACTGCATATTTTAAAGATTAATTATTTTTAGGAATACACTGTAAAAAAAATCCAGATCAAACTACGGTAAAAAGTACCGTTAATCAGGATACTTTTTACAGCAAAATCCATTTTTAACGGAACATGTTACTAAATTAAATAATGTTATATATCGTAATTTTTGCAGTAATAATTATTGTAAAATCACTAAATGACTTTAAAATAAATATTACTGTTGAAATCACGGTACAATATTTTACGGTTAAAATGGATTTTTCGATGAAAATGTATTTTACTGTAAAAATAGATTTTTCAGTTAGTTAGATTTTACGGATGATACACTTAAAGAGCAGGGACATTCTATCGTAATTTGATCCGAAATTTTTTACACTGCACCCGTTTAACGAAAGCGACAAAATTAGAAAATTTAGCAGTCACTTATATCAGCATATTATCGAAGATATATCTAATATGGTTTTTAAGCTATTGAAGAAAATTTCTTAATTCATACACTGAAGAAAACAATGTGGTCAAATTGACCAGAGTGTCGTAAACTTTTCCTTATTTCTGTCTCTATGGGAAAAGCACTGAAATTTATGTTACAAAATTTGGAGAATGCTGTAAAATTTGGTAATTTAATCATGGTACCGGTAGGGCTGGGCAAAAAAAAATTTGTTCGGTTAAATTTAATTTTTAGTATTGCTTTTTTACAAAATGTATGGTAATAAGTTCTATAATTCTGAAAACGGAAACGGAAAAAGTACTAAATAAATGGTTTAAATATCGTACATTTTGGAAAACGGAAACGGAAAAAGTACTAAATAAATGGTTTAAATATCGTATATTTTGGTTTAACTAGAATTATGCAACTCCCATCTTCTAAAACAACTTATATATGAAAAGCCTAAAAATATGTATTTGACTCAATCTGTCATGAGTATGTTTGAGAGTACTTCAAATTTTGAATTTTCCTCAGAAAAGAGCTTTTAGAAAATTTAAAATGTTTTCTTTGTTTCCATTTTTGAGATACTTGGAAGGAGTGTTTTGAAAATGCAAAGTTCCTTTGACAGATTCGTGATAAAAGGCCATCCCTAAAAGTTGTGAGTTGATTTGTTTTGTGTAGCTTTTGGAGTAATTTCGTGTTCGATGAACGGAAAAGTGAACAATACGATGCGATTAGAATTTAAAAAGTTTTCTTAAAAATAAAGATATAAAGGTAATATATATATTAATTAAAGTGTTTATTTCAAAATATATTAATTTCGACACATGAATAATCGGAGTTAAAACGTATTTGATTATTGATAAGAAAAGTATTTAATCAGAAAACCAGATTCATTAATTTGGAAATAATTTACGGCAACTATTTAAGTTTTTCAAAAAATAGAGGAAACGTTCAAATTCAGATAAGCATTTTACGAAAAATTATATACGGTGATAATCTTTGTTTTGTTTCTTAAATGTAAATAAGAAATACTCGGACGGAGAAGAATAAGTATCAGTGGGAAATGTCCTGAATAAGAAATAATTAGATTGCAATGGGCCTCTTGCAACACAAATGTAGAGATATTCAAACAGCTCAACTTGATAGTGACAGCAACTTACAGCATTTATAATCATTTCCAATAAATTTTTAGAGGATTTATACAGTATTAAAGAAACTCTCATAAAGCAGATTTTATGTTGTACCATAAAGTTCTTACATTGAATCATAAAAACGGAGCAATTTTTTCCGCAACAATTTTTTCCGTTTTAGCAATGAAATTTTGGGTTTTATTTTACATTGTAGAGAGGAGCGTTGAAATAAAAACATACTGATTTGTTTTTTAAGTAAAACTAAAGGCAAAAATTATTATTATAAATATAGCATATGTACAGTACCCAAAATAAAAAACGGACCAATCAGAATAAATGTTGATCTAATGAACGGATCTTGACGCTCTATGCTCAATTGAGGGGGTGAAATATACTGATATATTAGTGCAGACGATATTTTATGTTACAACTAGGGGGCTAAGCCCCCTGTTCGCTGCCGCTCACCAGCCCCGATGATTGCTTCGCTTTTCTTGGCAGAAAACAGTTTGTCTACATAAGTTAAAATTATTCACTTAACAGATATGTACTAAAGGGAATTCTGTTTGCTTACTCTTTTGCCTCTACTTCCCACGTCCAAATATTACTATTTATTAGTATTATATACATTTGAATCTCTTGGTGAACGGAAGTGATTTTTCGAAGTAATCATTTTTTAAAATAACATTTATATTCTTATAACATTATATTGTTCAAACAAATTTAATGAGTTCACAACCATAATTTAATATTCTCACTAATAATAGCAGTACTGGAAAATAAGTTTAAATTAGGGATACAAAAATATCTAAAGAAAAACAATACCTTTACGACTATTGCTAATTTTTTGCTGATGACAACCAAAACAATATGGAAATGAATGAGGGAAAACTGGATCCTACCACGTGATTTTACGGCCAATAAAAATGCGCCGACAACAATGGCAAACGGTATCAGACCATTATCTATATATATATTTCTCTTACACGGCACCAAAAAAAAAAGCCTCATTACTACTTCCCGAATGGCAACGTTAGAAAATCGACCAATGATTGTATCTAAAAATGTCACATGCCAATTCTAGCTGAGGTGGCTCAACATATAGCGCTTTCAAAAACGGAAACAATAACCAGAGTGAGCATTATCAGGTTGTTCAATTCAGCTGCGGCAAAATCTATATATATATTTATCTTACACGGCACCAAAAAAAAGCCTCATTACAACTTCCCGAATGGCAACGTTAGAAAATCGACCAATGATTGCATCTAAAAATGTCACATGCCAAATCTAGCTGAGGTGGCTCAACATACAGTGCTTTTAAAAACGGAAACAATAACCAGAGTGAGCATTATCAGGTTGTTCAATTCAGCTGCGGCAAAAATAAAAATAAACAACTTAAAAAATAAAAATGCTGTTGCCAGCCATAGAATTTTTTGAAAGTTAACTTAGCAACATAAATCAAAATGACATAGAAGCGCAACTAGATCAAAATTATGATACCTGAGCGCTTGACGTAACAAATCCTTCAATTATATAACTGTTGTATCGCCAAATGCATAAATTAACAATTGTGTTTTTAAAGAAATTCTCTCTATAAAGTATACAAAAGCTAGACGTTAAGAACGTATCCAATGAGTGAGCAAAGCGAGCATTGGATTGCGAAGCAATCCGAAATGAACTGCGAAAGCAGTTCCGGGGGTTGGTGAGCGCCAGCGAGCAGGGGGCGAAGCCTCTCAGTGTATAATAAATATGTAAAAATCAAACTAATAGCTTTAGAGAAATCAGACACAAAAATGTGCTTTCTCTGAATAAACGTACCTTTTTTTCGACAGATTCGGATTTCTGATCCCTAATATGTTGAAAGAACACGTAATCTGGGAAACAGTATTAAAATAGTTTGGTTAAGTGAGCGGTCTTAAGTGGACTCCTTAATGTTAAATTTACTTTTTGCGTATTTTGCTATATTAAGAGGACTTTTTAAGCAAATCGAAAATTTTTTGCACGCAGTTATAAAATTCGCTTGTCCAAACGTAGTTTCAGGTAAAAGATAAATTTTAGTAAATATTTATTATTTTATTTAATAATAGGCAAAAAAAATTTTAATGGACAATTACAGCATCTCTTATTTTAAAAAAAAACTTCAATACTATCTTATTAAAAATTCTCTCCTGAATCCGAAAATCTAGTTGTTTTTCCCCAAAATGTATATCTATTTAATTATTAATTAAATTGCCCAAAAAGGCCTCCGTAGGTGATACAATCAAAAATGATCCCTGACTGTTTATGGAAACGTACCGCCTCCATCCGCTAATGCTATTTCAATTCTCTTTTAGTTTTGACAACACTTATAATGTACGAATATCCGCTGTATACTATTATTGTTAATTAAATTTACGGCTTTAAGAGTGTGTGCAATATGGAAGAAAGATTTTTAAAATTTTAAACTGATAATTTATCACTAAATTCGCTGAAGAAATGACTATGTAGCTCTTCACAGCGAATCAACAATTCTTTTCGGCTAAGGTCAGTGGTGTTCAAGTTCATTGAAAATATTATTTTATTACGCTCATTTTTAAGTTAAAGCAATATACTCCTCACCTACCCCCTATATATTACGGAGTTCAGAAATCGGAACTCGTTTGGAAAAATGGTATGTTTAATTCAAAGAAATTAACGTTTTCATGTCTGATTTCGTAACTTAAAATATCGTCTGCACTAATGAATTAGCACATTTAAGGTTAATATCTCGAATAATCAAGATTACATCATAGTACGTGGCATTCCGATGACTAGGTTAAAAGTTATCAAGATCAAAATTCATCATAAGATTGAGTCCTAAATTGTGAAGATTAGATCATTAGATCAAAAGTTATTCCGAGTGGTCCGACTTTTATTTCACGCAGTGAAAATTTCAAGACTTACATGCCGCATCTGAGAGAGAAGCAATTCTATGACACATCGAAAAGATATTCAGATTTACTACCTGCTGCACACTCTGTTAAGGAAAAAATGTGTTTATTTTTATTACAACTGAGATTTTAGCGTCATAGGTGTTAGCCTGACATCGAATCTCCTGATAGCTTATTTCATCACATTAAATCGATCTTTTTAATCACTTTACAATATCTTATATATCTTATACAGAAATATCTATAAAAAAATCAAAGAATGTATGCTTAGAGGAAAGAAAAAAATTTGAAAGGCGCAAATACAATAATGTTGAACTTTTCAGAAATGTCTCCAATTTCCGCTCTACTTACCAAAAAATTATTTTATCTTTCTTTTTTTCTAAGTAAAAAGATATATTTCATTTTATAACTAGAGATTTTAATTTAGAAATGCCGTGAAAATGACATGTTTCATTATAACTTTTTTTTTTTTTTTTTAAAAATTTAAAATAATAAAATATGTCGAGAAGAGAAAGGATATTTGACGACATTATTGCTTTATTTGCTTAAGTTATAAGATTTCATTTCTTCCTGATGCTTTGTCTAGGGAAAATTTTATTCGAAAAGGAGTGATTAAGATTTAAAAGTCAAAATTGTGCTCCATTACAAATTTTTTAAATAATAATAATAATAGTAATAATATATATATATATATATATATATATATATATATATATATATATATATATATATATATATATATATATATATATATATATATATATATATATATATATATATATATATATAAATATATATATATATATATATATATATATATATATATAATATATATATATATATATATATATATATATTTAATTTTTTTCTTCTTTCTTTTCTCTTTCTTTTCTTTTATTCAAGTATGGGTCTGCTCTATTGCAGCTTAGGGTACCTCAGCATGCATGGCTCTTTTCGCCACCTCAGCCTTTGACTTTTTATTATTTTTGATAATTTAGCCCATGGTGCGCTCAGCTTCATGCTGGAAACTTTTAGTGTACGACAACTGCTGCATGCTAACATCGGCTAATTCAAAAGCGATGGTCACCAGCTGTGACACTACAATCAAGGTCTTACCTTGACTATGCGTTACTAATCTGATGAATTTCTCTCTCAGGCCCACTCCTGCTGAGATTCTTCGAAAGAATTATTAAATTCCTCTGGAATATCATCATTTTCCATGTCGCTCATCGACATTAAATACAGTTGAAATGTATAGCTTGTTAAAATTGAATTAAAATGGCACTTAAGGACAAGAAGAAGAAGCCATCAAAGCTCTTATTTCATGTGACTTCTTCGGTACACCAATCCTTCTGTCTGCGTTGGTGTTTCGAAGACGTTACACCCTCGTACCACGTTGAGGTGCAGAACAGGAAAATGCTTGCTATTTATAGATGTTAATTGGTACTCTTTAAGAGTTTGCACGGGGAGTTTGATACTGAGCCTTGTTGCACCGTGAGTATTCGTTTCTCGAAATACTTAATAAGCTATTTTCAAACTCTAAGGGACACGAGGGAAAGTGACCATAGACATCGAAAACGCTAATATCGAAATTATTATTAGTATTATTAAAAAAAAAAAACGCTAAGTATCAAATACGATAATCTTCACGATCATTATAAATAATAGAGCATATTAAAAAGATAATATAAAAAATGTCCGAAAAAGAATGTAGAATGTTATGAAGAAGATAATATAAAGATGCAACAATAATTATTGAATTATTGCGAGCTTTGATAAATTTTATTCGAGTGAAAAAAATATTGAAATAATTTAAATTAGTTTAACAAGAAAAAAATATATCGTGATATATTATTAAATGTCCATCTTTTTTACAATAGATAGTGATATTTAAATTCTTACTTATCGGCTAAAAGGATCGAAGTTCCTGGTGACACCTCATGGTCCCTATAACCGATAAGTACCATGCAATCCAGAACTTTAAACTTATCGAATTTTCACCGTTTCTAAAACTTCATTTTTGCAGTTTATTGATGAATAATAACAGATATTGATGAATATTAACAGATTCTTATAATATCAGAATGTGTGAGATTGCCAGTAAATAGTAGTAATAAAAATGATTTTGTATTTTATTTATTTATATTATTTTAAGCTTAATCAAAGAAAAATTATTTAAAAAGTTCCAAATAAAAATGTCAAATAATGTCAAAATAAAATATGCTAATGGTACCAGCATAGCATAATCACAGATTAAATAAAACACTATAAATATTTAAAAGCACAATTTTGATTTAAGTAGTTTCATTTTGGATTTCATTATAAAGATATACAGATTATTGCATTCAGAATCGTTAAACTAATGTGCCATATACGAATGGAATGCTTAAGTTTCAGATATCAAATAGAAACGTATCCGGTGATAGAGGTTTTAAAATGTTATATGCAAATATTATATGAGTTTTATTTTTGGAATGGAGATAATATCGTCCATTTAGATTTATTTAACTTCGCGATCCATTCAGCGACATAGAGACGAGTTTTATATTCATATCTTTTTATTGCTATAAACATAATGGAATTTAAATGGAGTTTATTGATAAAATATTTTCGTTTATTACTTTTCTTTATTCATAAGTTTGTCAGATTTATATTTTTGCTTATTTTGTTTTTTCTGAGAAGTATTTAGAATTTGAATCTATAAGGGAACCTGGGGCATATTTTTTGAAAATACTGATTATACAAAAAGTATCAAAATGCTCCCTATTCTTTTATGTATTTGTAAAGATTTAGGAATTTAAAATTATTAAAAAATTTTCCTTGATTTTAATGTTACTAAAAGATTGCGCTTTAGGTAGAATATTTTTTCACTTATTTTTAAAAAAATAATGTGCATTCTTTCTTTTTTCTTTCTTTTTTTTTTTTTGTATTCAGCATTTTTTGTTATTAATGTTTAACAAAAACTTTAAAAAAATGTAAAATTATTTTTTTTTATTTTTATTTTTTTCAAAAGTAAAATTTTTTACAAATTCGTTGAAGACGAATTTAAGGGAAATAATTGACATATTTATAGTGAAAAAGCATGGAGTTATCTTTCATAGATTTAGAGATAAATTTTTTTAAAAAGTAGAATACATGAAATAAAGTGGAATACATGAAATAAAGTAGAATATATGAAATAAAGTAGAACACATGAAAAAATGATTTTAGAAAAGGAATCTAAAATATTTCCTCTTCAGTTGAAGTTGGAATTGGGGAAAAACAAAACCATTTCCGAAATTTATCAAACAAACGATTTCTATAATACTAATTTTTCAGATTTTTATTTTTTCTTTTAAAACATTTTCTTAAAATAAAATCTTTGGAATTATTTACAAATGTCTTGAAAACAAATTTAAAGAAAATATCACAAATACATACATTCCAAAAGACTGCAATTATTTTTCGTAGATTTTGAGATAGATCATTTTGAAGTTGGAAAACACATGAAAAAATGAATCTTGAAAAAAAGTCTAAAAATTTCTTTCTTCACTAAAAGTTTAGTTTGGGAAAAATTGGGAAATTAATCAACAAAAGATTTCTAATATTATATTATCAGCTTTTTCTTTTTTTCTTTTTATGAATACTTTTCTTACAAAGAAAAACTGGAATTGTTTACAAGTTTCCCGAAGATAAATTTCACAAAAAATATTACAAATGCATATAGTCTGAATGTCTGCAGTTATCTTTCATAGATTTTGAGATGTATCGTTTTAAAATTGGTAAACACATGAAAAAATGATGTTAAGAAAAATTAAAAAATTTCCTTTCAATCTTGGGATTGATGCGAGGAAAAACAAAAACAAATTATACCTTGACTTCTATTTAAGGAAAAAATGCGAATTTTTTTTTATCATTTAGAAGGTAATTAATTGGATTAGCTTCCTCTAGTCCCTTAAGTATCTCATAATATTTAAGATCTTTGTGTAACTTCCTAATTAGTAGTTAAGAATAGTTTGAAATCAACAGTTGGTTACTCAAATAACTAAAATTGAAAGCAATATGCATGAATAAGAAGTGTGAAACCAGATTATTATTGTAATTCTGATTTTTGAATGAAATTCAAAAATAATTTTGTCTGCGATACTTATGTTTGAGTAATGTTTATTATGTATTATTATTATGTTGAGTTGATGTTTTATTTCCTATGCTCATCAGTAGTTTTAGAAATGTTACTTATTCTGAGTATTTTAAAAACTCGAAATTTTCCCGATATTGGTTGATATTTAACTTCCCTTATCCAAAAGAAGAAGTTATTAGAAACTAAATTTTTAAAACGAAAGGATATTTAAAAATAAATGTGGGGTGATACTACATGAAACGGTAACTTTTGCAAAACTCTTTATAGATAGAATAATTCTGAAATTCTTTTCTTTTTTTTTTTTGCTTTTTGGGAAAGTGCATTGGTTAATGTGTTTTAAAATTTTTCTGTGATTACTTTAAAACTCTATTTATTTTAAATCATACGTATTAAAGTTTAGTGCTTTCAATCGTAAGATAAGATATGTTTTTAAAAACTTTTAAGTATTAATTAGTTAATTTCAAAAATTGCAAAATAGTATTTAACATTTTATATAAATTATTAAGGTAGTAGTTTTAAAATCACAGATTTAAAGTCTAGTATAAAGTTTTAAAATTTTGCAAAATTTATTTAATGGAATAAAAATTAGTCATTTTATTATTTTTATTTCACATTTACCATTTTAAAAACAACATATTTATGAGCAATATCCCAAATCTAGTTAAATATTAAATAAAAATGTATAATTTGAAACTTTTATAAAAATTACATTTTTATAAAAAAGTAGACGTGTTAAAAGGAAAATACCATGAGTGCCTTTCACCAATTGAGATAAAATTGTGTATACAAATATATAGACAAGAAAACAATTAAAAGTGTAAACCTGATCTACTTTTAAGTATTTTTAAAGTACTCAATGCAGTATTTTTTTTTATGTAAAATAGAACACCAATTTCTATTTAGCAGTTAGCAAAAGTTGGTGAATACGAAGGTTGCATTAACTCATGTTTACCTTTTTTTTTATTTCAATGAGTACAAGACATTTCAAAATCAGTGCTTTTTTTTCTTTATTTATAAACTACTTTTCTTACCTTACAAATTGTCTTAAAATGTTATATTTTAATATACCAGTCGAAGTTAATTATATATTTTGACTTAACCTCAGAACTCGCAGAGAAAAATAATTCACTTTTTCACCCTCGTTCTTAAAATTTTTTGGGGAGTATTTTGGTTTCACTATGAAAAGAATTACAGAAAAGATTTAAAATTTGAAAAAAAAAAAGTATGGCCAAAACTAGCAGGATATGGTAAAATTTAAGGTGTTCTAAAAAGCTCAGTAATTTTCCCAAACGCTTTGGTAAGGACATAGGTAAAATTAACAATAAAATATTGTTTGATAATATGCGATAAAACATGATAAATGTGGTAAAATGTAGTAATTTTATGCTTATACGCTTGAGAATGGTAAGAAAACAATTTTTTCGTTAAAATTTACTTTTCAGTTTTCTATTTCTTTGCTAAAGGTGTGGTAATAAGAAATATAATTCTAAAATCCAGAATTTCCGATGAACCATTACCATATGGACGGAAAAATTACCTAATTAATAGTTTAAATACCCTATACTTTTGTTTTATTAATTTTGTTTTATTATTATTATTTTTTTACGAGAAGTGTTATTATTATACAGTGCGGTAATTTTACCAGAATTTTCTTCTCTTTGCAGTAACCAATTACTATTTTAATTGATAGGAAAATATTAAAAGCTAATTGTTTTGCTTGAAAAGCTAATTTGTTAGGAAAATGAAAAAAAAAGCTTATGATTTCGTTCTAAAAGCTAATTCTTCAGTCTTGATTACACAGTTTTAAATAGTATATTTAATACGAAATGCATTTTTATTGCTCATTTAGTAAAAAAAATTATCGCTTTTTTCCAATTTCTTAGTTAAATTTTATAATTTTGAAAAGTTTTATTTATGAAATAAAAAGAAAAACTAGCATTTTCTTTTAACATATTAATTTCTAACTGCAAAGTAGTTTTACACTTACAAATTTAGTTCAATTGGCTAGTGACGCTTGAGTACCGTCCTTACTAAATTCGTAAGTTTTCAACTTTATTATTAATGTGCAGAGAGTTGGGCAATTCTGCTCGTGATATACTATATTCCTTTTTTTAAAATGTAGCAAACGTACCCAGGATAAATCTAAATGAAATGTTTGAATTAAAAAATCAAATAGTTAGCGAAATCTAAGAAATAACTTATAGGAAAATAATAGTTTTGAGAAGAAAACAGGGTTTTGAATTAACCGTTTCATGAGATGAGTGGTTTAAATTTATCTCGATTCATTTCCAGAAATTTTTAGAAATTGACAGTCTTATGTTATCAAGAAGCGGCAATGACTTCGGTCTTCTTTCTTTGTTATCCTACGTACATTTGCATTCGTTATTTATTTCATCTTTCTATTTGTACCTTTTGCCTTGCCATTGGAAATATTAAAAAAAAATTTTTTTATCAAGAAGCTTCATAATTATTTTAAAATGACTTTTACGATGATAAGCATTTTATTTTTATTCGAAGAAAAAAGTATGTTGAATCGATAAGCTTAGTTTGAAAAAAAGAGAGAAAAAAAACGAAAAAAAAAACGCTTATATTTAAAATCTAAGCTTACTTAGAAATTTTTATTTTTTTGTTAAACTAATATTAGTAACTTTATTATTTAATAGTGTATTTTATTATTCTACATCGAAAATTTAATGTGAAATTCCATTATTTTCTTTTAATTCTATATTTTTGGTTCAATGACAAAATAATTTTGAGAAGAAAACAGGGTTTTGATTTAACTGTTTCATGAGATAAGTGGTTCAAATTTATATCGATTTATTTCGAGAAATTTTTCAGAATCGTCAATCTTATGTCATCAGGAAGTTTAACTAGAAAAAGTGTATTTTTCAAACGCCAAGCTTATTGATTATTTTAAAATGACCTTTACGACGATAAGCATTTTGTTTTTACTCTAAAATAGTATTTTGGATAGAAAAGTTTAATTTTCTAAAAAACGCCTACGATTAAATCAAAACGTACTTAGTCGTTTTGATTTCTTGTTAAACTTATATTATTTAATGGTATATTGATATTTAATAGTATATTAGTACATTATTTAATAGTATATTTTATTACTTTATACAAAAAATGTAATTTAAAATCCCATTAATTTCTTTTAATTCTATATTTTTGGTTCAATGACAAAATAAACTAAATTCCAATTAATGAGGGGTCAGGGGTCAAAAATCAGTTTTAAATTTAATACCCGTAAAGGATAAAAAAAATCTAAAAATATTTCTTAAGAATGAAAATTTCATTAATTCATTCTTTCAATTCTTTCCTTAAGTATAAAAAAAATCATTACAAGTACATTATGTTGAGATAACCACAAGAATGTAGATTTGAAATATATCAGCTAAAAGAGAATTATTCCCTTTAAATAACACCTGAAACTTATTCATTCTTCCATCACCATACAAAACTAATAGACACAGAATAATGTGAATATTCTTAAAAACATTTCAGACTTCGTTTTATAAGAATATCGATATTTGATTCATGCAAACTAATAAATTAAATTAAGGGATCTGAATGGTTTTGTTTCATCGAGAAAGCATCAAATTTTTTTTTCTTCAAATTTTTCATACTTTATTTGAAATTCAACTTACGATTCTTGATTTTTTACAGGATTTTAATATTAGCTAAGACACTCTTTATATGCAAACACGTTTTTGAAACAATGCAAAGAACTTATGAAATGTAATTTTCTTTACAGCTAATATTTTGTTATTGAAATGGAATTAAGAGATCAGCGTGTCGGCGAATGACATATTTATTAGTACATTATACAGAGAGTAAGACGCTTAAAACGTATACTAGGATAACACTAACAAAAAAGAACATCTGAATTAAGGATTAGCTTTTATTTATAGCCCTTTTAGGCTTAAAATCAAGGTCCAATCAGAACATTCTGATTGCATGGGAGCGTAGAAGAAAGCTACTTCAAATAAATGCGATTAAAGTTTTTCTTCAACATATTTGAATAAAAAAATAGTCTGACATCTTGTGCACATGATATAAATAATAAAACTCACATTAATTATTTCAAAGAACTTTTTAATGGCAGAATTTTTTTTTTTTTCAAAAACACTAGCTCAAAAAAACTGAAAAATAAAAAATATATTTCTAAACTAAAAAAATATTTAAGTATTTGTATAGAAATAAAATTTATTTTGAATTTATATATCTAGTACAACACCAATCACCATTTTCTCAAAGTTTTGACTTAATAAGTTTATTAGAAGTCGAGTAATTTTGAACGCAAGGGGAGGCAGTTTGAATTAAAAAAAACGAATTTAGAAACAAAACATTGAACAAATAACTGTTAAAAAAAAACAAAAAACAACAACTTGAGTTTGTAGACAATGCAAGTTTTAATAATAGGTCCTATTTTATGTTTTCAGTGAGTGGATTTAAGTTATTTTGTGGAACTTAGTAAATTATTTGATCATATTATTATACTTGGTGCCAAATAGCTCAAAATAAGTTTAACATATATTTTTAAACATAAACGTTTTTCGAAAAAGCAGAAATTTTGTTAGGAAAAACCTTCTAGACAATAACCAAAGAGAACGCCACAACTATTCCAATAAAAATGATAGCAGTAATTATTCTAATAAAAATAATAGTAAATGATTCATAGAAACAAAATTTTTTTTAACTATAAACGAATTAGTTACTTTAGATTTCATTCAATTAAACTATAAAAAAAACAATAGCTTACATTGGATTACATAAATTATATGTCGAAGGTACTGGTTCAAATAATTCCAATTATTTCCAATTAAATAAAACATCCAACAAGAAAATATTAAAAATTTGTAAGTTTAAAGAACGATGTAAAAGTAAATTTTGAATTCAAACATTAAAATAATATAAAAATATTAATTTACCGCGATATGATAGTTTAGTTCAATAAGAAAATAGATAATAATAAAAAATAGGAACTGCCATGTTGTCGAATATTTTTACAAAAATGAATAAGTAAATAAAAACTGAACATAAAAAAAAGAAGCACGTGTTATTTTTTGTATGACAAGTTGGCGAGACAAAAGATGACAAAAATA
Source organism: Parasteatoda lunata (assembly GCA_949128135.1). Lineage (NCBI taxonomy): Eukaryota > Metazoa > Arthropoda > Arachnida > Araneae > Theridiidae > Parasteatoda > Parasteatoda lunata. Next base: position 102,754,380 of record OX421971.1, read on the forward strand.
AAGAGATGACGCCAAGAAATGGCAATTCTTTTGATAAGATTTTTACGTATGACAAAAAGTAAAGTAGAATGTCTTCATATGTGTAGAAATATTGAAGGAAACTTTAATCTTAAGAAATAGTCTTGAAATCTCAAAGCCTTATCACACATGTCAAAAGCAGTTTTCAGATCTTTAAGTATGTCTCGTTTTAGTTTCTTTTTCACTTGTCTGTATTTTAAGTAACAAGTATAATGCCTTTATATTGCTTCTTAAAGTTTTAGTGGAATATTTTGAATAAATACTGGGAATGGAGTAAACAATTTAAATACTCAAGAGTAAAAAAAATCATATCGATCAAGAATATAAAAATGTTCTTTTTTGCAATGTTTGTACGCCTATTTTTAACAGAAAATTTTATACCGTAATTTTTACAGTATTATTTATTTAATTAAAGTTATTCAATGATTTTACTTTAATTATTACTGTAAAAATCACGGTCTGTCAGATTTCTTGTTCCGTAACATGTTTCGGTAAAACTGGACTCAACAGTAATAAATACCGGTGCCCTGAGTGCCGGAATTTTTTTAATAATTTGATCCATACATTTTTACGGTGCACTAGTATGATATTTTATTTAAAATCATGTTTAAACGGAAATATGATTTGATGAATTATATGATTTGAGAGAAAAATGTAAACAAATTTTAAATGAATAGAGATTAAAGGATTTGAAATAAAATGTAAATAAATTATAAAAGAACACAGATCAAAACAATTTGAAATAAAACGAAATTTAAGAGGATTGAGATTAAAATGATTTGTTATAACAGCCTTAAACTTTCTTAAAGCTGTTTTAAGAAGAGTTGTTCCTCGAAGGTTTTCTTTTATATGAAATAACATCTTTAAGCATATTCTATTTCTATAACTGCTTTGAGTTCTTAATAGTTATTCATAACTATTCGGTTAAGGATTTTCATTTTTTTTAAAATTTTTGTTTAATTTATTGCTTAGCCAAATTTATTATATTAAAAACGTTTTTCTCTTATAAATAAAAAAAAATTATTAATTTGCAAGAGTTTGACATAATACTTATATTTTCGTAATACTATGAGCATTTTTTTAGTTGAAAAAGTATTTTTACGAATCGAAAAATAAAATTTGTAATATTTTTAGTATAAACGTTCTTTTTAACGCTTTACAAGTTGAGCAGAAAAGTTTTATCTGCTAGTAATAATTGTTTTGCAGAAAAAACTTTTTAATCCTAAATTGGAATTTTTCGATCTGTGAATTAAAATTTGTATCGTCTTCAGTTGTTTATTTCTGCTAATTTTACTATAAATTACAATAAAATAGTTTGTTAACGAATATTTTATGATCTGTTAATTATTTGTTGAATTATTAAAAGAATAGTGAAAAATTTTAAGGCATGTCTTGTAAAGAGATTATCTCATGAATTTATCAACAAAATATGAAAATAGACTGATGAAAACTATAACGATCATTCTAAAATTTAAATAAATTTTAAATTAACTGAGCAAGTTTTAGAATATACAGGAAATTAGGTAGTCCTTAGAAAATAACTCGTACTTTCAAACCTGTCAGATTATAAGCATATAATTAAGAGTTTACATCATGCATTTTACAAAAATACTCAAAATAGATTTGATATTACATCGGTATATGATCTTACAAAGTGTTTCAAATTTATTGCGTATTTCTCAGATACGCATGAAAATAATACATTTCGATTTGAAATACACTTGATTTAAAAGTCGATTTGTTTTCTATCTATGTATTGCAGATTTTATCTTAGGAATTTACTTTGAATACACAGAAATGATATTCAAAATAATTTTGATGCTTTACTAAGAATTCTGTAATTGTTATGTAGTACAATTCTTATACATTATATTTTGTTCTGTAATTCTGTACATATATTCTGTTATATCTAGTTACATATTCTATAATTGTTATATAGTTTTACTAAATTATTATGTAATTTGTAGAATACGCATATAGAATACGCATTTCCTTTTCCAATACATTGATTTTGAGTTATAATTTTTAAATGCCTATAGCAGAGATTATTTTACATATTCAGCTACAATAAATTAAAAAAAAGCTGATGTCAGCTGATGGTGGTTCCTGATGTAATAAAAAATTCTCAAAAAAATTTTTCAAATTCTTTTGAAAATAACTCTTGCATAAAAGACTATTTTTATATGTCTATTTTATAGTTTGTCTGGCAATACACAAAATACAATACTGATTGCACTCTGTAAAAATTTCCATCATTTTGGGGTTGAGGCAAACTAATTTGTTTTACAGCACATGCAGTCAAAGTTTTCATTTTCATACTATTGCAGTTTTATTACTATTGTATATTTGACATTTGTTGTATCTTTACTCCAGCGCCATCTACAGTAACTTTTTTTGTAACACTCAGAGTAGAAATAAACAATCTGTCATAAGGTTGTGGTGGTGCTCTCTTTCTCTCTTGTCGTATTCAAATGCTAGCATTTACCAGATCTAGAAAAATTACTATTCTTAGATCTTACCAGCCATAATACAGTCCACGCTAATTAGAAGGGAAAATTCATGGATAAGTTACCCCCCTTTGTTACCCCGCATCAACAACATATGGTCCGCTCAGCGCCGCAGGTAAATAATTTTACAGTATATAATTAGGTATAATCTAAATAAACTTTCGAATTTATTGTATTTTGTAAAAGTAGTATCTTAACATTTAAAACATGCTATATAGATTTTGGTAATCACAAATACATTTGTATTGGTTTGTTTTAAATTATTCATCATACTTATTCATATTAAAATTTATTACTATTAAGGAATTTCTAAATTAAAAACAATTAACAATGGAAAAAATTGACAAATTAAAAAAGAAACGTACCACAATTCGATCAAGTATTTCAAAAGCAATAACTCGATTAGACTCGTTTATGCAAAATAAAGGTAAACAAACTTATGAAACAAATGAAACGGAACTAAACGAGTTGCAAGAGATATTAATTAGTAAAGAAATAGACATAAAAAACTTAAATTCAGAAATTGAAGAGCTTATAACAAATGCAACGGAATACGAACAAGAAATCGCAACAAGCGAAGAGTACAATGACAAATTACTGTACGCAAAAACCACCATAAAAACGTGTTTCAAAACTCTTAATCAGTCAAACTTAGAAAATACGTTAATGCAAAACCCGCAAAATTTAAAAGAAAAAACGGCAAGTAAACAAAGCATAACTCTTCCTGAAATACCCATGCCAAAATTCTCAGGAAGATACGACGAGTGGCAATTATTTAAAATACAATTTGACAACATTATTACGTCAAATGAGCAGTTAAATGATTTACAAAAGTTGCATTACTTAAATTCTTCTCTAATGGGAGAGGCAAAAAACCTTCAAACGCTTGACGATACATTTCAGTCATTACTCAAAGCGTTGGAGGAGCGATACGAAAATAAACGCTTAATTATTGAGAGTCACATAAAAGCAATATTAGATGTCGAAAAAATAAACAATGAATCCGCCAAGAAACTTAGGCACCTAATTGACACTATAAGAAAAAATCTGAGAGCTCTTCATGTTTTGGAATATAAACGAAATAATTTATCAGACATTTTCGCTTTAAATATTATCATTTCAAAACTCGACAAAGAAACTAGAAAACAATACGAATTAAGTTTATGCACGCAGGAAGTTCCAAAATTAGATTCTTTCTTATTATTTTTGGAAAAAAGAGCACAAATTCTAGAAAGTTATCAAAATGTTTCTCAAACAGCACAACTAAAAGTGAAACTAGAAAAGTCAAGGTCAAGATCATTTTTAGTCAATGAAAAAAAAATACCGCCATGTGTTTTATGTTCAAATAACCATCCCATTTTTAAGTGCGATTATTTTTTGAAGCTTAATGTAGAGCAAAGAACCGAGGTCATATCAAAAAATAAATTATGTTATAAATGCTTATCGAAGTCTCACTCTGTGGGAAATTGTAAATCGAAACATTCTTGTTCGAGTTGTGGTCGCAGACATAACACATTAATTCATAGGCGTCAACGGGAAAATGTAAATGATTCGTCGCGTCAGCAATCTCTTATTTCAAATGTTGATGATTCAAGGGTTTTGGAAAATACATTTCCGAATATTAATGCTGCCGAATTTAATGCTCAAAATTTATCACTAATAAGTAAAAATACTCGTTATTCAAATAAAAGTGGTATTTTGCCAACATGTGAGGTATTTATTAGGAGCTCCAAAACTCATACTCTTATTAAAGCTAGGTGTATTTTAGACAGTGGTTCAACTTCTAACGTTTTAACCGAAGCGCTTGCTAATGCATTAGAGGTCCCATTACGAAAAATAAACAACCCCATTGCAGGGTTAGGTAATAATAAAACTGTTGTAAAAGGGAAATTACAGGCTGATATTACTAACAGGGATGGGACTTATTTTAAAACATTAGATTTCTTAGTTGTGAAAAAGATAACAGATTTCATTCCAACGGCACCATTATCATTAAAGAAACTTGAGTTACCTAAAAACATACATTTAGCAGAACCTAATATTTTCGCAAATTCAGCTAACATAGACATGCTCATAGGAGCGGAAGCATTTTTTGAAATTATGAGAACAGGCGATATTTACATACCAGGTACTGAAATAGTTTTAAGAAATTCTGTTTTTGGGTTTATCTTTACGGGAGCAATAGGTACAAATAGTCAGGATAAAGCTAAAGACTTCTGTGGGTTAATCAGCCAATCTACTAAAACTTTAGAGCAAACCCTAAGAAAGTTTTGGGAAGTTGAGGAGTGCTCAAGCTCAAAGGAGCATAACATGAGCCTTGAAGATATTTTATGCGAGCAGCATTATCAAAATACGCACAAGAGAGACGACACTGGTAGATACATAGTTCAAATGCCAATCAAAGATCTCCATAAGCTGGGAGAATCCAAACATTTAGCAGAGCAAAAACTTAATCAGCTTTGGAGACGGCTTTCTCAAAATGACACTATGAGGAGTCATTATATTAAGTTCATGCAAGAATACCTAGACATGGGTCACATGGAACCCGTAGAAACAGAGGATGATCAAGATCCAGTGGATAAAAGCAATTATCCTCACTGCTATCTGCAGCATCATAGAGTCTACCGCCCTGAAAAGACTACAACTCCTCTCAGAGTAGTCTTCAACGCCTCAGCACCTACTTCAACTGGTGTAAGCTTAAATGATCTACAAATGAAAGGACTGGTAAAAGAGGACATTTTCGACATTTTAGTGCGTTTCCGTAAACATCACATTGTCTTTACGACAGATATTCAAAAAATGTTCCGTCAAATATTAGTTGAACCTTCCCAAAGAAACCTTCTTCGCATCCTTTGGAAAACAAGCGAGTATCAACCGTGCAAAACATATCGATTGAAAACCGTAACATACGGCACAACTTCAGCTCCTTTTTTGGCCACTCGAACAATACTCCAGGCAGCCAGAGATGAGTCTGAAAGATTTCCCCTTGCGGCCGAGGCTCTCGAGAGGGACAGTTACATGGACGATGTCGTCAGTGGAGTGGATAACGTACTTACAGCTGTGCGTCTTAAATCTGAGTTGTCTGGTCTTCTAAGATCTTGTGGCATGAAGTTACATAAATGGAGATCCAATGCAGTTGAATTAGACGAGTCAACGGATGTCGTAGAGCACAGATTTACCAACACTGACGAGACTACGAAAACGTTGGGTGTCATCTGGAATGCCAGAACAGATGAATTCAGTTTTCAACTCACTTCGTTAAAAAGGCAAAAAACCTATACAAAGAGAGATGTGCTTAGCGTCGTAGCACGCATCTTTGATCCGCTTGGACTTTTGGGCCCAATTATCACAAAAGCAAAAATCTTCCTTCAGAGACTCTGGACAATCAAGTTAACGTGGGACGATGTGCTTCCTCCAGATTTAGCCAATGAATGGGAATTGTTTGTCCACAATCTTCCAGCCATACACGAGTTACATGTGAAACGCAAAGTGACAGACAATGCATCAGGAATGGAACTACATGCTTATGCCGACGCCAGTGTCCTTGCTTACGGAGCAGCAATTTACGTTCAAACTCGAAATGTAGACGGCCAGCTTACATCAGAACTATTATGTTCTAAGTCAAGAGTTGCTCCTATAAAACAACTCACTATTCCACGTCTTGAACTGTTATCTTCTCTATTGGCATGCAGGCTACTGGACAAGGTGCGAAACTCTCTGAATGTCCCCAACGAACAGTGCTATATATATTCAGACTCACAAATAGTTCTCGCATGGATAAAAACTGACTGTTTAAAGTTAAAACAATATGTCGCTAATCGAGTAAAAGAAATCCAACAACTATCACAGAATTGTGTTTGGAACTATGTTCCTTCGATATCCAATCCAGCAGATATATTGTCACGTGGTTGTGAAGCAAAAGAACTTTTACATCACTCATTATGGTGGCAGGGTTCCAACACCATAAATCAAAGGAAGAACTCAGAGTCTGAAAGTGAACTATTTTCCGAAAGGGACTCAAAGATGTATCAATCTGAACTCAAGGCATCGCAAGACATTAATCTATTAATTTCTCCTCTCAATTTTTCAAACCAAGTATTTTCTATAACAAATTCTTATTCAAAATTGATTAATGTAATGTCTTATGTATATAGGTTTATTTACAACTGTAAGAATCAAATTAAGAGGAGTGGAAATCTTACATCCTGTGAGGTAAGTGAAGGAGAATTAAGGTTATGTTCATTTGTGCAGCAGGAATCTTTAGCAGAAGAATTTAAACTATTGAAATCAGGTAAACCAGTGCATGTTACTAGCAAATTGAAATTTTTGTTTCCATTTTTTGATAAATCTGCAAATGTTATAAGAGTTGGAGGGCGTCTAACAAATTCTGATTTGCCCTATGAAAGCAAACATCCCATAGTTTTACCTAAAAATCATAAAATTTCTGAGCTTATTTTATTAAATTTACATAAATCAAATTGTCACATAGGTGCACAGGCACTATTAAATTTGTCAAGACTAACAGTTTGGATAATACATGGTAGGAATTTGGCTCGGAAAATTGTTCATGAATGTGTCATTTGCACTAAATTTAAACCTAGATTTTTAGTTCAAAAAATGGGAGATTTGCCTAGTGTTCGATGTAAACCAACTTTTCCTTTCTTAAATTCTGGTACTGATTTCGCAGGACCCTTTTTCGTAAAAAACAAAAATCAACGTAAAGGTCCGTTTCAAAAAATATTTATTGCTATTTTTGTATGTCTTGTAACTAAAGCTATTCACATTGAAATTGTTTCGAATCTAACATCTGACTCTTTTATTGCAACCCTAAAAAGATTCATTGCCCGTAGAGGCAAATGTTCCATATTATATAGTGACAATGCCAAAACCTACTTAGGAGCAAACAGAGAGATTAAACGTTTGTATAATCTAGTTAGTAAACCAGATGAAACTCTTTCAAAATTTCTTGTTTTAGAGAAAATTAATTGGAAGTTTATTCCACCTAGAAGACCAAATTTTGGTGGAATATGGGAAAGTGGTGTAAAATCATTTAAATTTCACTTGAAACGAACAATAGGTAGTTTAACTTTAACATACGAAGAATTTCTTACTATTATTAATCAAATCGAAGGTATTTTAAATTCAAGGCCTTTAATGCCACTTTCCAGTGATGCTGATGATCTGGATGTTTTAACACCAGCTCATTTTTTAATAGGAAGATCTATAAAAAGCATTCCTGAACCAGAATTAATTGATCTTTCAGATAATAGGTTAAGTAGGTGGCAATTGACTACAAAAATTACCCAAGCAATTTGGAAAAAATGGTCAAATAATTATCTGTGCCATTTACAACAGCGATCGAAATGGCTCTTTGAAAAGGATAACATTTCTATTGGCACTGTAGTTATAGTAAAAGACGATAATTTGCCCATTAATCAATGGCTCATGGGAGTTGTTGTCGAATTGTTTCCAGGAAAAGACAAATGTGTTAGAGTTTGCAGTGTGAAAACCAAACGTGGTATTTTCAAACGTCCTATCACTAAGCTAGCCATTTTACCCGTACCAGTTGAAATATGATTAAGTCATTTCATTGTGTGTCAATTTATATGTATATATTTTTGCTTTCTATTTTTTTTTTTTAAAAAAAAAGGTGATGTCATTTCCCAATTGTTTGTTTTTGCATATTACTTATATTTGATATTATTTCATTGCTGATATATTTGAAATACAGTACTGTCTTTCAACGCGGGGAGTATGTTGTATCTTTACTCCAGCGCCATCTACAGTAACTTTTTTTGTAACACTCAGAGTAGAAATAAACAATCTGTCATAAGGTTGTGGTGGTGCTCTCTCTCTCTCTTGTCGTATTCAAATGCTAGCATTTACCAGATCTAGAAAAATTACTATTCTTAGATCTTACCAGCCATAATACAGTCCACGCTAATTAGAAGGGAAAATTCATGGATAAGTTACCCCCCTTTGTTACCCCGCATCAACAACATTATTATTTACCTTTTTACTGTTATAGAGTAGTAGTGTTATAGACTTAAACAAAAACATTTCGTTTAAAAAACGAGCACTTTTTTAGTATATATTCGAACTAATTCTTTCAAACAATTGTTATTTCGTAGATTTTTTATAATTTTTTTCATGATAACTACATTTCTGTTCTAAAGAACATATTTAGTTTATCTTACCATCAAAAATGGTGGCAAAACTGAACTGACACCAAAACTGATTCAATTATGCACCGAAATTGATTGTACCATTGATTCTTTTTACAACATACTTTATCACTCATTTATGAAAACCACAGAACTTACATGAAAATAATGCCATTTGGAATACACAGGACACTAAAAAAACTATTTTTGAATGTCTAGAATTTATCTTATGTCTTTAACTTTCTAAAATGATCAAAAAGATGATGTTACATAAAATTTATTTTCGATGCAACATAGTTATACCAATTATAGTTATTAATTCACTGAATTGCCTGAAGAAAAGCTATAAAAATAACCTTAAATTAAAAGTCTATTTTTACATGTCTATTTCAGAGTTTATCTAATATATTTGCCTGAAATTCGCGAAAATAGATTCAATATTTGAACACTTCATTTCTCATCGAAAATCGGAAAAGTCTATAAAAGTCTATTTCCATTTATCTTCCAAGCATAATCGAATCACGAAGGAGACTTACTTTTCTTTGGCGGTACTTCATCAAATCTTAGGCCAAATAATGTCTCTTCCGACGTTGAAAAATGCCCACTGAGCCAAACAGCATGTCGGAATAAGTCATTTTCATGCGGGACTTACTTGATTTATGCCGCAAAGATAAACTAAGCGGGATTTTTACAAAGGTTAAAAATGTTAGGATTCACCTACAGAATTTATTTTATTTTTTTCCTTTATGTCTTTAAACATTTATTTAAGAAGTCTTGAAAATGAAAAAAATTTGTTTAGAATAAAATTATCCTATACTTATTTTACCAAAAATTTGTATGACAGCTGCATATTTAGTATTATTATTTTTTATTATGTTAACAAGGTTATCCTCTCCTTTCCTTAACTGTTTTAAAATATTTATCTTCATTTATATGTATTTGTTTTAAGTGCAAGCAATATACGTGTATTCTACGAAGTTGTCTAATTGTAAATGCGTTGAATCTATTTTTGCGTTTTAAAAATATGTAAATAAATTGCACACTTAAAAAGAAATTGATTTTAAAATAGAAACGTAAGTTGACATTGGAAAAAAATTATTATTGTCTTCTTTTTCACTAAATTCATTTATTGTAAATATTTTTGCCAAAAGATATTTTGAAAATATATCTATTGTAACAAAATGAAGAGTTAGTCTGTGTAGGTTTCTCTTATAACTGAAGAACCTTTTTGCTATCATTTTCAAATTTAAACAACAGCTGCTAGAGGAAATTTTAGCCCACGATCTTAAAAAAATTTCTATTAGATGTTTCTAGAAAGGCTAGAAAAAATTCTTTTTTGTCATTGGTTTAGCATTAGCCCCTGTGGCAGAATTTTTTCTGGCTTTCTGCGACAAACCTAAATAGAACCAATATCTTTCTGCAAGATAGTTATAAATATATCTTTCTGCAAAATATTTTTTACGTTATAAATATATGTGTAATGAATTTATAATAATAGATACACTTCGTGTTTATAAAAAAAGCCTACATGCATAGAATAAAACTGTGTAGATTTTATTTTCTTAATTTCATAATATAAGTTTACATTTCTTAATAAGTTTAAATTATTTAAGTTTAAATTTGCATAATCTTTGGCAATAAAGAAAAATTATAAATGTATAGATCTGCAGACAAAAATGCTTACTAGAGCATAAATTAAGATTACCCAGAACCTGTAATAAGATGGAAAAATAAAAATAGCTAAGAATGGACAAAAAGATTAAATTTATAAAACAAGATAACTGAATTTGAAGTATCAATTTAAAACAGTATGATTTAACAGTTTCATTATAGTAGTTATATCAGGTACAGAAACAAATCAGGTGAAAAAATCAATATTGAAGTTGAGTAATCAAAATAATAAAATAGGATTGACTATATCCGAATTCTACAAGAAAAAAAATTAACGCAATCTTTGTTTCAATTTTTTCTATATGAAAACAATTACAGATTAATTAGATTCGATTAATATTGTGCTGACTTATTGAAAGATTTTTTTTTAAAAAAAAGGAGGTAAATAAAACTTTTTTCGTGATCAGATTAAGTTCAGAACGAAAAAAATACACAGCGCTTGTGATTTGTAACAGAAGTCGCACTGTAATGTGTACTAGCATTGATTTCCCACGAAGTACGCAGACGCGGTTTACGACTCAATACGCTCAAGTCTATTCAACACTTCGAAACGAAATCGTCTTCATCAGTACTGAAACATCGGTATTAGAGCCATACTCATTGGATGCGATTTTTTTCGAATACGTATGGAAACCTATTTGATTCGCCTTAGTGATTCGCCCGTAAATATTTCCCACCAATCATCTATCAGGCTTTATTTCATTTATCGTCAGATTGCGAGTGTATTTTTATATCGGCGACTTAATTCAAAGGATATTTCCCATTTATAGGCATTTTATCTTTAAAAAAAATATATATAGTTATTTTTTACCTTTGACTGCTTCTAAAATTTCTTGATTTGTTGGAGATGCTGTCATATCCTTACTATCGACATCGCTACTAGTAAGAATATTTGGTTCGAATCTAGAACGTTTTTTTTTTTTTTTTTTTTTTTTTTTTTTTTTTTTTTTTTAATATTAGTAGCGGGGGAAGCTTCTCTTCTTTTTTCCGGTCGCTTTCCTGAAAAAATATCTCTGACATCGACAGATGTTGTCGACTTCCATCTTATTTGTTCTTCGGAATACCGTCTTGAAAAATGAGTTTTCAAATTTTTTTTAATTATTATTGCTTCACAAGAGCAACAAATAACCTTTTCGCTAGACATGATTTTTTTTAAAAAAAGATAAAAGAATCTTTTTACGCATGAAATTTTCCACATAAGTGCAAAAAGAAAACACAAAGCAAATTACTGCGCCAGCGATAGAGGCCGAAGTCGGCAAATTTCCAAAAATAGCTTAATAAAGGGGAAAAACTTTCTCCCCTTTTTATCCAGTAACTGTGTTGGAGATTAACGGAAGATCACTTTCCCCTTCCGCGGTACGCTCGAAAAACAATTATTTAAAAACTATTCAGTAAGAAAAAAAATTTGCAGAACCATTATTGCTTCTGCAGAAGTTTCTGTAAAAATTACTTTTTTGTAAAACAGCTTCTGTTTCTGCAGAATCTTTTTTGAGAACTTTTATTTCTGCCAAACCAAAACTTTTTTTTTCCCAAATAAAAAAATCTTTCTGCGACAATGTCGCCGTGTCGCCCTGTTTCTGCCACGGGGGCATTAGCCATGTTTATAAATTAGAGTGTAGACAATTCTGTTCTTTTATACATATTTAAAAGATGATACTAGAGGTCCTTATTAGCTTATAGCTCTGTTTGTTAAAAAACAAAATTTATTGCAAGCTTTGAAGTAATTAATTATTTTTGATTTTTTCTGCCAAGTAAGTACAATGAGTAACATGGAACCCTGCATCTAATTAGTATTTCTAAAGTTATCAGAAAACACGTGTTTATTTTGCAATAAAAAATGAACTAAGACAGGTGTTTACAAGGTACTCACTTTAAAAAAATTTCGTGTATAGAATCCACCATTTGTGTTGTGGTAAAGTATTTTTTTTATTTACTCCTTATACTTTTCATTTTATCCTTTTTATTTACTTTTTCACTGTTATAGTTTGTATTTTGACTGAAAACGCATATTTTTATGTTCTTTAGAACCAATGGTCTCATTGAAAAAAACATATAATTAAAATAAAAACAATCGCAGCTTTAGTAATATATTCTTTCTAATTCTTTTAAACAAATTCTATTTTGTCATTTTTATGTAATTGTTTGCACTATAACTCCAGTTCTGTACTGAAAATGTATTTAGTTCACTATAGCATCAAAAATTGTGGCAACTATGCACTAAAAAATTTGTAAAATTAATAATAAATTTTTTTACAACTCATGTAATCACATTTAGTATTCACTTTTTCACTGTTGCAAATTTATTTATTTATTTTTCATTTGTTTACTTACTGTCAACACACATCTTCATATGCTTTATAATTAATTTATGGCTTTATTGAAAAACATATCATTTAAAAAACAAGCATACAATTTTTAATAATTAATTCTTTTAAATAACTGTTATTTTGCCAATTCTATATTATTTTTTTCCTGAAAACTGAAATTCTGTACTTAAAAATGTATTAAGTTTACTTCAACAAAAAAAAAAAAAAAAAAAAAAAATGTGAAAACTATGCGCATAATTTTTTTACAGAGCATTTTTTAAAATTTTTTGTAGGATTTCAGGAAGTACACTCATCGTTTGAAGGAAAAGAAAATAAGCTAGCCTAGTTGTACTTTGAAGTTTTTTAGTAACCTTAAATGGTCATTTTTGTTGATAATTGATGATTTAGAGCTGTCATTTGACTACAAAGAGTTAATTATTGAAAAGTCATATTACTAAATCATTATGCCTAGCTGAGAGATACTATAAAGATGAAAATTTGTTAAAGCAATAAGTTTATAGCATAAAAACGCTTATTCAATAGAAATTTCCTAAATTAAGGATGCACATTTAAACTATTATTAAATTTATTTTTCAAATTTTTATTATGAACAAATGAGAGAGCTGCATTTTTGAATGTATTATTTTTCATTGTACATTAAAAATTTAAAAACTTTTTTCTTTCTCTTTTATATATTATTTTTCATTTATTTTTATTTTAAATAATTATTTAAAAATAATGTAAATTAAATATTTTGGGACATAAATATCATATTATAATTCTCTAAATAAAGACGTATATAAATTGCATATTCAAGTTACTTTTCTATTTGCTATGCAGATAAAAATGTCTGAGTAGTTTTATATTAATTAGTGCATTTAACTTCGCTAAGTTTAGATATGCTGTTCAATATCACACTTAATTATTTAAATTTAATAACCAATTGCTTAACTCCCTTTGAAAGAGAAGAGAGAAATAAATAAAATGCCTATCGATATATACCGATTACAGTTCTTGGTAGACAAGAATAGTTGTAGGAAATACAATGTGAGAAAATTTAGACAACAAATTTTTTTTTAATGAGGTTAGTTTGATTATAAACTATATTAAAAATAGTATAGTATTTACTTCACTTCAAGTAAAAGTTGTTTATTTCATAAAATGCCAACGTATAACATAAAACGTAACAACATAAAACGTATTTAAAACATAAAATCGCTAATATATATTAATGAGAAAATGATTAAGATAATGAGAAGGATAACTTTTTAATCATACTAAGTACAGAATTTTTAGAATTCTGAGTTCCCAATATGGAACTAATAATTAACAATGCAATAGCAAAAGCGCCACATATTTAAAGATGGCTTTAAGTATTACTTCCCGAATCGTTTATTTTAATTGATAGCAAGAGGAATACTAATTATTGGTGAAGAATTGTCATCACGAAATATAAACATAACTTTGAACTAAACTGACTAAGAGTTAGAAAAACTATTAATTTTTAAAACCAATCGAATGTAAAGTAGGTCTGTAAACAGTGAATTATGTGTTAAATTAGTAACATTGTGTTAAATTTTTCATCTTGTTTACATAACTGTGATTTTTGTAATTCATATTTTTATATATTGATTGTATGTTAAGATTACAAATTTTATTCTTTTCATTTTAACTGGGCTTCTTTCATAGGGAAAGTATTGCAAATAACTTATAATTTTGTAAGATTTTTAGATGATCATTCAAATGTTTCAGGGAGGGGGGGGTGTAGCATAAAAAGCTTCAATTAATCTTTTTATGTTATTCCTAGATCTAAATATTTTTCATAACTTATACTAAACTATACACACTTTCTTACTCTTTAAAATTCACATCCTGTCTTTTAATCTATTTTTGGATTCAAATTATGTATTAATTAACACTTATAGTTTTCCTACTAACTAACTCGTGAGAAAGAATTTTTCCCTCCGTCAATTTAATAGACCAATTATAATTATTAATGTTTCCCTTTTTCCATGATTCCTAAATAGATTGAAAAGATTTTAACTACTTTCCCAAGGATAAAAAATCTAGCATACAGAATTTTGAGCACGTTGTGAAGCCCTGTCATCTATTTAAAATGACTTAAATAAACATCATTTTCCTCTTCAAACTATATATATATATATATATATATATATATATATATAATATATATACATATATATATATATTTGTCTTTTCGACTTTAATTAATTCTAATGGGATATGAAATACACCGAAGATTTATCTCATTTTCTTAAAATAAAGAAAACTACTCCAATAACCAGTCCAAGGGGGTAAGTGAGAACAAAAGAATATATTATAACATGATCTATACAGGCCAAAAGGCTACTACAACTATTTCAAAAAAACGTAGATGTCTTTTTTTCACAAGAATTCTTTTACAGTTAAGAATGCCATCTAGTGGTAGTTCAACAAGTATTTCCACAACTTCCCCACCATGGATGGGGACGTCCATAATATCTAATAAGATTAAGTACAAATAACATTAAAAATTTAAACATATACAAACATAAATTTGTCACAATTCTCAAATTTTTTGAAAACTTACTAATAACTAAATCATTCTAAACTACAATTATTTTCTAAAACTTACATAGACTACAAAGCTGTAAAGAAAGAAAAAAAAATATTAAAGTTCAACATGAATCAAAATTTTAAGTATTATTTAAAATTTCAAAAGGATATAACAGCTGAACCGGACGTCTTATCAGAGTTCTATTAATCCTAACGAGACAGCTCCGGACAGGGTAGACCTCTTGGATTACTCCAAGACTCCAAAGTAATTTATTCTTTTGGGCTCCTTCGATTAAACCAACGTCCTGGACTTGAATGTTTCGTTGATTTTCTGAAGTTGTCAACCGATGCGTCGTTTTTAAAAGAACATACTACTCTTTCCATTTGGTCCAAAAATTTTGTAAAAGTCTCACCTGGAACAGTTTTCTTTTGATTAAGGAAGAACGATTTGAGTGTTCAAAAAGAGTTCCGGTATAATATAACGGAAGCTCGATTTTCTTCTCAGGCAATAAAAAATGAGCAGGAGTCAGAGGTTTGGGTTCATTCAAGTCATAATAAACAAAGCTTAAAGGGCGTTGGTTTAACACTGATTCTATATCTGCAAATATTGAGGTTAGTTCCTCAAAAGTAAGAAGAGATTTAGATAGAGTCTTGCGTAAACATTCTTTCACCGATTTCACTGGTTTAATTCTTAGATCATTGGAAGATGTACTAATGCAGAAACTGGGATTTTCTTCATTCTGAATTCCAGGAGATTTTCTTCCGGGTGTGTTTCAAAAGTCTGAGGCCAACTATCAACATGTTTTTTAAGGAAATAGGGTTATGCCACCCAAGCGTGTTGTTAATCAGTTCGGATGCTTTTAGTCCTCTCGAAACTAGGTCTGCCGGGGCAGTGGAACCAATGTTCAGGATCTGTTAATTGTTGAATCTCAACAATGCGGTTTTTTACGAAGGGTTTAAATTGGTTGGGTAAACCTCTAATCTAGAAGTAAGTGATGGATGAATCAGTCCAAAATTTTTGTGTAAGTTTAAACTTCAAGCTTTTTTACCAAATTATTGCTCAATCGAGCAGCTAAAAGAGCAGCCATCAATTCAAGTCTGGGTAATGACAGAATTTTGAGGGGAGGTACTCTACTTTTGGATGCAACAAATGATGTATATATCTTATCTGAATTTGTAACAATTCTCAAATAAGCGACACAGCCGTATGCTTTCAAACTAGCATCAGAAAATATGTGAAGCTGTATATCATGTATACTATCTCCAAGAGTATCCCTTAAATATTAACGTGCTATTTCAATGTCTTTTAATTTTTTAACACCATTACATTAATCCTCAAAGTTACGACTTATTTCTTGAGGAAGTTCTTCATCCCAATCAATTCCAGCGCACCAAACTGCTTGAAATAAACACTTTATGGTTACTACAAAGGAGCTTAAATATCCTATTGGGTCGAATATACGACCAGCAGCTTTCAGCAAAAATCTTTTTGTGTGTCTCCCTTTAGATAAAAATTTGATAAGATGTGTAGTATCAAAATAAAAAATGTCTGCGTCACTATTCCACCCTATCCCAAGTACTTTATGCTCAGAAGGTATTAAATCTGAATTTTCTATGGTGTGATCAATTTGAATATTATTAGTTTCCCACAAGTCTATAAGAGGTTTCGAATTTGAATTTCATTTTCTAAGTTGCATACCCGCATCTTCAAAAATTTTAATAGCTTCCTGACTGAAACTAAAAGCGTTTTCTACATTATCCTCCCATCCTATCACACCGTCCACATACGATTCTCTTAAAATTTTTATTGTTTCAGGATAAGTTTTTTCATAATTCTTGAAATGAAATTTTATAGTGGCCGCAAGAAGGAATGAACTAGAAGTAAGTCCAAATAAAACTCGTGTAAAACTAAATATTCTAAGCTTACTTTCATCAAAGGGAGGTTCCATCCAAAGCAATCTCGTCGCATCTCGATCTTCCCCTGCGATTTCGATGTTGAGAAACGCTTGTTTCAAATCTGCAACAAAAGCTATCTCTTTGTTCCTAAAGTTTATTTGAATATCAAAAATATTATTAATTAATTTGGGACCAGTGTATAGACAATCGTTAGCGAACAAGATTCAGCTGAGTGAGAAGATCCATCAAAGACAATGCGGAGTTTTGTAGTTACTCGATCTTCTTTAATAACCGCCCTGGGGAAGATAAAATATAGTTTTATCATTTGAATATTCAGTGTCGGGAATTTCTTCAATAATACCCTCTGAAAGATATGATTCTATGGTTTGTTTATATTCCTTGTATAAGCAAGGTTTCTTTTCGAATTTGTGTACAAGATGTTAGAGTCTCTTAAGAGCAACATCATAATTTGATTTTAAATTGTCAATCAATTCTAATTTCCAGGGCAATTTTATTTTATAGCGTTTATCAAATGTAATGGAAGACTCAAACTCTTGAACTATTGTTTCTTCCTCGTTATCAGTAAGAGGCGAGTTGGGCAAAATCCCAATTGACTCAAGATCGAAAAATTGTCTAATTAAAGTTTCATCACAACGATTAACAACTACGTTCATAGCGAGTAGATTGTTTATTTTATTTATGTGCCCATAAATACACCAACCGAAGATTGTCTCAACCGCTACCAACTTCTTGTCAAGTCTATGAATTCGGCCAGTCACTATATCAAAATAAAAATCCGATCCGATTAAAATCAAAGCATCTTTAGTTTCGTTTTGAAAGTCCTCCGCGAGTTGAACTGTTTTTAAAAATTCGCAATCCATAACAATGTTTTTGTTTGGAGAAGGCAGCTGAGTTGCGCAAATAGTGTCAGTTTCTACGGCTTCTATATCTATTTTAAAATTAGGATCTTCTCTATTTCTTAATCGGATGCTAACTACATTAAACAATTTAGTTTGGGGTTGCTCTGATCCAAAAGAATTAATCGACAATTTTTCTTTTCTAATTACTGGCAAATTTAATCTTTTCACCAATTTATTTGTTATGAAAGTCCGTTGACTTCCATTATCAAGAAAAATTGTAACATTTTCTTGTTTTTTTTTTATTTTCCGCAATGATTGAGCAAGTTTGTAATAAAATAGGATTCGAATTTTGTTTATGTTTTAATTTATTCTCGCAAGAAGAAATGGCGGAAACTATTTCTAAATTTTCCTTAGAATTTTCCCTATCGTTTTAAAGCTTTTGTTTGTTTATTTTCTTCTAACTTAAAGCAAATCGCTTTTGAAAGTCTCCGATTACAGCAAACACATTTCTTCTTACTGTAACAATCAATTAATTGATGATTTGGTTTCAAGCAAAGAAAGCAGAGTCTCTGCTTAATCTAAATATTTTTTCTTTCTTCTACTGTGAGAGAATCGCAAAGCTCAGGGTCATGACCCCTCCCACAGAATACACATTTAGTAATTTTCTTTGCTGTCGCGCGTAATTTATGAGCGGATGTTATTTTTTTTTTGTGGGTGCGGCCTTGATCTAAATTTATCTTCTTTTTGATTATTCGAACATTTTATATTTGTAATGGCGGAAGAGCTTTTAAATCCCAATTATCCCCCTTTTCTTTCCTACTAAAGTCTCAAAATATTTCCGTTGGTAGGACCTTTAAAATAATCGGCGGTAATAGATTTCTGTAAGATGCTGAATCAATTCCAAGCAATTCTAAATTTCTAATTTCGATTTCTACTCGATCAAATAATTTGCGCTATCCAAAAGTATCAGAGTTATTATTTATTGGTGTTATATTCAATAATTGGCCTAAATGGGCATTTATAAGCAAGTGTTTCTGTCCAAACCGATCTTTCAACAAATTAAAGGCTGCTTTATAATTATCATCCGTTAAAGAAAATCCCGAAATTGCTTTTGAAGCTGCTCCTCCAACGAAACTTTTTAGACATATTAGTATTTCAACATTTGAAAGATACGGATTTTTATCAATTGAATTTTCGAACTGGCCGATAAATTGCAGCAACGAATTTGGATCACCGAAATATTTATTTACAGTTAATTTTGGTAGCTTTATCGTGCATTTAATTGCTTCTGTTTGATTTACAGTCTGTGAGCTATTTACACCATTTAAATTAGAACTAGTTGAGGGAGTGGCGCTAATTTGTTGAATCTTCTGTTTAATTTTACATTTCTAGTTAATCAAATTCGGCTGGGCTATTGGCTAAACCGAAGGACACTTCGGTTCAAGGGTAAATTCATACTGATCATTGGTGGTGACAAATGATGTGTATTTTTGACTATCTTCATTTATTTGTAAGTGAAAAAATGCGTTCTTAAGATCCAGTAAGGAATGAATTTTTGCCTCGCTTATACTATCTAAAATATCGTCTAAGACAGGAAGGGGAAATCTATCCTTAACAGTCTTTTTGTTTAACTTACGATAATCCACGCAAAGACACATAGTACCATTTATTTTCTTACACAAAACAATAAGGGAAGCAAAATCTGAATTACTAGGTTTAATTATACCCTTTGATAACCATTCCTTAATTTGAGAATCAACTATTTGTTTTTCAACATATGGTAATCGACGAGGTTTACAATAAATAGGAGTATCATCTGTTAAGATTATTTTCATTTCTAAATTACTTGATTTCACTTTGTGAGGCTTATAGTTTTGAATTAGATTAAATACACCTTGTTTAACATGCTCATTTTTGATATGATTTAAGTGCAAAGTATTTATATCATTTATATTCAATTGAAAACAATTAAAAATATCATCATGAAAATCAAATAAAAGGTTTTTATCATCATGCAAAGTATCAAATAATAAAGAACTATCAAAAGACTAGAGATGTCCAATATTTTCTGGAACAGGTATTTGGAACCTGTTATTTAATCATACCTGTTATAAAAATAACAGGTTACTTCCAAAGGCCTGTTCCAAAATACTAGGCAAAAATTTTAATTCAATTATCTTGGCAAAAATTTATTTTTCTACTTTTTTTAAAATGTTAAACTGTTTTTTTTTTTTTTTTTTTTTTTTTGTTTGTTTTTTTTTGGCAATCTTTGTACAGTTTATAATTATAAAAAAAAATCACGTTTTATTTATTATTACAGGGCCGTAGCCAGACATTGCGAGGGTCTATAAAAATTATAATACTAGAAATACAAAACTTAAGTTTTGTATTTCTAGTATTATAATTTTTTTAGAGCTGTTTTATATCTAATAATTTAACGAGTAACTTTGCTAAAATCAAATGAATTATTCTAAAAATGTTTATATATAGCTTATTTTCTCTAGTTCAATAGTTAATATTTCTATATATAGTTTTTTTTTTTTTTTTTTATTTCTTTTCATATTGCGTGGTGTCACTAGAACTGCATTCAAAAATCATGCCTAGGCAGTTTTGTATAGGTTTGGGAAAAAATTAACAAATACCGCCTATGAAACGTGAGCCACTCTATGAATCCCCCCCCCCCCCCACCCCTTCTCGTGTCTTGAAAACTTTGAACTCACCTTTTTTTGAAAGGGGAGAAGCACAACCTTTGCTGGGGAAGATTTTTATTTATTATTAGATATTTTATGCTGCTATCTATAATATATATATATATATATATATATATATATATATATATATATATATATATATATATATATATATATATATATATATATATATATATATATATATTAAGGTTAACCCTAAATATGCTAATTAGCTAGCATTAAAAATTATACAGAATCGAACCAGACACAAAAACTGTTTTACTTGAAAAACAAAATCTTTTATTCAACAAATTTTGATTTGGAGGGTGAGTCGCTATCTGTAAAGTATGGTCCCGACAATTTAAGCAAAAAAGCGGTCGTTTAAATCCTAAGTTTAAGTACAATTAGTATTATTATTCACTTTTTTTTTCAGTTTATCGCCATATCTCAAGAAATTTTAAAGCTAGTTGGAAATATTGATCACATAATTATAAAATTTATTTATCCAAAGAAAATTGAATGTAAAAATTAATTTTAAATAATTATTTATTATTGTTTGTTATTTATAATTAGAAGAAAACTAAAATTTAAAATATGTAAATTTTACATCATTTTAACTGTGTAATTTTAAAATGCGAAATTTGAACATTATTGATCAAATCGTTTCTAAGTTAAAAAATTTCAAAAAGACTTGACTTCATTCGAATTTTGCATTGTGTCATTTAAAATTAATTAGTTTAAAATGATACATGAGTTAATGTGCATTGGTATTCAAAATTGTTTCAACCATTATTAAACAAATTAGTATAAATAAAGAAATAATTTCAAAAAGATTACATTGTATTTCCCTTAGTTAAACAAATTTTATAATAATGAATAAAAAAATTTTAATTCGTTTAATTATTTTTTTTTTTTTTTTTTTTTTTGTTGCATGGAATACGTAAAAAGTAAAATTAACAAGCCCAAATAGAATTAAAAGGAAAAACAAATAACCCAAATTCATCGAACAAACGATCGGTTTAGTCAAAGAATGTGTTTTATTATACGTACACTTAAAACGTGAAAATCCAATCAATAGAACAAAATTTTTTCAACAGTCTTTTTCCCCCCTCCCTGTAAGTGTAAACATGATATTTCTAAATTTAAAAGCAATTTATAGACTTTTAAAAACTGTTTACTTGTATCAGCAAGAATTAAAAACTTCTGGCGTGAGTAGCATACGTTGTAGTTCATTTATGTCGCACAAAAGCTGCACAATGGGCTATTGGCGACGGTTTGGGAAGTATCCCTGAGGATGATCTGAAGACATGCCATCACAATTTTGATCCTCTGCAGAGGGGATGTCCTCCCCGCTTCGGTAGCCCGACGACCTGCGCGCGAATTGGAGCACTTTACGGTAAAACAGTTTAACGAGGACCCGTACCGCACACCCTCGGTCTCTACGCAGACTGATCCAAGTGGTCACCCACCCCGCACACTGACGGCAGCCAGTGATGCTTGACTTCGGTGATCTGATGGGAACCGTGTAGCAGAATTGAACGATCAGTCCACTGCGGGACGTGAGTAGCATACGATAAGTTTTGTAACGTATATGTGAAATCATGGTAAATCTCAATTTCTGTGTTTTCATAGTCTAAAAAATAAAAGAGCTGTAATAGAAGTCATAAAATTTAGTTCTAATAAAACTAGATGTCGTTCTATAAACTTAAATATTAATTCCAATCATAAATTAATAATAGTACTTAAATTTCGTTTCGTTAAAATTATTTTGCGTCCGAAGTAAATCATTAAATGCCTTTTTTTTTTTTTCACTCCTAAGAAAATGATTATTCTGCAATTATATTGTTAAAACACATTTAGGGTGTCTTAAATTTCTTAATAAAAAATAGCCTTTCTAAGGTTTAAATAAAAAAAAACATTGAAAATTATTGATAGTCAACTGCTAGCCCCCCCCCCCCTTGTGGTTCTACTTCTGTGTCTTAACAACCTATTATTAATATATTAATAAAACTACCACCTAATATTTTAAACATGCTATATCGGAACAGCCTGTTATTTTTATCACAGGCTAGTATTTTGGAACAGGCGATATTTTTTCACAGCTAGTATTTTTGGAACAGGTGATATTTTGTCACAGGCTAGTATTTCGGAACAGGCGATATTTTTTAACACCTAGTATTTTGGAACAGGCGATATTTTTGTCACAGCTAGTATTTTGGAACAGGCGATATTTTTTCACAGCTAGTATTTTGGAACAGGCGATATTTTTTCACAGCTAGTATTTTGGAACAGATGGTATTTTGTCACAGCCTTTCCTACTATTTTGCAGTTTAAGCTAATTTGCAACAATGCCGGGCACGGTGACCTGTCTTCCATGCCCTTTTTTGTTTTCGGGCATATGGGGGGGGGGGCAGGTTGTTTATAATTGCATTTTCCATATTTCCTATTTCCATGTTTCCTACAAGTTAAATAGAAAAAAAAAATTCACGAAATTTTCCTAGAAAATATGAGTCTTATTGTTTAATTTCTTCTCTCCTAAGTCTTACACTCTCTCTTTCGCATTTTTTTTGTTTTCAAGCAATAAATATTTTTACTTTTTATTTCAATATAAAAAGGGGTTGTTAAAATTATTAAAACTATATTTAGTATGTTCTAGATATCTTAGTATGTTTAGTATATTCTATTCAAGCTATATTTAAACACTATATTTTCTTTATATGCAAGCTATATTATCAAACACTATATTTTTCTCCCTATCTTTAATCCTTTTGCACTCCGTATACTTTAATATGGTGAACTTATGTATATATAAATACGAAATCACTTAAACTACATAGTACAATATTTTTATATAATTTCTGAAATTCCAAAAAAATCTAGTTATTAATTATTAAGATATAAAAATTTTAAGTTTTAGAGTTGTAACTTTCGATGTCTATGCAGATGACGAAGCATAAAGGGTAGTACAATAGTACAGAGAGAGGATGAAGAGTAGTAGAATAATATGTAAATATTTTTTTTCCGTGTTAATCTATCAAATGATATTTTGTGAATGATAAAATAACTATTATTTATTTTATCTACTGAAATAGAAACGTAAATGAAACTAATGAAAGGAAAAACAATGAGAAATAATTCCTAACCTTTAGCCAAAGGAAGCCTAAAGTTAGCGATTAAGGATTCTAAAACTAATTACATCGCTATTATTTTTATTAGAAACCTATTTTAGGAAGTTAAGTAATGAAGTTTTAGGCAATTAAATTTTTAAATTTTATACATTTAATAAAAAATTCAGAAATAGTGAATTGTTTACAATAGAGTAACTGTGGCCTGCATTTACTTGAAAGTGCTCCCCATTTTTTTTATTGGTTCTTTTTGCTGCCTACTGTGTTTTCTGCATTAATTACAATCGTCTTTTGGGGGACATCTAACCAAGGAGTTTTACTTGGAGAATCCAGACACCTCTTTACGCCATTGGCCCCCCACCTCCCTAGCTTTCGCTGTGGGTTCCTTTTTCGGCTTTCGTTTTCGAGGTCGACCGTGACCTTCGAGGTTGCGAATTGACTCTCATCAGTAGTTATTTGTTGTGGTAATTCAATCAATGTTCTACGTGAAGAGTGATTTATTATTTCGCTGAATTTCGTCCACTCTTATACAAATAGATGTCTCACTGGCATTGTCTATTATTTTGTTGCTTAAAAGATTTATTCATTTTGAATTTTTGAAGAAAATAAATAATATATTTTTAAATGATAATATTCAGTAGGAAAGGGAAAAAAATCTATTACAGTTAATTGGGTGAATTTTCGTCCCTTAATAGTTTGAATTTTACTTGACATAAAAATTATCATTAGAGGCTACATAGTATGTAATATTTTTAAATTAATGTGCTAATTGTTTTAAAAGGAAAATATTAATCAAATAATCCAAGAAAAGTTTAGAATTGTTATAAAAAGGCTTGTTTCTTTAAAACTTATGCTAAATTCGTATACTGGTGTTTATTTTGAATAGTTTATTTTTTTTTTAGAAATGCTTAAAAAAATATCGGATTATGCTCTAGTTGTATTTAATTTGTTAAATGTTTTAGCTCGTGCAAATTGGTAAAACTGAATCAATTACATTTTGGTAAACATATATTTTTTTTTAGTTTAAAACTATAAAATGATGTTATTCGAATTATTTAAAAAGTTGCATTGAACTAGGTTGCAATGCATGCACAGTTAGACTACTTTTAGGTATTTATGTAAATGAAATTATAAATCACCTTCAGTAAAATTCACTAAATTTATTATGTCTGAAAATATAAATAATTTTACGAAAGTGGCATTAGAATGAAGTGATTAGTTAACAAAGGGATCGTAATAATAATCACAAAACAAATCTTTGGGGAATTGTAGTTAGGGGGTTAAACGAAGGAGAGAATATATTTACATTAAGCGAGTACTTTCAGATCTGGAAAAACGATCTGTTTCGCAAAAAGAAACGACGATGGTTGCGAAGTAATCATGGGGCTGGTGAGCGGCAGCAAATAGGGGCCCCTGCCAAAATTGTAGGAGTTAAAAAAAAAAAAAAAGAAGAGTAATTTAAACACAACTTTGTTTACTAGATATTCGATTTAACAAATGATTTAAAATTAATCAGCTTTATTTACATATTTAAACTTAAAAATTTTGTTACGACCTCTATATAAACACAGAACTTTCCAGCTTTCTACATAACGTAATTTGTATCAAAGAAACATCTTGTTTAGATCAAAAAATTTTTGTATAATCTATTTCGTGAAAAAGTTTACACAGTAAAAGAATTTAAGCTTATTTAATTTTTATCAACGTAAAATTCTAGAGGACGAATATTAAGAAAAAACATAGTTGGAAATGTTTAGGTTCTCCTGGATCTAAGCTTTTAAAGCATTTGTGATAAATCATACACAGTGTGTCACGGCTCGATTTATAATTTTTTTTATAAGAATTCTTTGAGAGCAAGAAATAGAGCATTTGGCTACATAATGTATAAAAGGTATAGAATTTATATTTTTAGATTAGACTTTTAAAGCAAATATGTTTTATATTTCTTTTGTCACGTTTGAGCATGTAAAAAAGAATGTGTACTTTTTTGTGAGTAAATTTTTTGTGAGTCAAACGATGTTTTCTGAAAATTTGATGAAATAAATATAACGAAAACTAAAAACTAATATTTTGAAAAATAAAAAAAGCCCCAATAAATATCAGTTGAATTCATAAAAGTAAATATTTTACTGAAAAAAAAAAGAAGAAAAAAAAACGATACTGAATTGAAGTAGTACAACACACTTTTGAAGTATGCTACAACACTTGTCTTTAAGAAATACAGATATTTAGATGTTTGTTTATGAATTTACAAAAAAAATGTCTCAACATTATTTTCTTAAAATCTGTAGCAGTTAAAAATAAAGGATTTCATAATCTTCTCTAAAATTGACTGAAGTTTTAAACATTAACAGGCAAATGACATGTTAAAAGTTTGATTAATTGCTTTTTTTTAATTATTTTTTTTATTAAGTTTTAAAAACTAATTGTGAAGGATAACTATTTATTCAAGCACTATTATTATTCAATGAATGAGTTTTGCTTGTTGCTAATTTTAAAATATGTTGAAAATTTGTTCCAGCTTTTAGTTTATTTTTCGATTAGCCACATTAAGATTAACATCTGATGCTTAAAAAATTCCTCAGTTCATATTCTGGAACTTATGTATCAGTTAAGATTGGAATGAGTAGAAATTTATTTATTTTAAACTTCCGACTAAAACGCCTTTACGCACTAAATGTTACGAAATAAATAGTGCTATAAACTATGTCACATAAAAAAGAGCCGACAGAAATAAGTAAAATAGAGAGTATAAGAAGTTTGAGACGCCTTTATAAGGGAGTGGGGGGCGGTCTGAGTGTAAAAAGGATATATATTCGCAACGGAACACCCTCTTCTGAATTTCTATGACCAGCTGTGTTTTCTGATAATCATTTGAGCCTCAAGTTTGAAACAGAACGCATGCTTTCATTACCCTCGATTTTTGTTATTTAATTTTTAAGTTAGTTGTTTATATTTCAATCTTTTCTCTAAAATTTTATTTTTTACATCATATTTTATACAGTTTGATTTACGTTATTTCACTCATGAACAAAAAATCTAGTCAAGCGTGGAATTTTTTCACGCGACTCGATCGTGAACGTAAATTAGCGAAATGTAAGCTTTGTGGCACGAAGTTATCTTATAAAAGTTCAGTAACAAATTTGAGTAAACATATTTTGCGTAGACACCCATCAATAAATCTTTCCCGGCGTGAAGAGCGAAATATTCCGCCAGTTTCTACTGCAACCTGTGCTGCTGAGTCTAGCCATTCGAATGATGAACCAGACATTTCTCCAATTATTGATGAACCAGACGAACCGAGAGTCATTGTTCAACCATCAAGTTCACTCCATCAACCATCAAGTTCCCTCCATCAACCATCAAGCTCCCTTCATCATCCATCAAGTTCCCTCCATCAACATTTAATTCAAGAATTTTTACCAAGAAAGGTAACTATTTCAGATAAAAAGAAAATAGATGAGGCATTCATAAAACTATTCACACAAGATTTCCAACCATTTTCAATAGTAGAAGACAAAGGATTCAAGAGTTTTGTGAAGGCTCTTAACCCCAACTATAATTTGCCTAATCGAAAAACTATTTCTGAGACTTGGCTCCCTGCAAAATTTGAAGAATGTTCGTATATCATTCATGAGAAAATGAAGGATGTGAATAGTATGTGTCTAACAATCGATTCCTGGACATCGAGGAATAATGAGAGCTATTTGGCCGTCACTGGACACTTTATTGACAATGATTTCGATTTAAAAACTGTACTTTTGGGGTGCAAGAAATATGATGACTCTCATACTGCTTCGCATCTGGCCATGAGAATAAAGAATTTAACTGATGCATTTAATGTATCCAATAAAATTTTAGTTTGTGTTACAGATAATGCAACAAATATGAAAAACGCTGTCACAGTTGAATTAAAACTAAAACATTTCCCTTGTTTAGCTCATACGCTGAACCTTATTGTTCGTGATGCGTTGAAACTACTTCATGAATTAATAGAGAAAATTAAAAGTGTTGTAGCCTTTTTTAAACGGAGCACTACATGCAACGAAAAGTTGCTAAATTATCAAAAAAATAATGGAATTGAGCAACCAAAAAAATTTATTCAAGATGTTGTCACCAGATGGAACTCTACATTTTATATGTTAGAAAGATACGTACTGCTGAAAGATGCTATTAAAACTACAATAGTCCTGATTAACAAAGATTTGCCGATCTTATCGGAAAACGAATGGCTTATTTGTGAAGAAGTTGTTGAAGTTTTGAATCCATTCGAAGAGATAACAAGAGAACTAAGCGGCGAAAAATATGTCACGGCTAGAAAAGTACCAGTAATAGTAAAAGGATTAATATCTGTGTGTAACAAACTATCGACAAAATCTTTTCAGCCAATAACACAAGATATTCTTAAACATTTAAATACCGGATTAACTTCTAGACTCGGAAGAGTACAACTTAATGAAACAGTGACCATTTGTTCAATATTAGATCCAAGATATAAAACATTAGCTTTGGAGACAACTACTGCCGAATTTATGAAAAAACGCCTTATTGAATTTGTTGCAACCGAAGTTAAAAAAAAGATGTTAAGCCAAGAAATAAACATGCCACCTAGTGAATTATCTGCCCAAGAATCGTCTAAGAGAATGTCTGCATGGGACGATTTCGATTCTATAGTGTCAACGCAAAAACCCCAAGGTAAGTTTCAAAAATTAGTTATACTTGAATTTTTTTTTTATATTCTTAAGATATTCAATAGTAGTTACGCAGTAATTAAATTAAAATAAAATCTTAATAAGTTAACCATTAATTGTATTTTTTTAAATTCGGCTATTAAAGAATTTTTTTCCAGTTACATAATTTTTTTTCCAAATGTATTGATGGTCATTTAATAGTATTCAAGATTTTATACTTTCTTAAATTTGTAATTAATGAAATACCCTTAATATTTTAATTTTCGCGTAAATTTCTTATATTTTTACAATTTCTTATTTAAAAATTTCTGAAAGCTACTTAGCACTCCTTGTCTTCAAGTTCAGTCATAATAAGTTTACTTTAATTATTTTATTGAATCAAACCGATGAAGTTCTTATAATTTTAGGAACGGCTATCTCAGCAGCGACAGTAGAAGTGAACAGGTACCTAGATGCCAGTTATTTGCCTAGAACAATGAATCCATTGCTTTGGTGGAAAGAAAATTATCATTTATTTCCAACAATTGCAAAAATTGCAAAAACAAAGCTTTGCATGGTAGCTACGTCAGTTCCTTGTGAACGCATTTTTTCAAAAGCTGGATATGTAGTAAATGACAGACGAGCTCGCCTTAATAGTAAACATGTAGAAAGAATTTTATTTGTAAATGCCAATTCGCACTTTCTGTAATTGCATGCAATTTATTCACAGGTTATATCCTGCTCCATAATATATCATATATTATTTGAATTCATAAACATTATTTTGCTTACAAGGAATTTATCGTATTTTTTCTACAATTTTATATATAAATTATTTTGTCTCCATATAAAATAACTGATAGTGTATTTTATTTTGTAAAACAAAGCAGGCCGGTTATATTTTCATATACACATTGCTATTAGTACTTTTTGCAGTTTTTCTTTTAAAGCAACTAATAGTTTAATCAACTACGAAATTAAATTAATTTGTATTTCTCTCTTCTTTTTTTTTTTTAAATTCTATCAGTGAACTTTCATATTTGTAAGCACGTGGAAAAAAAAAATTTCGCACATACAAATTTGCACTTTTAGTAACTGCATGAAATTCATTCAGATTTTATTTCATGCACTACAGCATTGCATATTTTATTTAAAATTGTTTAAATCTTATTTGCCTAAAGATGTAATGTAAAGATTAAGTTCTGTTTTGTTTCTTTTTAAAAAGGAGAGAATGCTGGTTATGTTATCACATATACAGAAATATAATATGTAACTTCTTAATTGTTTTGATTTAAAAAAAAAAAAATTATGCAATGTTGTGTTTTAAATTCAGAGATTAAATTTTTAGAATTTCTAATTTGTCCAAATCTATATTTTTAAGTTCTATTTATTTTTTCTTTTTGTGAAATGAAAAAAAATTTGGCTATACTTTCTCATATAGAGGAAGGAGAATGTAATGTCTAATCTCTAAATTGTTTTGATTTAAAAATTATGATACGCAATGTTGTGTTTAAATTCAGTGATTAATTTTTTTAAAATTTCTAATTTGTCTATATCTGTATTTTAAGTTCTATTTCTTTTTTCTTTTGTAAAATGAAAAAAAAAAAAAAAATTTGGCTATATTTTCTCATATAGAGAATGTAATGTCTGACTTTTAAATTGTTTTGATTTAACAATAATGTTATGCAATGTCGTGTTTTAAATTCAGAGATTAAATTTTTTGAATTTCTGATTTATCTAAATCTATATTTTAAGTTCTATTAAATTTTTTGAATTTCTGATTTATCTAAATCTATATTTTAAGTTCTATTAAATTTTTCTTTTTGTAAAATGAAAAAAAATGTTGGCTATATTTTCTCATATAGAGAATGTAATGTTTAATCTCTAAATTGCTTTGATTTAAAAATTATGATACGCAATGATGTGTTTAAATTCAGTGATTAATTTTTTTAAAATTTCTAATTTGTTTATATCTGTATTTTAAGTTCTATTTCTTTTGTAAAATGAAAAGAACAAAAAAATGTTTGCTATATTTTCTCATATAGAGAATGTAATGTCTGACTTTTAAATTGTTTTGATTTAACAGTAATGTTATGCAATGTTGTGTTTTAAATTCAGAATTTAAATTCTTTGAATTTCCGATTTGTCTAAATCTATATTTTAAGTTCTATTATTTTTTTCTTTTTGTAAAATGAAAAAAATGTTGGCTATATTTTCTCATATAGAGAATGTTATGTCTAATCTCTAAATTGTTTTGATTTAAAAATAATGCTACGCAATGATGTGCTTAAATTCAGAAATTTAATTTTTTTTAAATTTCTAGTTTGTCTGTATCTGTATTTTAAGTTCTCTTTCTTTTTTCTTTTTGTAAAATGATAAAAATTGTTGGCTATATTTTCTCATGTAGAGAATGTAATATCTGACTTCTTAATTGTTTTGATTTAACAATAATGTTATGCAATGTTGTGTTTTAAATTCAGATATAAAATTTTTTTAATTTCTAATTTGTCTCAATATTTATGAAGTATTTTATATTATTTAGACAATTTATTCAATTTTTTTCCTCTTGTGGAAATGAAAATATTCTGGTTATATCGTCAAAATAATGTAATAGGGAACTCCTAAATTCTTTTTTATTTAGAAACAATAACTTTTGCAATAACTTTTGAACATTGCAATAACTTTTTTTAGTTCTCTAAGCTTTCTAAATTATTTAATGATTGTTAAAAAAGATGCAAATTTTGCAAAATAGTTTTTTCGCTGTCTCTTATTTCTCCTTACAATGCATTGGAAAAGGGCTATATTTCGTAAAGAAAACTATTGTTTCTATTATTATTCATTATATTTGATTACACTAACAAAAATGTTTTCGAAATGTTTTCGAATATAAGGAATTAATTCTGAATTATATCTTTTGAACTGCCTGCTCTTCTAAAATATAATCATAAAAAGAAAAATCTATCTATACATAAAAAAGGATGTAACATAGTTTTTTTTTCTTCTGAACTTAAACAATGGAGAATAAAAGAGAAATTAATATATATTTGCTTTCATATTGTTTAAAAATTAATTAGAAAAAACCTTCGATATATTTTCTTACCCATAGAAAAAAAATACTTTTCCTAATAATATTGTCAAATTAATAGAAAAATATGTATCTGTTACAAAAATACTTGCCATTTTAAACTATCTTTCAAGTATAAAAAAGTTGAAGATTTTTTTCTAAGACCTGTTATTTTGGAACAGGTATTTGGAACAGGTATTATTTTGTATTGTAACAGCTGGAACCTGTTATTTGAAAATACCTGTTATTACCCATCACTACAAAAGACAGGGAACCATTTAAACACAGATCGTTTTTCTTGTTTAAAAGTAAACATTGGGATTGAGAGTTTTCCTTTTGCAATAAATCTCCTGCGTAAGCATTTTGTTCATTTATTTTTTTATTCGAAGTGTTCGCAGCTGTTTTGAATTTAACATCTGGCGAATCTGAAATTTGACTCTCGAAAAGAAGAGATTTTACTTGAGGAATAATGATGCAAGTCATAGCTAGTTTATTGGTTACAGCAAATGGAATGAGTAATTCACGTTTAATGATGTTTTGACTTGGGAGTGAAATTTTAAGAGAATAAGTTTTCGCTTTAATTATCTCTCCGAAACAACTTTTTAATTCAATTGAACTTTCTGGGATACGATCTTTCAAATTTACATATTTGCTATTTATAACACAAATGCGTGACCCCGAATCTACTAAACAGTTGATTTTTCGCTCATTAATTTTTAATGCAATGAATTCCAAATTATTTACACATTGTTCATTGATAGGGTTTTTACTTTCGATTTGATTAATCTGATTTGCATTAATTTGTGAAGGATTAATTTGGTTTTGAGTTTCTTTAAACTTCAAGTTGCAATTTTCTGCGAAATGAGAATTTGCACCGCAAATATAACAGTTTTTAGTGTCTGGCAATTTATTTGTTCGTTTAAAAGTGTTTGCCCTATATTTTTCTTGGTGAGTGTTTTTAGGAGAATGAAAAGTGCTCCTATATCGATGTTGATTTTCTGTATGGTTGAATGTTAACTGCGGTTCATGTTGCGATTTTCTTTTTGCCGTAAAATAAATATCGCATTCTTGTGCTAATTCCAGAGGTTTGAACCAACCATTAGCCTGTCTTACGCCAATATGGGCGGATGTATCTCTGTCTAGTGTTTCATATATTTTATCGGAAATCATTAAATCACATAATGTTTTAAAGTCATTTACTTCTCTCAGACGTAAATAATACTCAAAAGTTGAACGAATTCGTGTTGCAAATTGAATGTGTGATTCATCAAAATGTTTTCTTTCGCGGCGAAAATTAAATAGACACTGTTGAGGGGTTAATTGGTATTCTCTTAAGATTAATGATTTCAGTTTTTCGTAATTTTTTAATTCCTCTTCTTCTACGTATAAAAGCGCTTTGTTTGCTTTTTCTTGCAAAATTGCTATGGAGAATTTCGGACTTAAGTTCATCTTTTACGTTTTTTGTTTTAAATGCTCGCTCCAAAGAATTAAAGAATAAGCTAAGATTTTCAGGATTTCTCGGAACAGTTACTGTTAAGGTTCGTATACTTTTAATAAGTGATTCTAAATCTTGATGCGGGTTAGTTAAATCAGAACTAATGTTTACGCTCATATCTCGTTCATTTTGACTAAGTGATTTAAGCTGAATTTCTTTTTTTATCCTAGCTAATTTTACTTTTTCAAGTTCTAAATTAAGTTGTTGCATTTTTAATTCTTCGTCAGCTATTAATTTCCTTGCGTTTATAATTTCGTCTAATTGTTTCTTTACTGTGTTCGGGTCATTTTTATATTCCTCAGAATTTTCAATTAAAGTTTTAAGTTCGCTTACTGTAGCGTTAGGAGTAGTGGGAATATTTAGTTCTTGCGATAACGTTATTAAATCTGTTTTCGTAGATTTGTGCATGATGATGTTCACAAAAAGAAGAAAAAAATAAAGAGTCACCTACTTTAAAGGTTTCTTTGCAGATAAAATTTTTGATATCCAGTAACGCTGGTTCAACACACAATTCAGGCACGAACTCTGTATCCGTTGACGATATCGTAGTTTCAGCAGTTTCAAGCAACTTCGACGGTGAAATTTGTAGTTTCCAGGAATTTCGATGGCGTTTCTCATTCAATTCAGATCAGCGTAGTTTTAGTAGATTCCAGCCCTGCGCTGCTCAAAAAATTATAATAGCTCAACCTACTCCTTGGCTATACGTGAAAAAATTGAAAAGTTATTGTCCAAAACGCGGTCCACATTCCCGTAAACGAGCCCCCATGTGTAGAATAAAGGGGGTGCAGAAAGGGCTTTGAATAAAAGGCGATACGTTAAACATAACGAAAATTATATTAACAAATAAAATACAAAAAATATGATACACATCCCGCTGGCATCCAGCTCGAGCCAGGTGTTACGAACAACTGAACGACATCTACATAGTGTAAGGGTAAAAGTAATGCGGAAAGTAAATGTAATGATTGTCCTTGGATACAATAATACGTGATTGAGAAGCTTGCTTCCTGGGATGGATCTGCATTCCACATGAACATACATTAATAAACTAATTGATCAAGAATGGAATGTTTATGAATTTATATATTCTAAGGGATCAAATGAATACTATAACTAATTACTAAGTGCTAAGTTACACGGTAATAAAATAGTTTACATTTAAAAAACACGGTGACACATTTATTTTCTAACTACAATTCGAAATTTTTGCAATATATATATATATATATATATATATATATATATATATATATATATATATATATATATACAGGATATACACACATATATATATATATATATATATATACAGGATATACACATATATATATATATTTACAAACTGCTATGAAATAAATGATAATTCCAAAAATATTAAAGTATTATTTTTCTTTATAGTACTTTGATATATATTCCGGGCCAACTGAATTTAAGTATAGGCAAAAACAAGTATTCAAAACAAGTAAATGTTGAGTATTCAAAAGTCTATTTGGCTATCCTTTATCATCGAAGTTCAGTCCCGACACGCAATCGTGCTTTTTTTATTCATCAATCATAATTTAAATACATAGTAACACTTTCTCAAGAAAATATAAAGTAAGTTGAAAAACTGTTTTCACGATAGTCTTTTACAGTTTCTGGCTGAGAAAAATCACTTTTTAACCTAAAAAGTTTAATGAGGGAAAAAGTTCTAAAAGAAATATAACTTTCTCCCCTATTTAGATTTTTTTATAGTTTTGATTTAAACAGGTGACTAAACTTGTTTTTAAAGCTTCAATGTTTGTAAATTTCAAGTAAATGAAAAAGTTATTTTAATTTAGATATTCATTTTTTGATATCATGTTTATTTTAAAATATTGCTTAAATACATTCATAAACCGTTCTCCTAATTTTTATAGGAACACCACATTGGTAATTAATAAAAAGAGATTATTTTTAAATTTATAAATAAATAAATATGCATATTTTATGTTGTATTTTTCCATATGTTTTAAATTATATGGATGTTCTATATTAAAATTTATGGAATTCAAATCTTTCTGTACTGTTAAGCGGACTCATTGACGAAACTGCCAGTTGTGGAAATACTTCCCTTTGTCAAAATGATTTATTAACAACAGCCTCAAAAGGTTTTAATTTATATAGAAATTAAAAAATATATATTTATTGACTGTGCATTGTTTTTATCGAGGAAAAAACTCAAACAATAATAACAAATATTTCAGAAGAAAATTAGAGTGTATACTTATAAAGGAAAAACTCACGCCGTATAAGAATTTTTTTTTATGGACACTCATAGAAAACAAGTAAATTAACAACAAATTAAACAAGTAAATTTTATTTTATGATAGAAGTTTATTTTAGACATTTTACCGTTCTGTGATAGTCATTACTCATTTTTATTAAATACTATAAAAAATTAATATTTCATAAGTTTTTCAAACATCAGAACTTAATAATTGGGCAAAAGTATAAGTAATTTAATAGCTTTTCTTTTTTAATTAAATCTTTATAAATTGATTCAATCCTTCTTGATAAGCTTATTTAAGCTATTTTTTTAAACATGAAATATGCATATTTTATTTCATGGAATCTAATGAAAGTCAGTTTAACGTTAGAAAATATTTTACCATTTCCTCACATTTATTTCCTATTTGTTTAATATGTTACACAAAATTTTTTTTTCTTCCAAGCAACAAAAACCCTCATTCAGGCAAAATTGTGTACTACGCAAAAGTAATATCAGTCGCTTAATCTTTAAATAAGCCAAAGAGCATAATCACCAACTTTCAAGTATTCCTTCATGCCCTATTCCCTAATGCTGTCACTTTCAAATGAAATGATTGATTTAGCATTATTTCTAGAATAGTAGAGATTCATACAGAAATTTATGTTATAAACTCAGTTTAGAAATTGCAACTTGTCCTGATGGACGTTAATTTTGGACGGCGGTATTCAAATGGTTAACTACAGCCGTTCAATTTCGATTTACGCAGTTGATGTGTTTGACAGCTAACAGGGCGATGAAGTCCTTGAAGTTCACTTATGATATTAGATGTTTGAAGCTGCGGGTAAATTAACTAAATAATTTCTAGAATCAGTACATGCGTAATGTTTTACCTTAGGACTTTAAAATAAATTACAAATATTTAAGTTATACGAGAAGGTTTATTTAATTATCAATATGAGGTATTTCCCAGAAAATCTGCTATTTGACATAATATATTTTCAAATTTAAAATTAAATGTAAAACTTATGTTTAAATTCAATTTTAAAATTAATTGAAATTAAGTTTGAACTTAAAATATTTTTTTCACTAATTAATTAGTATATTTGATGTCACCCTTTCCAAACCTTTAAGATTGAGTCCTAAAACTTGAAAATCCGTTCATTGGATCAATAGTTATTCCGGGGGGTCCGATTTTTATTTTGCGCACTGCACATGGTGTCTTAAATGTTCTCATAAAATTTAAAACAAAAATTCTGTGGACTAAAAATAACGTGAGTAATCCTTTGAGATAAAACTGACATTAACAACAAAAAACAACATTTAAATATCACCAATATAGTAAGAAACCCTAAACTCGCGTCTTCATCAGTGGAAAAAATGTCAGGTAAAATTCAAAGTAGAACAAATGTCAAAGCGGAGGGATTATAAATTGACATAGGTTACGCCATTCTAATTGGCTAAATACATAGCTAAAGGGTGACATTATTAAATTGACAGTTATAAAAATTATGAAGAATTCATTAATATTATTAATATTTTATTTGATTAAAAAATAATTAAGAAAGAAAAGAAATATCCGTTTTCAAATATATAAAAAATATGGTACAGCAGTAAAATATAAGAACAACAAATTTTTTTAATGATGTAGAAGCTCTCCCAAAAATCCAGGTCAATGCATGAAATATATTTATGAATGGTATCAAGTGAGAAAAATTGAAAAGAATTAATTAATATATTATTTAATTAACAGAAATAATTAAAAAGGAAAGAAAATAATATTCATTTTCAAATGTATGAAAAATATGGTACTGCAGTAAAATATGAGAGCAATAACTTTTTTTTAATGATGCAGAAGCTCTCCTAAAAGTCAAGGTCAATGCATGAAATGTATTTATGAATGCTATTAGGTGAGAAAAATTGAAAATAAGTGGTGGAGCTTGTGTAAATAAAATTATTGTTGTTTACACAAAGTGGAACAACATTATACAGCAAGCAAGTTGATATGAATTCACTTTTCAGTTATTTGTACAAGCTTTTATCATTTCCCAAACCTCGTGTCATCCAAACATTCACATTCGTAGAAATATCTATTATTTCTCTATAACTGTTCAAAATTAGTTTGTGCATTTTACCTCATTCAGTTTTAATAGCATGTACCCTCTTGCGAAATAATCCAATAAATTTAGACAGAGTGCGATTGAAGTTATTCAGCTTTTTTGACAGAAAATCATCAAATTATCTAAATCAGTGTTAGACAAAGCTCGCAGCATGCAACGGAGTATTGTTTTGCATCATCTTTGTCGAGTATTGTAATATTATTTCTAACCGCAAGGAGTTTGAAGCTGAGGCAAAATAATCACCGAAACCTATTTTCGTATGTACTTAAGTACAAATTTTAACATCTTTCTCAAGAAAAACCAACGAAAATTTTCTGTACTTTGAGAGGAACCTCAAAACTATTATTGAAGATGTGCTTTGTAATATAATTATCGAATGGAATGCTTTCAATTGATGTTTACCTCAATCGATCATTTTGAGATTAAGGAGTTTGTTCTAGAACAAAATATTTCACTTTGGAGAAGACAAACTCCAGCATACCATGATTGAATTATATAATTCCTTTCCATCCTCTTCTTTTTCATAACAAACAATATTCTGTACATTTTGGGTTTTCAAGAGCTTTATGACAATTTCCATAAGCTTTTAATACTTATAAAATATTATGTTCTAAATTATTTGACTGCAGAATTTTTTTTTATCACACGCTAGGATAAAGATATTGTATGAGAATTTATAGGAAACCCTGTACGTCTCAGATATCATATAAATAATTTTTATTATTTTTATTTTGGTGAATATTTTATTTTTTTAGAATTTAGATAAATTTTATGTTCACAGCAGTAACGTAATGTCTATTTTTTATACACAACCTCTTATTAACTTCAGTATTTTATAAAATTTTTTGAAGAAATACATAAAGTTTTAAACTATAAAATAAAGTTCAGAAGATTCTGTAGTTCTGGAAATTGGTGAGTTAAAGCGAACAGTGGGTGGAGCTCTGAAAAAACAGAGCTATTCCATCTACACTGGAAGAAATTTCGGATTAAATTACGATACGTAGTACTGGCACTTTGGGTCCACCCTCCATTTAGTCCATTTTACCGTAAAATTAATTTTCGTTGTAAAATATTACACTTTAATTTTTGTTGTAAAATATTAGACTTTAGTTTTAACAGTAATATTTATTTGATTCGAGTGATTTAGTGATTTTATGGTAATTATTACTTCAAAAATAACAATATATCAGATTTTTTAGTTCTGTAACAAGTTTCGACAAAAATGGATTTCACGGAAATGAGTACCGTCTCCCTGAGTGCCTGTTCGTTTCACCGCAATTTGATACGGAATTTTTTTTACAGTGATAGTTTTAGTGCAGTTAGTTTTATTCCCCCATTCTGAATATTCTGTCGCTTAAATACATACATTCATGATTAAAATAGTTCCTCTTATCCGTACGCTGCTAAGCAAATATGTATTTGTCAATAAATTTCATTATTGATGATCAAATTAAATGTATCTGAAAACAAGTTTAAAATTGTTTAAATAAATATTTAAATAAAAATCCTGGAAACTGCCTTTTTCGATCTTATAATTCTCAATAGGTAACCTTACTCCTAAACCAACTAGAAATTTGTACCGGTAAATTTGAAAAAGTACCGGCAACTTTAACGCCGGTACTTTTTACTGTAATTTGTTATTCACAATGTAGCTTATTTCGAAATAAAACAAGGTTGTTTTTTCAATGAAAAAAATTAAAATTAAAAATTAAATTTCAATTAAAGTACTTCAAATGAACATTTACCTCATTTCTTAATGTCTAAAGAAACTATCACTAACTTAAAGATAAGTTTTATTATTATTTTTTTAAAATTACAATGTCAATAAATAGGAAAACACTCTCGTGTATTGTTAAAATCTTTCATCTTCCAATAAAACAACAAATATTCACTCGATAAATGAGGTAAAAATACAATTATGTATAACATGAAATGGTGCATCCCGTGGCAGAGGTATTTATTTAACTACTTAATAAATTATATAATTAGTAAAGAAAGCTTAGGGCAATAAGAAGCCATGTTACGAATGAAGTTCAATTAACATATTTTAGGAAACATAGTCCATTAGTAAAATGCTTTAATGCACTTAAGAAAATATTTATCACTTTTAAATATTTTGTCTTTAAAATTGATATCGTTTTCTGTAATTAATTTTTTATTATTTTTAACTCAGTTTTTTATCAGGATAAAATTAGCTAAATGAAATCGCATACAGAGCAAAGATTTTCTCTGTCTTTAAACTTGTTTTTATTCACAATATCTTTTTCAAATGATTGTTTCATTAGATTAACATTTTTTCCAACCCACCTAGTCAAATATGTCATGATATGATAGTTACTATAATATCTTTCAAATTATCAGCAAAGCGGGCATACGTTGCAAAATTGACCAAAATTATAATTTAAATTAATCATCCTTGAACTTGACTATTTTGTACTACATGTCGAAAACAAATTCTGGTTAAATTACCATTCTGTATGGTATTGCCGTTTTGGTTTTAAAAAAAAGACATAATTCTGGATAATTAAAAAAATATACGGTACTTAAACCATTTATTTGGTAATTATAGCCTTCATATAATATTGTCTACCGGAAATTCTAGTTTTAATACTTATAGTTCTTACTATCGCACATTTAGTAAAAAAAAACAAAACTGTAAAGTGAATTAAACCGAATAAATGGTTCTTAATGGTTTTTATGCCATACTCTATGGTATCATGATAAAATAACCAAATTTTCTTATTTATTCAAATTTTGTCATACATTATAAAAAAAAATATTATATTGTTAATTTTATCAAAATCATGACCAAAGCGCTTCTGTAAAAATATAGAGATTTTTGCTATGCCCCAAGAAAGAGAAGCACGTTAAATTTTACTATATTCTTGTAGTCCTTTTTTTCTCAGAGCAATTATCTTTATAAGCCTTTCTAACTTCTAGCTCCAAATAGAGAATAATTATTTTCTGACCTTATGGAAAATAATATTCATATAGGAATATATTCATATGGAATCAACGTGGTGTATTATATGAATTATAGGGTATATCATATATTAAGTAAGAATTTTTTTGTACCTGCAAAATTTTTAAGTGAATGCAATGCATGTCATGATGTGTCACTACTGTGGCGACTATATAAAACTTCCTAACTCCTTCTGGACTGGGGTGTATAACTATGGTGGATAAGGCATTCGACTACTGACCTAGACGTATTTGTTAATTTTACTGAAATCATTACCAAATCACTTCAATACAAATTACCGAATTTCTTTGAGTTTGCACAGAGCCATGAACACAGTAAAGTTTACCATATTCTGTTAGTTTCGACAATATTTTTTTCTCAGTATAAAGATCAATAAAATTATGACTCAATTTCACATTTTAATTTATTTATTTTTACTATTTTCTCGATATTATGGCTTAACGTTGACCTCGAAAAACTTTTATAATTTTTATACTTAGGCAATTTGTAGAAAGCACATTTATCAAAATTTTAGATCATTATTTAAGATGTGTGTATTTTAGTTTATTTTCAAAAGTAAATCGGGACAAAAAATAACGCTCCTTTAAAAGCAATACTATTTTAAAAACAGATAACACGTCTTAACTTTTAAGTTTTTTTTCTGAAACTAAAATGGCTTCGTTTATTGGTTTTCACTTGAAGTTATCGTTTCTTTTCGAAGTTATCGAAAAAGATTTACGAAAGACAACGTAGACTAAAAAGAGTTTTACATCTATTTTGAGTTTAAATTGTACGAAAACGACGAAGTGTAGTTAGTATATTTCGAATTTACCATGCCCTTATATGGTTTTGAAATCGGAAATATTTAAGGAAATCGAATCGAGAATTATTGAGTAAACATTACAAAAAATACTGAGTAGTTTAAGTTAGAAAATAACGAAGAATGTTTTCAAGATGATTGCGAAGAATTTAATGATAAGTCGATTAGTATTTCAAAGTGTTTATGGAAAAAATTTAATTTTGCCTGCTGTCTTTTAATACAGAGGAGAATGATAACAAACATTTTTTGACTTAAAATTTTCTTTTTAAATATGTATTGCTGACTACAAGAAAGTAGTTCTTTCAATCTTTTCAGGTGTTTTGAAAACTATTTATCAATAGGGGGTGACTGTAGGGAGGTGACTGATTATTGGGAAGTACTCATATGATAACTTCAAAGTACTCATACTGATGTCAAATTTAGATATATTAGGGTGTTTGACAATTTTTTTTTGCTATGCTCAGCGGTATCACGATAAAATTGCCAAATTTTACCATCTTTACCTAATTTTATCATGTACTATAAATCTATGTTCTGCTGCTAATTTTAACGATATAATTATCAAAGTACTTCAATAAAAATTACCGAGCATTTTGCTGTTCCCATACAGCCAGAAACATGGTAAAATTTTCTTGGCATTCGTCTTGTTTAGACAATACTTTTTTTCTCAATATTTAAGTATAATTTAATATAATATAGCTAGTATAATTTAAGCTTAACTAAGCTACAGTAACTTTTACTTTGACTTCCCTAAATTTTAAATTTACCTAAGAAGAATTAGAAAATGCAACAACTTTGAGTTTAGTCTTTTTTTTTTCTGGATAGTTAAAAGTTTGAAGTTGATAATGAAATTTATTGACTTAGAATTTTTTTGACAAATTTATAAAATAGCTAAAATAAGCATTTATTATAAAATTATTAATATTTTATCTATATCTTTTAATAAGAGAATTACAAGAGAGCGTAATTGAGATTTAGTGATTTTCATTCTCATTCTTCCGAATTCTCATGAATATAAATCATTACGAAATGTTTGCTTCAAACCTGAAGAACTGACAAATAAGGACGCACCTTAATAAAAATAGATAATAAGACTAACAAATACCAATTAAATTTCTGGCATCCCTTCTAATGAACAAACATTAAGTTTAAAATTTTTTATTGTAATCCTTTTTAGTTCTAATTGAGTATTTATTTGATTAGATAAACGTTTTTGTACAAATATCTTATTTAATATTATTTAGGAGGTGTTTTTGTCTAGAAATCATACAAAAGTTAAAAATCAATAGTAATGTGATAAATCAATATAATATGATATAATAAAGTAAATAACACTTCTCTACAATTTCATGAAAGCGATATTCCGAAAAACCAATATATCTTGACTAATATATTCAACAATATATATACTAATATATTCAACAATATATCTTGAATTTTTCCAAGATAGTGTGTGGGTCATTATTTTGAAAATGTGAATAGTACAATTTAGAACGGTACGAGTATGTTTGATGAATTGGTCAAGAAATTCTAAATGTTAACTGATTACTTCTATTTCGAAAAAGATGTATTAAATCAAAAAGTATGTTTTAACTTCTAATTTATAATGAAAATTACTAAACTTTAATTTATAAAAAAAGCATTAAATTTAAATTCAATCTATAAATTTATTTAAGTAGGAACTGCTGTACTTTAGAAATAGAAAGTTTGTGATATAAAAATCTCATTAATAAGTTCAATTAACTGTTAAAAAGTTATGTTTCCCTTGTTTTTATATGAACCGTGCAATAAACCTAAATAGTAAATTTTTATTCTACAATACTCACATATTATCTGTTTAAACCCTATATACTTCTTGCAAAAACCAAACAAATTATCTAAATTACCTTATTACAGATTCAGAACATGATGAATATTTTGGCATGACAAATGCAATACGACAACTAAAATTTATGTCTGGATGTGATATTTGAGATGCATGCAGTGGCACCATGAAGCATGCATAAACTTTGAAAACTCCTGCATAAAATGTGATAAACATTTTTCAAAAGTGATCTAACCACTATACGGTTTTTTAACACCTTACAACTAGCATGGTTTCAAAATCGTAAAAAAGAAATTTTACTAGGCATTAGTCTTTCTTTAGGCTATGAGCATTGGAGTTAAGTTTTTGTTGAGTTGTGTTTTGTAAAATGAATAGTGAAATGTGATTTATTTAGTTTAAATGGTTGCTTTACATATCGTAAGAAATGGGAAATACTAGGCTATTTGTGTTAAGTATCGTTATGGTGCTGTCATCTTTGCGTGAAAAAGAGTATCGTATTCTAACAGTTAAGTTTCACAAATTGTGGAGTGCAGGATATTAGAATGTGTTGAAGGGAATAGAGGAAATGTTGTGGTGTCAACGTTGGGACTCGAATTCCCGTTCTGTCGGTCATAAGATAGACAGATTAACCATCTCGGTTATAATGTCTATCTAGCTGCCAGCAACTAAGTGACTTCATTGGAATGTCCTAGTTGGTGCAATAAAATTCTGACTCTTTAACCGTATTAGGTGAAATCAGTTAATAAACTGTTTTTCTTACATTTAACAATTTCAATACCATCTTTTTTTATGATTACTTGAGTGCTTTGTTTAACTATGCTAAAAAAATACTTTAATAAATTGTTCTGAGAAATTTCTAACAGTGTACATTGATCTTATTTATTGGATATTTTTTATTTATTTTTGATGATAAAATTCATTCTTTGCGACTTATTAAAAGTTTTGCATGTTTAACTGCATGAAGTGTGTAATATTTCATATTCCAATATCACTTTTCATTTACTATATTGGATGGCTAACTCACCTCGACGTTAAAAAAAGATGACCACTTATAAGTTTTTTTTAAATATTTTTTTTAATATTGTGTTCTCAATAGTTCATAATTTAATATTTGTTTAGTATCAAAATATGTTTAGTGCATGTATCAGAGTGCAAGTTTCGTATGTCTCTTGATATTTTTATTTCGACTTAAAAGAACTATCTCAGACTTCATATAAACTTTTTCTTACAGTTAAAATTAGTTCCTTTACAAAAAAAAATGTTGTTTAAATAGTAAATAAAAA
Organism: Parasteatoda lunata; assembly: GCA_949128135.1. Lineage (NCBI taxonomy): Eukaryota > Metazoa > Arthropoda > Arachnida > Araneae > Theridiidae > Parasteatoda > Parasteatoda lunata. The sequence continues at coordinate 102,798,639 of OX421971.1, forward strand.
GTACATTGTGTGAGGAATACTTTATTTAAAAACATATTAGGTTTTTTAGACATCTCACCGCAAAAAATTTCCAGATCAAAATAGGGTAAAAAGTACCGGCTTTTAAGGTCCCAGTACTTTTCACCATAAAATTCATTTTTAAAAATTCATTATGACCGTAAAATTTTACAGAATAAAAGATTTGGTATATTGTAATTTTTAAAGTTATATTTTCTGTAAAATTACTGAATCTTTGCAATTAAATAAATATTACTGTAAAAATTAATGTAATTTTTTTTTCGGTAAAAAGGAATTTTACCGTAAAATGGATTTACGGTGCCCGTACACAGGGTGCCTGTACTTTATACGGTAATTTGATCCGAACTTTTAAGTGTGCAAATTTTTAATTCCAGCATAATGCGACCATAACAGTTATGCATAATGTAATTTAAGAAGTAGTTAAGAATTTGATCAATATTAGAACTTTTAGATCTAAAATCTGCCACATATGTGCATTGAAAAAATCAAAGACCCAGTTTCGTTCTTGAGGATGTGAGATTTTCTTTATTCATTCCTTTAATAAAAAGCTTCTTTATTAACAGAAGCAGCAAATTAAGCAATTTAATTGGTAATGGCTTATTCGAAGATAGGATGCTATTCACATACAACTATTCATTAAGAAACGATTCAATAATAAATTAAGTTAATTGTGTAAAGAACGTGAAACTTTTCTCTGAATTAGTTAGATAATATGTAAGAAGAAATGAAGAATTAATTAATTTAAACTAAGAATGGGATGGTAGAAGTTTAAGTAAGTGATAAGTAATACTTGTAAAGATAAAAATTGCATCGGGCTAATTGAAGTAGTAATTTATTTAATTAGGTCCGAAATTGATTTCAACCCCTTACGCTACGAGTTCAGATTTCATAATTAAAATCTAATTGAATTTTTTGTGTTCCTGAAGTTTTTTCTCGTTAAAAGTTTTAAGTTAATAACAAGTGAAGTAGAAAACTGCGTTTTAGTTACTATAAGGAAAATTGAAAGAGTTTTATTATTTTTGTTTCTAAAAGAATCAAATTATCATATAATAAAAATTGCAATGTAAATTAATTTCGTAAGAAATTATTAAAATTTAAAAATATCAACATGTATAATATGCTTTATTGTTTTGCACCTAATTTGAGAAAATATAGTATGTATCTTATAAAAAGTTTGTCCAAATAATACGAGTGTTACTCCTAAAACTATTCATTGCATTACTAATTAAGCGTTAGACCTATTTTGAGCCCCGGGTTATAATTTAAAATTTTTTTTCGGAACATTTGTGTAATATCTACTTTATCATTTTCAGTATTAAGTTGCTCAAAAGACAATAAAAGAAAATGAAAGATTTAAACGCTAACATACATTACTGCATGCGTCGCATAGGTCTTAATCTGCCCTGAATCATTGTTAGTTGGGAATATAATTTCCCAAAAAGGAAGGGGAATTTTCCAGATGTTCAATACAAATCCGATAGTGTTACATCCTAGATGCTGGTTGGTTACATTACAAAATACCAGCATAATTGTGATTGCTATTTTATATATAGAAGAGAATATGCCTCTCAAACAAGAACTTTCCTAAAAGGATGTCAGCACCCACAGCTGCAGCTTTACCTGGCATGTCTCTGAAAAAAGATTTTTTTCAGCTGTCTTGTGTGGTTGGTTGTCATTTCTAGTTCAAAACAATAATATTGCTTAATTAATTGAAATTTTAAAAGAAAGAAACTGTTGATTTTATTAGTTGAAAGTATAATTTCCCAGTTTCCCGCATCCCATGTAGGATGCATGCCCGATAGTATTATATCCTAGATTCTGATTGGACACGCTATAAAAATTCAGCATTATTTTGGTTACTATTTTTCATTTAGATGATGCTATGACTCTATAACTTTAATCTCTCTGAAAGGGAACAATAATCTAAGGACTAATAAAAACAAATTTACTTGGTATGCCTCTGAAAAACGACATTTTATCAAAATAAATTTCAGTAACACAAATTCACGCTAAGAAAAAAATCTTGTCAAAACTATCAGAATATGGTAAATTTTACCGAGTTTCTGCTTGTGTGGAAACACCATAGAGCTTGGTAAGTTTTATCGAAACATTTTCGTAATGATTTTGGTAAAATTAACAATATTTAACAATAATTATTTAATTGGTAAAATTAACAAAAATTAACACAATTAACAATAATTTTATAACATGCAATAATTGTGGATGAGACTGGTAAAATTTGTTGATTTTATCGTGATAGCATTGAATTAAAATAATTTATTCGGTTAAATTTGCTTTTCAGTTTTGTATATTTTACTAAATGTGTGGTAATGAGAAGTATAATTTTCAAAACCAGAATTTCCTGCAAGCCTTTACCATATGAACCGAAAAATTTCCGAATAAATGGTTAAAATACTGTATATTTTAGCTTTCAATAATTGAGTTATGGGTGTTTTTTTTAACAAAAATGCTATTACTATTGATGCAACGATTTTATCAGAGTTCTTTTCCATCTGACAAGAGATGAATCTTCAATACTTATAACCCTCCTATAAACTCATAAAATAAAGTGATTATTTTAGACGCAAGGAACAATTTGACATGATGAGCCTACGGGAATTCACAATTTGTCTATAACTATCTATTGATTTTATCCAATGTTTTATTTTTTTATTCTCATTTTTAAAGTTTTAAAATTTATAGTGAATTGAAGGTGGAATTGAAAACTAAATTGTTTAATAAAATAATATATTGTAGTAAATTCTTTTATCTTTGTTATTCAACTATAATGTGTTTAGGTTAATGTTAAAAGTAATCAGGAAAAAAAATTAGTACCAAGATTACTAAGAAAAAGATGTTAATAATTATTGAGAATTTTATTTAATTCAATTTTCAAATTAAAAGAAGTGTGTCATATTGATTTTTTGCGTTACACTTTCTGATCAATTTATGGAATTTAAAATGTACTGGAAACTACAACTCGAAGTAACTATTGGTAGTTCGAAGAAGGAGAAACCTTTATTTTTTTTACTCAAGATTGAGTCTTGAAAAGTTTTAGATTTAAAATTCTAGATTTTGCCTAATTTAAAATTCTAGATTTTCTCTAATTTAAAATTTTATATTTTGTCTAATTTATAATTCTCGATTTCGTCGAATTTAAAATTCTGTTTTAGAACAGTGGTTTTTTTACGAAACAAAAATCTGTTGTAGATTTCTTCGTTAAGCCCAGTGACGAAGTGGTAGTGCTTTGTACTCCTGTGCCGCAGGTCCTGGGTTCTATCCTGAAACCGGACAAACTTGACTCAACCTTTCATCCCTTCAGTGGGTCGATAAAATGAAGGCCATGTGTGCTTGGGGGCTGAACACTAGGAGTTCCGCGTTCTGCTTACCACCCAACCGGAACATTTGCCCCAGCATTCGAAAGCCCAATTTCAAGAAAATTGGGATGGACACAGATGCCCTTCACCCTCCATGGGCTGTCGCGCTACTGAGTTTAGTTTAGTTTTAGATTGCTATGTAGTCAAGTCGTGTAACTTGTTTTTGAATTTTATCTGGAAGAAGTTTTTTGAGGTACCTAGCGAAGATAATTGGATTTACGTGACTAAATCCCGATGTTGTTGTATTATTTTAAAATCAAAATAAAAAAAAAGTAAAATTACCTAGTTTATCGAAAACTGAAATGCACTATGATCTGATGATTCAAAAATTTAAGGAACCAACAGTGTCAGAAAACTAAGCTAAGAAAGCAATGTTCAAGATTGCTACCAGCAAAAGGCTACCATCGGTATAGATATGTACCCAATCGGGTTCAGGATATAAGGTGCTTATTGTTTCCAGATATTGTTATTGTTATATCCATAATATTGTTATTGTTTATTATTTAATAAGTGTTTTGTTAATTTGAATTCATATAATGCTTGCTTAAATTCCAATACTCTAGAATGCTTTCACAGAATATGAATATACTTACGTATTTTCAAGGTTTTCAATTAATATCCATAAAGGAATTTTTAAATTGAGTTTTTTCAAAAAAGTTTATTCTTTTATTTGTTAGTTTTAATGTTTATAATACTTGATTCTATCATAAGTTGATTTAAAATTTTTCATAACAGAAAATTTCAGAAAATAATTTTATTTCAGAAAATAATTTATTTTCTTAATAAAGTCTCTTTATAATATTCATAAAAATATTTAAAATTTCATATTATTCATATTGCATGTTTATAAAATTGAGCCGAAAAATTTTTTATTTTTGATAAGAGATTTCTAAAAATGAAAAAAGAGGCACACTAACGTCCGAAATTTGGTAAAAATAAAAAAGAGGAAAATAAACATTTATTATTTTAGTTAGTTTAGTATAATCTTCAAAGTTGGAGAAAAATGTATAAAAAAATGGTCAAATTATTGTAATACAAACACTATTTATTTTTTTAATACCTCGAACGTTCTTTTAGGTAATATTCTTTTTACTCATCTTTTAGAAAATTTACATTATTCTACAGTTTTTAGGTAGGGTAAAAGCTGTAAAGCTTCGAAAAATCAAGCAAAAAGATGATTTTTCTGGTTTTTTTTTTCACATTGCAGTTCTTTTCTTTTCTAATCTAGTTTTATGCTTTTTTTTAATGTATGTGCTCTATACAGCTTTTTACTTGTCATGCAGTTTTAATTTATTAAATTAACTACCCAGAATACACCAGATGAAGGGACTTCTCTTCTAGTTCCACCCCATGCTCCCCATCTATCTAGCTATGAAAGACATCTATTTACAGTACTATTTACATACTTACAATAAATTTATGTACACAATATATTACATTTACAATATATTTACGATCACAATTTATTACACTCACAATATATTTCTATTTGTAATAACTATATAATTTTAAACAGGTTTATACATTTGGATTAATGTTTGAAGTTAGATTTAAGATTTTATTGTGGTATTGCCGAAGACGAGTATAAACTTGTTCTTATAAATCCACTTCTTGCGTTTTCCCCAAATATCTTTTCAGCAAATTCACGGATAAGTTTCACAGCCTATTCAACAGCCTGAGTATGAAATCTAATTTTGGTGAATGTTTAGTTTTTAGAAACAGCAATATGTCCTTGTCACATTTTACATTATTTCACGCGGAGATAGCGAGCGCGTTGACCAATCAATCAACTCTTTGTAGTTCGAACTCTAAAATTTAATACTAGTGGGAGAAATTCTCTGATGGATTCTGAAATGCCTTGTGATGGTTGATTTCTTGCCTTGAGTATTCGTTAGGCTAATTCTCTAACGTGTTGACTGTCGTCCACTGTCATTGCCAATAACGAGTTATCAAGGTTAGCAAAATATGTATTTTTCTGAATCAATGGACCTACAATTTTTAGATGATCATCCGGCAAATATCTTGTGATGTGAAACTTGTAACATGTGACTTTTAATAAGTTTTCGGGTTCATGTTTCACAGAATGAATGTTTTTTTTTAATATAGAACCATACCGGGATATATAATTTACAAGCATCTTTATGTCATTAGTAGGTTTAGTTTGAGAAATATACAGCCGTAGAACTCCGTTAGGTTGTTTTAACCAACGTGAATGACCTAAGGGGCCTGGATTTCAGGCAGCAAAACCGGGATCACATTTTCCTTTCAGTACAGCCCTGACAATATCCAATAAAAACTTTTAATTAAATCGTTACTTAAATCAATTAGTGAAATTTCTGGCCATTCTACTCTTTCAAAGTTCATAACAAGTAATTATTTACACCCAGTTAAGGCTTTTTCAATGCTTTCAGAAAACTGTCCTGAACTGGTGGAAAGATCATTTGAATGTGGAATAATATCTCCAAAAAGAAGCTCATTGAAATAGAGGCATATAATTTCAATGTTGCGAATCGTCCCATTTTCTGGTCCGTATTTATAGCTGCTCCATTATATTATAGCTGCGTATTTATAGCTGCATTATATGCGATCACGTGTCCTAGGTATATTTCCTCAGATTTTTGAATCATGCTTAAGAGCTAGTTCTGTAGTTATTTGAGACATTTTTAAGCCAATTATTTCCTATACAAAGTACCATATTTTCTCCCATCGAAGTATATTCCTTTAAAGTTATAATCTGTCAAATTTCGATCACTTATTGAAAACGAAATAAAGTGCTAAAATATTTAAGAAAATATTCGTTTTATCAAGTTTTTTAGCTAACTGTATGCATTCATTTAAGACGATGAAAGAAGTTCAATTTTGGTTAATTTTGCTAAATTCTGCGGCTAATGCACGACCAAAAACCGTAAAAAGAACATAAATTCTCTAAAGATATATGAAAAGAAAGCATTTAAAGGGTATTACAATTAATATTATTAACAATTGCAATTTAAGAATTTTTTTAAAAATTTAACCATTTTTTTTTTGCATTTTTCTTTGAAGATCATTTGTTATATTTTTATAAATTTTCCAGTAATTATGCATAAATGCATTTACAAAACAAAAATGCAAAATACTATTCATGAAATACAAAGAATTTTATGTCCAAAACAACCTGTTTGTCTAAATTATTTTCTCTAAATAACTTATTTTCTCAGATAAATAGCGATGGAGACTGTTGCTCAAACTGAAAATATTTAAACTATATTTACTGAAATTGTTTTTTCATGTTGCAATAATGTTTTTTTTTTACGTAATTGATTTTGTTTTACATTATTTCCCCCCTTTTCTACAGTTAATGCACAACTAAAAAACTTTAAAATAACATAAACATTTTCAAGATATATGTAGAAAGTGTTAAAAAGAAGCATTTAAATCTTATTACAACTAATATAATTAGCAATTGTAGTTTAATGAAAAATTTCAAAATGTGATAATGTTTTGCATTTTTCTTTGAAGGTCATTCATTATATTTTTATAAATTTTCCAGTCATTGTACATAAATGCATTTAAAATTTATCCATGAAATGCAAAAATTTTTCTATCCAAAATAACCAGTGTGTCCAACTTATTTTTTCAGATAAATAGTGATGCTGTTGCTCAAGCTGTTGCTCAAGTTAAAAGTATTTGAACTGTATTTACAGTAAACTTTTTTTTCATGTAGCAATAATGATTGTTTATATAATTAATTTTTATAGCGTTTCCCCTATTTTTTACCGTTTATTGCGGAGAATTTCCATGACAATATTTCAAGTTTTCTTATTATTAAAGTAATAAAGTTTAACTTTCCACGTAGTTAGAGTCCAGTCTTTAGATATAGTAGAGTCTTTTTCAACAAGTTATAGTAGAGAGTTTTTCTATCCAAAGAAATAACTTTCTTTGTAAGTTTTTCTGTTCTAGAGAAAAATAAGACAAAACTTTTCGCACGGAGAAAAATGCAAATATAAAATTATTTATTTTTCGGCATACAAACTCAGGAAAGAAAACTATAATAATTACTTCTCTTGGGAAATCTAAATATTTTGAAAATAAATTGTTCTTGGAAAATAACTTGGAATAAGTTCAGGTAATTTTGTTGCAAAGTTTTTCAAAGCAGACAATTATTACTTTATTCGATTCGTTTCAAATTTAAAAATATGGAATTGACTTATAAAACATATTTTACTTGAATTGAATAATATATTTAAAGTTTTCGTTAGACAATCTTATACTAAAATAATTTAAATTGAAATTTTTAAAGTTTTCAGGGATGTAGTAAAAACTATTTTTTTTTTAAACATTTTCGCTCGGCCTTTGTCTGTAACAGTAACAATCACATTACACCGTTAAAAATTTCTCGGAAAAAATTGTTAAATAACAATTTTTTAATTTTATCATATTCAAACAAAACAGTCAAATAACCATAACTAGAATGGTATTCCAAGTGCTAATAGTAAGAAAAATCGTTTATTTACTGCTTTCATCTAATACGGTTAACCTACCAGAATTTTATCACACAAAGTAATTCCATATAATGAAGCCAATTGCTTCCTTGTAGATAGGTACATCTTATAGACGAAAACACTAATTTGTCAATCTCATGATTAACAAACCGGACGTTCAAGTCCCAGCCCTGTCACCACAAAATTTCCGTGTTTAGTATCCTGTACTCACTTATTTTTGACCACGGGCTATTAGAATGCGATACTCTCATTCACGTATAGAAGGCAGCAAACATAAAGTTGCTAAACTATCTCCAATGTCAAGTTAAAATTCTTTTTTACGATTTTGAAACCATACTAGTTTTAAATGGTTAAAAAAAAAACTATATAATTTTGTGTTTATTGTTTTTTAATCAAGCTAGTTGTAAACGGCTTCAAAACCGTAAAGGTTAAAAATGTTCTTTACCGTAAATTTTACGGTTAGTTATATGAAATGACTGCTGCCAGTTTTGTTACCATAATGGATCCAAAATCAACCGTTAAAGAGGAGTTAACGTTAAGCATAAAAGAGTGATATGGCAAATTAATTTTTGCGTAGTAGATGGGAGAAAATTTTATAAATGTATACAAATTATAAGAAAAACATCGAAATCCACTGGACACTTAATTAGGCTTTCAACAAAATGAAATCCCAAGAAACATTTTAGAAAGTTTTTCAGATTTAATCGATTTATTTATTCAAAGAATAGGACGTTAAATTTGCTTAATTTTTCCGAAAGTAGTTCTTAAAAAGAATTTATATTTTAATGGACTTGTGAAGATTATTTTAAATTTAAATATATAATTGAATAAGTATTAAGTAGCAACTATTAACTTTAAATTAACTACTTTGAAAATAGTAAAAAAATACATTATAAATAATTTAGAAATAAATTGTATTAAATTACGAAATAAATAAAATAAAAAATAAATGTTTTAATATGCAATATTTTCATTTTATTACCCTTGGTGATGTTAATTGAACTAAATGAGAAGTTAACGTTAAGTATAAAACAATGATATTGCATATTAATTTTTGCATAGTAGATGGATGAAAATTTTATAAATGTTTAATATTACAAGAAAAAAAATCGAAATCCGCCTGGCACTTAATTTGGATTTCAACAAAATAAAATCTCGAGAATCATTTTAGAAAGTTTTTCAGACTTAAATCTAATTATTTATTTAAAGAAATGGGTGTTAAATTCTTTTAAATTTCCGGAAAATAATTCTTAAAGAGAACTTATATTTTAAAGGGACTAGTAAAGATTATTTTAAATTTATGATATAATTTAATATGTATTAAGTAGCATCTATTAACTTTAAATTAACGACTTAAATAATATTCTCCCAAGATAGTATAAATGATCAGAATTTAAGGAATTAATATCATTGTGCACATTTAAATAAAAATAAGGATTTAAGTATTATGTATTTTAAAATATTTGTATATTCTTCTGAATTTGTAAATGTTGGAGATGTTTTAAAGGAAAAAAAAAATCTTTTTTCACCAGAATTATAATTTTTGATTTTTGAATTACAAAAAGCTAAAATTCCTTATAATTTGTTGATTTCTGCGTAAAATGTACTTAACAAATTAAAAAAATCCATTTTTATTGCTTTGATTTTTTTATGAGATAACTTTGATAAGAAAAACTATCATTATTTATGATAGTATTTCTCATTTCAACCTTTAACTTGAGTTTTCTTAGTTAACTTTTAATATTTTTTTTCTAATAAGCAAACAGACAAACAATAAACAATAACATTATTCATAATCATATAATAATATTTGCCAGACAACATTAGTTAAGTTAATATATACTGGGTTGTTTACATGAGTATTAACTTAAAATATTTTTTTTTAATTCCATTTAAGCCATATTTTTGTAAATTTTTCTTAAAAAAATTGACAATCAAAGAACTTTAACAATTTTCTTAATCACTTTACAGTATTCGAAGTATAGCAGTGAATAGAAAGTAATATTTATTGCTTCGCGTTGTTTCAACGTAAGTATTTTTATTATTAAGTATTCAACGTAAGTATTCAACGTAAGAGATTTTTTAATTCAATACTTGTTCTGAGTCATATTTTCATGATTTTTTTCCGAAAACAAACTAGAAAACAATAAACTTTAATAATATACGTAGCATAGCAATGAATAGAACGTCATATTCATTGTCATGTATATGAATATTATATTAAGAGAATTTTTCTTATTTTATTTTTTTTTTTAGTAATAAAATTGATGATTATTAAAAAAAAAATGAATTTCTGAATGAAGTGCATATAGCGTCTAAAATATCCACTATACTACACTATCGGCAATATTCAAGTGCATTGCTGAAAATTAATAATTCACGAGAATAACTGGCTGTCAATATGTTCTCAGTTGCTCATTTCCTTCTGTTTTCTAAATTTAATATCTTTGATAAAAAATTATTTTATCAAAATTGACAAATATATGAATACTGAGTTAACACGTTTAGTGACTTTTGATTTAATTATAATATTTTCACCTATTAATACTCAATCTTATTTTTAGAAGGGAAAAAAACTTACATAAGCAAATTAATTAGTTAATTAATTAATTGAATTGGTGAAAATCCGATCATTGAAGCAAAAAAAAAAAAAAAAAAAGGTTTATATATCCAGAGAAAGAACGTTTTATCTCTGATTTTGTAACTTAAAATATTGTATCCACAGATTATTTTTCATACTTAAAGTTAGGTCATTAAGATGAAGTTAGTCATTAAGATGAAGTTAAAGAGTGTCTAAAAATAATATTATTGTAAAAATATTTTTTATGTACCTTCAGAATGAAGAACCATTTGTTTCACCGTATCTCCAACTCTATGATCAACAATAATAAAAATGTATAATTTCCAATGCATACCAACTTTTGCAATTTTATTGTATTATTTAATCGTCAACTAGATTTCTATTATTGTCATGAATAAATCAAGACTATAAACTAACCTCAAATGCTATTATGCTATTTTCATTCTGTCTAATGAACAAAATTACTCCGATAGTTAACTCATATTGTAGTTTAATAGTAACGTATGAAAATTAAACACAATAAAACTTTTCGATTATACTTATGCTTAAGGAGTTGTAGTTAAATATGTTAATAACTTTATTATTAATTTTATTAAATAATTTATCTACTTTCCTAATTCACACAATCTATTTCTAATTAAACACCAGTCTCTAAGATTACACAGTGAATAAATTGAAAAAAAGTACTTAAATAGTAATGTATAATAAAATTTTTCCAATAGTTAACACATTTTGTAATTTAATAGTAAAGTTTAAAAATTAAGAAAACCACATTATAATAATAATTAATGAAGTTGTTGTTAAATGTGTTAAAAATTTTATAATTAATTTTTAAAATATATAATCTCTTTTACCAATCAACACCATCTATTCCTAATTAAAATACCGAAAATTAAACTGTGAAGAAAATTATGTCATAAATTAACAATTTTTTTTTTATGTGCAAACTGAGATAATTATTTACAAAGTGTCATATTGGACACATTAATTTAAATTTTGTACAGGTAATCAAGAGTACTTGGCTAAACTTTAACGAACATACGAAACTTCTAAAGTAGAAAATAATAAATTCTTCTTTAGCTTGAAGTAAAATGGACGGAAGTAACTTTTCCCAAAAAGAGGAGAAAATGTTATTTTGTGCAAACTTGTTTTAAACAAAAATCCTCAGAGAATAATAAATCTTTAAAGTTTTCCGTCTTAGTTCAATAAAAAAAGAACGACACGCAATTATCTTTCAACTCTTCTTATAAATCAGAAAACCTTAAATTAGTGTTTGTTTCTTTTGCCATAACCACGGAAATATGACTTTTGATGACGCATAATATACATGTTTTATAAACCATGTAAACAGATGTTTAGTAAACTAAATAACACAAAGAAAAGATAAATAATTTTACATACATGAGAAAGATCAAAGAAAATAATAGACTTCTTAAAGTTACTTTTAAGAAATTGTTTTAGTCCATATTTCAACTTTTACATAATGCTAGTAATACAAAGGAATGCATTAATTTATTTCAAAGCTTTTTAGCATTTTTTCCTAACTAATTTTTAAGTAAATTTACTTTTTTGTGGATAATGCATTTTCCAGAGTTAATCACTCTTCTTCAGTTTCTGTTTATTTACAAAATTAATGGGGCTATGTTAGGTATTAATCTACTTTTCTTCTTTTAAATCATTAAGTAAACATTTTCACTTCATTTTTTTACAACTGTATATTTTTTTTTCTATTCTGAATATCAAGCTAATTTTTTTAGTTTATTTATTGTATTTATTTCTTACACTTTCATTTTCAATAGCTGCTTTTTTAATAATGTGAGTAGTGAAATATCTATTTCTGGATGATTTGCTTTCTTTTTTTACCGTTATTTAATATTATAAATAAACTATTTAAAAAAAGTGCAACGAGAAAAAAAGCATCGTCGAAACTACCAGATTATAATAAAATTTTTACCGTGTGTCTGTCTATAGGGTAAAACCCAAAAGCTTTGTTAATGATTTTGTTAAAAGTAACAATAAAATATGGTTTAGTAATCTGCCTTAAAATTTGGAAAATGTGATTAAATTTGGTAATTTCATCATGACATCTTAGAGCATGGCATAAATACCATTCATTCTATTAAATTTTCTTTTTCATTTTATATTTTTTACTATATTTGTGGTAATAAAGACTAGAATTTTAGAGGTCAGAATTTTCGGTCAATCGTTACCATATGAACAGAAAAATTACCAAATAAATGATTTAAATACAGTATATTTTGGTTTTATTAGTCAGAATTATGCACAAACTTTTATATTATCAGAATTATGCATAAACATTGTATAGAACATTGTAAAAGATTTTTACATGAGAAACATCTGGAAATCATGTATCTAGGGATATACGTAAGGTTGTTAAGATTTTTTTTTTAAAGAAAATTTCTGTAATAAGTTTTTTTTCTGTTAAGAAAAAATCATTCTCTGGGAAATCAGTTATTTTACAGAAATAAAGAAAGTAAGTAAACTTCTGTCGATGACATCCCGCCCTTTAGCTCTAAACCACGAAGAACACGATTGGACACCCAACCTTTAGCACGGCCAATTAAACCTCAGTCGAAGCGTTGTTAAAAGAAGACTCTACCTACAATACCGAATGCGTGGATGCTTACTTATGAAATAAATAACAATACACTGGAATGTCCGGTTAAAAATGCCCACGAACAAGAAAAAAACCTGTATTTTCTGTATCTCTGTTTTTCAGATTCTCAGTTAATTAAGTTCGAATAAGTACTTACGTAATTTAAGTGAGTTACGTAAATAGACTAAACTTATTTAACTGAATTAACGTAGTTAAATAGTTAAGAAATTTAACTTTTCTTTCTCACTGTCTTTTGAAATAAATGTTTTTAGAGTAAGAACAAATGTAAGGATGAGCTGATTTTCTTTCTAGTTTTTGTACCGTACCACTGCATAAATTACTACTAATAATTTAAAAGAAGGAAAGATATTATATAAAAAAAATGAGTTTGTGGTTTATTAGTGACTCTGCAATGTCTAAATATAGTAATATAGTAAGAATTATATTAAAATAGTGGATGTGAGCGGTACCAATAAGCTATAAACACGCAAGATACATTAATGCATTCAAAGAGTTGCTAAAAGAGTCAAAATTTAAAAGAAAATAGAAATGACTTAATTATTAAATTAGAACATAATTCAATTTATAAAACAATATACATTCAGACAAAAAATATTAAAATAGTTTTTTAAATTAATAATTTTAAATACTTACTATATGAAATTTCAATATTCATGCAACTATTTAGGATGAGGTTATTAAAAAATACTAAGTAATTTTTTAAAGTTATTCTTTAATTCAAGTTAAATTTTCAGTTAAAGTAACAAATATTAATTAAAATTATAATTTCTTTAAATTTACAAAAATTAAAATTACGAATATTAAAGTTCATATATTAAATATTTTGTTGAAATTTAAATTGTTTCTCAATAAATTAAATTATTATTTTAAAAGTTCAAATTACTTAATTTCAAACTGTTTCAAGAAAATTCACAAATTATTTTCGAAAAGTTTTAAACTTTTATCAAGAGCAAAAATATTTAAAAAGTTCAAATAATTTTAAGAGATTAATACCATTTATATAAGTTTCATATTTCTAATAATCCACAAAATCTCAATGCCAAATCACAATTTATGCCAAAAAAAGTAGAGATAAATGAAAAGAACTTATAAACGTCTTTATATGGATTAGAAACAGCTCACTAGTTTTGCTCTTATTTTTATTTAATTAAAAGTAAATATAACAGTAAAAAATTAAACTCGTTAACAAAAGTTGAATGCAAAAGAATTTCTAAATTTAAACTTAAATGTTCTAAAGATATTTTTTTTAATCGCAACCATAATAAACTGTTGATGAAATGCCTGGATATTTTTATGATGTATAAAATAAATAGAAGCAATCTAAGATATTTTAAAATACACCTGCGCCATGAATTTTTCAGTGAATTACAGCTCTGAGAAAAGTGAAAAATTCAAAACTATTTTCTTCTTCATTTCTATTTCGACGAAGGCGATTTTCTGCGAAACATTTAGAATCAGAAATTGTAATTCATTTTCTTTTCGAATTCCCTCGAGACCGAAATACTGGTTTACTCGATGTTTCTCAAACGTTTCTTGAATTATTTATACTTACTTTCTCTATTTCTCGACTGAACTATATTCGGAAGTTTCGAGTTATTTTTCTGCTTGTAGCCAAAATATTTATCTGGTCTATAAGATTGAACCGATTGTCCTATTGTTATTTGATATTTTTCGATTGCACTACATTATTTAAAGACTAGACCTAAAGGTGGTTAGGACATAAAATCCCGCAACATAGTAAAAATAGTGTTGTTTTAACATCACTGTATTTACGCATACATTAATAACTACACAAATGTCTTCTTTTTTGAAAAAATAAATTTTAAGATAATACTCCGAGAAATCATTTCGTCAAATTGTGAAAATTACTATCTTCATTTGTTTGAGGTTACGAACTTTGCGAAAAGCATTAGATTAAAGTTTAGATAACAAAATTAGTTAAGAGATACAACATAAAATGAAAGAAGTATGAGTGAATAAGTGATTAGTTATTAATATCGGAAAACCTATATGAGACGGAGGGGTACTAACACCTGTACAATCCCGTGACACATATTTTAAACGTTCGTAAACTCACATGAAAATTTTTTCGAAATATCCTAAAATAACTGAGATAACACGCGAGTGAGTAAACTATCTCATCAGTGATTTGCAAAATTACGCTTCGTCAAAAAAAAAAAAAAAAAAAATCATAACAAAGAAAAAAGCGTTTTGTTAATTTCGGATTACTTTGTAATTCAAGCTCACTTTAACTTTATATAGTTAGTATACTTTTTGAAAAACGAAATAAAATGTAGTTCTAAAAATTTGCAACGTAGACATCCCAAGAAACTCTTATTTCTAAACATTTCATTCAATTTATATACATTTCAATGATATTTGCATGTTATATTTGAAACGAATAATTCATGATTTTTAAATTTGGTATTGAAAATGAATTAATATGTGTCAAATTAAGTGTTTAAAAACTAACAAGCTTCACACTTTGTAAAAATCAAAGAAAAGGACAAAAAAATAGAAAAAAAATGGTAACAAAGTTTAGGTATATATGGTTAATGTAGAACACTCCTACGTTTATTAAGCTTCATTAAAATTAAATATAGCTCTAAATTATTTTATTACCTTCCTCAAATACTAAGAATAACTGAATTTTTTTTCAATTAGTTTGTTTTTATAAATTAACTGTTCCCTTCTAACCTTTCATTTCTAACCAATTTATAACTCAGTTTATTGCACTCAATGCGATAAAAATTTTTTAATCATAAGACAGAATACATATTTGTGCTTTATATAACATAAACACGCATTTTTTTTACCTATCACTTCATAAATGGAACAAAATTGTATAAAAGAAAAGAAATTTAATATTGTAATTTTATGTGCTTTATTTCTTATAAAACGACTAATAAAATAATAACCTTTAAGAAAGAGAATTAAAAATTTTTTTCTGAATTATGAAATTAAGGAAACAGGATAGTTGTAAAAAAATCTCACATTCCAGATTACTTAAAGGAAATAGAATGTGTAAAATTGTAATTTATGAGTTATCCTTTTTTAAATGCTTATCTATATACTTTTAAACTCTGTTATCTTAATTCCTTCATTCAGAAAATATTACTTAGAATTATAAGGTTGAAGTTAAAATAAGGAAGGTTTCACTAAAATAGGTAACAATAAAATGCTGATTTCCGTTTGCGAGAAGCTTTTTTAAATCTTTTAAAAAGGACACATAAAGTTTTAAGATGTTCCTTTCATCCATTAAAATAAATATTTAAAGAAATTTTTTTTAAAAGAAAAAAATTTTCGTAAGGGAAGTGAAATATTGAATAAGTGAATTTATCATTGTTATATGAGATTAGTAACATTGTTACTTAAGAATGAATAAAGTTTTTTAATTTGATTATTTAAAGTTGGTTAATAAAACCTTTTTGATTAATTTGGAAAAAAAATTACCAGGTGTAATTTTTTTTTTCTCAGAGTTGTTTTCAGTTCAAATATTTTAGCAGATAGCTCTACAAATGGTGAATTTGTAAAAGAGAAAAAAATGAAAATCCCATATTTATTTGAAATTATTCAATTAATGTAAAATTATATAAATATGAATATAAAATTATATAAATATGAATATAAAATTATATAAATATGAATATAAAATTAAGTATTTTCAAAATGTCTACTATCAGTTAAGACCACATCTTGTAATCAAGAACAAAAAACTGTAGTTCATCAAAAAGTATAAAAAAAAATGGGCTTACAGCACCAATTGTTGAAAAAGTTTTGATTTAAAGTCAGAAATCTCGAAGAAAAAAAATGTATGCTCTGTCACATGAATTTGCTAAAAAGTTTTTCTTTGACCATAAATGTTTTCATGTTTTTTTTTTCTAATTTGGAATTTTTATTTTAGTCACCTTGTATGCCATCCTTTGTCAACTTTTGTTATGATCTTTTGTTAGGTCACGTTGTCTGGCATTAGTCTGTTTTCACAATTAAAATGTTTCATTTTTTTTCATATGAATAAATGCATCGTTATAAATTTTTCAGAAAATAATCAGCAGTTGTTCTGAAGAAAAAAAAATTTCCTCTTTGATCATAGCACAACTTTGTATTTACATTAAATGCTCTCATGGGGATAGTTCAATCAGCTAAACACACCTGCGGTGCACAATAGTGTTGGGACTGGGTATGCTACCGTGTAAAGTGCTATCAACACTTTCTGAAACCAAATCAAATACTCTATCGCAAATCTCCCACTAAATAATCTATTTACGTTCGAAAATAATATAAATTACTTAAAATACTCGATTTCAAAAATTCGAAAAATTAAGCTTTGAGACATCAGTCATCGGGTTCGATTTCATAACTGTAAGAACTCTTCCCCAAAAATCGGAACTATGCCATATAAGTTATTCCCTTTACGTATATTTCCCCTATTGTTTAGATTTTCCTTATTTTAGATGATTCATATATGAAAAAAATATTGTTTTAAAAATCAAATGCTTGTATATAAAAATATTGTTCATATTTAATCTAATATGTAAAAATGCTTTATGTATTTACACATGTGCTTGAAAACAAAAGGTTTTGATATCAATTAAGCAAAATTAAATCTAAATCAATTACATCTAATCAAAGGCAAATTATTGTTCATATACAGCAGTGTTTCCGAAAGTGGTCCATATGGACCCCCAGGGGTCCGTAAAAAATAAGAACTGATTTAGGGGTCCCTGAACAACGTCAGAGGGTCCACGTGAGGTTTAATATAGAATAATAAAGTTGTGATAGGCTTTTATTATTATGTAAATTAAGATAAATAAAATAGTAGCGATTTTTACATCCTAAGTAAACTATAAATAAAGGTGTGAGCTTATAATTAGTAACAGGGGTTTGTTACAAATTAAACAGTTGATTTACAAATTTTCATATATCTTTTATTCCCTTTTTAAAAGATAACAGTATGAATGAGTCGAAGAAAAAACGCCGAAAATACAGTGCTGAATATTTGAAGTATGTCTTTTTTTCTTCACCAGGAAATTGTACTTTACCTATGTGTCTTCTATGTAATAAAACTGTAACAAGTGATACAATGAAACATTCCAAGCTTAACGAACAATTGATAAAAATCCATAGTGACAAAAAAGATAAAGATTTAACTATTTTTCAAACAGTCAAAGAAAAATATCTGAAAACACCGTCACTGCAGCAACTTATAGGGACAACATCTAAGCGAGGTGACGATGGATTGCATGTTTCTCATAGTTTCGCATGTTTCTATATATTACATAATTGCAAAGTCCGGAAAGCCTCCCACTATTGAAGAACTTATTTTACCAGCTGTAAGTGAGATAATACTCACCGGGTTGCACAAACCAGCTTTTAATATTGTAAAAAGAATTCCACGGAGTAATAATAATGTACAAAGAAGGATTGACAAAATATCTCAATGCGTAGAAAATTCTATATGTGAGTACTTAAAAATATCTAAAATTTCTATACAGCTTGACGAGTACAATTATCCAGGAAACGAAGCTTTTACTTTTAGCTTATGTAAGATTTGTAAAAGAATAAAAAAATTACCAAGAATTGTTATTTGCTAAATTTTTTGAAAGCGATACGAAAGGTGAAACGCTATTGACTGAATTAAAAGCTATACCCTTGAGTAATATAATTTCTGTAGCTACTGGCGGTGCTCCGATGTGTGCAATGGTAGGAAGATACCGATGTTTTCTGGCTAACTTAAAACAAGATGCAGCGAATGTATTTTCAGTACATTTGCCAAACTTAAGGAAGCTAATTTGAAACTGCAAGATGAACAATGAAATTTAATCAAAACTAAAATCGTAAAACTGCTTTTGTTGCAAGACTTTTTTTGTAGAAACAAAACTTGGGAAGAGGATATTGTTCTCTCAGTTTCAGTGCCGTAATGAACCTCATCACAAAAAAAGTAAATGATTAGAAATTAGTGCTCACAAACATTGAGCCGGACATAAATACACTCTTAAAATCTCATCACGTTCATCCAAGTCATTAATTTTTTTATTTTATTTTAAACAAAAGATATAATTTTAATAAATAGTTCTTCAACAAAATGTTTTTTTTTTTTTTTTTTTTTTTTAAATTCTTTATACCGTAGATATATGCAATTTTTCACTTGGGGGTCCGTGAGCAAGTTTTGACTATAAAAAGGGGTCCATGGGTCAAAAAAGTTTGGGAACCACTGATATACAGGATTTACTTTAGGTACCACCCTTAATGTTTATTTTATTTATTTATTAATATATTTTACTTATTTATTTATTTATTATTTTAAATTCTTGTCAAAACAGAAGTAAAAGAAATATACTCATTAGTAGTTTAAATGATAAGTGTGAATGTTTTAATTAAAAAAAAACACCATTGAAAGAAAGGGGTTAAAAAAACAAAATTAGTTTTATTGTCCAATGAAACTTGAAAGTGTTTTAAGTAGTCATTTCTCTTTTATCAGCATCTTCTGACAATCCAACAGGTTTCGGTGCAAATCTAGCCTCTTTGCTTAAAAATTCTCCACGAATAATTAAAGTTATACTTTTTACCTTACGCATTAATTTGCGATATTTAGCGTGTGTACCTTTTTGAATTCATTTTTTTTAATCAGGATTCAAAATAAAGTTTAAATATATATATATATATATATATATATATATATATATATATATATATATATATATATATATATATATATATATATATATATATATATATATATATATATATATATATATATATATATATATATATATATATATATATATATATAAAGCATAATAAAAAAATACAAAAACACGAAGAAAATTAAGAAAAACAATAAGTATTATTTACTGCGCATAAGCTGCAAGTAAATAGAACTCATAAAATAGGTTTAAAATGAAGATAAAACGAAGAAAAATTACAGACAAATGAAAAAAGGGAAAAAGAAAATAATTAAAAAAAAATAATAATAATATTAAAAAAAAAATCCGGGGGAAAAAATTAAATAAAAAGATATAATCTTTTCATCAGCCCACACGATTATATCTGCAAAAAAGTGTGCTTTCTAATATTGTATTAATATAGCCAAAGCAAAATATATCAATACAGTAGTGTGAGGAGCACTAAAAAATTTTTTTACAAAAATTACAACAAATAAAATAGAATGCAATAAGTAAAAATAACAAAGAATAAAAAAACAGAAAGTAAAATAAAAAGAAAAAACAGAAAGGAACATATTACATAATCTATAAAGCGAGTGTGTTAGTTATTGTTAATCCGTTAATATAACGAGATATTTAAAACTTTATTTTTTCCTTATAATTAACTAATTAACATTGCATTGAGCATTTAAAATATTTTTTCTTTTCAAACAAATTTTCAAAGCATTTCCTCTCTGCTTTAGAAAATAAATTTTTAAATCAAAACACTTGAAGTCTTAAAAGATTTTCATCACAGCGTTATTGCATTATAAGTGTCAACTAATGTCAAGATTTTTTATTAAAGCGTAAAAATGCAGAATTTGAAAAAAATATGTTTAAATTTATTTCAATATATGAGGATATAAAGTGAAACGTAAATTTCCGGTTAAAGTAAATTGCACTGAACTCAATATGAGTCAAAATATATGAAACATGTCAAAGTTTTAATTTAAACAGATGAAATGATTTCATTGATCTGAAATTGGTAAACGAACTATTTACAAGCTCAAAAAGAAATCAAATAATTTCTAAGTATGTAGTGGGATTAAGACAATCAATTTATCAAAGGTTTAATGATATTTAAAAAAAAAAATAAAATGAAAATAATTAACTTTTATTTAATATACTTCACGTACTTGCTATAGAACATGAACATGGCAAATTACTTTTATATTAAAAATTATTTACTTTACAAGTCTGAATTTGATGTTCTGAAAAGTAATTTAAATGTTCATGACAAATTTCTCAGGAGTTTGAACACTTATTTGGGAATCAAAATGATTATGATTGATCTCCTGTTTAAGTGTTCAATTCTAACCTTAAAACTACTAAAGTAAGTATTTTTCGAAGGAAAATTGTTCACGGAATGAAATATGAGTTTTTAAAGACTTTTGGCGAAATTTTCTTAATTTCTGACTGCATAGTGTATTTCAAGTTCTAATTTCATTCATTAAACTTGCTCATAAAAGATTTTTTTTTTTTGCCCTCAAACGTTTATAATAATGATTGATTAGTCAATTGCATCATTTATTGTTTGATTTGAAAACGTAGGATACAACTGTTTATTAATACCGAAAATATTATTTTAAGTAGTCGGAGAATATTGCCTTAATTGTATGGTAATTACATTTCTAGCAAATAAATAAATAAAATAAATCTGGTAATAAAATCCAAATATACGATATTTAAACCATTCATTTGGTAGTTTTTCCGTTCGTGTGGTAACGGTTAACTGGAAATTCTGGTTTTCGAAATAATAGTTCTTATTATCACAAATTTAATAAAACAAATATTTAAAAAAAAATGCATCCGAATAAATCGTTTTTATGCCTTGCTCCGAGGTATCATGATAAAATTACCAATTTTCACTAAATTAACTTGTTATAAAACTATATTAATGGTAAATTTTATCAAAATTATTTTTTTAGTTTTTATTATTTTTTTTTAATGGCGGGCACTTGGAACTATTGTCCATTAGCCACAGAAAATGCCAGAACTGCTAACTCTCTTTACGTTACCCAGTGGGCACCTGTGGCGAGGCCACGGCGGTGGAGCAGCGTCGCCCACGTCACACTACCACAACCCGTTTATAGGGCAGGTCACATTCACACACAGAGGAGAAAGGACATAGAACACAGATAGAGAGAAAGAAACATCCATGCCTTGCCCGGGAGGTTCGAGGTTTCTGGTGTGCCCACAGAGACGGAAACACTGTAAGTGTTATCCTATTCTGGTAGTTTTGGCCATGCTTTTTTCTTATTGTGGATTGATTTCTGACTGGTTTTGTGACACATTTAGGAAAGATTCCAGTGCTGAGGTGTTTTGTCCCAGCACCAAATGCTCTAAAGCGTAGAGGTAACAGGTTTAATATCTGTCTTGTACATTTTTGTGCATCTTTTAGTCAGTTTGATAAGAGACGAGCCATTTTTTTAGGCTCACGAGCTTGCATATGTATCTAAAAAATTTTTTTAAATTCATTTTTATGCATCTAGGATTACATTGGGATTCAAAGAACTAACATAATTTTACTTAGCATTAGGCTGAAAGGCGAGACTGATTTTTTTTGCCAGTTTTACCTTTCGAATGGCTAAAAAACCGAAGATTAAAAAAATGAAAACGAATGATTTAAAAAATAAACATTACTATATTTGGTATTTACTTGTATATTGCTATACATACCTATGCAGGCTCGTGTGTTCATTACAAAGGAAATTACAGTATAAGCTCTTGTCAAACTGAATATCTGATATCTAAATATCTGAATAGAGAAAGACAGCATAAAGATGCATCTCTTGTAGTGTGGAGGTTTTGGGTTCGAATCTCACTGTATCGTTGCAGAAATGCTTATGATGCCCTCTTCTTTAATTTCTCTTTATCTCGATTTGACAAATGGCTTATAAGTCAAACTTCGTATTAATCAGACAAGCCTGTATATAAATAAATATTGATAAATAAATATAAACATATGAATATAAATAAATGAATATAATTAAATAAATATAAGTAAATAAATATAAATCAATTAATATAAATATATAGTTCAAGGGTTGCGGCGGGGTTAAAATTTCATGCATCCAATTTAGGATGTTGGGATCACCTTGATGCGGAATAGTTACGCTAATGATTTAGTTTAGTCTAGTTCATGCATTTGTATTTTTACAAATACTCATTTTCTATAGTTTTAAAGGTTAGAAGAAGTTAGATTACATTTTACATAAAAATAATAACAACTTACCGACGAAAATCTATATTAATAAGCGAAAAATAAATAAAATAGTGGTTATAAATCTGAATATGTTTTCTTTATCTCTAGTAATACTAGTAAAAATTACAGCCATTTTTGGTGTTTTCCTAGAGCCAGAAACACTATAAATTTTACCATATTCTGATAGTTTTGACCATAATTTTTTTCTCAGTGTGCCTGTCAACCATTTTAGGATGTCAAAGGTTTTTCTGGTTTAATATATCCAAAATATAAATATTGCTTTAACTTTATTATAGTTGTCAGTTTACACAATCATTTTTGGTAGCGTATGTTATGTAAAAATTTAAAAAGTTTTTTTTTTTATCCTCGGTTGGGACAGAGATCATATTGAACATGAGCCCACTGGTAACCTAATAAAATTAGTTTCGTGATGTAAACAGTTCAAAATGAGAGTGCAAAGGCAATTTGAAATCTCCTGGTGGACACAGAATGCAGTTAGCAGCATTGACCATTCCAATACGTCTTAGGTGTCTCTCGAGAGAGGTCATGTCCGGTCAAAAGTCTTAAATTGGTGAACACTGTGCAAGGAAGGTTCATTGGGAGTAGAGAGTGCAACGATGAGTTCCAAACTCATCCCTTCAGCACATCGATTTAGAAGAGTATTTTGAAATTCACTATTTATCTTATTTTTGTTGGTTTGACAGAGTAATGTGTGATTGCTGTAATTTGCATCCAATATTTTGCAATGCTAACTGCTTTTTCTTTGATGTTTCAGTTGCTGGGAGTCTATTGAAAAACTACATATATTCCTCTCAGTAGAAACTATTTGATTAAAATTTTTTATACAAGGTAAGAATTGCTTATTGATTGTGAAGTAATAGCCACAATTGCAGATTGGGAATCAATAAGAAAACAACTTCAGCGGTGTGCTCAAGTTTAAAAGATTTAGTATTATATGTTTTACGGCTTGAATTTCAGCATCGAAATTCGATGGCATTTGACCCCACGGATAGAGATTCTTAAAATTTATTGTTAACAATATACTGCCTTGCAACACTATACAGCCTAGAAAAACAATTTGAGATATTTTGTAAAATATTTTTCAGGAATTGGGGACTTGCGACTTAAGAAGTGAAGTGATTATGCTCAACCATATGATTCAAATTAGATTTAATTGGATGCCTATAAGCGACGTCACGTGTGTGTGTTGAACATGATTGGCTTCTGAATTGACAAATGCTATGATATCGTCACTTGCAGATATCCAGATTTGTTAAGAAATTTTTTGAAGCTCTATGTAGTTTGGCAAATGTATCTTGTTTTGTAAAATTAGACATATAAATACATTGGTATTAATTGATAGATTTGAGCAATTTTTTGTTAACTAAAGAAGTGAGATAAGTTTTTCTGATTAAGGAGCTATTATTAAATTCATAAATCTTAATGTATGGATAAAAAAAAATGCACAAAAATTAACTAATATGGTGTGAGAAAGATGCATTTTCGAATTATTTACATTACGTTAGCTAATTTGTAATTAATTAAGTATTGCTGAATATTTAATGTAATTAATTTTATATCGCCATTATTTGCTGTCAAATGAGTCACACTTCATTAACTATCTTTAACGTTACAGAATTGAATTTAAATTTTATAATATGCCTGCTTACGAATATCCTACGTTTATATCCGAGATTAAATTCATCCAAATGCATCCTCTCTTATGCTTAAGATAAACGATTGCATTGTGTCTAAAGAATTCTCTTTCTAACCGCTTTTAAATCACTATTGATAATGTAACTAATGCCATTAGTGATAGAAATTTCATTAGATTACACAGTCTGAGGCTGATAAATTATAAAATAAGATTACTGTTTTATCACTAATTTACAATCTTTATGCTAAACAAATTAACATATATTATTTGAAATTAAAATAGCTTATTTATTAGATAAATACACGACGGAAATGATTTTGGTAAAACTATCGCACTATGGTAAATTTAAAACCTGTTTTAGTTGTAAATTGTTTAGTTGTTTAGTTGTTTAGTTATTGCACAGTCTGACGCTGATAAATTATAAAATAAGATTACTGTTTTATCACTAATTTACAATCTTTATGCTAAACAAATTAACATATATTATTTGAAATTAAAATAGCTTATTTATTAGATAAATACACGACAGAAATGATTCTGGTAAAACTATCGCACTATGGTAAATTTAAAACCTGTTTTAGTTGTAAATTGTTTAGTTGTTTAGTTATTGCACAGTCTGACGCTGATAAATTATAAAATAAGATTACTGTTTTATCACTAATTTACAATCTTTATGCTAAACAAATTAACATATAAAATTTGAAATTAAAATAGCTTATTTATTAGATAAATACACGACAGAAATGATTCTGGTAAAACTATCGCACTATGGTAAATTTAAAACCTGTTTTAGTTGTAAATTGTTTAGTTGTTTAGTTATTGCACAGTCTGACGCTGATAAATTATAAAATAAGATTACTGTTTTATCACTAATTTACAATCTTTATGCTAAACAAATTAACATATATTATTTGAAATTAAAATAGCTTATTTATTAGATAAATACACGACAGAAATGATTCTGGTAAAACTATCGCACTATGGTAAATTTAAAACCTGTTTTAGTTGTAAATTGTTTTTAATAATCCCTTTCAACTCATTTCTGTTTTCTCACGCAACAAAAGAGGTTCTTTTTTTTTCAGTGTACTTTTCTCGTTTTCATTTTTTCTTTATTTTTGATTTTTGAAAATATATATTTAAAGCAGCTATTGTGACAGAAATTAAAAAAAAATATTTTAAAGTAAAAAAAAAAAAATTCCATTATTTAAATGAGATGCTGCTTACTATATTAATTCTCACTTTTCTATTTCCAAATTATGTTGTTTATTTTCTAGTTTTCAAGAATTTTCATTTGCATAACAACTCTTACATTGAAAAAGAGCTGAAAATATTTCATTTTTTTTTTTGAAAGCTTGTAAAAATAAAATCGTTTTCAAACAGAAAAGTATAATGATCCATAAGCGATACTGATTACAGAAAAACATCTTTAATTGTAGATCTAACATACCTCTTGCCAGCTGATCGTTGGCGACCGAATATTTAGAACTGGCGACTAACTTTTATATTTCTAAATGTGTTGTGTTTCAAATCCAACTACGATCAGAATGTTTCTCAGAGTTAGAATTTGCGCGCAAAATCTGGAACTTAGGACGCTCCTTAGGCAAACATTTGAGACCACAAAATTGAAATTCGAGAAAGTAATTTACCTAAAATTTCAATAAATGAATCCCTAATATATTTTGATCCTGGTAAATTGTATTTTAGTGCCAAAGGACAGTGATAAGAAAACATAAAGTGTCAATAGAAAGGAAATATTTCTGATATTTTTCTTATTTTAATGATATATGGATAATGTTACAAGCATTAAAACCACACTAACGTTTTTTTTCCTAAAAAAAGTATTATTAGTTCATCAAAAAGTTCTATATACTAGATATTTAACATTTTAAAAAATTGTCTGTATTTTTCGTGTAAATATTGACGAAAATTTTTTGTTGTATGTTGTTTGTGTTTTATTTTTCTGTGTATATTTGTTAATATGTTTGTGAAATCTAAAAATTTAAGGTATAAATATATTATTAAGTACTAATAATAAAATTCGTATTTTTTTTAAGTGGAAAAGGACTGTAACTGCTTGTTTTACTTAATATATAACATAAAAATGACTTTTGCTTGTAAATACAACACCTATCGTAGGATCAAGAGAAATAAATTTTAAATGTTTGTTTGATTGATTTTCAAATCAAAATTTACCATTCCTGTTCGATATAGTTAATCCTCAGGAATTACATGCAATGTTTTGACTTTCTTTTGGCACTCAAATATTCATATGTCAAAAACATTTAATGTGCACCATAATGCTTCTACAAAATGTTTATATTCAATATCATTCGTAAAATATATCCTCAAGTTATAAAACTTTAAATGTGCTGCGCTTTCCGATGTAAATTGTTCAATGAATATGATAATCTTTCGCGTCAAATTTATTCATACATTCAACTTGAGATTCATCTTTTTGAAACGAAAATTCATAGATCAGAAATATTCTCTTCAAAAGCCTCCGAAATAAGAAAATTTGTATGACATTTAAATAGCATAAAACGAAAGAGCTATAACCTTGCTACTAAACATGATTTATGCTTAATAACTTTCAGATAAAGATCTGGGTAACTCTTACGTCAACA
The DNA here is from genome assembly GCA_949128135.1 of Parasteatoda lunata. NCBI lineage: Eukaryota > Metazoa > Arthropoda > Arachnida > Araneae > Theridiidae > Parasteatoda > Parasteatoda lunata. The sequence continues at coordinate 102,825,924 of OX421971.1, forward strand.
TAACACAATGTAAATATGATTGTTTCTTAAATGCAATCGATAAAAAATAAAATAACTAGCATTATTTGAGCATTTATCTATACTGTAAAAACTGCGGTGTTATATCTATCCGAATTTTGCCCTGAAAAATTATTAAAACTTTAAAATTAATGAATGAATAAATAAATTATTATATTATTTCATGTTAATATCAAATTAAGAGTTTTTAGAAATGTTAAAGTTTGTTTTTAAATCTTAACACCAATAATGAGCAATGCTTACATCAATCTGCAGTTCGTTTGCGAAAAAAAGGTTGTGTTTTTCGGAGTGGTGTAAATTTGGCTAATAATAAGTGAATATTTAAACTTTTTAACTTAATTCTTGTGCAAAATAATAGTAGATTATGTTTCAAGCCATAACACATGGATTTAAATCATTATTACATGTCTAAAGGTGAACGATTGTGCAATTTCAAGATAGCGAAATATAACGGCCAAGATAGCGGTTTGTTTACATAAAGTTTACTGGCTAAATATGTGTCCTTTGTGTCGGATTTCATTACCCAACTTATCATAACTTATTAAATACCAAGTAAGTGTCAATCCTTTTTAATGATAAATAAAAATATTGATCTTGGTCGATTGGTTCCTTGGGGTATTCATCCACTTTTCCTTCGAGGTTAATATCTTCCTTACCTGTACTATGCATGATTCTTTATCGCCTTACGAGATCATCGCCAGCAAAACCATTTATTTCTATTTTTCGAAATGCCGGATGCTATTTAGGCAAAGTATGAAATAATCGTCCTGATGAGGTTATTATGTAAATGATGTGCATCTTACTGTGAATGACCGAAATCGGTGGTTGTTGACTTTCACCGGTGACAAATTAGTCGCTTTGGTTGATGTCCGAAATATTTATTACATCCGATTTGATATTAATTTATTCGTGGATATAATTACATTTATTCGATATTTAATACTAACTGACGATATATTAGAACAAACATCAGTGTTTGGAGTATCGGACAAATATATACCGGGCAATGGCACTAGACTTTAAAAAAATGTCAGTGTAGGGTATACCGGGCAGTTGCACTTGACCTTAGAAAAACATCAGTGTAGGGATCGGGCAAATGTATACTGGGCAGTGGCACTTGACCTTAAAAAAACATCAGTGTAGGGTATACCGGGCAAATGTATACTGGGCACTTAACCTTTAAAAAACATCAGTGTAGGGTATACCGGGCAAATGTATACCGGACAGTGGCACTGAACCTTAAAAAAACATCAGTGTAGGGTATACCGGTTAATTCTGGTAATTCATGACTTAAATTGTCCGTGAAAAACTAAATATTTAATGGAATAAATACAATTATATGATCGGCTTTGTGCTGATATGTGGAATTATAATGAGGTATTTGATTTATTAAAGCGTTTACGGAAAGCATTATAATGAGAGTTTATTAATAACATAATGTTTTGATAATTTTGATTTTGTATCTTTAATTAGGAAATGTTTGCTCTTATCTTCATCTCTGGAACTGAGTAGTCCATATCTTCGAAAGGACGGATTAAGTATTACATTGGATAGAAATAGACTGAATTTTGAAATAAAAAATATAATTCCAAATTATAATGCGTCGTACCTTCATTAATAATATTATACTCTTTTTTATTTTACTAAGATATCCATCACAATAGCGTTTGAAATAACATTGCAAAACAACGTTTAAAAATGTCTCTGAAACATTTTTTTATATTTCCTAAATAGTATAAGTGTCTGCATTTCATGAAAACATCATCAACGCCTTTAGTTTGTGTTTTTGATACTAACCTTGCGAAAACGTTTCAAATGGTTATTAAAGTTTATGCTGCCCTCTATTTATTTGGGATCAAAGTAATTTTAAAGACAGAACAATATTTCCTGAAAAAAAAGTCATGATTAGTTGATTCTGTTAAAAATAATACTCAAGGGTTTGAGATAAATGTGATATATTTGCGGTAAATATGGTCCTTACCATAACATCATATTCATTATGCTTCTGAACTTTTTCACCGTATTCAAACTTTTGTCCAGTGTCTAACCAGCTGAGCCATGATGACTCAGAGAATAGAGCGTTCGCCTTCCAATCTGGCACACCGGGTTCGAATCCCAGTCGATACGAATTTTGCATCCGAATTGCACCAACCACAGTGCTGACGTGAAATATCCTCAGTGATAGATGGATCATGGGTTAGAGTCCCTTTTTGTTAGGCAAACTGTGAGAGGTTCTCGTGATCTTCCTCTCCATGTAACGTAAATACAGGTTAGCTTCATCAAAAAGTTCTCCACGAAGGCATATTTCTCCCAATACTCGATCTAGGAGTTTCATTGTCTTCTGGATTAGGTTTTAAATTACAAGGCTACGGAGTTGAACATTAGTAGTCGTAAACCCATAAAATTGGGTCGGCTGTTCATCGACGGTTATAATAAAAAAAATAAAATACTAACCAGCTGTTTACATCACACATATAAAAGTAACAGAAGGTTTAATTTAAATTATAATTTTCAATTTTTAAATTATTTTCAGGTTTATTCATCAAAGAAAAATATTATGTGGTAATTTGTATTAAAATAGGTCAAAAGGTTCTATGGTCAAAAGGTGGGTGAGGGAATTAGTGGAATGATGATGTTCATGTTGAGTAATAAAATGGGCATCCCTCTCTGATTTAAATGCGGACGTGGTATGGTAAGTTATTTACCACCCTCCTTAAGCCTGGATCTCACACCAAGTGACTTTAGTCTTTTCGAGCAACTAATATCTTTTTTTTAATAGCAAATTGTTTCCGAAAAAAATAGAAGATCAGATACAGTATGCAATCACAATTGACGACGTTCGTTAGCGAGAGCATCTAAACACTCATGTTCTGCTATGATTAATTCTTCAACAGGAGTAGTAACTATGTCAAAAGATAGTCTGACGATTAGTGTTCATTACTTATCACAGATAGGTTCCAACTGATTGTTTCCTTTTTTCCCTTTATAAATGGAGCTTATTTTCTGTATCACTCTTGTAATAACATGTAGTTTATTATGATCAAATTAAGAGAAATGAATTTCTATCGCTAATAAATTTATATAAAACTGAAAGAAATTTTTAATGTTTGAAAGCATCAAAGGGTGATCTACTATTAACAATGAATTAGATAAATATATACTAAACCTCGGAAACAGTAATTTATCTTTAAGCAATTAAATGCTGATCCGTTTTGTATATTTTGATTCTCTTTTAGTAAATTTTGGATATAAAAAATAAGATAGCGTAAAAAATACCGACAATTTTAATTCTTTTTAAAATGGAATGCTAACAGTATTGAATTTCAGCTTGCAGTAAAGAGAAGTATTATTATATAAATTTATATAATACTAGTAAATACATATAGATATATTAGAATATATCTCAAAATCGCTAAGTTTCCACAGTAAAGAAATCAATGCAAAATGCACTCAAAATAAATGAGACAGCCTCAGGTCAAAACATACAAAAATGTTAAATTAAGAACTCTAGACAAAAAATTGTCCATTTCTATCCTGGTTTTGTCTTTGAAAGTATTAGTTTTGAAATAGTATTCATTATTCATTCCTTAACTCTGAAATGTCATATTACGTTGAAACTATTTTTCAAAAAATACTTCTGCTAAAATAATATATTTTTTGGTTGACTGAAAGCATTTAATTGTGTTATAGATGAGGTGAAACTTTTTCAGCCAGAATTATTGGAAAGTTTCAACGGCTAAAATATTCAGTTTAGCTCTAATATTTAGTTTCTGAATATGAATGCTTAATTTTTGAAGCTTAAACTGTATGTTTAACTTGCTTTGTAAAACTCATTTTCGCATAAATTCCGTACATTTTTTCGTTCTGGAAAGAAAAAAAACTTATCTTTGCTAATTTATAATTGTACTTGCTCTGAGATTAAGTGGATCATTCCAATTGTAGATAATAATAATGACTTTTTTTCAGATATTTTAGAGTATTGATTTTCAAAAAATATTATATCAAGCCAACTTCATTTTTATTTTTGTCTGTAAAAGTGCCTTATATTGTAATTATCATGTTTTTAATATATGACAACTCTTGAAAACAGAATTTGCCTTTAAAGAAATAATTTTTTTTCTATTGTATTCTGTTCTATCTTAGCTTTAAATTCAATACAAAAAAATAGTATTCAGTGAAAAACTGATGATTGACTTTCAAATTACTTAACTAATTCGTTAAAAAACATTTTAACAAAGTAGCATATGATATATTAAATAAATATGCTAAGTCAACATAATTAATCGGTTATTATTATAAATAACCGACTATTATTATTAATGACCTACATTTATTATAAATAATACCTTGATTTATTACTATTCATTAATGTATCATGAAAAGTAACAGCATTCAATACAATTCTCTGTCATTATTTCATATGAGAAATGTTCGAAGTCCTGAAAACAATTATTATTCTATAGCAGAGCTCATTATAATCCGAAAATGACGTCTAGACAAAGGATTTTGGAAGACCATTATTTTGTTGACCGAGTGTAAACATACCAAAACAGAATTTAGATAATTCACAAGTTCACTATTATAAAATAGTTTCAACATGCATTTACTATAGAATTAAAAACTAATTTAAAATAATACTCTACAACTTCATTTAAGAAATATTTTTATTTTATAATTAGAAATTAAACTTTTAGAAGCAAAAAGTATTCAAAATTAATAAAAAAGGTGATTCCTAATCTTTTGGTTGAAAAATTGATTTTGCATAGTCCCAAGACTCTTATCTTTTAAAGGATAATTCCTTTTTTTATGACTTTATCAATGAGTCAAATACATTTTATTAAATTCTCTAAGAATTTTCTTTGGAACTAATTAGCTCATTAAATATATATATATATATATATATATATATATATATATATTAAATTATAGAAATATAATAAATTTTAGTATTTGTAACTAACTAAATAATGAAATAATGACTTTTGTTTATTTTCTATGAATTAATATCAGAAGGTTAAATTATTTTCAATATTTTTTTAGCTTTAAAACGTAAGATTGAAAAACGGTTTAAATAGTATAATTTTCATTTAGTTTAGATGCAGCATCTAATTTCTTTAGAAATTATGGAAATTTATGTGCAATTATTTGTTTTATGATAATATAGTTTAAGATAACGCTATTATAATTCAAGTTTTCAAGACTTTTCTGAGAGTGTAATAAACACATATTATATTATTACTCCAAATTATAAAAATTCAAAACACCAATAAAAATAATATTATTACAATTAAATAACTTCATTTTTAATTTAGCAATATCGAGTGTAAAGCTTCGAATAAACGTCCAAACTTTAGTTCATCCATAACTATTTGTTTATATTTTCGGTTAAAAAAAAAAACATTTTTTTAAAATCTATTTTTGTGCGATAGGCAATCAGTAAACATTTAAGTATGACATATAATGCTCTAATTTTGCAATGAATAAATAACTCTTAGAGTTCAGATATTTTTAATATATATAATTTTAAGCAAACGTTACAATTTCATAAAGTAATTATTTCTTTAAGGTCTTAGAAAAATAGCTATAATTTCTCTTTTTCTATTAATATGCAAGTCGAAATTTTTAAAAAAATGTTTTGTTTATTTTTAATTGAACACCGTGAGACGAGAAAATAACTTCATAATTACATTTAACTATACACATCAGTCACTTACAGTTTATACAAAATTTAGTAGATATTGTTAGAATTTCAGAATTTATACATTCAGACCGGCTTTTTTAAATTTAATTTCATTTACAGCTACACAAATTTAATTTAAACTACATAAGCTATATTTGCGTCCTGGAACAAAAAACTCTTTTACAGAAAGTTAGTTGATGTTTCTTAGAAAAGCTTAGAAACTATTTAAAACATTAAGTGAAGATAAATAACAATTTATTTATGATTTGTTTTTACATGGTGCAAATTGAAATAAAGAAAGTATTAGTTTTAAGGGTAATATCTCTACGTAATGTAAAACGGAATTGTTAAATTCATGTTTTACTGGTTTTACGTATATTTTAAGTATATTTATATTTTTGAAGGTACATTTAACCAAGTAAGTCATATGAGCAATTCTACAAATAAACGCCAATTAGGCGGCCCAAAAAAAAAATTTTTTTTTGGGGGGGGCACACTATTTTTACATGACTTTTCTTCTTTTTTACACCCTAAAAAGGCAAGAAAAAATCGTGAACATTAAATTCTTTCTTTGTGACATACTTTAAATGTGACATACTCTTTCTGGCATACTCACATAAATCTGAGCCATTAATTCAGATAAAAGGATTTTTACATAAATATAGTATTATTATAATGTCTCTCTAAAATGTATTTATGGAGATTTCATAATATAAGATTATATTTTAGTATAAAAATTCGCGTTTATTTGTAGAATTGCTCATATGAGCAATTCTACAAATAGACGCAAACTAGGCGGTTAAACAAAAAAAAAAAAATGTGGGGGGGGGGGGGCACGCTATTTCTACATGAGTTTTCTTCTTTTATACACCCTAAAAAAGCAAGAAAAAATATTGAACATGAAATTTTTTCTTTGTGTCATGCTTTAAATGACAAAATACCAATTGTAAATTTTTCCCGATTTTTTCAATTTACGAACTTTGATTAATTTTTTTTATTTTTGTTTTTCATAATAAAATATAATCTGATAGTATGAAATCTCTATAAATACATTTTAGTGAGACATTATAATAATACTATATTTATGTAAAAATCGTTTTATCTGAATAAATGGCTCAGATTTATCTGAGTATGTCAGAAAGAGTATGCCACATTTAAAGTGTGTCACAAAGAAAAAATTCCTTGTTCACGATTTTTTCTTACCTTTTTAGGGTGTAAAAAAGAAGAAAAGTCATGAAGAAATAGTGGGATTAAAGTTTAAATTTCTCATTAAAGTATGAAATAGGGCAAGTAAGGTAAATCAAAGTAATGAATACTTATAAATTTCTCTAGAATTAAAGAAATATAACTTTCAAACATGGAAAAAAATAAAAATTTATTAAATTGTAATAACCCTTATTTTTTCCCATAAAAATGGGACACGCAGATGATTTGTTCTATTCCCAGCATGAATACTCATAGCAGTGGAAAGAGTTGAGTTCTTTCTTAATAAATGTTTTGAAATGCAAGAATAACAGAATTGATCGATATTGCTTTCTTTTGACATTAAATGTTTCTGCACAAAATTCATTTTCAGATTAGTGAAAGGATTTGGTTGTCAGAAGATATTAAAAACTTGTCAAATAAATTTTTAATATTAATCTTTGTCTCTCTCTCCTCTCCGTATATATATATATATATATATATATATATATATATATATATATAGGGGAGAGTCGGGTAGCCCCACCCACTTAAGGAGTATTGCTTATATTTCTGTATAATACTGAGTAACAATCAATATTTTTGTATGTTTCTATTGTCTTATCATCTAATTAAATAGTGCAATAAGAATAAACCAAAAAAGAATAGTTTAACTTAAAAAAATAGAAATTTAATATATATATATATATACCATATATATATATATATATATATGGTATTAAATAAGTCGAGGGGGAAATTTGATTCTCACAGTTTGGTTTAAGGGAAGATTTAAAATATTAATTTATGCATACTTGAACACAAAAATATAATAAGCAGCAGTATGTGAATAATAAAGTGTGAGAAAACGCTTACTGTGAAATATTATTCCCCATTATAACACAATTTAAGTAAACTTTTCGATCAAAATGAAAAAAAGAATTATAAACCTTTCAAAAATGTAAAAATTCAAAAACAGGAAGAATAAAAAAAAATGCTGCTAATATATTTTGTTTCAGGAAAAAAATTAAATCTGATGATAAGGATTTTGGTACTGCTTAATCTTTTATATATATTTTTTAAATGACACATTCGTTGCTATTCTGAATTATCGAAGTTCAGTATTTTTAGGGGCATTTTTGCTGGGTAAAGGATTGTAATCCCCAAAAGGAGGAGAACAGTCTAAATTCTCTGCAATGTTGGGCTGGAAGATCCTAGTTTTAAATATGAGGTTTACATTATTATTAATTTAACAATTTGTGATGTTGACCACAACCACTTTCTAATTTGGTGATAGCATAATGCTTTTCCTTCTCTCTTAAAGAACAAGAATGGAATGCTGTTGGATGTAAGACATCTGAAACATCAGGATGTTTCACGATTGCTCCAATTCTTCTTTGTCTGACGACAACAAAAACATGACATTGTAATTTAGGATTAAATTATTTTTAAGACAGGTTTACAAATTGAAGCATTTAAAAAAAAAAATATTCAAATGCTTCTTTACATTTGGGAGTCCGACACGAGGTTGTAACTTTCTTCAGAATGAAAAGTGTTCCAATTTTCGTATAATTATTTATAAATTTATTCTACACATACATTTAACCTGAAAATGTTGTAGAGATTTAAAATTAGTTGGATGTTTTAAATTTCTATTTAATTCAATGTTGTTGTTATCAAGAGCTTCCGTACCACTACATATTTCATAACCTAAACAAAAAAGAGCACTTAAAAGCTTTTAATTTTAAGTTTTCACATCTACATACTTCAAATTTTTTTTAAGGTAATTTGACTGTTCATCAGAATTATTAGGAAAAAATAATAATAACATCAAAATAATTAGTTGCAAACGAAATTTTCCTTTAAGGGAGAATTAGGTAAATTGTTCTTTTAAAAATACTTGGACTCTTCCACCAAGTTTTTCTGTGTCCTCAACATGGATTTGAATATACCAAGCCAATAGCAGCGAACCATGCTCAGGTGACAAAAATAAAGTGCAATTGTGAGCCAATTGAAGTATTTGTTTTTTTTAGAATCAAAAATGTCTTTATTTACGGGAATGATTCCATGTAGAAAATCCTCAACCATATGTTCATTACTTAAATTTATTTTTTGACCGAAGTCTGCCTTTTCGGTAAAATATGAGTTAAGGTCTTTAGCTCAGCCAGAAAATTTTGAATTTTCAAAATCATTAAAGGCAATTGGAATATAATGGAGTTGAAGTATAATGCTTTTTAAAATATGGATTTAGTATCAAAAATAGAAGAAAAAATATGGATTTAGTATCAGCTCTAATTTCATATTTAAAATCGCCACACCCGAATTAAGCAAAATCAAGCATTTGTATAAATGCAACAGAGAATTTGTGCCTTATTGTAATTATTGTTATTGCCGATAATAAAGAATCGTGATTTGAGGCAAGAAGTTTTCAATAAAATCTTTTGCAATCTCACTTTAAATGTTTGATTGTAACTGAGGAGAAATATCTAATGGCCGTATGTAACTTGTATGTTTCCTAATCGGGTAACAGATATTTAGTTTTGTTATGTTATCTGGACTTATGTTTCTGACTTATTAGTTAGGCTATTGAAATATGACTCATGGGCAATCGTTATTATTTTTATATTCGTTATTATATCGACGAGTCAGAATGTAAGTCAATAATTTACGAATAAAACCACGAATAACATCTTATGATATTTTAATGATACACTCAAATAATTAGATGTGATGTGAATTTGGATAAAGTACAGTGTGGTGCATTAAGTCATGGTGCATTGAAAATTACAACATGATATGACTTACGGATGCATTGTATTATTTGCAACAATTTGCATTTTTATAATTATATACCTGACATTCTATTTCGTTAGATTTAAAATCAATCCTTACTTATGGCTTTGGTGCTTAAAATTATATTAGTATTAATAATCTTTGGAGTTATTGATTAGGCAGCCATTATAATTTTTCCGTAACTAACATATTGTCAACAAGTTGTATTAATAATTATTTGCTTAAGCGTCTACATATTAACTAATAATAAATAAATTATTTTTATTTGTATTAGCTTATATAAGAATAAAAAACAAATCTTATGGGAAATTATAAGGCACTTTAAGTGCGTTCAGTGTAATTGCTTTAGGGAAAATTTTCTATTTTATGCAATTGTTGAAGAAAGTTGAAAATGATAAAGCAAGTTAATTGGATCTACTGTATGCCTCGATCGAATGGAAGCTGTTGCCGACGGCAAAACATTTCTCATTGAGTAACTTTTGAAAACTAACTGAAGTTCATACTGCCCGCGGTATTGTGGTTTCTAAGCTAAAAAATCAATAAAGGAGAATTTTTAGAATAAAATTCATTCAAGCTAAAGGTATTCGTCATAAAAGATTTTTAATTTTAAATTTTAAAGCACTAGATGGAGCAATGTTGTTTAAAGAAAATGCAATGTATTGTTTATTTCCATGCTTATTCAGCAACCAATTGAAATGTCGCATGCATATTATTTTCCAGTAAAGAATAATGTAGTCTATAAATAGAATTTTTTTATTGTAACACTGCAAACATACGTTACTTACTATAGACTTCAAGGTAATCATTTAGTTTGAACCAATTTTCTTAAAATTGTTTTAAAAATAAATGAAATATAATAAAATGAAACTTTTGTTATATGACTGCTGTTTATGCCAAATGCAATTGAAAATCGGTTTTATTTTCACTATCATTAGTATTTAAATTTTGCATATTTTTTAAAGATATTAGTAATTATATATTAAAAATCTTATGTTTGATAAAGCAGCACATGAAACAGTATTTTAATGTATAAATTATTTTCCGCAAGTCACAAAATTTCAAAATGAATCAATTTACAATAAAAAAAAAATTTTGGATTAAATTACGGTATAAAGTACCTGCACTTTGGGTGCATCATTCGTAATCGCTTAAAGTAAAATCCAATCTACCTATATAATTTTATAATGCAATTTTTACTATAATATTTATTTAATTATAGTGATTCAGTAATTTTACAGTGGTAGAAATTACCAATACCCTTTGTGCCAGAACTTTTAACAGCAATTTCAACCAAAATTATTGAGGCGCTTTTACATATAATCATCTTTGCAATACTTTACATATAAACTTAAATATACTTTACATATAAACATACTTTAATATACTTTACATATCTATATATTAATAGGCTAGCAATATTTTGTCTCGCTAAAAACTCCCAAACTACGCAACAGAATTCAACAAATAAGGTGTCGTTTTAAAGGTATTGTTATGTAGATGTGCAATAAGGTCTTAAATTATGAAAATTTCCTTTAATTAATTAATAAAATTAATAATTTAGTTTCAACCAATGAGAATTCAGCAAATCATTTTTCGGGTGGTTCGCATAAGCATTGTTTCCGTAAGCATCGTTTGATTTAAAGCATTTCTGAATTAATAGATTGATAAACAAAAATAAGAGTGGATAAAAAAAAAAAACGGAACTGAATTTCTTAAAAAAAGAATTCAATATCTATAGTTCCTTTGATAAATTTTTAGTTTCATGATAAATTTTTTGTTCCGTTACAATAGAATGGCAATGGCATCGTGCGAATATTCAAACCAAAACAAACGTGCGAATATTCAAACCAAAACAAACTTTCTACAAACAATTATTTTGATTTGAGATTTAAAACGATATCTTAGTTATTTAGTTCTATTTTTATTTATTTAGTGCCTGCTGCCTAAATAAAATGCCTGCTATCAGGCGTCGAAATATCTCTGGCAGACGTCAGAGAAATGAATGGCGGAATTCTAAACGGGAAAGCATTTCTCGCCGAAGGGAATCGCCACCTCTACAAATTCGAGATTTTTACAAATCTGCATTGACTGTTCATGACGATTGTGACCCCTTTACTATTGGATCTATGACTTTTATTTGTAACTTTTGTCATGCTAAGCATTTTATGTTAGAGAAGACAGGAAGTAGCAATGAATATGGTATTTGCTGTCAGAAAGGCAAGGTTGATCTTCCTTTATTGTCGCATTCACAATATCTTAAGATTTTATACTATAGCACATTTCTAATAGATTTAACGAATTACATGTCATTTATTTGAATTCAAATATATTTTAATGACTTAGTATTTACTAAAAAGATGTAATTTTGAAGAAAAAAACATTTATATGGATTTGAATGATTGTTTTGAATTCTTAGAATTTTGTGCATTTGCAATGTACGTAAGTTAGTAGCGAGCAAAGCGAGCTTGGTTTGCGAAGCAAACCATATAAGATTGCGTAGCAATTTTCGGGGGTTGGCGAGCGTTAGTGAGCAGGGGGCGCAGCCCACTAGTAAACTTAAATATACTTTACATATAAACATACTTTAATATACTTTACATATAAACACCTGTATACTTAAAAATGCTTAATAAATTACTTGGGCTCGCCCCGCCAGCTGGCACATTAGTCATCTAACCAAATTGCTTATACATACATACATATTCCTCTTTACTCAGAATTGGAGCATAGGACTTCGATCATAGCTTTCATTCTCATTCTGTTTGTGGCCAGATATTTTGTCTCTCTTCCATGTCTTTCCTATTGTTATCAATTCGCTTACAATCGTCCTGCACCAAAAATCTCTAGGTCTTTTCCTTTGCCCCGAGAGCTCGAATCAAAAACTTGTTTTTCGTTTAATTTTTTATGCTTACGTAGAACATGGCCAATTCATTCCCATTTAGGTTTTTTTCATTTTCAGCTCTATCGGTTTCTATTTTGTTTTTCTAAGGATTTCTGCATTACAAACTAATTGTCCATGCCATTCGGCTATTGGATTGGAATCTGGTCTTCTATGATCCATTAAATTTTACACTCTTAAAGTAAGGCCACTTATACTTAACACGCAAATACCACATAAACTAATTAGCCCATTCATAAAATTTTTTGTCTCTCTTAATTAGCCAATTCATAAAAATTTTTGTTCTAAATAAAAACTCTTGCCAAAGTAAAGATCCGTAATAACGACAGCAGTTATGAGCTCGAAATTTTCTGATTACGTTATTTGTTGTAATGTTTTATGTTTCTCCCCCCTTCCCTAAGTTTAGTGTAAACAATTCTGTTTGCCTTGTCTAATTTTTTTATTATTGTTTAATTTATTTATTGTCTCATCATTTGTACATCATTCCTTTTGATATGTAGATGCAAAAATAATGAGATGATTAACTTTTCAAATGGCCGAATAGCTTCTGCAAGGGTTAGAGAACTGGCCTTGCATCCGAAAAGTTCTCGATATGAATCCCGGGCAAGGTATGGATATTCATTGATTCCTTGTTCTATCTGTTCTTACCGTGGGAGCAACGTTGGCCGACCTTAAAGGGTGTCCCTGAAAGAGTGGACAACAAATCTGTCCTTCAAATGCCTGTATGACGAATGGTCATTCTCCAGGTGGGCATTGGAAAAAAAACGTTTTAAATAAATTGATGTCTATTCACCTCTTTTTTTAATTCTAAACATTCATATCATTGTTATAAATTGACTTTTTTTTATGTATTTTATGATTTAAATAATTGTTTCTCAACGGGGGCAATACCACCCCCTGGGGGACAGAAGGAGAATACTGAAGGACGGTGAACTTGTTTTGGGCAGTAGGGGGGCGGTGGGTATGTTTTGGGCGTTAGGGGGTGATGAGCATGTTTTGTCAATCAAGTTTAATTTTGAAACTTTCAAATAAAATTATTAAATTTAATCTAAAATTAATGTTAAAAAAAGAATAAATCAATATATTAAATTAAGATTATCCGATTCACCATTTGTTCCAGCAATAAAACAAACTTATGGGATCTTCGTCGCTTTGAAACTTAACCGTAGTAACTCAAAAAAAAGTCGAAAAATGAGATATTTGGGTCATTTTGTGTAAAAAAAGTCACCCTCTTAGAGAAACAACCTGTTATCTTCGTAGTTCCATAAAGTTAATTTAGAGAGCAGATAAATCGTTATCGCATTGGCGCGATTAGCATTAGCGCGGAAAGTTAGAAATCGCTCTCCTGAAAAACTTGCTTCTTTGAGTTACCACGGTTTAGTTTCAAAGCGACGCTATATTCTCGAATTCAAACCAGCGCAACGCATGAGTCAGTTGTTTTTGCCTCTGACTCATACGAGCCATTTGGCGAAAATTGAATTGCATTTGCTTTTAGTAGGAATGTTTGGTTTGGCCTACGTTTCTTATGAAGGTTTTCGTTAGCTTCCTTTTAGTATCCCCCCCCCCAGTTTCGATTCAATTTCACTGTTTATTTGGCTAAGTATGTGCGCGAATTAGTTCTTTATCGTAAATTATTTATTTATTTTGAAAAATAGTTGATTTTCTTTTACCGTTTGTATTTTACTGCCTCCATCCAACAATGTTGGATATAAAAAAGAATTGTCGTCAATACAGTGAAGTACTTGAAGTTCGTATTTGTTCAATCGCCCTTGAACTCTCAACTACGCATGTGTTTACTTCGTTAGAAAGTTTTATCTAATAAGGCAATGAAACCTTCCCGTTTGCAGGAGAATTTTCAAAAAATTCATCCTGACAAACAAAATAAAGATCTGTCATTTTTCACGAGCATCATACACAAGCTTCTGATGACACCTTAGGTCTCAGGCTTACTAGCAACCTCATCACAAAAATACGGCTATAGTTTGATAGCCTCTTATAATACATCAAAATTAATTGCTATATCTGCGATTCTTTCATACCATAGGCGAAGAGTTGATACTACCGGCTATCAAGGAAGTTTTAGAAACAGTTTTACACCATCCAGCTACATCCAATGCAATCAAAAATATCCCATTAAGCAACGATAAAGTGCAGTGACGAAATGATGAGATGGTTGAAGACATTGAAGTTTCTTTATGCAAACTTTTGATATCCAACGTATTTTCCTCTCAAGTTTATGAATCAACTTTGCCAAGTAATGAGGCTTTGCTGTTAGCGTACGTCTGGTCTGTTAAAGAAAGAAAAATTATTCAAGAGATGCTTTTTGCAAGAAGCTTGATTGTAGAAACCAAATGTCAATCTATTTTTAATACTACCAAAGATTATTTTAAACAGAAAAACATTCCTCTTGCGAACATTATCCCTGTTTCCCCCGATGACACTTCTGCAGTGGTGGGTCGACATCATGGGTTTATTGCCCCTTTGAAGAGGGAAGTTACAGATATTTTAGCTGTTTGCTGCGTGATTTGCAGACAGCATTCAGTTGGAAAAAATCCCAGTGGTCGTTTGCATCAGTCATTGCAATATGTCAAGCTCAGCTGTGATCAAAATTTGCAGTGATGCTCTCAACGATGGATTAGTCACAAGCCATGTAAAAAAACGAATACAAACAATAAATTCAATCGCTTGCTAATACACATTGAGATTCGCTGGCTTTCCTAAGGCACCTGTCTCAATAGGTTTTAGAATCTTTTCTAATTTGTACTTGACTTCCTCGAAAACATAAAGGTAGTTCTGAAAGACTGATTGCTAGAATTTCAGATAGAAGTTGAATACATGATAGATTTATTTGCAAAATTTAATGGTATTAATTTAAAACTTCAAGGCCACAAGTTCAATTTGATTACACTACAAAATTAGTTATTCCTGCCTTTCTAAAAAAATCATTTTATGGAAACAAAATTTTGGTAGGAATGAGTTTAGCCAATTTCCAATCTTATCGGATCTTAAAAAGAATAGTGAAATTCCCTTTGATGATACACAAGAATATTGCTAACACCTTGAGTCTTTACATATGGACCGTTATAAAGATGTTAGGCCCTGGAAGTCGCTATATGGGTTATGAATCATTTTGTGAATATTGAAACAGCAGAGGTTCAGATTCAGGTAGAATCATCGGTCGAACTTTCAAGGAATGAAACTTTGAAATGGCGATTATCTCACAGAGTTTTGGCTTCAACGTAACTTCAAGCAACTGGATTATGAACTATCGTCAAAAAAGTTTAAATTGTCTTCCCTTGCTCCTACCTTGTCGAACAAATATTCAATGCTGTGACGGATATATATATATATATATATATATATATATATATATATATATATATATGAACCGAATATTGAACCGAATGTTAAGAAACTGGCTCTGAACTATCAAGCACAATCAATCCACTAACATAGTTACTTGATTGTTTCTTTAATAATAATTTTTGAGAATCTATGATTTAAATTAACTGCAAAGCCCTATAATTGTTTATTATTAGTTACAAAATGAAATTTTAATTTAAAATTTCTTAACTAAAGTAAATCATAGAAAATGAAGAAATGAATTTTTTTTTTAATAATTTTATAAATCGCGAATTTTGTGATAAATATATTCTCTAAAATTATTAACTAAAGTAACTATTAACAAACGAAAATTAAAAAAATATGTATCAAGCGTGTAACAACGGCGAAATTGAAAATATTTCCTTTAGAAATTTAATTATTTATACATTTATAAAAAATATTTTTAAAACAATGCAACAAGCGTAATTGATTTTTTTTGCACATTTGTAACATTTATATCAAAATACATTTAAATTAAACTTATTTGTTCATAGAAAACAACATACAATTTTAATAATAGAGTTTCCTATAACGTGTTTATTTACTTAAATGCAATAAAAAAAAAATTCTACGTTTTTTGTTCGAAGAGCAACTTACACAATAACTCAGCAAAACTTTATTTTTTTTGCTTTTAAATTCTTTAGATACTAATCACAGTTCATTACACTCACAAATTTTTGTCACAAGAATGTTTTGTAAAAAACTATTCAGGCATTAAATTTTTGTTGTATTTAGAAAACATTTTTTTCCACATCAAATATTCTTTTATGTATAATAATAATAATAAATCAAGTAAAATTCCATTAAGACCGTTTATTTGCTCGGAATAATAATTTAAGAAACAAAACCTTAATTCTTCATTGTTTATTTAATCATCTTTTTTGTCATTTTTTTTACTTTCTTGATTCGTTTACATTTTTATTGCTGAGTAAGCAATAACTTCAAATTTAAATTTTAAAAAATATATGTAAAAGTAAGTCGAAAAAAAGAGATTGAAATTCATTTTAATATAAATTAAAAGATATGCATATAGTATTAAAATAAAAATTGCGGCTGAAAACTTAAATTATTAATATTATTAATATTTTAAGCATAACAACAGTTTTTTTTTTTGCCAGCTTATAGCTTTAATTAATAAAAATATGCGTTTTAATGCATGTTATTTATAATTTTTTCCTTGTGCCAGATAAACTCAATGATTCATCAGCACGTGGTGCCATAAGCGGGTTACGTAACCATGGACTGTCCTAAATCCCTTAGAAGTATGTCACGGTTTAAACGGTAGTATAACGGTTCACAATAGACTAAAATTTTCCTTTTAGAAAAAAAATATAGATTTAAGAGCAAAACTAATTTCAGATTTAGTATCGCCACACTCGAATTAAACAAGATCAAGAATTTGTTACTGCGATAATAAAGAATCGTAATATGAATCAAGAAGTTTTCAATAAAAGCGTTTACAGTCTCTCTTTAAATGTTTAGTTAGGAGAAAAACCTAATGGCAGTATGTAACTTGCATATTGCCTAATTGGGTGACAGATATTTAGTTTGAATGTGTTGCTTAATGAATTATGACTCATAGACAATCGTTATTATTTTTGACCTGAAGAGTCAGGATGTAAGTCAATAATTTTTGATAAATACCACAAACAACCTCTTTAGTTATTTGTTTGCGATTCAGAAGAATTTTCAAATAATTAAGGGTGTTGCGAATTTGGATAAAGTACAGCGTGGTGCATTTTTGATCTTTGACCGTTGAAAAGGGCACCATGGACACATTGTAAAATCTTTAAAATCATTCAGAAATTGCAGTCAGATTGTTCTTGAGAGACGCCTGAAAAATAGAATTTGAATTTTTTCATTGGCTTAACACGCCATTCATATAAATTAAACTGCACGCGATTTTGCTTTTTTTTATAAAGATTTTAATGATAACAACAGTGTTGTTTGCTAGCTTATAGCTCTGATTAATAAAATTACGCGTTTAATTCATGTTGTTTATAATCAAATTATTTTTTATTCTCCTTGTGTCAGATCTCAGACCTTGTGTAAAACTCAATAATTAATTGAACGTGGTTGCCATAAGCTGACTATGTCACCAAATTAATATTTCTTGAATTCTATTAAATCGCGAGTTTATTTTGTTTATAGTTTTAGTATACAGTTATGCTTTCAAAAGGTGACTCTATGGTGAAGTAAATAATTTAAAATCAATGATTTTTAAAATGAAAATAAATTTATGTACTGAAAAGCAAAATGAATGGATAAACAATTTTAATTCTTTTAGAAGAAACGTAGAAATTTGTCATGCTATTGTTAACACAAATGACGTTTGATTAAATTCCATAGTAGTACCTACTATGGAATTTAATCAAACGTAATTATTTTATTATTAACGTATTTTAATATTTGAAATAATAAAAAATAACTGACGCATTAACAAGTAAAACTAATGGAGAAATTGTGTAAATATTGCGTGAAAAATTTCCAAATTATATTTGACTTCAATAATGTTTAATTAATTTTAGTTATGAGTTCTAATTGAAATAAAAGTTAATCTATGTACTAAAATGCAAAATTATTTGATAAATATAATAATTCGTTTAGGGGACAGTAAAAAATTACTATAATATTATTCACACTAGTGATACCTGCTTAGATTTTGTAATAGTTACTAACTGAAGTAATAAAAAATAAACTATGATTTAAAAAGCAAAATTAATGAGGAAATGACACCAATTCGTTTAAGAGAAGCGTAAACAATTGCTGAACTATTATTGACTAGAGCTGCACAATGGGCTATAGGCGATGGTTAGGGAAACATCCTTCAGGTTGATTCGAAGACATCCCATCGCAATTTTGATTTTTTGCAGAGGGGGTGACTCCCCTGCTTTGGTAGCCCAAAGTTGCACGTGAAGTTGAGTACTTTACGGTAGAACAGTATAGCGATGACCTATACCGCGCAACCTTCGTCTCTACACAGGCCGATGAAAGTGGTCTCCCACCCACTTACTGACCTTAACCAGAGATGCTTGACTTCGGTGATCTACTGGGAACCGCGTATTTACGATCAGTCCACCATCCAGTATGAAGAAAGGGTATTCAGCTAGTAATTAAATAAGCCTAAAATAAGACTCCCCTCCCCCCGAAAAATGTCGCTTATATGCTTTTCCCTCTCAGCTCTTCAATTATTTTGTCAATGAAAAAAAAAAGACAAGAGTTCTGTTCTAAGTTTGGTGATATGCATTTAAGCACATAATACTTTTAATTATAAAACTTTTCATGTTGACATATTTAAAATAATTTATAGTTAAAAAATAACGTCATCTATTATTTTCCAAAATAAAACTCTTAAACCATGATGATCGTATTTTGTCTATTCAATCATTTTTTTCTTCAGTGCAAAGAACGAAAAAATATTTGACAAAAAAGGAAAATCATTGGAGAAAAAGTATTCGAGAAAAAAAAAAGAAAGCAATGAAAGCAAACTTTTCCGAAGAAGAAATCCGATCGTGACCTTTGTACAAACTCTGAAACGCTTTTAAGATCCAGTCGTTTTCATTTATTTAGAGAAAACGAACAAACCAGTCTTTTTTCTTTTTCTTTTTGTACCTTTCTCACTAAACAAAGAGCTAATAATAAGCTAGTTTAGTAGAAACGAGCTATTTATTTAATTCGGTAAAAAGCAGTAAGAAAGTTAGTATAATATAATTTTAAAATTAGATTTTAGGGAAATTAGATTAAAATTAGATTTGATGGAAAAAGATTAAGCAAAAATTATAATAAATGATATTCAAAATTAAATTATTAAATTACAATTTAAATGTTTATTTAATTATTCTTACTAATTTCATGTAATCAGAAGCACAGATATACATTGTGAAAAATTCGGAATCAAATTAAAGTATTAGGTACCGACACTTTAGATGCGTCATCCAAAAAATACATTTTACCGTAAAATTTATTTACCCCTTAAAATATTACACCATGCATTTTACAGTATTATTTATTAAGCAAAAGTAATTCAAGGTCTTACGGTAATTATTACTGTAAAAATTACAGGATTACAGATTTTTTGCTCTGTAACCTGCTCCGGTGAAATTGTATTTTACAGAGAAGAGTGCCGACAACTTGAGTAAATGTACTTTATACAGCTTTTTATACGAAATTTCTTACAATGTAGTATTTACATTTTTTTTTGTCTATCAGATTTTGTTTCCAACTTCATTCAAATAGATGTTATTATGTTTTCTTTGTTTTGGTAATATTGAAAATTTAAATTGCTGATTTCTTTACTCAAACATTTAACACCTCATTTTATTTAAAACAAAAGTAAGATGAAGTCAATAAAAAATTTAAAATTTTGCAAAGATAGTAAAATTTCAAAGCGTTCAAAGTTCTTAATTTTTTTTATTAAATTTTAAATGGAATAATTATTTTTTTTTTATTAAAATAAATTTTTTGTAGCAAGACGACTAGCCTTAAAAAAAGCATAATTATTTATTTTTCCATCCTTTCTTCTATTTTTTTCGAAGTATCAGAATAACTGATTTTCAAATAAAGCATTTTTAGTCTTATGCAAATTTTTAAATGATTTTCTTTGTTTAAGATTGCATTCAATTTTTTTCTCACAATTTTAATTAGAGAATCAAAAACTTCTTGGAAAATAATTATTTTATTATAAATTGATTACTATACTGTCATGCGCAAACCCGTTTTTATAATCTTACTTTTTTATTCACATACCCAGCTTTCCACATACATGTAATTAGTTTTTAATCTAGAAAGTCTTATCTCTTTTTTTAAATAGTTATAGGAATTAAATATTCTTGCTTGATGAAAATAAATATGAATACTCATTACCCTTGGAATTAATTGAATATCAGTTTATCACGTAGAGATTTTATTCAATATGATTTTCGATTTGCGTCAGGCACAACACTTGTTTTACAATTATTGAATAGATAATTATTGAATAAAATTAACGAAATTAAAAATACTGACAGCTAATTAAATAAGTTTCATAATGGTAATATCGAACTTTAAATAAGAAATTTTATATTTCAAGTTTTTTCTTTATCCTTTTACTCGGAAAAAAAGAAATTATACTGCACAGTAATAAAAAAAGCGTAATTTTGGTAAAAAAATTATATAGGGGAGTGTCGGGTACCCCCGCCCACTGTCAATTTTATATGTATAGAATATTTTTTCAAGTCAATGGGCCATCGGACATTAATTGTTACATTAAAAAAAGATTATTTTCAAAGTTTCAAGTATTTATGCAGCTGGTAACATGGTAAACAATTGTTTTGAAAATATGTTGAATACAGTAGTCAAATTTTTTAAATTTCTATTTTTTTAAGTTAAACTATTCTTTTTTTGGTTTATTCTCATTGCATTATTTAATTAGATGATAAAACAATAGAAACATACAAAAATATTGATTATTACTCAATATTATACAGAAATATAAGCAATACTTCTTAAGTGGGCGGGGCTACCCGACTCTCCCCTACGTAAAATAAATATTCCGTTTGTATAGTAATGATTTACCGGAAATTCTGGTTTTTAAATATATAGTTTTTATTAACAAACATTCAGTTAGGACTACACAACCGAAAAGTAAATTTAACTGAATAAATGATTTTTATTCCGTGATGTAAAGTAACATGATAAAATTTCTAAGTTTTATTATTAATGTATTTTATTGTTATTTTTACCAAAATTATTACCATTTTGCGCTTCGGTAAAAACTACCGAGCGTTTTGGTGTTCCGATAGAACTAGAAACACATTCCATTTTTCCATGTACTGAGCATAGTCTTTTTTTTTCTTAAAGTGCAAAATCCCGTTTTAACAAAAGAAAGTGAAAGCCAGATTCGGGAACATTATTCTAAGTGTTAAACAGTTAACAAATTAATTTAGGATTGCTAAAATTTTGTAATTAATGCAAAACTTCTGGGACTTTTTCTAAAATATTTTTGTTTAAAATCGAAACCATTCTTTTCAAACTTGATACTGAACGAAATAAAATGATTGTAAATAAAAAAAAAAAAAGCTTTAATAATCGTAATCATATCGATAATGTTTCGGGGCTCTCTTATGGCTAGGAAATGTTAAGCATGACCAGCGTATCAAAATTAGAATGCTGTTAAGGGCATTTGTTGAAAAGAAAGTGAAATGTAAAATAAAAATATTCACTAGTGTATAAATAGCAGGGATTTGTTTTTAAAAGGTGAAATCTTTTAGTCGTGTCTACTCTCCGATATATTAGTTTCATATAGATTTAATAGAGGGCAGTACAATAAGTCATAACTATTGATAATATTAGAAATGTTGCTAATGCCCCTTTCAAGAAAAGCTTGTAATGCTTTACAATTTTGATGTCTGTAATTATTGTATTTTTATATTTTGGGAAGAAAAATAACGTTTCTTACACTTTTAGAAACGTATTGTGTACTAAACTAAACTAAACTAAACTCAGCGGCGCGACAGCCCAAAGAGGGCCAAGGCCTTCTGCGCCCATCTCTGTTTTCTTGACCTTGGGCTCTGGGGTGCAGGAGCAGATGTTCCGGTTAGGTGGTCACCCGAACGCGAAACCCCCAGTGGTTAGTTCTCAAGTATGCTTGGTACTCATTTATCGACCCACTGAAGGGACGAAAGGCTGAGTCGACCTTGCCCGGCCCGAGGATCGAAACAGAGACCTGTGGCACGATAGCGCGAAGCGCTACCGCTCAGCCACCGGGCGTCTGTGTACTACGTATTGTGTACTACTTACTCTTAAAAGAAGACTCATTAAGTTGTTATTTGAAATCATTTGCGCTATCTATTAAAAAAGATATGTATTTAATTTGTTCATGAAATCACGTGTACTGTATTGGAATAGATGGTAGGAGAAAACGAGATATATTAATTGAGTTTCTGAGTTCCTTTTATTTTGCATGGGAACACATAGTATGTTAAAAAGAAAATTATTAAATACGTTTTAAAATTTATTTTTGTCACACGGAAACAGTGTAACCAGCTTTGAAAGCAATATTTAATGCAATATATCTAAAAAGTAACACATTTTTGCGCAGAATTACTGATTTGACGCCTTTTGAAACGATTTATCTGTTACTGACCATAAAGAAAGGGAACGAAATAAACAATTTCCCCCAAAAAATTTAACAGAAGAGTGTTGTTAAGAGGTTTGAAACGTTTTGTCACGTATCAGTTTTATTTGATTGGGATTCGAGTTTGTGTAGTTTCCAAACTTTTTCATTTGAAAAAAAAAAAAATAACATATTTTTTTGGTAAAACTTAAAATGGATGTAAATTGAATTAAAATGTATAATTGCTAAATCATAGTTGGCATTCATAATTTTTTATTTTTTATTAAAGACTCATTAAGTTGTTATTTGAAATCATTTGCGCTATCTATTAAAAAAGATATGTATTTAATTTGTTCATGAAATCACGTGTACTGTATTGGAATAGATGGTAGGAGAAAACGAGATATATTAATTGAGTTTCTGAGTTCCTTTTATTTTGCATGGGAACACATAGTATGTTAAAAAGAAAATTATTAAATACGTTTTAAAATTTATTTTTGTCACACGGAAACAGTGTAACCAGCTTTGAAAGCAATATTTAATGCAATATATCTAAAAAGTAACACATTTTTGCGCAGAATTACTGATTTGACGCCTTTTGAAACGATTTATCTGTTACTGACCATAAAGAAAGGGAACGAAATAAACAATTTCCCCCAAAAAATTTAACAGAAGAGTGTTGTTAAGAGGTTTGAAACGTTTTGTCACGTATCAGTTTTATTTGATTGGGATTCGAGTTTGTGTAGTTTCCAAACTTTTTCATTTGAAAAAAAAAAAAATAACATATTTTTTTGGTAAAACTTAAAATGGATGTAAATTGAATTAAAATGTATAATTGCTAAATCATAGTTGGCATTCATAATTTTTTATTTTTTATTATTGCTCTTAGTGATTGAAACCTAAGTGTAAACTCCAAAAAACTATGGTTAATATTTTGCAAGAGAAGACAGTTGTTTTAGTGTATAGTAATATGAATTTTGGATTTTTTACTTTCTTATTTTATTAAATTTAAATAATAGCAATCTATATAAGGCATCAGTCATTTACAAATAGTTATCAAGTATATTTTCTACTACATTTTGAATAATTTTAAAACTAAATAAACATATATAAGTAAATGAACAAATTTTTGAAGAAAAAAAACTGATAAAACTTAACATTTTTAAACATTATGGATCGAGTTGAATCATAATATACAGTACCTGGCCAAATTATTAGACGCACTATAAGATTCTACATAAAATCTTAATTATCAGGTGATACTATACAACTTTATTGTTTTTACGCGGCTGAAACCGGTTTGCACTTGTTTACGTTCGTTTATCAGTCGGTTAACATTGTAATGCAATACGTTAAAAATAAATACAAATATGAAAAAAAAATATTCCCATAGCATGTATGTCTAAATACAAAAGTATTGCATATAAACTAGTGCAAAACATGTAATTATTAAAAAACTATAGTGCGTCTAATAATTTGGTCTAGTTTTTATAATATACTAATATAATACCTGATATAATAAATATAACATATTTAATTAGATATCGTCTAATTTATTCAATCGTCGAATTTATATAATATATCGTCTAAATTAACCATCTGATACACGGATAAACAAGAACAAACCGGTTTCAACAGCGTAAAAACAATGAAGCTATATAGTGTAACCTGATAATTAAGATTTTTGCTTAGAATCTTATAGTTCATCTAATAATTTGGCCAGGGACTATAGTTCAAGTTTGCTGAAACTTTAATATGGCATTATTTTGATCCATATTATGACATTACTCGAACTTATTTAAACGTGACCATTGTTCAATTTAAACTTCAGTAATTTTGCAATAAATTTGCAACATAAAATGATTAGAGGCATATAATATCTTGAAATCAATAGTACCATTACAATGTCTTGAATAAAAGATTATAATATAATAAGTAGATTTAGCTTTTATCCATATATTTTCTCAAGAAAATAAAGATGATTTATACAATTTTTATCTTTTTCGAAAAAATAAATAAATATGTAAATAATAAAATAGTGAACCACAATGAGGAAGACAGGTAACAGGAAAGCAACATTGTAATTTTAAATTACAAATAAAATTCCACATGGAAAAATAAGTTCTGGTTAAATTCTTGTAGTGTATGGAAAAAAAATTCATACACTATGGTAATCAACTTTTCTTCTTATCAAACATTTAGTAAAACATACAAAACTGAAAGTTTTGTATGTTTTACTAAAAGCTATATGTTTATTATTTGTTATAGCTATTAGCTATTTTCTAAAGTATGTTTTACTAAAAGCTGTATTACTGAAAGCTATTTTATTACTAAAGTTTTTGTAGATTTTACAGAATAAATTGTCTTTATGCTATTTTCTAACGCCTCATGATAAAATTGTCAAAATTTACAACTTTTACAAAAATTTATCATAGATCATAAAACCATATTTTATTGTAAATTGTATCAAAATCATTAAGAAATCATAAGGTAAAATTTATCGTATTCTGGAATATTGAAATGAACTTTTTTTTTTCTCAGTTCAATATTCCTTTAACCAAAAGGAATTGAAAGCCAGATTCAGAAACATTATTATTTAATTGTTAACGAAAGGTAAATAAAACATGCTAATATAGAAGATGATCTAAAATTAAAATTACAATAAAAGTACTTTCAGTTTAATCAGATTATTCGAATTATAATCACAAATTGAAAATGTGTTGTTTATATTACTTTATATTAAAGTAGTTATTTGATAAATAGTTTATTTATTATAAATTGTTCTTAATTTTAACAGTAAATAGTTTTCCATTCGTTAACATTTTAGCAAGAATTGATATCTTACTTTTGATGATATTCTTTTGAGTTTGTTTTAAATTAATATACTTTATAAAATTTTAAATGTCATTATAATTTATTTTTATTCTTTTAAAAGATTTCCATTGCTTGATTAGGCATTTCAAAAATCTATGCACCTTTTAGATAACTATTAGTATTAATATTATGTCTTATGCAAGTGTTCTCAACTTAGTTTTGGCATTTACATTCAAAAAATGATTTAATATACTTTTAATCTTTAAATTGCATTATATGCGTACTTATCATCAACACTTTATTTCACTTGTATTTTATAGTTTTCTAAGGAAATAAATATTAAGGCAATACAAGAAACACACACACGCACACATTGATTCAAATTTCATTATTAAATTTTTTTTTTTAAATTGTAGTCTCGTGCCTAAGAAGAGACAAATAATTTAATTAAATTTTATTTAAATCTTTGTATGTTTTTTTTGTCTGGAGTAACAGATTTCGTAACCAAATTTCCACTTTGTGCATGCGTCATAATTCATAAGGGATTCTTCATAAATTGCATTCGGTAAAACATAACAGAAAAACCCTCAACTAATCCCAAATTTCGTCAAATTTCTCAAATATTCCTTTTTGCGGCAAACACTATATTTTATTTTATTTTATTTTATTTTATTTTATTTTATTTTATTTTATTTTATTTTATTTTATTTTATTTTATTTTATTTTATTTTATTTTATTTTATTTTATTTTATTTTATTTTATTTTACATTTTATTTATTTTATTTTATTTTATAACAAGTTTTGATTCTAAGTTTACGACTAGTAATGTTCATCCGTTCATTTCATAGCCTTGAAATTTATAAAGCTAAACAAGAAAACAAGGGAACACCTGGATCAAGCTTTGGGACTAGCTAGCATTCGTGGAAGACTTTTTAATCGAACTAACCCATATTTGCGTCACTTTTAGAGGAAAACCACGTAAACCTATAATGGTTATCCAGATGGTAAAGGGATTTTAACCCATGATCCGTCTAGCTCTTACGATATTTTACAGCAGGTGGTCAGTGCGGTGGCCCGGGTGCAGAATTCGTGCTAACAAGACTCAGCTAGGATTTTTTTTTGTGAAGCAAACGCTCTATGCCCTGAGCCATAGTAAACATTTTCAGCCAATAAAAAAAAGGATAAAAAAAGGGCGAATGTGTTAGCTTCGATATAACTCTTCCTATCTTTATATTACTTTAATTTCTCGCACACCCCTTTCTCAATAAGCATATTATTTGTATAATCCCTTGTTAACTAGAAAAGTATAAGAATAAAATTTTATTGAAATTGTAATGTTTTAAGAATGAAACATAAAGATTAAATTAAAACAAAAAATAGTTCTTAACATCAGTTTATTTTCTTGCACTATTTTTACGGGTGTGCACTTAGCAAAAGGTTACTTTTTAATGCGTTTCTTACGATGAAATGGATACAGTTAAACTATAAAAGAAGCCTGTGTTAAAAGAAAAAAAAACAAATTGTTATGACTCGACATTAATGGATTGTACGCAAATGTAATGCTTGCTCTTTTATTGCTATGAGACGCCATAAAGTAAATTGGAGTGCATATTGTGAATAATTTAATTTGCATCTGCATTCTTGCTTGAATTTAAGGACTAGACTTTTGATAGTATACGAGCTTCGCTTATCATGTTTGTGTTACAATAATGGATTGTAATCTTTGACATTTGAGTATTTATTCAAAGTATAGATTGTATTAAGTTATTAAAAAGTAATAAATATATTTCAGGAATGATATTTTTTATTTAATACAATTTATTTAGAAAATGTTTGGAAATACATATTGTTAAAAAAAAAGTATAAAAAATAAATAGTTAGAAAAAATAGTTTTCAGGAAATATTTTTTCGGAAATATTTTTATATTGGAAAATAATTCTTTTTTCAGAAAATATTTTTTTCTTTCTTCAGAAAATAGTTTTTATTTCATTTGATTTTAAATCGCGAATGCACTTTTGATCTAAGCAAATCAGATTAAATGTACAGTGATAACAAAACTGTCAAAAGGGATAAGACAAGCAGAGCATTTGTTCAATGCCCCAATTTTTTAGAACTCTGGAAAAACAACAACTTTAAACAGTCAAATATAAGGAGAAAGCCTGTTAAGAATAGAAAATAAAAAATAGGGAAAATAGAAAGTCTAGAAATTTTTGTTTTGCAGTATACGGCTAATGATTAAAAATAGAACAAAATCTGTATTAATCAGTAAACAGTCTTTTGTATAAAAAATATGTTTTTTCCCGTAGAGGGTGAAGTTATTTTTTTCATAATCTAGTGAATATTTGGAAGAGTTCTTAACTGACTCATCGTCTCTCATCCAAAAAAGAAAATAATGATTTGAATCACCAGCTGTTATTCATTTTAAAACTAAGACAGAAGATACTGTGTTCGTAACGCTTTTCGTTTAGTTTACGAGTAAAATCTCCGATCGTTGCACTTATGCATTGTGCATAGTATTGCATTGAAATGTTTTTTGGTTTGTTTTTTGGTAACTTAGGTTTGATAAAATGAGAAATTCCCCATTTTTAAGAGCCTCTTATTTTTATGAATATAAAAATTAAAGTTTTATTAAAAAATATGTTTAATGATATGTAATATGTTTATTTATTATAATAATATGTTTATTGATTAGAAAAATATGTGCAGCTATAAAAATGAAACTATGTCATGAAATTTAAAGGGAGAAAATAGAAATAAAAATGCTGTTTCTCATATTCTGGAATGGAATTTGAAAAATGGAAAAAAAGGATACCAAAGAAAAAACGATACACGAATAAGCAAGTGCAAACAGGTTTCAGTAGCATAAAAACAATAAAGCTATATATAGTATCACCTGATGATTAAGATTTTGCATAAAATCTCATAGTTAGTCTAATATTTTGCCCAGCGACTATAGTTCAAATTCGTTAAAATTTTAATATGGTATTATTTTGATCCATATTATGACATTACTCGAACTTGATTGTCTAATAGTAATGTTGCAATAACTTTGCAACATAAAATGATTTAAGGCATATAATAACTTGAAATCAATAGTACCATAACAATGTCTTGAATAAAAGATTATAATATAAGAAGTAGATTTAGCTTTTATTCATTTTGTAGGGATACCAAGGAAACAAAAATTAAAGATTCAGCAAAATGTTCCAGACGATTAAAAATGAGAATTAATTCTAGAGGTATGTTTATAACTGGATTATACAGGTACAATTTCGAGGCTGATCTATGTTAAGAAATGTTTATCTCTGATTGACATTACGTTTAATTGTATTATTCGTTGTATATCTGAAAGAAAACCAATAAAAAAAACTTAAAAACTAAACTGAAGTAAACTTGAAAGTTCTTTATTCGAATTTAAAGCATAGCATATGGTTGATTTCATTTGATTTTAGATTAATTGTGATTATACTTACTCATATTGTAGTACATGATTTAACTTTTTCTACGCTATAAATGAAACTTGCCAATAACATTGAAACTATAATTCATTTTACGATCTATGTCTATTAGTGGTTAGTATTTTATTTTATTATTGTATGGTAGATTACATTGGGGTACATTATTTTATCTCTTTTTTCCATGAGATTTTTCAACAGATCTCAGATATTCTCGTATCTCTGATCTCAAATCTGCAATTGGTTTCTCTCTCCATAACTACAGATTTTTGTTTAAAAGATTTCTCCTTTAGTACATATTCTGTTCAAATGTACTAATTTAAAAGCGTTACATATACATCAGCGTGTGTGTCACGCAAATGTTGTGAAAAATTTCTAGGGGAATTAGGGCCCATTATTATAATTAAAATTGCATAGGAACCCAAACCAGAAAAATGTAAACATACAGCTCTAGTGGTTCTTCTCTATTATGAACTGTTTCCTTCTGAGCTTCAAAACAGGTCAGCGTGAGCTTTATTAGCGCCCCTAGCCATATACAACGACTTTTACGGACATGTGTTTCTATGCAACTTTATTCCTGATGCAACAAAAATGCGACAACAAATAAAGAGCAAGAAATTTGTTTCCCAGTAATTTCCTGTCAAAATTTGCTTTTGTTGTTTAATAAATAATAGAGTTTTCACACTTGATCACAATCGCACGACTAAAACTACAAAATATCATCAAAGGTAATATGGCCAGTCAGTATCGCAAATTATTTTAATATTGGTTGAACAAATTTTACAGTGGACTATCCACTCGACTAAAACGAGAAAATATCATCAAAGGCTATATCACAATCAGGGTTTTTTATTTCCAAATTAAATAATTTTACAAAGGCTTAATCATGGTTTTTTCGAAGCTCTTTCTCCAAGGAAAATAAAAAAAAACACAATTTAAGTGCCTTAGACTTGAAGCAAAACTATAATTCAAAATTATATATTCCACCTTTCTGTAAAGAATTACCTGGGTTATCACATAACTTGATATATTTTAAAATTTACTAATTGTCTATTAGTAGAATAGTAATTAAAATCAATGCCTTTTTTTCATTCCCCTCCCCCCCCCCCCAATTTCTTATGAGCCCAGATAATGCAGCTTTGGAGTAAGCTATTAAGTATAAAAAATTTGACCACAAACGATTTTCAATTTTTAAAAACTGTGGCTTTGCTCTATATGGACATTTTGCGCGATTTTCAAAATAAACATAGACGTAATTGACTCAAGATTGGCTAAACCTGACCTAACAGTCATCAGTAACTGTTGAAAACTAAGAGCAGTTATGAAAAAAGTATATTATTCGCAAAAAAATCCCTATTTCATGCTACGACAGAGCCTTCGGAAAACAGCCTTAAGCACGATAAAATTACGAAACATCATTCAACATAATGACTCAACAGTCATACTAAGATTTGCCTTCTTATTATTGTATATATACTTTAAAGTGAACTTAGTTGTTCACAGTCTTACGAATAAAGTTAGAAAAATCATCCTAATACTCACTTTTGATAAAATAATTTCAACAGTTTAAAAAATTGCGTTAAATGAAAAGTTGTGTTAAATACATTAAAACATTCGAATCGAGTTACAGCGTAAAGTAAGGGCCCTTTGGGTGCCTCATCTGTAAAATACATTTCACCGTAAAATCCATTTTGACAGTAAAATATATTTAACCGCAATTTTTAGAGTAATAATTATGTAATTAAATGATTTTAAGGTGTTTCTGTAAAAATTACGGTATATCAAATTTTTTATTTCGTAACATGTTCTGGTAAAAATGAATTTTACAATAATTTAAACCGGAATTACCTTTTATATCGAATAACGAATAAATGCTAGAATAGATTATCAAATAAATAATAGAATAGATGTCGAAATAAAAAAGATACTTTATATCAGTGTTTTATTGAAATAAAACTAAGAATATTTTCCTTTCGAAACCAAATATTAATTAAAAATATTAAATACAGATGAGATTCATGCAAAAAAGTTTTTAAAAAAATCCTGAAACATCTTTCAAAGAGTTAAATTTTAATTTTTCTTCGATATTAATGAACATCACCTTAACTAGTCAGAATTTCAGTTATGTATAGTCAAATCGGTAACTAAAGTTCATTGGAATTTCGTGACTATCTAGGATTTCGTAAGCTTTCACCGATTTTATCGTTATTCCTAGCGTTTTGAAATTCACCGCTAATGATTTCGGCATTGATTTACACGTTTCAAAGTTTATCAATGTTAGTCCGAAATATATAGTATATTGACTTCTGATGTATTGATTCTGGTTTATTCGAAACTTATTCATTCCTAGTTTAATTTAAAACATGTAATGCCTTTAAATGTAAACTTTATTAATCATATTTTTTAACGCACGAAAGTTCACGTTGAACTACTGTGCTGTATGGTAAAGACATTTATTATAGTAAAAATTCATAGTTTTGGTAATAAAACCAAAATATATGGTATTTAAACAATTCATTTGGTTACGGTTTACCGAAAATTTTGGTTTTCAAAATAATAGTTTTTATTATCACACATTTAGAAAGTACATAATTGAAAAGTAAAGTTAACCAACTGAAGGGTTTTTACGTACTTCTTTAAGGTAAATTACCATACCAAATTTCTTTAAGGTAAAATACCATACCAAAAATTACCAAAATTTACTACATTTGCCAAATTTTAATGTATGTTATAAAACATTATTTTATTGTTAGTTTTGCCAAAATTATGGACAGATTAGTGACTGTCCACAAGATCTTTATTCGAACATTTGCCTTGATACAGCTGAAGCAATGTATAGGACCTTCGTTTCTATATATAGTGTCTTGAATTGATTTATTTTCCATGTCCATAACACGATAATCAACAAAAATTATTAAAGAGCGTCGATAAAAATACCGTGCTTTTTAGTGTTCTTATAGAGCCAGAAATAGGGTAAATGTAGCATATACTGGTAGTTTTGACCATATTACTTTTTTCAGTGAGTGAATTCTTCTAGTACGATAGCGACTTTTTTAAAATCTTTGGATATATAATAGATATGATCACGAACGAACACAATAGTAATGATTTCGATACATTGAAATTATTTCTTAAATTAAAATTAAATCAAAACACAGCGAAAATAACTTAAAAATAGAGTACTTATAATAATATCCGTATTCATTATAATATTTGTATATATATTATTATATATTATAATATTTGTATACTTTAATTTTTTAATAATAAAATTATAAAATTATTAAAAGTGTTTTAAACTTTATATTAATAAGAACCAATTCATTTAAGAAAATATTTTCTTGTTATTTATTATCTTAAGTACTGAAATAATATTTTCGGAAATAGTACCGAATGAATATTTCCCAAATTGAAAGAGTTCACCTGAGGGCTTAAGTGCTATCCTTCAAGGTTTTATATTAAAATGTGAGGACTAACTAACCAGTTTAAATAACAGCATTTAAAGTGCATGTAATGTCGAGTTAACGATGATTGCGCCCTGAGCTGAAGAACTATCAGGATAATGGAGTTTAGTAGTTAACGTAATAACGTTCATTTACAAATGTTTGCTATTTGTGTCTAACACAACCTAAGACAAACGACTATAAAAGATAATGTTGAAATTTTCATATAAACAGTGCGCAATAATGTTTGAATTAATAATTGTTGATGAAATTGTTACAATTTTGTGACCTCTAATTAATACTTTTTTTTGGCATGAGTACAGGAATTTTACAATCCTTCTCTGTCCATCGTTTTATTTTGCATCTTTCTGTTCTGAACACAATCTTTTTAGCTAGGCTTAACATTAGCTTTCAGTGAGGACATAAGAGCAGAAGCCTGCAAAAATAAATATTTTTTTAATTAAATTTAACAACGATTGTAATAAACTTAATGCATTTCTTTTATCGCAATGTACATATTTTAATCTTCATTTTATTATGTTACATATACAAAAATTTAAAAATAAATAGCACTTACATAATAAAATAATTAATAACTTAATTTTTAATTATTCATAACTTCTTCTACTAATAAGTTGAAAAAACATCCAAATTTGATCCTATTTAAATTTTTTAAACTACATGAATGTATCTTTAATCGTATGTGCAATTTAAAAAAAAAACCCCGAAATAGTGGTGTTTTTAAAACAAAATCAAGATTGGCTTAAAATAAGTTACACTTTTGATGATATCTCAAAAACCGGTCAACCCTATTAAAAAGTTCATACATGAACCATAATTATTAAAACCATATTTGTGAACGTTGAGTCAAAAAAATTTGTATTAGTTATTGATACATTAAGTAAGAAAAATATAGTTTAAATTAATTGGCGTTAAAAAAATTATGATCAATAATCCATATAAATATATAAAATTTAGCAACTAACTATAATGTATTAATAGCTGATCCATAAGGTGCTTCTTTTCCATTTTTAACAGTCTCAAGTGCTAGTCTAACCCTTTTTCTTGTCGATATACCCTCATGTGTTTATGGGAATAGCAGCCAAAATTCTGCGGTTATCTCCATTTTAAGTATATTCCTTAACTGTCGAGAATACATTTATTTCTAATTGTTCCAAAACTGTCAATAACCTTTCGCTACTACATTCAAACAATTATTACATCTAAATAAGTTGCGACTTCAACTATTTATATTAAAAGTACTATTACTATTTTTCTTATATAATTTAAATAGAATAGGTAAATGATACTATTTTACTAAAATGTTTTGACAATGTCGTGCATAAGTAGTATATTCAAGTATAAATCGTGGCTATGGGTTATATAATATAATGTATTTAGCTATTTGAAGAAAATTACTTTCTAAATTGAACGTAAGAATTTCGGTTCTGTCTCTGCAAATTTATAAAAACTTTTACGAAAGTTAAAAATCTAAATTTATCTTATTTCAAAATTCAATTTTTTTTTGTTGATATAATCTTTTGAAATTTTTTGTGATGAAGAAAAAAAAAGCAGCTCCTGGTACAAAATGTGGAATTTCAAATATTTATTTTAAGTTCTCAGAATTTCTTTTTGACTAAGAAAAGAAGTATTTCGTGGTCTTGATGAAATAGTAAAAGAATGTTCATAGAAAATAAAATAAGCATTAAAACTTAGCCCACATTTTTTAGATGAAAAACTCCGAAAAATATGAAAATGTTACCTAAAGGTATAGTTTAAGCTTCCAACAAATGTAAATAATTTTTTTTTAAAATTATACCTTATTTTTTTACATTTCTTAGCTAAGTTTGTTTTGAATGTTTTTTCTAAAAAAATGAGCACAATTTTGATTCCATTCCTTTTTTCTTCATTCTTATTTTGAATTCCTAACATAGTTCTTTCTAGAATTGATATTAAGTTTAAATATATATAGATATGTAGTTTAAAATATGTTCTTTTGGATTTATATCTTTTTGGTTTCAGCTATATTTAAAATATTTTATTTTAGGAAATATTTTACTTATACTGAAATGAAAACGTATGGTCAAAACTTGTGGAATGTAGTCTAGTTCTATGGGAAAAGTTAGGCAATTTGTACCGAATCATTTTAGTAATAATTTTAGTAAAATCAACAATAGAATATGGTTTCATAATAAGTGATAAAATTTGCTACTTTTATCATTATCCCTTACAGCATGCCATGAAAACCATTTATTCAATTAAATCTAATTTTTAACTTTGTAGTTTTTACTAAATATGTGGCAATGAAATAATAATTATATATAATTTAATAATTATATTGAAAATATAATTATAAAAGCTATGATTTCTGGGAAACCGTTACCACATGAACGGAGAAATTACCAAATGAAAGGTTTAAATATCGTATATTTTGGTTTCATTAACTAGAAGTGTCATTACTACATTGTACAGTTATTTTGCTTTGTTTTTGGTTTAAAAGAAGAAAAATGAGGTTGATATAATAATTTAACTCATTTTGTAAGCTCGCTAGTTTATGATTGATTTACTCAAATATTGTATTAAAAAAATAAATTATATATTAATTCTTAAGTTCTAAAACAAAATTTGTTTAGCTAAGGTGGAAAGTTAACTGAATAGTTGTGCAAATCAATATAATGTTTCATTTGAAATGTTTTACTAGTTCATGAATATTCACCTCACAATCTTATTGCACAGTGAAGAAAATTCTTGCAATATATTTCAGATCTTGATGATAATGACATTTCTAGTAAAAAAAACATAATTCTGGTAGAAACATTAAATTATGCGGTTATATTTTAATCAAGTTATTTATACTGGGTGGAAAACCATTTTTCAATAGACCCCAGCAACTGCAACATCTGAGCCAATGAAAAAGCAGTTATCCTTGTAGAAGCAAATTACAGCAGTCACACATTACCAAGAATAATATGAAAAATAATAAATTTCAAAAGACTCTTCGAAATAGACGTGCTGAACCCTGGAACTCATTGTTAGTGCATAAGCCCTGAAACTCATTGTTGCACTTTCTACTCAATGGGCCTTTTTCGCTCAGTCTCCTCTACCAACTTTAGACAGTTGACTGAACATGTTTTCTCCAGATAGGAAGCCATATTGGCACGGTCAATGTTTCTAAATGCAATCTGTGTCCATCAGGATATTTTATGGAATTAATAAATTCCACAAATTGCCTTGCGCTTTCATTTTGAACTATTTTCCTGACAAATTTCATTGCAATGCTTATTTTATTGGGCAGCCAGAGGTCTCTTGTTTAATATGATCTTTGTCCATACCTAATATAATTTTGAAAAATAGTTGCCATTTAATTCATCAAAGATACTTAAGAGATTATTTTAACTAATTTAAAAAGGCAGTTCAGAATAAAAATAAACTGAACATTTTAGAACAAAAAAAGTTTTAAACTTATTTCTATATATGATTAGTTTACTAATTATTAATTAATATAAATGATTTCTATTAATGATAGTATTAGTAATACTCATTTGAATATTCAAGCAAGCAATAATCTATTTCAATAGGATTTTTTTAGGAAACTTCTCAATTATAGTAAATTTCTTAAAATGTACAAAACCCAGAAGAATTTTTATTAAACCAGTAGACCAGAAGAAACTGGTAAATTCAAGTAGAAAAGGCAGCTATGTGATTAGCTCTTAACGGAGATGTAAACTAACAACTAGAATAAAGTAGAAGTGCTATTTATATTGTCAATATATTAAGTCATGAAAAAACTTTAGCCCCTAGAAAATTGTGAAGGCACACTGAGAAAAAAGTAGGGTAAAAAATTACCAGAATGTGGTAAAATTTATCGGGATTCTGGCTCAAGAGGAACAAAAATAACGACTGTAATTTTTAGCGTACAAGAATAATTAGAGATAACGGAAACATATTCAGTTTGACAACCTCCATTTTATTTGTTCAACACTTATTAATTTTGATATTAGTCAGTTCGTTGTTAATATTTTTATTGAAGCTGTAATCTAATTTATACCAGCTTTTAAGTCGGTAAGTACTTGATTTACGTGGAACTAGAGCTGCCTAATGGGCTATTAGCTAAGGTCTGGTAAACATTCCTGAATATGGTCCGAAGACAAGCCACCGCAACTTCGATCCTCTGCAGAGGGCTTTGGTATCCCGATGACCTGAGCACGTAGTTGAGCACTTTACGACAGAAAAGTTTACAGAGAACTGATACCACGCACCCTTGGTCCCTACGCAGGCTGATGAAAGTGGTCACCCACCCGTTTACTGACCGCAACCAGTGATGGTTCGGTGTTTACTGGGAACCATATCTTTACGATCAATCCACTGCGTTACCTACCAACCTTTAAAACAATAGAAAATGTATATTTGTACAGATGCAAATGCCTGGACTAGGCTGAACTAAATCATTACCTTAACTGTTAAGCATCATTGTGGTCCCAATATCCTAAAATGGATGCGTGAGATTTTAATCCCACCACAATCCTCGAAGAATGTATTTATTTGTATTTATTTACTTATTGTTACACATACATATACAGGCTTGTCTTATAAATAATTTGGCTTAGAAGCATTTGTCACATGGAGATAAAGTTCATTAATTACGGTGACCCAGGCCAAAGCGCCCAGATGCCAAGAATCATGATGTTTCGCCGTCACAAAAGAACCCACAAAGCCCTTGAGGCCAAGCAGAAGGTGGACGCAAAAGCACAAGGTCCCGAGAAACACACTAGTAAAGCACCACAAGTCGTGTCGAATGGCAGAAGAGGACTTAAATTCCCCGTGAGGGAAGCAGCAAGAGTGAAAAGCGACTTCAAAGTCGAGGTACCAGGTCTGGGTCGACAGCAGCTGAGCGTCACCCACTGCGGACTACTAAAGAACTCCAACCAGAAGGCCCGCAGAGCGTTTTGCCCTTCAACCACATGCTTTATTAAAACAATTAAAAACATTTAAAATATAAAACATTAATATCAAAGCGAGGCACAGCTCTCAAAACAATTCTTCTTGTGTTAGAATTACAAGAGTTGAGGGACGCCCTGGGGCTTACAATTCCGGAACATTCGTTGGAGATAGGAGTGGTACCTGGTTCTTCTCTGGATTAGTTATTTGGCCCTCTGGATTGAGGGGCAACTTTGTTGGTGCGCACAATGATTTATGTTGAGACCCAGCTGGAATCTCGTGTTACCCTCCTTACAGTTAATGCAGTTGCTCTTACTTTGGCAGTCACTTTTCTTATGCCCACTCGATTCACAGTTGGCGCAGGATTCTTCATGTTGACAGTCTCTTGTCATGTGGCCGAGCCTGTTGCACCTATAACACCTCAGCG
The DNA here is from genome assembly GCA_949128135.1 of Parasteatoda lunata. Lineage (NCBI taxonomy): Eukaryota > Metazoa > Arthropoda > Arachnida > Araneae > Theridiidae > Parasteatoda > Parasteatoda lunata. The sequence goes on from OX421971.1 coordinate 102,864,051, forward strand.
GCCTCAAATATTCGCTAGCCTTATAGGAGTACCGGCCGAGGCTGTCACGCCCTCTTTTGATTATTCTAGTGAAAGAATGAGGGTCAAGTCTTAGGACCCAGTGAGTGCCATATTTCCTTTGATGGAGAATAAGGTTTCTATTTCAGCCTCTTCAAATTCTTTGTTTGCTTCTTTCAGTTTGGATGCGAGATCCTCTTTTTCGTATGACTCTTCAATTCCGTCTAAAATCAATCTTTGCCTCCATCTCTTAAACACCTGGCAGTTAAAAATCTCACTCAAGTAGGAGTTGTTAAATTCGCTAACTATTTTAGTGTGTCACTTTTCTTTTCGAGTTTGATAAGCGCTCCACCATCTCTTGTCCTTTTGATTCTCTTGATTTCGATTTTGAGTTTACTTAGATCGAAATTCTCTTTTACGAGCTGTATTGGATCCCCATCGACACTCTCCTTATTCTTTTTGATTGTGACGCAGAAGTCTGCTGTCACTTTCAGAACCCCAGTCGAGCCTTTTTTCTTGAGCACTTCAGCATAGGTGCTTCTTTTCTTTTTGTTATTGCTTTTTAATGTAGTTTTCAATGCCTCTTCAGCCTCATAATGGAGCCCCCTTAAATATGCAATCATCTCGCTCTGCTTGTTAATGAGGTCGCTATATTCGAACATGATTAACCCTAATTGTGATGTTTCGACCAGCCCCAGCTTCCTATTGGTGTTTTTATCCATGAATCTTCAAAACTTTTCTCGCAGGAAAGCTCCCGATGTCGCCCATTCCTTTTGACTCACCTCAAAATAGTCATCAAAGCTCTCAGGAATCACCTATTCCTCGCTATCCGACATTATTTTAAACCAGAGTCCAAATGAAGCACAGTCTCAAGCGAAACACTTTTGCCTCATAAAATCAATGTTCTAAAAATCTAAAATCAAAGACTAAGATCAACAAATTTGAGTGCAGTCTTTGGTTCACCGTCTTCTCCGTCTGCGTTTGCCGTCCGAGGACGTTACTCCCTCGAACCACGAAGAGGTGCACAGCGAGTAAAAAAGCTAGTAATAGATGTTAAATGGTGAACCGTTTAAGAGTTTGATGCGGGGAATAGACTCTGGGCCATGTTCCACCTCGGGTATTTGCTGAGCAAATTACCTGTTATTGCTATTTTCAAACTCTAAGGAGATAAAGAGAGAAAAAAAGGAAAGGCATCGTAAACATTTATTTAAGGATGCAGTGGGATTCGAACCCATTACCTTCACACTACAACAGATGCATCTTAATGATGTGTTGCTCTAACTTATGCTATCTGTTATTCAATTTGACAAGAGCTTATAATGTATTTTACTTTGCCTTGATCACACGAGCCTGTATATGAATGTGTAACAATATACAAGTAAATATCTAGAATAGTAATGTTTATTTTTTTAATCATTCGTTTTAATTTTTCTAATCACTCGAAGGGTAAGATCGGCAAAAAAGCAGTCTCGCTATTCCGTCTAATACTAAGTAAAATGATGTAAATTTTAACATGTTTTAGTAGTTTTGACCATACTTTTTTTCTTAGTGAGTAATAAGTGTTGTCGTTGCATATGACACTTGCCAATATCAGCAAGCCTGCTTAAAATACCAGGATTTTTAAGGCAGAGGGTGCGTTTCTTGTTTATTCAGTTGCGCCATCTATGACCAAGAATATGATTTTGCCACACAATACGTCACATCCCGTTTCACAGGGAGGACTCATTCACACACATTTGTTATGGGCACTTGGAGCATTACAGATTTAGCGATGCGTCATTCACCATTTATTACATGGGGATTCTTCGGTCTACTGGATTCGAACTGCAGTCCGAGCGGACTAGAGTCCCACGCTTATAATAAGTTGTTTACATAATCGTTTTGTACATTTTCAATATTTTGAGCAAATATTTCCTTTTTTAAAATTTATTTCTTAATTTATTATTTTTTTTAAAGTTTATTTATTTTAATCTCGATTTTTTAAGCAGCTATGCATCGGAGTCGAACTCTCTGAAAAGTTCACAATTTGAATTAGGTTAGGAATATTTGTAACTGTAAAAATACAAAAATTTCTATAGCAATATAATATGTTAAAAATTTCAATTTCAATTTTCGCATATTCCTGTGAAACTAATCAATGTAGTAACACAGTAATTTTTCGATAATAAGAAATATTAAAAAAAAAATTATCTTTAAAAACATGTTTCTTTTTGACATCGATGTTTTACGCCATTTTCAATATCATTATAGAGGACGCTTATAAATCCGGGAAATTATAGTGTAATCCAATACATTACTTTTTTACTAAAATATCGAAATTTCTAAGATATGATCAATCAAATTATGTTAATTACTTACTTCTAATCTACTTAATATTTATGAATATATCTAATTATATTTCTTTACTAGGCAGCATTTTTAAAATTACAAACATGACCGCATTTTTAACTTCAAAAATATTATGTAAAACCGATTATTGAACAGTCTTTTTTACAGAGACAAAGACATTTTTTTAAACATCTATTTTTATAAAATTTTGGAAAACTTTCAATCGGACGGACTGGAGGGTCATAGGCATTCGAAAAACCTTAGTCCTAAAGGCAGCAAATTTAAATTATACGGGAATGCGTATTTTCGAATGGACGCTAAGAGCATGGGAAAAGATCCCAAAATTTTTGAGTTATCGAAAAAATAACATAGCCAAAAAATAAAGCCATTGTTCGTTTTCAACATTAAATTTTATATAAACTGGCTGAGGATTCAAGGAGGCAAGAAAGGTCGTTGGAAATTAATTAAATCTTATAAAATATATGCTAATATTTCATTTGGTTGAAGAAAGAAAGGTTGAAAACAGGTATTGATACTCAGTTGTGACATTATACACTTGCATTCGTTATACACTTGCATTGAAAAAAAAGTTATGCGCTATATTTATTGGGACTAGAAATATTTGCATTCGTTCTTTATAAAATTGAATAAACTGATTTATTTATTCAAAGATAAATATAAGAAATATTAAAGACAATTAAATTGTTGAAACAAAGGAAAGTTAAACACTAGGCCTACAATTGCATCACAACGCTGTCTTAACGTGACAAGAAATTAACAGAATTATATCTGACAATCATAAATAACTGTTATAAGCTCATAATCGTTATAAAAATAGCATATTGTTTTCCATGAAACTTAATTTCATTTAATGACACAGTTCTTGGTGAATAACTGACTAAACTAAAAAAAACTGCAATAAAGTACATGAAAATACCATGGTTCGGCTTAAAGTTATTTAAGGCTGTCCTAAGATTTTAATTTTTTTCAGGGTTCTGGGATGAAACTAAATTAATTAATTAGTGGTTAAGACAAATTATAATTTTTTAATTATTAAAATTATACCTTCAAGGGAAAAATTCCGGGAAGCAAACTGAGAAGACTTTTCTCCCAATAAAGAATTTTCAGCGGTGAATAGTTGTTTGTGATTTCTCCGGACAGTAAAAAAAGTAATGATGTCAAAACCAGGTATCAAATTTTTAAACATTTGAAAAAAGAACTAAAAAAATGTTTAGTCATTTTCTGAAGAATATTCTCCTTCGATTTAAAACATAAAAAAGTATATCTTTATATTTTTCTTAAAAATATGCTAAAGTTAGCTTATTAATTACTCTAGTATAATTTTGTTAAAAATGTAGTATTAATTTATTTTGTTTTATCAAGAAATAGTGTATATTATAACTATTATTATTTAAAGCATTTACTCGAATAAAAGTTTTTCGCTCTGAGTAATTTTTCTTAGTCTCTAAAATTTAGTTTTTAATGTATTTCAAACATATGTTATTAAAAAACGATATCTTACTTCTAATTCTTCGCAATTATAGAGTTTTTATAATCTTTAAAAATTTAAGAATTTGACAAAAGGGACAAAATATAAAATGATGTTAAATAGATGGAATTTGTCAATTATTTAATTTTAATTATCAATAATAATCAAAAAGCTTTAGATCTACCAATTAGAATATAAACTATTTTAAGAGGCGCATCCTAAAGGATTTCATTAGTTTATATAGTTAAAGCATTCAATGAAGGTTTATCGTCTGTCCTAATTTTAAATAGTAAATTATTGTTTTTATAGCAAAACATATATCGAATATCTTAAAAAGATAGATTACAGTTTTATTATTTATTTAATGGAAAAAAATGATATATAAATTGATTTATTGTTGTGTTTTGCTTATTAAACCATTTTATTTTTCCTTACCAAATTTCAAAATTCTTTGCAATGCTCATCAACAGATGGGGCTTCTAAGAAAGAGAAACTCTAAAACAAAGTTTTACAAACAACCAGCATTTTCAACAACAACGGGGCTGCTGCCTGAGGAAAAATTCAAGAGACGCATAAATATTTCAGTTGCAATGTTTTGATATTCATGATTGGTCACACCGGTTTACAGTTTTCCAATAAGCAGTCATTAGACTTTGTGATTCCAATTAGTTTAGATTTTAAACTGGATGACTCAGTTTATACCTAGTAATTTTATTCCCGTTGTTTCAATTTAAACCTAGTTTTTATTTTCACCAAGTTGCTGTAATATTAACCTAATTTTATTTCCCCCAAGTTTCATCAATTTTAACCTAGTTACACCCAAATCTTTTGCTCCAAGAACTTACATCACTCACTCTAATCAACAGTGTCATATTATACCAAAATGTGTAACTAGTTTTGTAATTTGGGGAGACTAAATTATCATATATTTTGAGCCGAACGCAATTTCTTTCTCTATTCGTGTATCGTTAAAAAATTGGACACTTCTAGCTATTGGCTTACATTCGCCAGCCTCCATTATGACTAGTTATTACTACACAATATGTATAACATTAATATCACAACTTAAAATGCGTATTTCACTCTTTATGAACCAAGCTAGTTTCGCTTACTAACAAGTTTGTCCTGTTTCAATGAATCATAGCATTTGACAACAGGGACATACGAAATGTCATGGAGTTTTTTATGGAGCCTGTATTCTCATTTTGTTTAGAACTGTTAGATACTAAAAGTTTTTGGTAAAATATTTTAGCTACTATACATATAGATCTTCAAAACTGAATACCTATGAATTTTAGATCATGCAAATTCTAATATTATCATTGCTTTCTTCCTGTTTTGATAACCCACATTTTTTTAAGAAGTTACAAAAAATTGAATAGTTTTTTGTGTTAAAATCCAAAATTTCATCACTTCCTTTCAGAACTTTTTCAACGAATTTTAGAAACACAATTAAATCAATAGCAATTATTCTCAATACTACTTAAAATTTTCATGTTGTGGTCCATCTTCCGTCATTTGTAATTGGCGAATCGCTTGTTATTATCAGCATGACATTATTTCTAATTGGATACCTGCAAGTGACATCATCGTAGGTAAATCAAGGCATTTGTCCATTCAAAGAAGAACTGATTTGACCCACACGCGTGACGTTGTTTACAGATACCCAATTAAATCTGCTTTGAATCACATGGTTAGGCATCACTTCACTTCTTCTCGAGTTGGAAGCCTTCATGATTTAAGATCATATTTTTAAGTAAATAAATAAAAATATGATGTTACTTCCCATGGAAAAATCGGAAAACCTTATTTTTGGTAAATTTGAAGACATGTTCTATTGATTTATCTCATTTATATTGCTAAGTATGTTTTCATGATCTCAGCTATTTTTAAAAATAGTTAAAAATTGTTTTCAAATCGCAAAATGTGCCCAATCTATATTAATTTAATGGTACCGTAATTAAATTACACAACAAATAACTACGTCGCACTTCTTTTTATTAGTAAAGATATTAGGGGAATCAGAAAGTAATATCGTTTCGGCGCATTTAATATCCGTTAGTCTTAAAAATCAATTCATTTTTTTCGATCTATTTCGATTCATTTTCGATCCGGCATTGAAAGGTTGTTGCTAACGAGGGTGAATGCATTATTGATTAAAAATAAAATCTTCATAACAAATATTAAATACACCGAAACGACATTACTTTCTGGTCTCCCTAATATATTGGACCATTTCATTTATTAGTTATAATTTATATAAAGTATGTCGATTCCAAGTACAATTATATCACAACCGTACCATTTTCTTTCATTTAAAAAAATTTCGTTCACCTGAACACCAAAAATGGCTGCAACTACTTTACATCACTAAGTGTTCCACAACATCAAAATCAAGGATAGATCTTGGTGTAGTAAACACATAGCGTAGTGTAGTAAAACACACATTGTAACCTGGTGTAGTGTTCTTTTGCACTACTTGGTGTGAAGTAGCCGCCATAATGTTTGTTCAGTAACACTGAAATGTTCGATCACAGAATGTTATGATACACATTAGAGTCAGTTAGGTTACTTTAACAATACAATCTAAAATTAAAATCATGAATTTAGGATGTATGTATACAATAATTTTTAAAATAAAATTAGACAAACGCAGCACATTCAGATTATCAATAGGAATTCATTCGAGAAGAAATGAAAGTCTATAAAAGATAAATATTAAAAAATTATTTTATACAATTGACAAATTAATGTAAAACTTATGAGAACATATTATACATTACAAAATACATGCATGGCTTTTTATGACAGTTTATAAGAGTAGTTTGCCATATAAATACGACTGGAAGATTGAAATTACTTGGCAAATCGCACAATGATTCTCCTTTGAAATTCTAATAGCATCCAAAAGCATTTGTTATGCATTAAGAGCATTACCTATCAGAATTTAACTCAAGAATTTAGTTAAATAGTTCAAATACACGCTAATTATTTGCCAAAATTACAGAGCTTAAGTAGCACCACTTTCTTTTCAAACTAGCTCTAGATCGGTGTTGGTTTATAACTATTAGTGTTAAGATTTAACTACACCCTTTTCAGTGTGTGAAACTGTTTGATTCGGTAGTTAAAGTAACCAATCCAAATTCCACTCAACACCAAAAGGTATTCAGATAGGTAATGCACCAAAAGTTTCTACAGTTTCTTTCAATTGCAGAATGGCCGGCCTGGTGGCCGAGTAGTTAGCGTGACTGACTGTGAAGCAAACGGCTGCGAGTTCGAATCCCGATCAGGGCATATATGTTTCTCTCAGTGTGTTGTCCTCTGCTGTGTGTGGTGTGTTAATGTGGCCCACCCTATGAATGGGTATTTGTGTCAGTGTGGCTTGGGTAATGTTGCTCGCCGTCGTGACTATGGTCGCAAGGTGGTCTCCAGGCAACGCAAAAAAGCAACACTTCAGACATCTTCCTTGGTGAAGAATTTCAGTTCCTGCCGTTAAAAAAATATAGAATGTCCGCTCTAAAAAAAGTTTCTTCTTCAAAAAAATTCAAGTGCTGCCAAGAGCCGCGAAGGCTCAGGGGATGGAGAGTTTGCCTTCCAATGAGCTGGTCGATACGAATCTGAATTTGGCTTGCACCAACCACAGTGCTGATGTGGTAGACGGTATGATGTGGTATCCTCAGTGGTAGACGGATCATGGGCTAGAGTCTCTTTGTGGTCAGGCTAACCGTGAGAGGTTCGCGTGGTTTTCCTCTCCTTGTAACGCAAATACGGGTTAGTTCCATCAAAGAGTCTTCCCCGAAACCAAATTTCTCCCAATATTTTATCCAGGAGTTTTCTTGCCTTCTCGATTGGGTTCAAAATTACAAGGCTACGGTGTTGAACATTAGAAGTCGTAAACCAAAATATTGTGTTGGCTATTCAACGGCAGTTATAAAATATAAAGTTCTAAAATGCTGCCAACAAAGATTATGAAATACAGCTAAATTAACAGACCACGCAACAGAAATATATATATAAAGGAATTTCAAATCATCAGTTATATTACTTACCAAAAATGATTTTTATTATAATATTTTTTAATATTAAATGAGTTCATTGATTATTGAATCAATATTTTGTAATAAATTTAATATTAACTTACTAAGTTTTCAGATTATTTTCCGAGGAAGTTTGGTTTTGACTTTTTGTAGTGAGTAACTCGTATCCTTTAATGATTTTGAAGTTCATGAGCTGAGTCAGATTTTAATTAAGAAGATCAGTACCGTAAATATTTAGCTCATTTCATTCTATTTTAAAAGTTTCCATTTAATATCTTAGATGATACGAAAGAAAAAGTTTAGTACGATTATCTGCAAAACCTTTTCCAATCTATACATGTTCGTATCATTTAACATGCTTTAAATAAAACTCCTTTATATATTACGAACGTAGTAACTTAAATGCTTAACTTTGAAACGAGTCTATAACCATGGACAAATTCTTAACTGTATCCTTGTATAACATATTCATTGCTTTGAAATGAAACCTCTTACAATATATCTCATTTAATTCCCTTTTATTCCTTGTGTTGAGCATCCTTTTGCATATTGGATTTGCAGTTATATGTATTTAAATCTTTGTTACATATATTTAAATCTTTAACCCTCTAATTTTAAGCTCAATATAAGATGCAAGGTATTAGAAAGGTAAAACATTGGAACAAATTCTCGATCAAAAAAGAATTTTTGATATAATAAGTGATCTGCATTTGCGCTACATAAATAGGTTAATTAAACTTTTAAATATCTTAATATGACGTATCTCTAAAAAAAAAAAAAAAATATTGCGAAATGTACCCGAACTACATTTTTTATACCATTTGCATAATTAAATATTTTTGAAACATTCATTGGCAAAATTATTTATTCAAAATAAATCTAATTTAATTAAGGAATAATTTTTATTTCATGATTCATAGATTAGCTATAAATTCTGATAATTCAAAATTTTTTGAAAAAAGTTTGATTACTAAAGAATCTTCATAGGATTGAGAGCAAATGCGTGTTTTCTTTCATTTCTTCCCAAACTAAGTAATAAATCAGTTTATAAAAGGTACGAAAGTATTTTATTCAAAATATTTTTTGTTTTTTTTTTGTTTGTAGAAATTAAGTTATTTTGCTGAAGGAACAAATCTAACTTATTTTTAAAATCAAATGAAATTGTTGCTAATTTTTTCCTACCTTATATTAAAGTCAATGTAATTCTTATTGTTATTCTTACTTTATTGATCACCTGAAAAAACGCAAAGAAAAGTAATTTAACCCTTACCCTATTTGCGAATCGTATTTGCAAAAAGATGTAAATTGCTTTTTTCTCTAAACGAAATGTTTGCCTTCTTTGTGCAAAGTCTGAGATTAATGATCTAATTATTTTGTTTCATTCTAGCAAAACTTGAGAAACTTTTACTAATTGCATTTTTTGAAGGAAATCACTTAAAAAGAATTTTTTCAACTGAACAAATTACCTAATTTATTTAGGTTATATTTAAATCATTGAAATTAATTTAGTTTTTATAAAAATCTGAAGAAATAAGTATTAAATTTAGGATGTTTGACACTGGATTCTAATGTCTATTTAAATAAGCATTTAAGTAAAGAAAATTTACAACAATACGCAAAAAGTATATTATAAATATTTTTAATTTTAAAACTTGCGTGATTAGTTTTTTACAGATTATTTTAATCGAAGTTTTCATTATAGTTACATTTAGTAAGTACTTATTTTTACGAATCATTAGTATGTTGAGTAGGTTTCATGATTAATGTAAGCGTATTTCTTTAAATAAAAAAAACATGTAAAAAGTACAAATAAAGAAAAAAAAGATGTAATCTGTTTATGCATGTACAGAAAGAATTAATATACAAAGTGACATAAATTTGATGAAAAATTGGATAGGTATAAATTAATAGATGAAATTGGATAGGTAACTATTTATAAATAAATATTTTATCTTCAACATAAATATTTACAATAAAAATAATTCACAGTATATTGCAAATATTTTATCAAAATAATATAAAAATCGATTCTTAAACTTATTTTACATATCAATTTCATTTGTACATTTTTAATATGCAAGAACAGTTTTATAATATTCCCTTTTTTTATTTATTCTTTTAGATGTCATTCGTATTAAATCCTTACATTTAGCTTCATTAAATGTCAACATTTAAATGTAAACTTTATTGTAAAAATGTTATTAACATTTCAGAAATGAATCCTTTAATTTCAGATGTTACGTCATAGAAAACTGTTATGACATGTATTTATTAAATCTGAAAATAATCTAACAAAGAGCAAACATACATCAAAAATATCTGTGAAACTCACTTTTTAGTTTTTTCCTGCTTAAGGAACTACAACACATTAACTAAGGAAGGGATATTTTAACACAGTTCTACATTTTTAATCATTCTTACAACTAGATTTGAAATACAATTTTTGATTTATTTTCCATTTCGCAATTTTTAAGAATAGAAAAGCTGTAATAAAATTTGAATGGATCTAATGAACTATCCCAGATATTGGATAAAGGTTTCGTTTATAATATTTTTATGTCCTCTATTAACAGGTTCAAAAAAGGTTTTATTTGCAACCAAGATGAAATATTTAAAATACTTTATCTAAAGAGATCATCACTAATATTCTTATTTCAAAAATCTAAATAGTGCAACAAAAACTGTAAAAAAATATCTAAGTACGATGATAAAAAGATTGTAATTCGAAAGGTTTCAATTTCAGAGGAAATAGAACGTTTCAAAGAAAACATTTCTTAAATATTTTATATTCTTGCACATAGTTATTTTCACAACGAAAGCGACCCGTAAATGTCTTAACTATATTCAAAAAATATATTAGATTTACAAGATTTTGATCGATAAAAATCCTAAAGCCCACACTTAGGAAAATAGTGTGGTCAAAACTATCAGAAAATGGTAACATTTGCTGAAAGCTCCATGAAAACACTATAAAGCTCTGCAATTTTTATTAACGTGCTTTGATAATAATTTTTATAAAATTAATAATAAAATATGGTTTTATGATGTGTGATAAAATTTAGTAACAAGGTAAATTTTCTTAATTTTTTTATGATACCGGTACAGGCATAAAATCCATTTATTCAGTTAAGTTTACTTTCCAGTTTTGTATTTTTTAGTAAAGATGTGGAAATATGAACCATAATTTTAAAAACCAGAATTTCTGGTAAACCGTTACATAAAGAAAGAAGAACATTTTTCTTTATTAACCAGAATTATGATTATTTTTACCAAACATCTCATTACTATACTGTACTGAAATTTTAACAGATTTTTTTTTCTTCGTGAAGCAGTAAGGTACAAATTTTCTTTGATTACATCCAAGATTTCAGTTTACAATGCAATTACAAAGCTATTTTACATTTTATAGCAATTGCAAGCTAACAGAAATGAAAATTCAAAAGTAGCAAAATACGAGTTTAAAAAAGATTTCATTTTCAGCCAGAATTGAATGCTTCAAAAAAATCTTTTCACAAAAATTTTGTATTCTTGCATATAGTAATGTCTGAAAAATTAAACAAATTGATATTCACAATTAAGAATATAATAATAAAATAAGCAATTTTACGAGCACATTTGTTTCTTTCAAGTTTCTAAGTTTTGTAGTTTTTGCGCAGCAAATCAAAATGTAACATTAAGTTGAACACCAAAAACAGTTGCGTTGGCGTCGGTGGCGACCTTTATGTAACGTGTACATGAAAATCACACATATTTCTCGATTTTAAAAACAAAAACACACTTTAATAAAATATTATAATATTTGAATTTGTGACAATAAGTTTGATTATTGTTTATTAATATTTTTGCGAGTATAATTCTGACTATCGTCATGATCTTAACTATTTTATTATACAATACAAAATTTTCCCAAAACTTTTTAAGACCTATACATATTTATATTTATCCTAACATCTTAATCACAATAAACTATTTTCATTTTTTTTTTCATTTATTGTTTCATTTATCATAATATGGAATTGCATTATTTATTAGATTTCTTATTCATTGGTTTAGTAATAGATGCCAAATATTCGCAATGTGAGATACTAAACAAACCCTTCGTTATTAATATTAAAATGGAAACAGTAATAATATCTTTTAATGGTGAATATGATCTTTGGTTTCTTACACACTTGATATTTTAGATCTAAAACCAAGTTCTGTGAAATTTATTGAAAAGAAATATAAAACGTTAAAAAAAGATTCTTTAAGTCTTTTCTCTCTTTAATGTATTATCTTTCAAATTTCAATTTAACTTTCTTCTAAAAAAAGTAAGAAAAGTTTTAAAAAGAAAGAAGAAGGTTCAATATTTGACATTATCAATCCAGAATCACGCGCCCAACGCACATTAATTTTCTACGTTCAATAAATACACTAAAGTTTTCGGAGTAATATTCTAGTCTAGTAATGTTATTAATTTCTAAATAATGTTTATCAGTCCAGTTTTATCCTTGAGTATCGAGTATAAATATTTCTTTTCTTAAATAAACTGCTTGAAAAAAGAAGTAGTGATTTTACAAAAAAAGAGAAAACAACTGTGGCGTTTCCTTTTAATCCATTCCTCCGAATCAAACTTTAACTTTAGATAGTTTATAAATGCTTAAAATTGTTATGGAAATGAAAATTCATTAAATTATAGATATTTTTACTGCAAATCTAAGACTGTTTCCAATGTTTAAACATTAGGTCAATGTGGTTAATGGAGAATGTATTTGATGAATTTGGTGGAAAATGCCAATTTATTATTAAACGGATAGAGCTTCCAAAATTGAATTAGTAATACGAAATTCTAAATATTTCAAGCTATATATTATGCATTCAATGTTTTTCTGCAATCTTCATTTGGCATTCTCAATTACTTAGACAGCATTTACAATCACCAGTTTAAAGCAAACATGAATTCTATTGGGGTAAACACTAAGCAGTCTAGGACAGCAGAGGTGTGCTTTAATAAACAATAATAATTCTTGCTTTTTTTTAGTCCACTTTCTTAGTTCTATTACCCAAAAAAAAAGCGTTCCAATATAGTACTTCAAATAGCACTAACGTTTATAAAAGTGTAAGGTGGAAATAAAATTTTCACTTTAATCATGCACTGTATTTTTTTGTTTCGTACTCGATATTTACCAAAAGTGTGCATATACTAATGGTTATTATGTTTCAAAGATGTGAGCTTACTGTATTGAGCGAAATGTGAAATTTTTTTATAATTCCCCAAATTGTGTGCTCACAATTACTCTCGTCATTTCAAATGTTGCCAGTAATTGTAAACTGAATTTCGTACATAAAACAAAAATAATAATTTAATAATAACTAATGTTAAATCTTTTAATAATGATAACTTAGATTTATCGTGAAAATACGTTATTTTTTATATTTTTCACATTTTGCAATTAACTGCTTAACTTGTTAGTTAAAAAATTAACGGATTTGTTTTTCAATCATGTTTTAAACGTAAAAAATGGTGAAAAACTTTTTTAAACATTTGCATGTTTGTATAAAACACTGACTTTTGCTCAGATTATTCCAAAAAAAAAAATTGTAGGAGTTGTTAAAAATAAAAATATTTTAACACTTTAAATATAAGGTCCGATTTAGAGCTGAAATTTCTCCTGTATAAAGAAATCGATTTTATGTTATTCAACGAGAAATTAGTGAATATCTATCTATTCCAGTGCAATATTTAAGTACAATTTCCCTTAAGGGGTTAACGATTGTTTGGCTTAAACCTCTTCATGTCTCATTAAAGATTTGAAAACAGTTTTTGTATATTTATTAAATGTTTAAACGCATAAGATAAATACTTACCTTTTTTACAAGGCGAGCTTTTTAAAAATCTGCCCAAACAGTTATAAATTAACTCACCGTTATGCAATTGTTATGAATTAAAAAAAATTTGTATAAGAACTACAAACCTTTACTTCTATTGTGGTAGGTCAAAAACATTTTTTTAAGAAAATAAGCAAGTAATCTTTATTTATTTTGCTTTTTTTCGAATATAAAAAATTCAAAATAAATTAATAAACTAGTTTAACGAATGAAAGAAACGAAATCAAGCAGCTTTTTTATTTATTTTACAGCCGTCGTTGAACAGCTGAGCCGATGTTTGAATCCGTAACCTTGTAATTTTGAACCCAATCCAGAAAAGAAAAGAACTCCCAGATTAAGTATTGGGATAAATTTGCCTTTTTGCAGGACTTTCTGAGTGTTACTGCAGGACTCCCATTAGTGTTAAGAGGAGAGGAAAAACATGAAAATCTCTCACGGTTAGCTCGATGGCAAACATACTCTAATTGATGATCAGTCTACTTCTGAGGATATTTTACATCAGCATTGCGACCGAGTGCAGAACTCGTATCGATCAGCCATTGCTGTGATTCGAACCCGGATCACATAATTGTGAGGCGAGCTCTCTATCACCTAAACCACGACGGTTCCAGCTTTTTCATTGACATAATTTGAAGAAATTAAATAATACCATTTGTACTTGAAATAAAACGTATTTTTTTAACATTTCCACTCCCAAAAATATGATTTACAGCATTTTACAACCAGTTTCGATTATTGTGAAAATTTAAATTAAATCTGAGAAATAATTAAATCAGATATAAATAACATAATAAAAAAAACTTGCACAATTTGTAATGGCAAAATTTTTAAACACTTGGAAAATTTTATAAGTCATTATGATAAAGTTGACTGCCAAGTTTTAAACAGTTTCTGGCAGAGGAGTTTACGCTAATTTAAATATATTGCAAATTTGGCTACTTTGGAAAATACACTTTAGTAAATATGTTGTTAATTTCACTTTTAAGAAAACAAAGGAAATTCCGCTTTTGAAACGACATTACACTGAGAAAATAATTATGATAAAAAACTAAATATGGTAAAAATTACCGTGTATCGGACTCTGAAGGTGCACCAAAAATCTCGGTAATTTTTACCGAAACACTTTAATAATACATTTTAAAAAATTAACAATAACATATATGGTTTTATAGTACGTTATAAAATTTGGTAAATGTGTTAAGATTCGGTAATTTTATCATTATACCTAAGATCATGACATAAAATCCATTTATTTGGTTCAATGTGCTTTTTTCTTTTGTATGTTTTACTAAATGTCTGGTAATGAGAACTACAATCATCAGGACTGAAATTTTGGGCAAACCTTTAACAAATGAAAGGAAAGAAATCCAAATAAATCGTTTAAATGTCGTATAATATTGGTTTTATTAACCATAATTATGCTTTTTTATTATTAGGAATGTTATTACCTTACAACATGGTAATTTGGACACATTAATGTTTTCGTGTAGAAGCCACAATATTTTAAATAGATTGAAAACTATATTATTTAAAATACATCAGAAATTGCGCTATTTAAATACTCTATAAACGACGTTATCTTTAATAAATTACTCTTACAAAATTATAATAAATGGAAAATTTTTCCCAAGTAGAGTGTCAAGATGATGCAACAGGTCCATTTTATAAGTCATTTAGGTATCTTAAATGCATTGGAAATTAATCTTTAGGAACTACATTGTAAGCACACTTTTGTAAAAACAAATGGCAATACGCTTTTGAAACGTCAATACACTGAGAAAAAAAATATGGTCAAAATTGCCAGAATATGTTAAAATTTACCGGGTTTCTGGTTCTATGAGAGCACCAAAAATTTAGGTAATTTTTATCGAAGCGCTTTGATAATAATTTCGGTAATATTAACATATAGTTTTGGTAAAATGTAATTTTGTGGTTTTATAATTTATGATTAAATTTGGTAAATGTGGTAAAATTAGGTAATTTTATCATTATACCTTAGAGCATGGCATAAATATAATTTTGTTTGGTTAAATTTACGTATCACTTTTGTACTTTTTACTAAATGTCTGGTAATGAGAACTAAATTACGAAAACCAGAATTTCTGTAAATGGTTAACCTATGAATGGAAAAATTACCAAATAAAAAATTTAACCCATGCAGCAGAGATAAGTATTAATTACGTGAAAATAACGTTAAAAAGCCACAAGGTTTAGAGCAAAAAAACGTTTTTTCAAAACGTTTTATTTCCGTTTCAAGTGGTAGTCAAGAATTAGGTAAAAAAACGTTAATATTTGGGTTGTTTTTAACGTAAAATTGACCATTTTTTGCCCTTATTTTGACTAAGGTGAATTTCGTAACCAATTTTTCACGTATTTTTTACGTTATTTTAACCATACTATTTGCGTTTATTTTCGGTTATATAAATATCGTTTTTTTACCATATTATTTACGTGTTTTTAACGCTTATTTTTACTATAGGGAATACTCTTAACGTGAATTTTACGTTATTTTAACCAGACTATTTACGTTTATTTTCGGTTATATAAATATCGTTTTTTTACCATATTATTTACGTGTTTTTAACGCTTATTTTTACTATAGGGAATACTCTTAACGTGAATTTTACGTTATTTTAACCAAACTATTTACGTTTATTTTCGGTTATATAAATTCGTTTTTTTTCCCATGAATATTTACGTGTTTTTAACGCTTATTTTTATTAAATTAACGTAAATTTTACGTTATTTTAACCAAAATACAAACGTATTTTATCCTTACAATTTACGTATTATTATCAATATTTTTAACGCTTATTTTGAGTTTGGTGAATTAATAAATTTTTCGCGTAAATTTAACTATATTAATTTCAATTTAACGTAATTTTAACCGAATTGTTAACAATAACATTTTAAGTTTTTTTTATTTATCTAAGAAGGAAAGAAACCATTCCATATTTTAATTTTTACGCTGCACTAATTACACTAAAAATATATCATTTACTTTTTATTTAAAAAAAACTTTTTAATTCTTTTCAAACTAAAATAATGGAAAATAGCCGATATTCATGCTTTTTTTTTAAGAATCCTAGAAAAAGCTTTTTGTTTTTAATCTCACACTTTTTGTAAATTTTTACAATTCAATTTATAACTCAACGAATATGAACTGTAAATCTTTCTACCTCTTCACAGCAACATACTGGTTTATTTACAAAGTTTCATGTCTCTCAGGAATTTTTAAAATTTTTCATGCCTAAAAGTTTGTAATATAAAGAATTGGTAGAAGAAAAATTCAATACTTACATGCATTTCCAAAGCCCTATGGAAAAAATATTTATTATTATTATTTTTTTTTTAAGTTCAAATTAATAATTAAGAAGTCTACTGCTCTCCATAAGTCCATGTTTCCAAATTGCTTGCTTGAAGTTATCTACTCTTCTAGAATGATTTTGGGTTCATTTTTTTAATGCATATTTTTTAGTTTTTAGATTGAAAAATTTGACTAAAATTTACTTTAACACACACACGAAGAAAAAAAAATAATATTAACCAAATTTACCATTTGATTTGTTTACTTACAAAAATTACAATTTTTAATCCAGAAGAGCAGTTGACTTAATAATTTTAAATGCAGAAAAAAAAAACATTAAATCAAATAAGATTTATTAATTTTTTTTTATTTTACAACTATCATACAATATATTTACAATTTATAGATTTAAAATTATAACACGTTGCCACAGATCTGAATCATGTATTCAAAACTTCTTCCACCCCGCTGTTAGTATCACCTCTTCAGTTCAATGTTCCTGGAAAACAAATAACTATTTTAGCATATGAAAAAAAATATACCGGACAATAATATTAAATTGCTACAACCAACAGTAGATTTCTAAAACGAAGCAATGCTGACTAGATAAAATACAGAGTTAAATAAAATTTAAAAAAAAATATTTAAACTGTTTATTATTTTCTTGAAATTTCTACTAAGTATATATCGATTGAGTGCATCAAAATATTTAGATATAAGAAAATCTATTTTACAAATTCTATTCACATATTACACTGCAAAATTACATACATATACAGCACAAATCTGAATTAAAATATTTCATACTATTTTTTTATCCTAGTTAAACCTTACTTTGAAGCTAGCAGTAAGTTAAAAACAAATCATAAAATAATTTTTTGTGTGGCTTTGAGAACTCCTCCAGACTAAAAAACTAGTGCTGTCTGCTGCTATGGTAACAAGCGATAGCACATTTCTAATGGGGAAACAATGGAGGAATATTAGCAATTTTGAACTATCGAAACAATTAGGAGGAACAGCATTAAACTTGAAATTGTGTAAAAAAAAATAATAATTTTATGCTTGAAACTAATTAGAAATTATCTTTCTTAATGCTGCATATATATATATATATATATATATATATATATATATATATATATATATATATATATGAACAAAACAAAATTACCAACTTTCCACACCCTTGCAAAAAATAAAATAAAAAATAATTTTGAACTAGTACAGAGCAGATTTATCAAAAAATTTTGTAATTTATTTAAAGATGCGAAAATAAATATACAGTGCACTCCCAATTATCCAAGTTAATCACCGGGTCAGGTCGCACGGACAATCGAAAAACACGGATAATGCTAAAACTCCTTTTATTAAAGAAAATTTCAATATCAGTACAAAAATATAAAAATTATTGACATTTACATGCTGTATAACATCAAACTAGGAATTTTCCTTTTAAAAAATATGTAATGCGTCTTTGCCGTATATCGATACACATATTTTACGAACCGCAGTAATGCCACTGTGGTCAAATCCTCCCATATAATCTAACAAAGTTTCCACTGAGCAACAGAATGAGAAATTGTATTTCCCTCATTTACTACATCTTCTGCATCAGTTACTATCATAACTATTTGATTTAACAACATAACGATGTCTTCATCGGTCAAATACTGGACGCCAGGCGCATATGCATCACTTTGAAACCAATCTTCTAAATTTTCTTCATTAAGAATTTCGAAACCTTAGATTTCTTTTGCTTGTTCGAGAATACTGTTATCATATTTTTCTAGAACATCTGAAGAAGATTGTTTATCAAGCGGTATGATCTTTCTCCAAGATCGTGATAACGTAGATGATTTTACCTTTGGCCATGCTGCTGATATTCCATATACTGCAATCCAATAACGAATATTGCTTCCAAAAATTTGGTAGTGTTATAACTTTATGAATCAAATTTTTTTAATCTTGAAAATGTTTCTCTTTATGTTTTTCGTGTGACTCCGGAATGAGCACGGATAATCTGCAAACCAGATAATCCGCGCACGGATAATCGAGAATGTACTGTATATATTTCTGTCAAACTGAAATTCATATAGTTTGTAGTACTGATAATTCCCATTGCATGAGCTATTTAACTTACAAGATATATAAGTTTTCTGCAATATTAGACATTTAATGTAAATTTTACTTCATAGTTTTTGTTAAAAAAAAAAAAAAGTTTGAACATAAGTATGCTAAATGTAAATAGTAAAATGCAAGAAAATATAATAAATTAACGAAAACTAGGTTGTCTAACTCTTTTAGTAAAAAAGTAGGCATTTTTTGCAACCTTGATATATACATTGAATCGTGTTTCAAAACATTTAATCATTAATACTTTAACACCAAATAATAAAAACAAAAACATTCACTTACAAAAATAAGATATTTAAATAAAAGATGTTTTCTAACAGTATGAAATCAAAAAAATTTTCATTTAATGTAAGCATAATAATTTAGTGCAGAAGTTATTGAAAAAAAAAAAAAACCTTTATAAAAATAAAGTGATAATATCATAGACAGATATATCATATAAATAGAAAATATCACAGGTATAGTCATAGACATAAAATCATTAATTAAAGTAAACAATATTTTAAGTTCAATTGCTAATATGCGTAATTGTAGAAAATTACAGATGAGCACAAAAAAATAAATAATTATAAACATATATATAACTGGCTTTTTTAAATTAAAACAAGGATAATTTGAAATTTTGAGGCAGAATGTTTTTGAGCTATCTGCGACTAAACTCTCTAGCACTAATATCTAATTGCAAAATACTTTTAATACAAACATATATGTTGCTATTTTAAAATAGCAAATATGCTGTGTTAACAAAACAAAAAAATAATTTTCTTAATTTAACATGAAATAATTTTTTATTCTAATATTATGGATGATATTCTCACATTTTGTTGGTGGGAAAACACAGACTTTATTTACTTCTTCGCATTTTGTAAATAATCATCACAATAAAAAAATATTAAATATCATGAAATCCGTAGTAGTAATTGCCGCCCAAAAAAATATATGATGAAATTACGTAAATGGGACTCCTTAAAAGCGTGTTACGCTTTGAAATTAGGTTATATTAAATAACATCGTATAAAAAATTTCGGATTTAAAAGCTAAGGAGAAATCAACATCTATAACTTCCAAAAATTTGATAGAATAATTGCCTTAAAATATAGATACTGAAATGCATATACCATATTGTTTAAAAATATCAAGATGTTTTAAAACCAAGTGAAAATCAGTATTAATAACTGCCAAAAATACTATCGAAACATTTCATCAATTTACGATACTATAGGTGAAAATTGAGTGTGTCAAAAACTGATTATCTAAATGCATGATTCAAATATTGCGTGGTCAAATATTTCTGTAAAAAAGATAAGTAATATATGTTTCTTTTCAAGAGAAAAATCTTTCTGCAAGAACTCTGTAAAATTCTGCAAAAATGTCACCATGCCGCTGCGATTCTGCCACGGAGATTTGAAGTACTGGGCAATTTGTATAAATCGTAATTCCCCGAGAATTTCCAATTGATGTTGTTTTTTCACTTTATAATTCATTTGAATGTTTGCCAAATGTTTGGTTTGAGTGGCCTTTTCCTTTGAGTAATTCATCAATCTGTATGATCGCTGAAGAATTCATAAAAGCAAACCAGAAGTTTCAGAATTTGCTTGAACTTATTGAGGACTATGGATAAAAAGACTAATTTAATGCAGATAAAACATTTCCCTTAAGGACAGCAAAAATAGTGGATGTAAAAACAGTAACAGTTTACCATCTCTACTTGATGCTAACGATGAAACGTACAGAAACTTTTATTATAAATTAGTTGGATAATGCAAATGCTGATGATAGTGCATCAAATAATTAGGATTCTACAGTACATGGAATATATATTTACAATATATGATAATTCATTTTAAGAGATAAGTTTCTGAGTACTTTTATTTGTTGTTATTAAAGCATGGGCAGCCTATGTAAACAATTTTTAATTACTATTTTTAATATCAGCGAAAGTAATCTGAAATAATTTTTAACAGTTATATTGTTCATGTTTATAATTTCATAAATTTTTTTTACCCATTTTTAAGTACAAGAAAAAAAGAAATAATTTAATACAGTTATTTCTATAGACATACTTAATTCAGGTACCTTCAAATGAGACTTGATGGAGCTTCATTCTCAAAGCCAGATCCTTTCCAAACATTTTCCTCAGAAGTACATCAATAAATCATGTAAAAGAAAATTCATTCAGTTTAAAAACATAAATACGTTTAAAAACATAGAAATTATTCATACATATTTTGTTTTGTTTATACGGGCACATTTATTATTCAGAACTAGAGAGGTAAAGAGTAATGGTTTGGCAGAATTTTAGCTAGAAAAAAATAGTGAAATGTTGAATATTACGCTGCAGTATAGCAGCAATATTTTTTTTTTTTTTAAATTCATTAATAAATATTTCATATGAATAAATAAGTTCATTTATTATTGGAAATTACTCCATGCTTATGGAATGGGCTAAAGGGAAAAGAAAAAATTAAACAAGTAATACTTATAAAATAACTAAAGTTATAAAGTAAAATAGAAAGAAAAAAAAAATTATCATAATTGTTACAACAAAACTTCTATGCTAAGAATAATATTTTCTGCAAAAGAGTATCCATAAAGCAACATTAACTAAAATATAATCTATTAGAAATATGTTATTAAAATGTTGTGTTATCTTAAAAACACTAACAAAAACAGAAGATCATATACAAATGTAAAACAGAAAAACCGGATACTACCCTGTAAACGGTAGTAAATTCGGCTTAGACAGAACCGCCTAGGCATATTTTTAAAATACAGTGACTACAAAAGAAATAAAAAAGCTTTAAACAGCAATGTAAATTTAAAAAAAAGCTTGAATAATAATAATTCTAAAGATAATTCAATATTGAAAATTACTGCAATTATTTTCCATTTCGTTTTAGCTGATAAATTTCAAAAACTGTTTCAAAAATAAGTAGAAAAATTTCCAGTAAATGTTCAACTGGGTGTTTTTTTTTTTAAAAAAAGATATGTTGCAAAATAAATAGTCAAAAAAGTATTTTGTCCATGTGAGATTTTCTCTTGCTATAGTTTGTCAAGATGATACTTCCACGACATTTTGACTGAAGATTATATCCCGAAACCATCTGCTATAGACTCTTGTAAAATTTACACCAATCAAGTGTGTTTAACCCTTGGTTCTTTAAAAAGGTAAAGTTAAAAGAAACTGCCATGAATCGCAACTGCCACTACTCAACTTTTTTTTAAATGCAACAACTAATAGTTTTTATACTTTATAAGACAATAGTAGATAAGTAAGTAGATAAGACAGCTCAAATTAATAACAAAATGTTAGGACTGTTTCAGACATAAAACTTGTCTCATCTGATTTGCTAATAAAATTGCCATCTCGTACTGAGTAGGCAAAACAGTAAGAAAAATGCCCGTATCGGGATCTGCCGGTGAATAATCACTATATCTTCTAAACAACTTTCATGCAGCAACCAGAAGGAACTAAAAAAAATTAACGGACAGAGATCAACTTGAAGTGTATAACTCGTAGCTACCTTTCGCACACCTTTACATATTCATTTAAAAAGTTAGCAGTTGGAATTCTATTTGGTGCCTAGGCGATAGCAGTTTGTATAACTGCTCACAATACAGAAGTATCCCTAATCGGGAATTAAAAGTTTAATGAGGATTTCTATGTTGTTACCTATGGCAAAATATTCATAAACTTCCAGTGGTCCACGAAAAATTAAGAAAATATCACAGAATGGGAGTAACTCAAAGAATATAAGTTGTAGCAACCCTCAGGAAAACTTCTACAAACTTCTTTTTAAATTTTTGCCAAGTACAAAATCTTTTTTTTGCTTCAACATTTTTTACTTGGCACAATCTAGTTCAAATAGGGAAACATCCCCTTTTATTTGATTCATAAAATTAGGGGATATCTCTAAAATGAACAGTGGCAGAATAATCGGCACGTCTTGGCAACTTCTGGTATCAGAGAAACTGAAAGAAAGAAAAAAATTAAAGAAAGGGACCAACTCGAAAGATATAACTCGTAACCATTCGGCAAACATTCATGTTTTTTTTAAAAAAAATTTCATGTTTATATCGATTTGGTAGCTTGGCTATTGTAGTTAGTGCGACAGATTAAGATACGGAAATATCCCCTAAAATTAGTGAAACAGAATAATGGCAGAATAATCAACAGGTCTAGGTAACTTCCAGTGGCTATCATCACACTGAAAACAAAACATGGGAAGGGTATATCTTGTAGCCACTACCCCCTGGCAAACCTCTACAGGCTTTCTTTTTTAAATGTATGCACGTTTGCAATCCACAATAGCAGGTGCTTCAAATCACGGGGATATTATCTTCAGAATAATGCTTATAATTGTTACTTTTTGTTAATTGTTATAGCAACAAAATTTGTCAGGTGAATAAAATAATGCAGCATTAATTTAATAATTTTGATAATTAAAGCTTTAAAACGGAAATTTTTTTACATAAGATCGCAACTAGTTTAACTCAGTATTTCAGATTAATATTCCTTCATTAAGCTTAGGTGCCATCAGAATACTTTTAAAAAATTCATGATTTTATTAAAAATATCTTAACTGCATAAAATTGTATTAAGGGTCTGTATTTCATATCTTTACATTATATGCTCAGTAAATGAGAATCAACAAATTCTCTTGGTTTTTTCCAAAATCTTTACGTTTTGCCATAGTATGTGAAACTTCGCAAATGATAGGATAGAATATTTGGGTTTATTTCAAGCAAAATCAACTACAATAATTATTTACTTTTTTGATAGTGAATCATTACAATGAATTAACATTCTAAATAGTAATAATTAAAGTAAGGAATAAAAGAACTTACCAGTGAATTCGTCGCATAACACGCTTGCAACAAAATGTAAATAAACGCTAAGTAGCGTCGTAGTGTAGGGGTATAAATCCTTGTGTAGAAGTTGCGCCCACGGAAAAAGAGTGAAAAGTTGAAACTCAGTATCGTTTAATCCACTTGTAAAACAAAAACTCAAATAACTGAAAGCAATATGGAACATTACTTTTGAACCTTTATTGTGAATAAATTTTTTTCTCATCTATTTTTGATTTTTCTTATTATTATTCTAATTAAACCTGGAATAAAATACTGCATTGTAGAATAACTTTCATATAATATTTTTAAAAAAGTTAAATAAAACTGTCAAGCCTTTTTTAAAAAATTATTACTATTTTACCTCATGACTGAAAGAAAAATGAAATTATATTGTTATGTAGTGTTATTTTCATTCCAGAGATATAATAGTATTTTATTTTAACTAGTATAATATTATTGGAATAGCTTGTACATTAAAAAAAAAAAAAAACGATTTCAATGCTTTTTATAATTTTTATGAATTCATGAATTCGTAAAAATTGCTGTTTTATGCTCTGGAAATGTAAAATTATTATAACAATAATTTATTATTAAAAGAAAAACATGAATAAATATTATAAATTAAGATCACTGCTTCGGAAGACATACAAGATTATTTAAAATACGTCATTATTTATTTTAAAATTTTACACTTTTTTGCTTCCTCTGACCAGTAACTTCATTTTCAATCAAAGATTTGATCGGTAGAAATTAGAAGATTGTTATTAGAGGAAATTAGAGGATGAGACATTAACTATGTTATATTTTAAAACTGTAAAACTAAAAATATATATTGATTTTTTTATGCATCATATAGGCTGATCAATGAACCATAAATTGTAGGATTTCCATTTAATTCGAAATGTGAGAAAGAAAGATATTGTAGAATACATTCTACGTTAGGTCTTCCATCAAATCAAAAAGATTTAATCTAACTACATCCACCAATGTAAAAGTTTTATCGATTAACATAATATGGGATCAACATGTACATTTATTTATCTCTGGTTAATCTTAATTATTATATCATGATTACATGTTATTTCTCAAATTTCGTGCTTATTTTTTGTTTTCTCGTCTGCGTGGCTGAAGATTTTACATACATTAATTGGCACGCATAAAGGCTTGGTCTCATGATTTAGGTATAATTTTTATTTTTTAGTTGTTGGTGATGACCGTGTTAAAAATAATCGTTTTAAAAAATTCATAAAATATTTACTACATAAAAAATTGCACATTTAAATAAAAAGCACATTTTAAACCACGATTTCATTTGAAAAAAAAAAAAAAGTGGTAATATAATGGATTTGAAAACTTTATAACAAAAAGGGTAAAAAAGGGCGTCGTTTTGTCAACATTGGTCCACGTGGATCAAGTTATTTTCATATAATATATTAAAAATTTTATATTTAATTTTAGCCGGAAGGATCCATTTTCGTTGAACGTTCCGTTTCCCTCTTCAGTGCTTCAGATAAAAAAAAAATGAATCTGTGTTTTCGTTTGCTGATATTTGTCTTCATTTTAAAAGCAATGTATGTATATATTGAAAAGATTTTGTTGAAATTGTATTCCCAGATAACACAGTGTAAACAGATAACGTGTCAACGAATTAATGAAGGTAGGAGTTTTAGTTACGTCGCACTAGAGGTGTACATTAGGCTTATCATCCATTTAGACCTAAATCTGAAGGGGTAGGAAATTTTCACCAGATCCCTGTAAATTTGGTACAGCAATGCGACTGACCACAGGCCTCTCAATTCCACTGATTTTAATAGTACATATATCACATGCACTTGGTGGTGTCGAGGATCGAGCACCACCCCCGTCAGGGACTAAAATGGCCCTTAAAACCCCTATTAACCAGGAACTAACCTTAAATGAAAAAATCTTGGTCAAAAAACATATAAAATTTGTCACACTAATGTCAAAATATTTTTATTTATTTATTTATTATTTTTTTTTTGAGGTGGGTTTGTTTTTCTAGGGTATTATTAGCATGGCAAAATTTAGGTCTTAACTTCAATTTTTGAGGAACTTTCGCTTTCCCTAACTTAAATCTTTTTCTTTTTTATGTAGATGATCTAAATAATTAAAAACAATTTATTTAACTTCCTTAACTATTTAAAACCCTCCAAGCATTGTGTCCCTAGGAAAATTTTACTAAAATTCCCTGTTATTTAACATTATTGCCCGATATAGAAAAAAAAAAAAAAAAAAAGAAACAGGCTTTCAATGCAAGAAAGCCTAAAACTGACAGTTCGGAAGAAAAAAACCGAACTGACGCTCAATTTATTTTTAAAAGTACTTCAATTTCACATACTCAAAATCTCACTCATAAATAATATTTTGCAAAGAAATAAAGAATTATCATTACTTGCTCTTGTAAAAAAAATTATTTTTCTGACATTACAACAAAACTTACAATTATTATTTATATTTTACGCTATTTTATATATTATTTTTTATATTTTATAAATTTATATTAGTTTTTACTACATATGATTTTTATAAATAATTTACTTATTGCAATTAAGATTTTATAATTAAACAATTTCTAGATTATAAAATTCAAGAATCAAAGCAAAATTTAATAAATTTGTAAAAACGTTGTTGTGTGTAAAAACGTCTTTTAATAACAACAAATATTTTAAAACTTCCCACACTAAATTTTATTACGAAAACTAATTATGAGAATTATCTTTTTACCTGTCTTTTGACACGTTTATATTTTTTTTAGTAATAAATATTATATACATTAAAGAATCAAGATCGATAAATTTTTCAAAATACTTTAATTCTATTTTTACAATTTATGAAGTTTTTGGAAGGAAAAAAAAATTAAATCAGTATTTTAAAATAAAGTAAATGTCTCTTTCATGCAGTAAGAACATGGAATTTAAGATTAGACACATTTCTTAGTAATTATTTTGAAAAAACTTATATACGGTAAGCGATAATTACAAAGTAAAAAATTAAAAAATAAATGTTAACAAAATTAACCAAAAATAATCGTTTCTATTTCATGTTGATTGAAGTAGAAAAAAATAATTTTAATTTTAAAATTATTTTTTATAAACTTGTATGGTGAGCGATAATTGCAATATAATAAAATAGTGAATCAATTTTTACACAATAACAAAAAAAAAAAAATTTAATTTATGAATATTTGAATATTAACATCCCGCTCTAGAGAGGGATCAAACCTAGGACGCCTTGCCCTTGAGGCGAACGCTTTAACCGCTACACCACGACTCCCGTCCTTGATGAAGGTAATTTAAATTTAAGTAATGTATTTCTACATTGTTATGTTCGTTGCATGTCAAGTTGTAGCAAATTTTTACTTTATTCAGTATTTTGGAAATTCTTTAATTTTCATCATAGTTTAGTTACATAAGAATTAAAACTCATATTTCCCTTGTCAGTTACTGGTAATGAGCCGACTTAATATTATCAACAAACAAATATTTATAACCAGTTTAATGAAACAAAAATAATTATAAGTATTTAAAAATTAAATATAAATTCTAATGAAAATCTACAATGTTCAGTTTATTCGAATTCAAGAGAGACGTAGAAGATTATCTTTCGTGGGCTCTCACAGGTTCACCCTTTTTTGTTTGAAACATTTTTACCATTAAATTTACGTTTATAATCCCAAAAAATTTACGTTAATATAACTATGCAACAAAACGTCAATTTTTCGTTAAAATAACGACTTTAAAAAACGGTCGAAAAATGGGTAAAAAGTGCACGTTAAAATAACATATTTTTAGTACGTATTTTTTATTATATATGATTTTCATATAAGATTTTATTATGAAAAAATTTCTAGATTATAAAATTCAAGATTCAAAACAAATTTTTTGTGTGTAAAAACGTTTTTTAATAACAGCAAATATTTTAAAACTTCCTATACTAAATTTTATTACGGAAACTAATTATGAGAATTTCCTTTTTATCTGTCTTTAGATATGTATGTTTTTTTTTCTTTCAGTAATGAATATATATACTACATTAAAGAAACAAGATTGATACATTTTTCAAAACACTTTAATTTTATTTTTATTATTTAAGAAGTTTTTGTAAAAAAATAATTTAAATCATTATTTTAAAATAAAGTAAATGTTTCTTTCATTGCAGTAAGAACATGGAATTTAAAAGTAGACAAATTTCTTAGTAATTATTATAATTATTTTTTAAAAACTCCTTTTTAAATAATATCCTTCTTGGGCACTCAAACCCTTTTTTTAGAAACCTTTTTACCATTAAATTTGCGTTTATATTCCCAAAAAATTAACGTAAATATAACTATGCAACAAAGCGTCACTTTTTCGTTAATAAAACGTTTTTAAAAAACGGTCAAAAAATGGGTAAAATGTAAACGTTAAAATTACGTATTTTTAGTACGTATTTTTAACGAAATATTTAAAGGGAAAATTGATAACGTTAAAATAACGTCATTTTAACGTATACGTTTTAACGAATGAAGAAATGGTGAAAATCATCACGTGAAATTAACGTAATTTTAACGTATACGTTTTAACGAATGAAGAAATGGTGAAAATCAACACGTGAAATTAACGTAATTTTAACGTAAGCCTAAAACCTTATAACGGACGAACGGATTTTTAACGTATATTTGCCCTTTCATGCTGCATGGGAAGTTACGTATATATTGGTTTTATTAACCGTAATTAAAGCTTTTTTATTATTATTAGGAATACCATTACCATACAGAATTGTAATTTTGTCACATCATTTTCACCGTGTAGAGGCTACGTTATTTTGAATATAATATTTAAAATATATCTGAAATTGCGCCATTTTAAATACAATAAAATGGCGGAATTTCTGATGTATTTTAAATACTCTGTAAACAACGTTATTCTAAATAAATTTGTCGTACAAAATAATCTTAAATGGAAAATCTTTCTGAAACAGAGTGTTAAGATGCATATCTACGATGCAACAGGTTCATTTTGTAAGTCATTTAGATCAAAGAAAAACATAAAAAAAGAAGAAAACATTAAAATCGAAGCTTCAACATTTTGAGCATACCAAACGACAAATTTAATTGGAAAACTAGATAACGAATAGAAGATCGCTCATCTCTCCCGCTTATAATTGCGTTTACTCAGTTTGAGGTAGAACCTCATTAATGGCCTTTAAAGGGAACTTCTAAAGTAGAAAAATTCCCTGCCTTTTAATGAAGTTTGTTTACAATACGATTTACGGGATGAATAATTAAGGAATAAGTAAATATTCTCGAGTCTAACAGGAGTTGATGTTGAACTATGTCAGGAATACTTGTAGGATATTTGATGTCCTCTTCTTTAATTTTGTACTAAAAAGAAAGAGATATCTATAGTTTTAATGAAGTGGGGAAATAATATTTTCTTAACTATATAGATTCCCTTGAAATATGGACAAAAAAGAAATTTCCGACAATTACCATGTGAATTGGTCAGTATTTTGATTGATATTTTGTCCGTATATTTTTCAGACAGCAATAATATTAAGCATTTAAAATAAATATTTTGCCTTATAAATGTAATCGAACGTTCAAGAAGTGTAATGATAAAATATTTGAATACATTGAGTTAAAGTGTTGTGCCTTTGTATAAACTTCATATGGTGGAAAGTTGAACATTAATATGAGACAATTCAATGTCGTTATATTTGATTACATGATACAATGATTTAACTTGGTTAAATTCATCATCTATTTAAAGTTACAGAAACGTTACAGGATATAATGGTTTAAGATACTAATATTAAGTAAATAATCCCAAAACGCTTAAGCGTTAAAGTGTTACTTGATTTAGAAATTTACTCGCTTCATAAATATACAAATTGAAAATAACATTCAACAAGCTTCTAGCATTCAAAAGCAGGCACCCATTTTTGCAAGACTTGTCAGACTTGTGAATGAGAAGAAAAAGTCATTTGAAATAAAACATGTCAAGTTGCCAAAAAAAGTGGAAAAATAGAAACGAGAAACAAAACATGAAAGAACCACAGCGGCCGAGAGCCAAAAAAGATGAAAAACAGAACAAGAAAAACAGTGGGAAGAGCAAATAAGGGTAAAATGCATTTCCACGCGCTAAGGAACTAATGACGTTAACAAGGGAATCATCATTCATATGAATAAAACAAAATTTCAGTGTAGGTAATACCAATTATTCAAGTAATACAAATATTATTGTTTAAATTTTTTAATTTGTATACTAAATTTTTTCAATTTTTCTGAGAGCATAGGCCAATAATTATAAGACACATTTTAATTAAATTAACATAAATTCTTGAAGCCATTTCTTATGGAACCAAAGTGTTATATAGATTAAACAGAGGATAAACTAAATATTAACAGTTACGACTCTCTCACAATTCATCGAATTGAAACATCTATTCATCTTATTATATCATCTTAACTAACTAAGTGTCTTGTATCAAAGAATTAAAAAGAATAAATCACTGCCTTCACTCGTTTGGATAAAAACATTTTCAAAAGCATTGGCTAAATGACTAATGATACGTATTGATTAACACAATTGATTAGAATAGACAATAAATTGAAAGAGGTGAGATAATGAGTGCTTAGTCATCAGCAGAAATAGAACCTAAAAATCCTGTTAGACAACAAGAGTATCAGTTCATCATATAGTCTTAATGCCATAAAATAAATGTTCCCGGAATGCATTGATTTGACACAGGAATAAAAAAGCAGTTCTGTCAAATTTACATGAAACTGCACTGCAAAAAGTGAATGCTCATATTTCAGGAAACTTCTTCGTTTTTGACAAAACCGTTTCTTGGTATATGCTCCGAGTAAAAAATTACACTAGAATAACGAAATAACTACCGTCACTTCTTTAAGGAAACAAATTTAATTAAAATAAAAGAAAAACTTTGTTCAAAAAATAAAACCTTGTAGCACTGCATTATCTTACTAATAATTAATTTATCGAGGGCATCATATAGGTGCATCAATTGTGGACATCATATCACGAGGACATCATATAGGTGTTGATGTCACAAGAAGGACAAACAGAAAAGATAGATAAATTACATACATGCCCGAAGTGAGATTTGAACCCAGAAAATTTTGGTTACGAGGCCAACTCCTTGACCAACGGTCAGCATGCTTCATCCCCTTATTTTCTAACGTCTAGTCATTATTCTTGTTTCTTCGCTCTAGTTAACAATCTCCCACAGTGCAATGTGATAAGGAGTTGAGGAAACAAGTTCTAAGTTGAAGAAACATATATGTGACGTTTTGTTGTAAATCACGTGATTTCGTGACGAAATGATTTGAAATATAGCTCAATGATGAATCGTCAAAAGTGAGATTTTTATTTCTGAGAGTGCATCGAAGCTCAAAATCACATTTATCTTTTTCCTATTTAGCAAATTTGCATGAATTTTATTTAATTTAAACTCTTTTTATGTATATTTAAGTTATTTAACTGTGTGCTAAAATTTTCAATGTATAAAACCAATTTAATAGTAATTATGTATAAAACTAAGAATTTCTGAAATAGTGGGCTTTAACTATGAAGGTGCAATAATGTTTAAATATTCCAAAGAGCCATCAACCTAAATATTTGATTATTATCGTTCAGATACCTAAATATTCAGAGAGGATGGAGAAATCATTTTAACGGGGTGGAGATGGTGAGAGCATCAAACCTGACAGGCTCAATGAATGTCAACGATCGTGAAAGTCTTTTATTGAGTCGCTGACGTTCATGAAATGTGAGAGGGTGTCTTTTCTCCTATTATTCTTGACATCCCATGCCTAAAAGAATTCCATCTTTGCGATCGTTTCTAGGGAATAAGAGAGCAAGTCTATATATTGTTCCTTGGGACGTAAGAATTGTGGGTTTCCTTAAAAGCCTTTCTGCTTGGTGAACTGATGTAAAATATTTAATAATTTGTTGAAGAAATGTATTTAAATTACTATTTTAAACCAATTGTACACGATTCGAGAAAAAAAATCTGGAATTGAGAAAAAAAATTCTGGTTAAATTACCATACTGCAGGGTAATGGTATTTCAGATAAAAATACAAAACAAAACTCTAATTCTGGTTAATAAAACCGTAATTATGGCTAATGAAACTAATAAAATAGTTTCTAGGGAGGAAGAGAGCAACTCTTCATATTTTTCTTGTGAATTAGGAATTGTGTTTTTTATTACTTTTTTTTTTATGCCCGATATATTTGATATTGTTTTTTAATATTTTCTGCTTGAATGTATTTAAATAATTGTTTTGAAATTAATTGTGCAGGGAGAAGAATTAGAAAAATTACTGTATTGCATGATAATATCCATGATTAACACATAATTCTGGTTAATAAAATCAAAAGATACCGTATTTAAACAATTCATTTTGTAATTTTAGCATTTATATGGTAAAGTTTACTAGAAATTCTGGTTTTTGAAATTATGGTACTCATTACCACACATTTAGTAAAAAATATAAAACTAAAATGTAAATTAACCGAAAAAATGGTTTTTATACCATGATCTAATATATCATGATAAAATTATCAAATTTTATTATGCATACTAAATTTTATCGCACATCATAAAATCATATTGTATCATTAATTTTAGCAAAATTATTTCCTAAGTGCTTTCGTAAAAATTACCGAACTTTTTATTTTTCCATGGGGCCAGATAAACAGTAAATTTTACAATACTCTAGTAGTTCTGACCATTCTTTTTTTTTCTTCTCACTAATGCCTAAGCCATTTAATACCTTATTATTTAATGTGACAGATGAATTTTGGTAATAACCTAATTCAAAAACTGTAAATAGCATCAATTTTTTTTAAAAATATTATTTATTATAAAATTCATTTTTAATCATTTTATTGAATAAAATCTTTTCATATTTAATTCAACTTATTGTAATGCTTATGTTAATATGTAGCTTTTAAACTCATACTGTTTATACAATATTACACTGTAAAAATAATAATAGACTAGTTAAAATAAGATAATATAACTAATACAATAAGTGATAATCTTTAATAAAAATATAAAAAATACACAAATCACTTTCAATGAGTGAAATCAGAATTTCTAGGCACGAATTAGAAAATATCAGTTTAGAGATTTACTGTCTTTCTTTATTTTGTAAAAATATGATGTCTATTCTCCCAACCTGCAGAATAGTATTATGACTCAAAAGCAAATGGAAGCAAATCTTTCTGAAGTAAGGCGATGAGTTAATCAGTAAATTTAATTCCAATTCTCTAATTAATAAAATTGCATTACAGTAATTGAGTATTCGATTATTAGATAAGCAGTTAATTAGTTGCTTTGTTTTTTATTCTGAAAGCTACATATTTTAAAAATAATTGCAATTATTGTATTTTATTTTATTCCCTATCAATATATAAGAAAACATTTTCAGTGTGAAAACTATGTAAATGCTTCATTGTTGTAAAATATCACGATTTTAAAAGTTGATTAAAGGTTATGGTTATTTTAAAAAAATCGTAACTGTTAATAAAACATATTATCTCTTTAAGTGGAGAATAATTAGTTTTATCCTTAACTACATGTTTTAGTTTAGTTTATATTGCAGTTTTCCAGACATTAAAAATAAAGTTTTTTTGCAACACATTAGCCATAGACAATATATTAAAACGCAAAATGATAAAGACGATAAATAATAGTCTCCAGTAAAAAATGTCCTGAGTCTGGAAATAGACTAAAAAAGCATGAATTTTTAGACATCAAATGCAAAATAATTTTTGAGATATTTACTAGTCTTTTTCTTTCAGTGAAATTACCAAGTACAAGAAAATTTCACCGCAAGAAAAAGAAAAGCAACAAAAAGAATACTTCTTGAAATAAAGTAATGAGAGAATCAACAAAATTAAGATCCATACATTGAATCATTGATATTGAATTATAATGCTCAAGAATTCAATTATTAGATCAAAAGTTACTTAACATAATTATCTCTAATAAAAAAATGTATAAAATATCTAATTAATGAAAATATTTTAAACATGCATGAGTTTTTAGACACAAAATGCAAAATATCTTCTTAGACATTAACTATCATTCTTCTTTCAGTACAAAAAAAGTGTTTATTGCTATATGTATTCAAATTACCATTTAGAATAGCATTTAGACACAAAACAGAAAAAAAAGTATAAAAAAAGAACAATTCTTGAAGTAAGATGATGAATGATTCAACAAAATTAAGATCCAAACATTCTCTCGTTGAAATTGAGTTTTAATGCGTGAGAACCCGACTATTGGATCAAAAGTTACTTAGGAAGTTTTTTATTTTAAATATTGCACATTATGCTATTAATTATAATAAAACTTGAGTTTCATTGCATCTTCATAATTTTTTAAAAATAATTGCGATCTAAGGAATGCAAAAATATCATGCACGATTATAATTTTGATTTTGAAATTACTGTCAAATAATCGGCAGCTGCCTGTTCCATCTGATTAACCATAAAGTTTATGGTTAGGAACATTTCTATGGTTAGAAACCATTTCAGTTTTGAAACCGTTTGCAACAGACCCAGTTAAAAAAAAAAACATGAATACAAAACTAAACGATTTTGTAACCATTTACTTTACCATTAATTATTTTTAACATAGAATAACCAGCATCACCATAAAAATAACACTTAAACAGTGCTCTGTAGGTAATGTGTCATTTATGCATGATCGATAATTCCATATTATAAAAGTCTAGGTTTAGCGATTGAAGAGCTCAGAATACTAGAAACCTTTTCTGCATTAAAGGAATGAAAGAAATATTGCCGTATCAACGCTGGGATTCGAACCTCTGTTCAGCCGATCATGAGTTTGACCGATTAACTCTCTTTGCTTACTGTACGTTCCCAGTGCATTGGAACAATATAGCTTCATAAGGTGGGCGGTAATGGCGCGTATAGAATTCTGGTTGATAAACCGTATTAGATAAAAACCATCAATAAACATTTTCTCATACTTAACAATTTGAATATCATCTTTTTTTTCACGGTTATTTGATTGTTTTTGTTGAATATGGTAAAATATAAATTAAATAAATAGCTATTTAACCATTTTACTTAAGAATTTCTAACAGTGGAAGAATTGGAAATATGAGATTTTAAAAAATTATTAAGTTGGTGATTTTTTAATGAAATTAAGGATAACATCATAATATAAATATGTCTTATCTTCAATTATATTTTGACAGTAGATTTCGAGATATCAAAAACAGCATATTATATATCACAATAGTTAAAAATAAGATAATAATTCTCAAAATGACAAGAGCTTATCTCTTATAGGAATTAAATGGATATGCATTACACATCCAATGAATGATGATGCTCACATTTCTTGTGTGAATTTCCAGTCACGAGTTAAGGAAGGATCTATTTGGACATTTACTTTCTTTCTTCTTTCCGAACAAGAAACGCTGCCCATTGTCCCATGTACACAATTACGGAGTACAAGAGTATTTTGACACAAAAGAAGCCACACAAAAGGAATCTTCTAGAAGTGGAGGTGATGGGAGAATGGGTGGCTTTGGTGAAAGCACATTTAATGATATAAATCCAAATATTTGCTTAATTTCTGTGGTGAAGAATCATTGTATATTTTTAGTATCCCGTTTGCATAAAAAGGAGTTAATGGATTGTGTATATTTTTGAGTTCAAGTACGATAATAAAGTCATTTTAATCAGGGGGAGTTTTTGAAAAGAAATTTGTATTTTTTCTTACGAGTTGTGTTATGAAAATATTAAACTGTTAGAATTTCTATTCTAAAATTATGGTGAAATAGCCAGCAGCAGTCTGTCCATCTAATTTTTTTGTATCTAAAGTTTACGGTAGAGAACATTTTTTTTAACTTTCAGGTTTAGATACCGTTAACAACTAGCACGGTTAAAAAACTGTAAAAATGAAATTTAACTCGACATTAGGTTATGTGTAATGAACATTGGTTTCAAGTTATAGTTAGTTGTATTTTGTCAAACGAACTATGCATGGATGATAGTTTAATTTTCTAGTAGTCGAGGGTCACCAACTGAAGAAAACAGGAAACTTGACACTCTTCATTTGGTAAAGGAATGGAGTTGTTTCTTCGTTGGGATTCAAACCCCCGTTCAGTCGGTTAGGAGATAGACAGATTAACTCTCTTAGCTACAGTAAGTACCCTGTTGCAAGGAACTGAGCGGCTTCACATTGTGAGCCCATTTGGGCCGGAGACAATTCTGGTTGTTTAACCGTAGTAGTTAAAAACAATCAATAAACAATTTTTCTCACAGTTAATAGATTGCATTACATCTCTTTAATGGATACTTGATTGTTTTGATTAAATATGGTAGAATAACAGTTAAATAAATTGTTATTTAACCATTTTTTCCAAGAAATTTCTAACGGTGTATTTTTAAAAGTTTATATAAAAATAGTAACACGTGTTTTAAAACTCTTAATCAAATTTTGCGTAGTAAGTTATGTTTTTATTCATTGGAATACAAAGTCGCAATGTTTTTTTAAATAAAATTATATGATAATAAATGAAAGTTACAGCTGCTTTAAAAAAAGCTTCTAATACAATATATTCGTTTAAAAGAAGTGACTTTAATAATAACTTTTTGATTTGGCTACATATTTTTATTTTTATTTTATTCATTGAAATTTTTCTATTAATTTTAGTTAAATTTTAACATTCGAAGTAATAAAAGCTCAAGTTTTAAAAATTATTACAACCTTAAAATTTAAAATATGCTAATTCAGTTCGATGGAACATATTTAAATGAATAAAATGAGCAAAAATTATTCAAAACTACTAAATAGTTGCTGAACATAAGTAAATTTCGGAGGCGTAAATCTCTGTAATATAACATACACTGTAAAACATTCCAGATCAAATTACGGTAAAAAGTTCCCATACTCAGGGTGCCAGTATATTTTTTGTTGTTGTCCTTTTTGCCAAAAAATCTGTTGCACTAAAATTTTCATATGTTAATATTTATAGTAAAATCCCTGAATCACTGTAAATAAATATTACTGTAAAAATCATGGTAAAAATTCTTGCTGTAAAAATGGATTTTTTGGTGAAATGGACTTTACGGATGTAGCCCATTTTTAACTTATTACATTTTTTTACCATAATTTGATCCGGAATGTTTTGCAGTGTTGAAAAAATAATATCCTGTTTCTATCTGAAATGGACCCTTAAGAAATGAATTTTTAATTTGAATGTCTAATTCAATTGAAAACGTTGAATACGTCTTTTTAAAAGTAATTTAGCCCTAATATTTAAAGATAATATTTACTTTTAAATGTACGTTAATTTTCATGCCCGGTTATGTTTCCTTATTATAAATTATTTCTCAAATACCAAAGTATCTTCAGCCTTATTTATATGTTTGGTTTATGGAATAAAAATGCTATAAAATATTTCAATTTAAATTATGGTAATGTACTGAATGTATAATAAGTATAAAATATAAGAGGAATAATAAATAATAATGATTTTATGGTAAATATAAAAGAGCGGGTGAAAAAGAATGGAAAGTTGTTATAAATAAATTGCTTTATGACAAAATGCCAAATAAGAAAGTACACAATTTAAAAGTAAATTTTAGGAATAAAAATTATATAAATTGTTTTATTTTAAATTATTAACATGTACTGAACATATAATAAATATTTCAGTTTTATATAACTGGTATTTGATTTTTTTTTTCTA
Organism: Parasteatoda lunata; assembly: GCA_949128135.1. Lineage (NCBI taxonomy): Eukaryota > Metazoa > Arthropoda > Arachnida > Araneae > Theridiidae > Parasteatoda > Parasteatoda lunata. The sequence continues at coordinate 102,901,828 of OX421971.1, forward strand.
AATAAAATATAACAATGCTCATTGTAAGAGTATATATATATTTTTTTAAATTTCCGAATTGACAAATTCTATTTCATAGTATGAAAATAAGTGAAATGTTAAAAATACGTGCTTTTTGGTGATCATAAAAAAATGGTCGTTACCATGACTACTAGCACCATCCTCTTATCTAACGTTATGAGTTTGAGAATCGATCACCGTGTAGTGCGGTTATCCGAAAAAAAAATGATTTTATTAAACATCAGATTCTTTGGTACGTAAAATAATAAAAAATACAGTGTCTCAAGGAATTACTTTTAACAAAATTTTAGTTTCTAAACGTAAAAAGCGTCGTGAAATTATTTGTTTACTTTGATTATTTAGATGTTCTTTTAAATAAAAAATAGATTTTGGATACCATAAATTTTTTCAGATTTATTTAGTTTTGATTCTGGAAAAATTCTAAGTGGACCATAATGGCACCCGATAATTCCAACTGCAATTACAAGTCTGGGAGGATTTTTTCTAAACGGAGAAAAGAAATTTAGTAAAATTTTTATACTCTATGACAATTACTTTTCTGGTAAAAAAAACCAAAACCATAATTCTGGTTAATAACATTAAAAAATGTACGGTATTTAAACCATTTATTAGGTATTCTTTCCGTTCAAAAGGTAACGGTTTGCCAGGAACTCTCGTTTTACAAAAGTATTGCTCTGATTATTACATATTTAGCGAAAATTACAAAACTAGAAAATAAATGTAACCAAATAATTCGTTTTTAGACGATGCTCTAAGAAATCATGATAAAATTACCAAATTTTACCACATTTACCAAATTTTATCGCATATTATAAATTATATTTTACTGTTAATTTTACAAAAATCACTACCAAAGTACTTTGGTAAAATATACCGAGCTTTTTGGTGTTTTCATAAAGCCAGAAACACGGTAAATTTGTCCTTATTCTGGCAGTCGTGACCATACTTTTTATTTTCTCAGTGCAGTTTGTCGTATTGGCACTGCGGGTTCTTATTAACTTTGGTGTCCTTTTGGTATGTAAATAGAAACCGAAATTTTACTAGAAAATAAATAACTACAGAAGGAACAACCGAGATTTTAAACAATATCTCAATTACATTATGTTTATGGGCGAATGAACAAATCTGCGTATGCGCAGCCCCTTCATAACCTATGCATCTAAACCTGATAATACTTGAAACGTTATCATGTTATTATGAAGTTTTATCAAGTTATGATACTTGTGTTATGATAGTTTTTTTATACGTCAAATTAAGAACATGTTTTGCTTTCTAAAAATATTATTTTTAGAAAATTATTACATGTAATTCCAAATATTATATTTGGACAACCCATTTATGCAAATTACTTGCTAGTGAATAAAATTACATTCTGAATACACTGAAAAAATTTATGGTCAAAAATACCAGAATATGATGACATTTACGGTGTTTCTGGCTCTACGGGAACACTAGGAAACTCGTTAATTTTTGCCAAACCTATTTTTTAATAACTTTTGGTAAAATGTGACAATATGGGACAAAAAGTGAATTGGCGATATATAGATAGAGACACAAGTTTTAATTTCTTGTAATCACCATCCACTGTAATCTGATTTCATCGAGCTTTAAACCCAAATGCTAACTAAATTGACTCTTGCCAAAAATCACAAATAATTTCATGAACTACTATTTGAAGAAATATTTAAAAGATTAATTTAAAAAAGATATTAAACAAGTTCTAGATTTTCCATCGATTTATTTCTATATTTTCTCATGTAATATTTCTCTCATTATTATATTACAATACAAATATTAATATTTAAAATTGAGAGTAGCATTCATAGCATTGCTGTAGACAAATAAAATCCTATTTTCAAGATTTTGATAACAAAGTGAGAATGTCTGACATATTTATCCAAAAAGTGAACTGTCTTTATCGCATGTCCAAGTTGAAATAGAAAAAATTCATTTTATGTTGCTAAAAAAATAATTAGTAGGTAATGTGACATCGAGTCACAAGTCTATTTAAAATTTTCTTATAATTTTGTTAATTCTAGATACAAATCTTTAATTTTACTTATCCGATTCCTCTCGCCCCTTAAGCTTTATGCGATTGAGACACTCTCCCACGGAAATTCCTTTCCCATTCTTACCAACCCCTCCTTTTCTAGAACATTCCTTTCGCTTCCAACGCTTTTTTTCTTGGAATGACACCTGCTTGCCGGTATCTTTGATCTCCGCGCGTCAGGCAAATGCTAAATGTCTTTCATAACCGTAACTATTGGTAAAAGGATAAACACTTCTACTTTCATTTGCGTTTACAACTAAACTTTAATTAGTAATTTAAGTAATTTAACTTCAACTTTTATTTTTTAGCATTATTATCTGAGCACTAGAGTCGCTCCGGGCACCGCATTCGAGCATCGGATTTCACCGAGTGAGGTTGTGTTGTGCCTGAGCTCGGAGCTACCATGGCAACTTACCAACGATACGGTCGGGGAGAAAAGCGGCGACCAGATGGGCCCGCACAGCGACAAATCCCCTTCAACGAGCTGACTACCGATGAAGAACGTTTTGAGTTCACGCGGAATTTAGCAGCCAACATTACGCTAAAGACGATATTGACGGAAAGATCGACTTCTGGGAGAGCCGAATTCGAGCAAGACCTGAAAACGTCGACCAATATAAGTACTGGCTTCGAGCCTTCCTGGACAGAAAGAATGAGCTCTTCCCTGAGAAAACTGCCGTAGAATCTACGACGTCAACTGAGATAGAAATGCTTGAGAACACCGACACGCCAGCGGAACCCTCAGTGGTAGCACCAATACCCTACCCAGAGACTACTGAGACTACTCCTAAAACTACAGTTGATCCAGTCAATATGGAGACGGATCATGAACCAGTACCATAAACCAAATCACAGAAAGAGTCTGAGTCGGAACTGAAGGAACCCCCAACCAAGAGACGGAAAAAGATTCCCTCTGCCAAGCCAGAAAAGAACGACATAGACTCTCCTACGACTACTATACAACGAGAAGCCTCAACTACAGCCCAGGCTACAGATGAGACCTCCCCTGCAATATATGATCAGATTGATAATCTACAACTTAGTAGAAATCTAAAAATTCTCATCAGAGGACTAACTCCAAACACTGAGAATACAGATATTGAAAAAAGCCTGCAAGATTTGGGACTGCGCCCAATCAGAGTTGAACAGCTGAGAAGGAGGCGGGGCCATGAGTGCAAGATCCTCCCCCTCTTTCTAGTCATTCTCATAGACTCTACTAAGCACCGTGAGATCTTCAACATCACAGAACTCCTGAACTCACCAGTTAGGATGGAGAGATTTCGTGGCGGCTGCCACGAGATACAATGTTATAGGTGCCAAAAATTTGGGCACACACAAAGATCCTCCAACGCCGAACCAGCTTGCATGAAATGCGCCCACGCACATTTCACGTACTTATGTACTATACCTAAATGCGAGCCAGCTAAATGCATCAACTGCCCTGGTGAGCACCCGGCCTGTTTTTCAGGCTGCGGTGCAAGACCCGTAAGAAAACCGAAGAGAGAACCCGCCCAGCCTAAGAGAGCCTCAGACTCAGCATCCAGATTCCTGCACATCATCACAAAGTTGCAGCAACTCCTGAAAGATCAGGAACTTTTCAGTCTACTGAGACCACTGTTGGCAGAAAAGACATAGATACAGTCATCTCCCTTCAAGCCACCACCCTGCAAAGACGTCCACAGCCTTCCTGTGGAAAACTTACTACATCTTTTTTAAAGCCAATAGTCACAGTTGCCTAAGGGCAAACCTCATCAGATGAAAAAGTGAGATGCCCGCTTCACGGGCAGGTACTCTGCATTACTATATATAAAACGCTCCGGGCATTCGATACGAGTTCGTCAAGTTGTTACGTCCCTCCGCTTAACGGAGTTTGTACTTCATTTTTCTCTTCCCCTCCTTGCTAAGGTGGAAATCTTCTATGATGGCGTCACCCAGATCGCCATGTTTTGTTGGCTTCGCATCCGACCATCAATTTTGAATGGCTATTCAGCAACAGATTTTTAAAAATGAGTTCATGCATCATCGAAAATGTTAGCAGCAGTTAATTGAATCTTCGTTTCTCCAATCAGTATCCTAAAAGAAAACTTTAAGTTTTTTTCGTTTCCTCCATCATTGAGCTGGTTGACCATCATCGCTCCTTTTTCCCGTGAAGGATTGTGCCATCCATGTGTTCCTTTCAAACGACACCAGATGTTGACGGAAGTTTTTTTGATGTACCCAGTGTCTCACTCGAATCTACCAAAAAGGATTACTATTTCCTATCCGATTATTGCCAGCATCCACTCCAGAGCCAGTTCCCCTCCCATTAATCCATGATAACGATGTGCCTAAGACTGTCTTTCTCTCCAAATTTTGCTATGGATCCACATGAATAAAGGAACTTTCTGGTTTTAAATTGACTGTGTTGAGTGATTTTTGTTCATCTAGAATTATTAGGTGATTTCCAGGTATGAGAAGATCCATTTTTTTGTAAATCCATCATCTCCAGGTAATTACTTACCTTTTGTTAACCTCCGTTAATTTTGAAGATTTTGCCTGTAAACTTTAATGGGTTATACCACTATACATCATTTTATTAATTCAGCCAGTTTTCTTCTAAAGTCAGCTGTTATTATTTAAATACATAATTTTAGTACCCCACAGAAAACATCACAGGTAATGTAATAAAAAAATGGTGTTTCAAGATTTATTTAAAATTCTATATTTAACAAAATGAAAAATTTAACTTGGTAATGTTTTAAAAATCGTGATCGCAACTTACAAAAATATTTATGATGCATTCTGTTAAGAATTTCTCGGAAAAAAAGGCTAAATAACAATTTTTTTAATTGTTATTTTACCATATTCAAACAAAACAGTCAAATAACCATAAATAAGACTGTAATCAAAATGTTAACTGTAAGAAAAACCGTTTATGAACTGCTGAAACCTAATACAGTTAAACAAAATCAACTTTATCGCACCAACTATGTCCACCTAATGAAGTCGCGTAGTTCCATGCAACTACGTGCATATTATAGCCGAGAGGGCTAATCTATCAATCTTGTTACCGACAGAACTAGGGTTGAAGTCCCATCATTGACACCAAAAAATTTCTTCCATTTCCTTCATATGAAGTGATTCCAGCGTCTTCGCTCTCTCCAACGCCCATTACCGAACGAAAAGACTAGCTTCTATGTTCAGTAAAACTTTTTTTTTTTTTTACAGTTTTGAAACAACGCTAGTTCTAAATGGTTAAAAAACCTCAGAGTTTTGTATTCATGGTTTTATTACCATACTAGTTGTAAACGGTTTCAAATCCATTAAGGTAAAAAATGTTCTTAACCGTAAACTTTACGATTAATTTGACGTACTGACTGTTGCCAATTATTTTACCATAATTTTAAAATAAAAATACTAACTTTTTGTATTTTATGTTTCATATGTTGAATTGAGCTTGCTGATGTCTATATCTCAAATGCATTCGCTTTTCATTCGCGTAATTCTATGTAGAGAAATGCAATTTTTATTAAACATACTATGAGTCCTTTTTAACTTTATGAATCACGCAAAAGAGAGATTTATGCTTTAAACTTCATCAAAAACCTTGCGTGACCTCTAAATGATTTGTAACTTGCTTCTAAAGGCTGTAATGTATTTTAAATTAATTTTTTTTTCAAAATATTTTCTTAAGAAAGATGATATGCTATTTTAAGAAAATGTAGGAAAATGTATTTATTTCTCGAAACTTGATATAGTAATTAATTTTGTTGTGAAGAATTTATCTTAAACTTTAAGGTAGTCTTGAAATTTGGTGTATTAAACTTTCAAACTTCCAAATAGATTAATAATTTATGAGTATATATTGAACACATATAACGAAAAGTGAGTTTCATTTATTTATTAGATGGTATGGGATTTTAATATGAGTATGTAAATTTACTAAATCTATTATTAAAGTAATTAAAACAATTGTTTTCGATGGGGACTCTATTTTAAAATTTGCTAGAACAGTATATTAAAACCAACCATATATATATATATATATATATATATATATATTCATCTAACCTCTATTATTATTAATCAATAGTTTAGTTGTAAGCACAAAAAGTGAAAAATTAATTTTTATCTGAACTGCTTGTGAATCCTGTTAATCAGATTCATGAAAAAATTGCCCATTGATATGAAAATCAATGTAAGGTACATATAAGATTAATTTAACACATATTTTTAATTGAATTTAAAATTTTCTAAAAAATATATATAGCTTTGACCCATATGAAGAAACTACATTCCAATTCATAAATGCAGTTTAAATTTAGTTATTATGACAAACAATAAATATAAATAAACAGCAAAATGAGCAATAATGTTGTCTCATATTAAAACAGACTATAGATTTGTTCCATAAGGAAGAACAATCTTAAGTTTCTAAACACTGAATAAAATAGGGAACCACAAAGACTTATAAGAAAATTATAAACAAGTTACAACAAGGTAAAAGAGATGGTTGACCAGAAGCGTTGAGGAAATAAAGTAACTCTCTTTTGCACGTCTCTATTTCCCTTTCTTATTTAGTGTTTCAACACGAAAGAAGGTTCTTCATTATAGAACCGAAATTAAAATATAACTGTGTATTATGCATTATTTTTATTCCTTTATTTACTTATTTATATTGTTTAGCTTTCTTTACAAAAAGCATTAAGTGAACCCATCACTGAGATATTGCTTATAACGCTTAGTCGCAATAAATATTAAGAATCCTTTACAGTACTTGTAATTTTTGTTTTTGTATTTCGGAGTCACGGTTTAATTGCAAACGATAACATGTATTTTTCATTCGAAAGTAATGATACGTAATATCTACTTACTCCTTACAGATATTTTCAGACTGAAGTCGATTTATATAGTAATCAGGAGGATCGAGTGGCTCCTCAACGAATATTGAGACGCGCGAGGGTCATGGGATAATCTCAAATGAAAATCCTTCATACCCTGGTATAAAACGTCATAATTTTAATTAGAAACATATTACTTTTATTTCTTATTTTCTAACTATTTGAGGCTTTTTAACATTCTTTTGCGATAAAATTTTTATAAAAATTTTTTATGTATACTTCTCTGATAATTAGTACACAAATTATCATATTGTACTCGTTGTTATTGTTTTAATGCAGAAAAGAATGAATATAATAATATTTATTTGTATTTTATTTTCTCGGATAGTTTCATACGGGAATTCTAAGTTACTTGAAAAAAAAATGTGGGCATAAATCGTTAATTCCAGTTGTTCTCGATTTCACGATCAAAACTTCCTTTTGAAGAAGTTTTTAATTTCTATTTTATTTATTCTTCGTAAAAACTGCTTGATATTTGAACTTGTAGTTCACGATTCAAACGCGTATTTACCACAATTTTTTGGGCGTTATTTACTAATAAGTGACATCTTCGATTTTCATTCTCAGCTAGACAACGTCCTCGGTTTTTATACAGTTAGTGAATTTTTATTACATCGCAAAGCAGTTCAGACTTATTGTAGCAAACTTTGCATGAACTTTGTTAAACAGTAGAACACACTTTAACTGGGGACGAAAAATAACGCAACTACAGGAAAAAATTGATTTGTAGAACAAACTGAAAGACACGTGGGGTCATCGTATGAACCACGTAATTGATTAAACGCATATTGGGAAATGACGCAAATTCTTCTTAATTATACACAAAAGGCAGATAAAAATGGACAACTCAGCTACTAATAAAACGGAGATGAACAGGTGTCTAGTTTCTTAGAAATCAGAACTTATAAAATGCATGAATCACTTAGGACTAAAAATTAAAAAAAACTATTATTAATTATTAATTACTAAAAAAAAGAGTTCTATTTCACTAATTAATTCATGTTTAATAAAAAATTAAGTAATATAGCTACAGTATCATAATACATAAATTATAAATATGTATATACGTAAATTTATGTAAATTAAATTTTTAAAAAAAATGTGTAATGTGATATGTTGGACGTAATGTATCAATTAAATCTTCATAAAAATTTATATGCTTGGGAAATTTACTTATTGAAATGTTGAATAAATTAAATTAATCAACTTTATAACCTTGCTCACGAGAATTTTTAATTTAAAAAAATATATAAATTATTCAAAGTGACATGTTTGACGTGTTATATCTATTAAGGTTTGAGAAATCATTATACTTGTAAAAAAGAGTTATTGACACATTAAATAATTTTAATAAATAGAACTAATTAACGCGAGATAAATTGTAAAATAGATACCACTAATCATACCGCTAATCTCTTTCTTTTTAACTAAAAACACGAGTATCAGAAAACTAATTACCTCAAATATTTTTCTAGTTTTGACCTTATATAATTAAGTTTGATGCTGCCAGATACCATCAAATAATACCTAGAACTTTATTAGCATGAATGTTGAAGAAGCCGTCACTGAATATGCAGAGTAATAAGTTTTTAATCACTACAGAACATTACCTTAGAAAATTACTGTGCTCATATTAATGACACCCTAACACTATCCGATAAATTGGAAGGATATATTTTCCCTTTTTTTTCCCCCTTTTGTAACGTCTCTTAGTAAAATTGGAGTGATGCCAAAACGTAGAAAGGGAAAACTAAATCAGCCAAACATAGAAAATAGGATCATTTATTCTGACGAGGTGAGCGTGATTGGTCAAGAAATACGGCTTGTATTTGCTTTTAACTACTGGCATGTTTATAAAAATTATTTTCTATATTATTCTGAGGATGATTAAATGTTTGATAAAAACCAACATTTCAAATTATACGAATATCATTACGATATAATAAGCTACATTTTAAGTAGTTAATTTAAACAAACATAACACTCAATGTATTTTTAGAATAATGTGTTAAAAGTACACGGAGAAAATAATTCCGGTAAAATTCCCATACTATGGTAATGAGATTTCAGTTAAAAAAAAACATTATTTTGATAATGGAAACCAAAACATATGGCATTTAAACCACTCACTTGGTAATTGGAAACAGTTGACCCGATTATCTGGTATTTAAAATTATAGTTCTTGTTACCACACATTTAGTATAAATTACATAACTAGAAAGTAAGTCTAATTAAATAACTGGTTTTTATCCTCAGATATCATGATAAAATTACCAATTTTATCACTTTTTACTAAATTTTATCACATATTATAAAATTATATTAAATTGCTAATTTTATCAGAACCATTACCAAAGTGCTCCAGAAAAAATTACTAAGGTTTTTAGTGTCCCCATTGAGAAAGAAGCACAGTAAATTTTACTATATTCTGGTAGTTTTGACCACACTTTTTTTTCCAGTGTATATATATATATATATAAGAATAAAAACAATTATTAACTATGAATATTATTACAATACAGAGGTGTTTTTTTTTATTAATATTTTGTGGACTTAAAAAACATATTGTTGAATATCGATATGAGAACATGTAATAAATACTTTTGTGAGTAACCATTACCGTTCAAGTAGCTATACGTTAAGTAGCCATTAAAGAATAGTAATTTCCAACATGCCTATACTTAATTAATGACTTTTTCTTCATTTAATTTAACTATTACTAAAACTGAATCCTACATTAGATTATCTCTAGTTCATAAAATTATAATATAATATTTTAAACAACGTCAACTAAGGTTTCTGGAAAAAACCAGGTGTAAAAAAGAAATTACCCATTGACCTTTAAGTTTCCTGTTAATATTTAGGGCTGTGTGTTGTTGTAAATTTAGCTAGTTAGAGGCAGAAGTGCTTTTTTTCAATTAGTGCCAGTTTGTCAAAGTGAAACTAATAAATTTGTAAAATGATTATTGACGAAACAATTTGAGTAACTTAGCTTTTTTTGATGTGTAAAGCATGTACTGCTTTCGCATTAATTTGTAATTTTTCCATATTTTTTCGTGTTGCATCTAATAATAACTTGGGGATTTTATTGTTTGCACTTTAATGTCATTGCTTTTAAGAAATTGCGCATCATAATCCACAGGGAAATTAGGGCTACTTTGGCCATCTCTTTCAAACTCTATTCTAACGACCAGTTTCTGAAACTGAAACGAGCAGGTTGTTGCATTTTCAAGCAAGAGGGTGTTGCATTTTCAAGCTTGATGCAACCTAACGAAAACAATCGAAACGAACCATTGAAACGAAACAAAAATTTATGAGAAAAAGTAATTTAACTTACAAGCATAAGGTTTTGGTGTTTTGAAATTTTGGAGAAAAAAAACATCGCAGCATTTCATAACAAAGATTTTAAATATTGGCTTGATAGCTTCCTACCTGAAAGAAGAAGACAAAAGGAAGTCGTTCATTTATCCCGATAAACTGGATGGTTCCAGCACTTCTCCAGGAAACGCAAAACTGCTTCTTTAAAGAAACGATGAGGCATGCTTTTTTTTTAAACAGTGTAAATCATGCTAAGTATGTACTACGATTTTATAGAGTGAATCCAAGAAAACAAATGTTTTTTAAAAAAAATTTTATAACTAGAAAATTACTAGGTAACTGGGATTCCATAAACTTTTTAGTTGTGTTACTATATTAAACTTAGTAAATATAGGCATCAAAATTGCTTGAAAAATTTTTGGAATTCCAGTTTCCTAGTAACTTTCTGGATATACCACATTTTTTTACACTGCATAATTATAATAAATTAAAATATATAATTTTAAAACTGTTCTTAAATTTACTTTTACTCATTTTATCCCCTTCAAAGTAATATTTTTTTAAAAAATCTAACTTTGAGGCTGTTCTTATTGAAAATATTTGATCTCTGGTTGCCTGGGTAACTTTGCCCGTCATGTTTACTTAAGAGAAAGCAATGAAAATTATATTTAGGAGCAATTTATCAATTCTACATGACCAATATCAAGCATAGAAAGTTTCGTGCATCACGCATAGAAATTTTGTATTTTTCAATAAAAAGTATTAAAAATTGGGCAAAAGTAATCCCAGTTAACTGTACGAGTTTAACGTACACTGCAAAAATTTCAAGATCAAATTACGATAAAAAGTACCGACACTCAGAATGTAATTTTAGCCATAAAATTTTAATTAAAAAAAATCTGATATACCGTAAATTTTACAGTATATTTACTCAAATACATTTAATCGAATTATTTATTTTCTTTAAAATCCAACTGAAACCAGTTGTAGATTTTGACGTCATTTCTTATACTTTAGTTAGTTTACCAATACCAAAAGTTTAGTTTAGCAATTAAAAATTTAAACATTTTACTAAACAGAAATATAATTTAAAAAAGTGGAGTATCACTGAATGTATATAACAAAAATGGATAAAGCAAATAACAATCTAATCAAAACATCCATTTGGTTTAATATCGAACTGAAATAAATAAACATGAGTGCAATTGAATTTAGTTTCTAACTTTTAATGAGATGAAATTCAAGAACTGTGGCTTTTGTAATAAGGGAATTATAGTCTGGAGTAAATAAAATATTTAAAAAAAAAATCAACAAGAAACTAGTTCAATCAAACTAATTGATTTAAAGTGGAACCGAAACTAGTGCATAATCCTACAATTGACTTCATCTTTTAGTTACTGTCTTCTTTTACCAAAAAACTGCAAGTTTTGCTAAATAGAAATTTTTTTTCCAAGAGTTAAGTACTTATTTCAAAGTGGACGAATTCCAAAAAAAAAAAAAAATAAGCTAATTAAAATGGAAATTTTAATCTCAAGTTGATACCATACAAATAAGAAAGGATTTACTAAGCATTAATTTAATCAAATTACTCATTTGATTACTGTACAACTATACGATCAATTATTTTCTATAATAAGTTAAAAAACTTTCTCTATTATTTTAAAAATGTGATTTTTACAAAATGGAAATTATATTCAATAAAGAAATAATTTTATGAAAGATAGATTATTCATTAATAAATTCAATTCTATTATAAATTTGAACAAAATCTTAAATGAAACGAATAAAAAATTATAAAATTAAATTTAGAATGAATCTTTCTCTGTAGTTCCTATATTTATTAATGGTTTAATCTATGCTATGTGGAAAAATACATTTATAAGCATAACATATGATGGTTGGAAAGGAATAATCAATGCATTTATGTTATACATATATGTTGCTATATTTGACATGTCCCTGCATGTTGTAACAAGGAAAAATTTGAAGAATGTATATTTATTTACGTTAAAAAATTGCAAATATATTCAATAAAGAGTTATAGTTATCTTTTCAAAACTTCAGTTGAAAACTTTTCTTCAATATTGCAAACAGTAGCAAAACTTCCAGTAGAATTAGTGAAATAAATTTAATTTTAAATAATTGTGACCCCTTTGATTTTCATAATAAACAATATTTCAAATTCATAATTTGGTTCAGATTCCTTTTATTCAAATTCGCAATGAAAGATATGATAAGCAGACGATCATAATGACAAAAACAGTCTAGAATATATGATAAAATATTCTAGACTGTTTTTAACTGGTATTTCATAACTTTTAGATTGGTAACCATGGCTTTAATATATGTATGAAGTCGAACTAACAAGTGTTCAAAGATTGCTTAAATAAAAGTAAATAAACCAGAAGAGAAATGTGATGGTACTGCTTTGTGTGTTCTGTTGTGCTATTAGCTATCCTTTCTCACCAAATTTTAAACTTAGTTACAAAGTTTATTAATAGATGGCGCTTCTAAGTAAAAGTATTAAACATTGTTAAAAACGATAACAAAACGGTAAATTTCATAATAAATACCATTTTTAGCAACATCGAAATGAAGTCTGAGGACTAATTTAACGAATGTACAGTGCGCCAAAAAAAAAAAAAAAAGAAAAGAAACGGGCCACCCTTAATAACTTTTGATCTAATGATCGGATTTTTCCGTTCTAGGTCTAAATTTTAAGATGCTCAAAGGGGTGACTTCAAATATGCTAATTAATAATTACTGACGATATTTTAAGTTACGAAATCAGACACAAAAAAGTAATTCGTCTGAATAAGCTTACCTTCTTTTCGACGGATTCGAATTTCGGATCCCCAATGTATAAAGGGTAGTCGCAATCAGGTAAATATAGTCCCAATAGTTCGTTCAAGAGAACGCTCCAGAGTTTGGACCCCTTAATGTTTATTTTAATTTTTGCGTTTTCCGCTATATCTCGAGAACTTTTTAAGCGACCTATATTAATATGATATTCGCCCTTCATTACATCGATAAAAGTCTGCACATGGAAGACCAGTTTTTGATAGGTGGCAATAGATATTGACTACTCACAGTTTATACCAGCTAAAGTGAATTCTGAGAGTGAGGATGTCGATTTACCTGTCTAAGTGATCTGCGTTCTAATTCACTAAAATAGTATTTTACGTGATTTAGGTCTAGGCTCTAATAAGGACAGTTCAGCTTTTAAACTTCCATTTCTTCAAAAAATGGCTGAACAAGTCTGGACGTTGGTTTGTATGGCAATTATCATGCTGTCAGAAAAATTGATCTTCCCCAAAATATTGTCATAGAGTCGGAAGAACCGCCTTGTCCAGAAAGTCCGAAAACATTTCAGAGTTCAAGTTTCCAACCACAAGAAATAAATTTATTAAAACTTTTTAAAAACTTAGCGAAAAAAACATAGTAAAAATTAAATGAAAATTTTAATGTTCATTCGAGTCAATAAAAAAACAATGAATTCATTTGTATAAATTTCATGAGAGATATAATTGAATTAAACATAAATTGTGAACAAATAAAAATGTATGTTTAAATTTTTCTTATCATTCAAATCAAACTAAAAAAATTAATGAATGTAATTAAAGCTCTTAAAATGTACATTATTAATAATTGGACTTATTAAATATTATTAAAAAAAAACCATTGGTGTTAAAAGTATTGATATTTCTTTTTATATTTAATGTCACATAGAAAATAAGCTAAATATTTACTGTGATATAATTTACTTTTCTTCGTTATTATTATTTAATCATTGAACTTGGCTCGAATCTCAAAGGAATTTGGAATTGAGTTAAACTAGAGTTCAGGAAGGAAGATCGCAAAAACCGCTTAGTGTAATAGACAATCAATCTTCATTTATTAACGAGATGAACATGGCTAGATGAGAGTTAGAACTGATTAATTTTGAGCCACATAAATCCTTTTTTTTAACTCATTTGTTTAAATTATCCAAAAATATCATAGTCTTCTTAAAATAATTTTTAATAACCGTCTACAATGCAATTCTAATTAAAAAATCTCTCCAAAATCAGTGGGGAAGTTTTAAGTGGAAATATTTATTTTCTTTTAAGCAATTCTTAAATTGTCACATTTCTGAATAGAAAATCACAATTTAGAAAGCAATTGGGGAAAAATGATGACGATAAGGCATAAACAGATTAAGGCATATACAAAGAACTGAATAAAAAGAACTGAAAACGTAAGTAGTGGAAAATTTTTTGAAGATATTAACATATAATTTTGTTTTAAATAAGAAGAATTTAATCTTTTGACAAGAATTTCAACTGTCATATTTACATAATTTTTGAAGGTAAGTTAAATAAAGCAAAATGTTAAAAATGTTCTAAAGATGTTAAAAAAACTAAGTGGATAAAAGAGTTATAGGATGCGAAGAAAATATTGAAAATGTTGTATTTTATACCTGCCTCATATTTATGCACAATTTACTTGAAAATAGTTCCCTCATAAGTTTATTTGTTAAATGATCTTCTATGGGGAAGATGTCAGTGACTTACAATAGGGATAGCTCCCGTTTTTTTCAAGCTAAGTTTTTTGCAATTATCACATTTATAATACATTTTTAAAATCTCTGTAAATAGTCAAGAAATATTAAATATTAATAAACATTGGAATATATTAAATGATTTATAAATTCTGACAAATAATTGAATAGAAAATCAAAAGCTCAAAATATTTTATTCTCACTATAGACACATATAATGATTCGGGTTCTTCTTTTGCTATAAACGAGCGATCGTAGTTTGCTAAAGCTTTCATTTACAATGTTTTAACAAATATAAATTTCAAGATTGTAAGACAATTCGTCTTAGTTTATTTTCTATAGTTTTGTTATAAATTGGTCACGTCTTAATTTGTTTCTTAAACGGAAGCTGCATATTTTTTAGGTGGTGAAAACATTCATTTCATTATTCTAAGATGTTTAAACACGGATAGATGTAAGATCGAGATAGATGTAAAACTATCTCGAATATGTGATCATTCACCACACCACCAGTGGTACGTTATTTGCTTTTTGATTGGTATTCGAACATACAGTGTTAACATTTTACATTGATGTGCATGTATTAACATTTTGATTAAGTATTAATATATTTAGACGGTCTTGATATCATTGGCTGTTCAAGATGTGATCTTATTGAAGTATAGTAAAAAGTTAAAAGATACGTGACCCTTAAAACTATTGATTTTTACTTCCCTCTTTGATAAAGGCTCTAAAAATTCTATTAAAAATAATCATGCAAAATTCTTTGCATGCAAAAATAATAACTTTACATATAAGATGATTTATTTTAAACATTAGATACCTGCTTCAGCCTAATGTTTATTAAACTTTGATGAAAAAAAGTAAATGAAAAGGAAAGGATGATAACTACATAGTATCAAAGCATTATCCTTTCTCGAATGGTATACATGTTTTATACACGAGTCCATTGGTTTTCTTCGATGAATTATAAAAGCAGTTCGTTTGTACTTGAAGCTACTTTTGTGGGAGTAATGGTACTACTTTTTTCGAATTACTTTAGTAAGAATCGTTTTGAAAAAGATAATTCACATTTCAATTAAGTTCATGTTATCATTTTAGGCAAATTAAATATTTGGAATGAATGAAAAGGAAAGGATGATAACTACATAGTATCAAAGCATTATCCTTTCTCGAATGGTATACAGTCAAACCCCGTTAACGCGAAATCGCTTATCACGAAATTTCGCTTAACGCGAAATAATTGTTAGGTCCCGTCGATCGAGTCTGAAGAATAGTGTTAATTAATTCTTTTAACGTGAAACCCAAATCGCAAAATACCGCTTAAGACGAAAAGAATTTTTTTCACTCCAAGTCAAAATTTCTTCTTTTACAAGAGTTTGGAATTAGTGTTTTGAAATTTCTACTCCTACCCTCGAATCGAGGTCCCATCCTTCCATAATTATCTCTTTTGATTGGTTGCTGCTATTCTGTTTCGGAATGTTCTTTGCACGTGCGTGGAAGGGGGTGGAAAGTAGTGCATAAGCACACATGATCGTGGTAGAGTCCGACTGTCAGTTGCCCTTGAAATTTCGTAAAAATGAGTCGAAAACAGCAATCCTTGTCCTTAGAGACTAAACAAAAAATTTTGAATGAAGTTTGTGATGGAATATTTTATTTTTTATTTTATAACCGTCGTTGAACAGCCGACCCAATTTCATGGGTTTACGACTACTAATGTTCAACTCCGTAGCCTTGTAATTTTGAACCAATCCAGAAGACAAGGAAACTCCTGGATCAGTACCCCCAGAGGTATTGATTTGTTATGGGAACATGGAGGACTTTGAGACTCGACAGATTTAACGTGCATCAGTCACCATTTACTACACGGGGAGTCTTCGGCCGGCGAGGATCGAACCCACGATCTCTTGGACATGGGCCCAGCGCCCTACCGACCAGGCTATCCCGGCCCCTGTGATGGAATATTAAAGAAAACAGAGATCGCGACGAAATATGGAATTCCCAACAGCACGCTATCTACGATTATAAAAAATCGTGAAAAAATTGAAGTCGCATATGCTATCAATCAATTTGAGCCAGCTAGAAAGCGAATGAGAACAGGGGGAAATGAGGAGATCGAAGTAGCGCTTTTGCGATGGGTGCGTGAAGCAAGGAGTCAGAATCTGCCTTTAACGGGTCATGTATTGCAAGAAAAAGCAAAAGTTTTTGCGGATGCTCTCGGCGTGACAAATTTCGCATCTTCAAACGGTTGGTTAACACGATTCAAAAAGCGACATGGAATTGTGTGTCATAAAATCTGTGGCGAAGAAGCAACTGTAGATAAGGAGACTGTGGAATCATTTTTGTCTGAAAAGTGGCCTGCTCTTAGGAAAAATTACGCGCCACGTGACATTTTCAATGCTGATGAAACGGGACTCTTTTTCAAAGCATTGCCCTCCCGTACATTGAGCATTAAAGGAGAAAAATGCTCCGGCGGAAAATGCTCTAAAGAGAGAATTACTGTTTTGGTCGCTTGTAATATGGATGGGACCGAAAAATTGCCCTTGTTTGTCGTAGGTAAATCAGCGAACCCACGTTGTTTTAAGAACTTAAAAACTTTACCCGTTGTATATGCTTCAAATAAGAAAGCCTGGATGAATAAAATGCTTTTTAAGAAATGGTTAACAGACTTGGACAGGAAACTATTTCGGGAAAAAAGAAATATTTGTTTGATGCTTGACAATTGTAGTGCTCATAATTATATTCACGGACTAAAAGCGATTAAATGTGTTTTTTTACCTCCTAACACCACAGCAAAACTTCAGCCGTGCGATCAAGGTATCATTCATAGCTTGAAGGTGCAATACAGAAAAGAAATGGTACGCAAGATGATCCATTGCTTTGATAATAAAATTACATTTTCTGTAAATCTATTAGACGCAATGAGATACTTAAAATGTGCTTGGAACAATGTTTCTTCTGAAACAATTATAAACAGTTTCAAGTGCGGTGGGTTCACAGATGGAAAAGAAATGAATCTTCAAGAAATAAGTGAAGCAGAACCAGAAACGTTGACTAATTTGATCGAAGAAGCGGAAAAACGCGGGATTCTATCAGCCCCTTTGTTCAAAGACTACACCACTATAGACGAAGATTTGCTAACATCGGATATAACCACCGATCAAGACATAATCGCTGAACTATCGGCGAAAAATGATGATGTCGACATGGATACAACTGATGAAGAGTCCGATATTGAACAAGAAAATCCAGTTACTTTAAATGAGGCGACATGTGCAATGAAAGTAATTAATCGTTTCCTCATGCAACAAGAAAATGCTATGGATGCATTAGATAACTTAGAACATATAAATGACTTTATTAATAAGTGTTATCTTAAGAAATTAAAACAGAAGTCAATAACTGACTTTTTTCAACCTTGATTCCGTAACGGATAAATAAATTCGTAATTTGGCGTTCAATTCACTTCATTATTTCTTCTCACAATTTCAAGTTATTTTTAAATGTTCATTGTTTTTAGTATTTTTAATTTTATGTTAAATTCACTTAAATTTGCAATATGTCTTCATTAGTAACTTTTAAGAACTGTAATATATAAGTAATTGTTTAGTAGTTCAATAATTGTTGACTAGATGCCGCCACTACCTAAACGGTTAACACGAAATTCGGTTAACACGAAAAATTTCGGTGGTCCCGACGATTTTGTGTTAACGGGGTTTGACTGTACTCGTTTTATACACGAGTCCATTGGTTTTCTTCGATGAATTATAAAAGCAGTTCGTTTGTACTTGAAGCTACTTTTGTGGGAGTAATGGTACTACTTTTTTCGAATTACTTTAGTAAGAATCGTTTTGAAAAAGATAAATCACATTTCAATTAAGTTCATGTTATCATTTTAGGCAAATTAAATATTTGGAATGAATGAAAAGGAAAGGATGATAACTACATTGTATCAAAGCATTATCCTTTCTCGAATGGTATACTCGTTTTATACACGAGTCCATTGGTTTTCTTCGATGAATTATAAAAGCAGTTCGTTTGTACTTGAAGCTACTTTTGTGGGAGTAATGGTACTTCTTTTTTCGAATTACTTTAGTAAGAATCGTTTTGAAAAAGATAAATCACATTTCAATTAAGTTCATGTTATCATTTTAGGCAAATTAAATATTTGGAATGAATGAAAAGGAAAGGATGATAACTACATAGTATCAAAGCATTATCCTTTCTCGAATGGTATACTCGTTTTATACACGAGTCCATTGGTTTTCTTTGATGAATTATAAAAGCAGTTCGTTTGTATTTGAAGCTACTTTTGTGGGAGTAATGGTACTACTTTTTTCGAATTACTTTAGTAAGAATCGTTTTGAAAAAGATAATTCACATTTCAATTAAGTTCATGTTATCATTTTAGGCAAATTAAATATTTGCTCTAATTGATATTAAGCTTACAATAACAATAAACTAAATTCTTTCACCATAAAGGCTGTTTTCAAAAAATAAAGCAAAACAAATCTCAAAGAAACTCTTGAAATATAAAAAAAGATGGTGATTTATCTTTTCTTCGTGACTTACTTTAAATTTATTTTTACAAATTACATCAACCATTGTATCTTTTTTATGTGTTTGAAGGTTTAAAATGAAAATGGATTTTATTCCATGAACTGTTTTTCCTAGGATTTTTTAATAAGAAAATGTTCTTATACAGATAAATAAATTTAAATAAAAACTTTGAGTTGCTTCTTTTTTCCTTTTTATGGAAATATCAATGCAAACATTTAAAAAAACAATGAATATCATTATATTTATGAAAGTCTTGATGTCTTTTAATTTTTTTAAAGAAATCGATTTTTCTTATTCTTGAGAATAAAGAAAATGCCCAAGAAGATTAAGCCATTTATATTCATGAAAACTGCATTTATCCATATTAAAAAATCTGGATTATTTTATAAGTATTCCCCCTTTCCTTAAAAATATTCCTTAATCAAACATAATGTGATTTTTGTTTAATACCTTATTCTGACATTTAATGATATTCAGTATATTGAATACATACTGTGATAATTAACTAAGGAAATTTGAGATCATTGATGCATTAAAAATCAGTCTGAAGTCTTGATATTTTAAATATCTTTTAATAAAACAGAAACTTCTACCTGGCTTTCTTTATATCCTTTACTTTCATTTAATGGGAATTAGTGAATAAAAAAAAATTGGATTTTTTCGTAATCTAAGACATTGAATCTTTTATATTTTGTTATACTTTCTTTTAATAAAACAGTCTAAATCTTTGATTACTAAATTTTTTTAAAACAATACTATGTTTTTTAATAAGTTCTTTTTGTTTTCAATGGTATTCAATGTATTAAAATATATAAAATAACTGATGATTTAATATGCATACTAAAGAGCGCTTTTTAAAGTTTTAACTTGTATTGTAATTATATTTAATTATCATAAAAATTAAGTCAATACAGGAAAATTTAAAATTCTCAACGATTTGCGTAATTGTTTCATACTGACGAAGTACGTACATTGTTGAAAATGTCGTTTAATAGAAAGCATTTTATAAAAATTCTCAACGATCTGCGTAATTGTTTCATACTGACGAAGTACGTACATTGTTGAAAATGTCGTTTAATCGAAAACATTTTATAAAAATTCTCAACGATCTGCGTAATTGTTTCATACTGACGAAGTACGTACATTGTTGAAAATGTTGTTTATTAGAAAGCATTTTATAAAAATTCTCAACGATCTGCGTAATTGTTTCATACTGACGAAGTACGTACATTGTTGAAAATGTCGTTTAATAGAAAACATTTTATAAAAATTATAGTTTTAAAACTATTACATGCTTCTAAAAATTTTAAATTAATTCACATTTAGTTGAGAAAAAACTATGTACTAATTTTAGAAAAAACTATGTACTGATTTAAAACTAATTTTAGAAAAGACATCTTTGAGAAAATTTTTCTCAAAATTATCATTTTTAATAGCTGCGTTTTTCTCTAAAACATTTAAATTCACTGACTGGATAAAGCAGCATTTTATATACAATATTCATGTTCCAAACTACAATAAAACAGAAAATAACTGAGTAACTAAACTGCACAATAAAAACAGTTACTATACTGTCTTTAAATTTTTCCATACATAAATTTAATTTAATAATTATTAAGTGTTTTTTAAACATTTATTTCCTAAGAGTTAAATAATACCTATCTATATGTAGACTGTATAATATGTCAGAACAAAATTGCTGAAATCATAAAAGATCATCATTAATTTGTTTTATCTTTTTGGGGGGCCATGATTGCTCAGAGGTAAGAGCACAGGTCAGCACTAGGGTTTGATTCTCAACACTGCTATGACACACCGAGTATTCGTGATATATATCCTAGTAAAATCTATGGAATTGAAAGTCATGTGGTCGGCCGTTGTTGGGTACCATGTGTAAAGAAATATGAAAAATTTTTCATCCCTTTCAGATCTATAACTAGATCGTAAAAGTGGCACCTCGAATACTCGAATGAATAAAGCCAGGCGCTGTCATAGATTGTGGAGTTCTGAGCTAAGTCACATTTCCATCCTAACGGAGCTTTCTAGTCAAATAAAAGGACTTATTGATTCCTTTCTTTCTGATTTCCGCAATGACTTATTGGCTCCTGCCTTCCTGACTTCCGAAATGACTTATTGGCTCATTCCTTCCAGACTTCCGAAATGACTTATAGGTTCTTCCTTTCTGACTTCCGAAATGACTTATTGGCTGATGGGCTCCTGATTTCCGAAATGACTTATTGACTCCTGCCTTCTTGACTTCCGAAATGACTCCTTTCAGCCTTATTGGCTGGCGAGTTTGGCTTGTCCAAGTGTTATTAGAAACAACAACAACATCTTCTAAATTATATTAAGAATTTATCAATATATTTGAACCCAGTAGTTAACTGTTATAGGCAGATTACTGAAGATATATTCTATGCATAAAACTAAAAATTTTCTAATAAGGAGCACATTTTTTACTAAAAGCGTTCATTTTAGAAAAGTTTGCAGTTATTGTTTCAATAGTTTTTAAGGAAATTATTACCCATACCCATAGTTGCTTATTTTAGGGAAAGAAAAAATATTTTAATAAATGAAATGATTAATTAGATAATAATATCAGTTCAATTTTGCTGTAGTTTCTTCAAAGTTTTTAATTTATTTTTTGTTTAAATTGTGCGTAAGATTTTATTTGTAAGTTATCTTTTTCAATATTTTTAATATTTAATATATTTTAATCTTATTCCTTAGTTACTAATTCTAAAACATTTAAATTTTTTAATTCCTTTTTTAATGTTATTTCTTTTAATTTTTTGTTTCTTTATTTAAATACTAAAACTTAATTTTAAATTTTGCTCAATAAAAGCAATTTAGTTACATTTTACACCTTTTTAACAGCCATCCCATATTTCATCAAAATAAACAAACTACACCATGCCTATTGTCTAAAACTAAGTACTTACAATCTGGATTAAAACATTATTTTTCCAAATAATTTATATTAAATAGCACATTTCAATTTATCTTTTAGAAGTCGTTTAATACGTCACTACAAAATCGTTACTGCGAAAATATCTCGAGACATTTTTTGCAATACGTGGGATTTATAAAAAAAGGGTTTTATTTTCAATACTCTTAAGAAAAGAAAAACGTGAATGCAATTAAAGAATGGAATTTTTTTTAAAGGAAACAACTATTTACAGTTTTAACAAAGATATTTGATTAAATTTAGCATCATCGCATTGAAATTAATGTAACACTTAATAAATCTTCAAATTATTGTGTTCCAAACTTACTCAGATACTAAACTATTTAAATAGAACTCATTCTCACAGGAAATAAATACTGAAAGGTTCTTCAAAGAATAATGCAGTTTAACTGTAAAAAAAAAAAACAACTACAAAAATTTCTAACGAACCTAAATCTAATGCTGATATTTTAAAGTATTTAAAAAAAACAACATTAAAATAGTCATGAATAGAGATAAATAAACAAAAAATAAATAATAGGAAAAGTATAAGAAAGACAAACATCGAAACATTTTTCATAGAACCGTTTGCATAAGTTTTAAGAATTATTTTAAAAAATAAATAAAGCTGTCGTACTTGAATAAATACCGATTGGGTAAAATAAAGCATGGATAAATATTGAAATAGTTGTTTTTTAAACTTTTGACGCATAATTTTTATTAAACATATTTTTCATACTTTTTGCCTTATTTTGCATTAATTTAAATCAAAAGAGGTGAAAAATATTATATTTAGAATTTCAATATTTAATAGTTATGAAATATTGCTTGAAGCACCTTAGTCTTTTTTTGAATTTAGGGTAAAATCTTCAAAACATGACTCACTTCTAAGCAAATTTTTTTTTTTTAAATTTGTACAGGCTTGCAGTTATTTAGATGTAAGATAAACAGTTATTCATCATTAAAACTTCTTTAATTTACATACAAAATCAGTTATTGATAAATTTTGGATATGATTAAAAAATTCTTAACTACCTTTTATGGATTTTATATTTTATTACAAATATAATTCCGTCAATCTAACATACTTTTTAGTAACAAGTAGACTGTTTTTTTATGATTGATAAAAACTAAAATATATTTATAATAGTAATTAAAGCGTCAGAATAATGTAAAAAAGAGACCCTGGTGCCCCATCTGTGTCAAAGGGTTAATCTGTTGTTCTTCAGAAATAAATATGAGTATTTTCTGAAGTTAATGGGCAATAATTCGTAGATGAAGTTTGATTAAGATAGTCCCCAAAACTTCACAGCGACAGAATGGCGCCATCCTTTTAGCGAATCAAAATCTCTAAATTTTATCAATTGAATGACGTTTCATTAAGATAAGAATATCCTTGCAACCACCTCCCTTTCAGAGCCCCTCTTTAAATATCAAGCGTACCAAAAATTCGTGGCTTTTTCGTATATTTTCATGGCTAGATAAATCTGGGCCAATTCCCAACATTCCTGCTAGGGAAACCTACAATCTAATAGATGTAAAACTCCAGAGAATAATGTTTTCAATACTTAATATAACGTAATAAAATGCCTTTTTATCTGAATCAGCCTAAGTCTCTTAAATTATTAAATTATCTATTATTTGTAATATATATATATATATATATATATATATATATATATATATATATATATATATATATATATATATATATATGTGTGTGTGTGTGTGTGTGTGTGTATTTTCAAGAAAATAAATAACTAATTTTAATATATTTGTTTATCTGCAGGTTAATTTTTCCATGAATTAGAAACCAGAGATGTTTTATTAAAAAAAACTTTTAAATGTTTTGGAAATCACGCAATGTAGTTAATATAATCTATTTCCAATATTTTCTTGCAAATCAGTTTTCATGATGATTGTCTTTAATGGCTTTAGTCTCAGCTTAGAGGAATGTTTCAACCCTTAATTGAATACATTTCGTGTAATAAATAGCAATAGCGTGCATAAATCTTGCAAAGCATAGCTTTGATAAAAATTATTATTGCATGCCATTAGCAAAAAAGAGATCCATTTTTCCTAAATTGAAATTACATTTCTTTCCTCTATGAACAGGTTGCTTTATTCTTGAATTACAATTCCTCTTGAAAGCACTATTGATTTCTTCTCTTCTGCTTAGAAAATGTATTAAAATGGTAACCATGTAATTGATTTTCCTTTGAAATTTGGCATTTCTATCATGTACTAAAAAGTATAATCCATAACTATTTGTAATCCATTTCTTAAGAGCTTCTGTGATCAGAGGAATTGGTAATCTTTAAAGCAGTTACTAGAATCCAATAATATCGTAGAATGAAATTTTTTTCGAAAATGTAATATTCATAACGCTATAATACCTTCGAGCGGTTAAATCGATTCTTGTTGAATATTATTCAGTTTTGAATTGCAAAATTTAACCATGAAATAAATATTTACCATTTATAACTCAATATTTATTACTTCATACCAGGCATCTGGATAGCTGCACATCAACTTTAAACTTTAAAAATTCAATTAATGACCAACACATAATAGTGTTGCTTTATTTTGTTATTTAGACCCTCATTAATGCATTTTAAGATACAATATTTTTTTGATGTACAGCAAAATGGAATTCAATCATCGTTTTGTCATGCATTTTAAGATACAATATTTCTTTGATATACAGCAAAATGGAATTCAATCATCGTTTTGTCATGAAATTTTTTGAAATCATCACACTCAGTTTTGTAAAATAATCTAGTTATTTTTACATTTTGTTAGATTAAATAAAGAAAAATATTCAGTATTAAGTGCAGAAAAATCATTCGGGATCATACAATGTAAAATAAGCATATAAAATAAATTACCGGAACTTTCCAGCTTTTAATTTGTGCACTATAATTTATGCACAACTTATACCAGAATCTTAAAAACTTGCAAAAACCAATTTATTTATTTACAAAGAGAAAAATCTCCAATTTATAAATTTCTAAAGTCTAATAATTTAAAATTTTTAATATTGCAGAATAATAAAATACAGTGTTTTGTATTTTTTTACTAAGAAGATAAAAATTATCTTAATATAAACTGCGTAGCTTAAATCATTTTCAACAAGAATCTCTTGCCCCTTTTATTAACAAAACAAATCTCCCATTTAATTTCGAATTTCCATTCATTTAGTTTATAATATCTTATTTTCAAAATTTTACATCTTTATATAATATATTTTTACATCTTTATACAGTATTTTCATAAGAGGATAAAAATTACTTAAATTTAATCTCCGTAACTAAAATCATTTTCAATAAAAATTTCATCTCCTTTTTATCATCAAAAGAATATTCTCCCATTTAGAACTTTCTAACATTTTCCGTTTTTAAAAATGCAAAGCAAAAAAAATACAATATTTTGTATTCCTAAGTAAAATACAGTATTTTTTATTCTTGAAAAAATACAGTATTTTGTATTTTGAAAAAATACTTAAATTTAAGCTTAATAACTAAAACCATTTTCGATAATAATTTCATATCCTTTTTATCATCAGAAGAATATTCTCCCATTTAAAACTTTCGAAATTCTAACATTTTACATTTTTAAAAATACAAAGCAAAAAAATACAATATTTTGTATTCCTAAGTAAAATATAATATCTTGTATTCCTAAAAAAATACAATATTTTGCATTCCGAAGTAAAATATAGCATTTTGTATTCCTAAATAAAAACACAGCATTTCGTATTCCGAAAAAATTACTTAAATTTAAACTTAATAACTAAAATCATTTTCGATAAGAATTCCATCTCCCTTTCTTAAATAATAATTCAAATACCTCAGTGTTTATTTTTGTTTTTGTGTTTCATAGAATTTTAATTTATTATTCACTTTGTTGTTGCTTTTTTAATTGCTTATATTTATTTTTGTATCAAATATTAGTAAAGAAAAGTATTCAGGTGGCAAACAATAATCGTTTATATAATTCATTCTATGTATTTTCAACTAAAGGCAGTCTCAGCTTATACAAGTCATGCATAGTTGGCGGAGAAAAATAGCAACAGTGTTTATTCAGCGTTAAAAAAAGGAGCATCCTATAATAACCTTTAGTCAAACGATTGGATTTTTACGTATTATTTTTCCATTTTACCCAAATTTTAAACTGCTTCTCTTACCAATTTTTTTTTTGAAAAAAAATGCAAAAATTCAATTATTTTAATAATAAATACAAGGAACTAAAACAAAACATAATACACAAGTTTTAAGTTGAAATTTTATTTCTTTTTTTACGCGTAAAAACATTTAATTTACCATCAGTTTACTATCCCAAAAAATCTCTGGCAAATGAAAAAAGTTAAATATTTGTCTTTGTATGATAGTTTTTAAAACAAGGGGCAACACAAAGTGATACTTTCCAAACACCAGTAAAGTGATACGCCATTTTTTTACTTTTTTTTCTATGTAAATTCAGCAACAATCGTATATACAATCGCACAAAGCACGTGAGCAGTTCCACACTCTAACAGTAAATCTCCCAAACAAAATTTAGCGGTAAACTTCCAATTACCACAGAGTTTTTTTCTTTTGCATCTGGCCGAGTAAAAAACGTGATTAAACAAAACGTATTGACAAATTCTGCTACCCCCCGAGTTTTCTCGGGATTATAAATATATGGAATCTATACATAATCGAGTCAACTCGGAATAATCAGAAAATCATTTCACCTTAATGTTTCTCTTAATATTTCCTTTAATATCACTTTCTATTAAATATATTTAGTTTCATAATGTTTGAACAACATTCTCAAACCGACGTTTTATGGTAGAGATTTTGCAGGCAATTTGAATTGAATTTAGCAATTTTCGGCTTGATTCTGTATAACCACTTTTAGACTAATTTGTTGCGCTTCTAGTAGCATCTTTTATGTGGAGTAAAAGAATTATAAATATTACCTTTTCTTCGTACAACCGTAATTTAAATAATCGTCATTGTTAATAAAATACTGCTCTTTAAAAATTACACCTTATTCTTTTTACAAAAAAATTATTTTTCCTCAATTTTGTCTGATTAGATATTTAATTTATTTGATTTAAAAGATGATGTGGGACAATTCTTTCAGAACTGAGAAATTTAAAATACGCGTTCCCCTAAAATAAAACCACCAACGTTTTTATGCAGTAATGTGACATGAAAATACCAATAACAAAGCATGCATATTTAAAAATAATATTACAAATACATAATTCACTGTGACGACTTCTACTCAGAAGCTTTTGGTGGAAATTCACTCGATTTTGAACGTTCTTGAAAACGTAACTATTCATTTTTCTTATGTTCGTGGCCATAGCGGTATTTTGGGCTATGAAAGAGCAGACCAATTGGCCAGGGAAGCTACGTGTGGTGAGATAGACTTAAGGGTGTCTGTTCCAGCTTCTCACTGGAAGCGCATCGCTAGCGATAAAATCATTGCGGACTGAAATGCTGAATTTCTTGCTGCGCCTCGGTCGCTTTGGACGAAAAGGTTCTTTCCATCCATTTTTCACCGTTTGCAATGTAAATTCTTTGCAACTGATTTTAAATTTACCCAAATTTTAACAAACCATGGAAATTTTAAGAGATATTTATTTCATTTCCATCTGGAGACCAGTGGAATTTGTGCTTGCGACGATGCTGATGAAGATGCTGAACATATTCTTCTTCATCGCAATCTGTATGCGAGTGCCCGAATGAAATTAAAGACTGATTTGAGGCGTCTTTCTATTTGTTGGCCTCCTGTCTTATCAGAACTGGTCACAGTATTGAAAGTCTTGCTGCCTTGCGGAATTTTGTTTTTAATTTAAATTTGTAAATTTTTCTTCTTTTGTTTTCTACTTACAACTGTAAGCCTCATGTTATACTTTGTGGTGCATGAGGAGTTTTAAGTCGTTTAATAAAAAAAAAAAATACATAATTTGAAAGAGAGATTCCCTTCCTGCCCAACCAAATAAGGAAAAAGACGAAATTAGGTTAGAACGGAGGCAAAAAAGAGCCTTGCGAAAAAATTTGCCAATTCTTTTTATGGTCAATATATCAGATATATGTAAATTTGTATAGTAATATATAGGGTGCTCTAACGTTTACTAATCCTATCACGGTAATATCATTAATATAATGCAGAGTTTCAATAATGTCAGCCATCAAATTCAAACAGATTGAGACTTTTTATCTTTGGCATATGCAGCTCTACCGAGAGAATGCCTACGCGTTTTATTGGGGATTAAATAGAGAAAAAGACCGATCATTTTATGAATCCTTATCATCCAAAAATTATCCTTATGAAGATTTTGCAGAAGAAATAGAGGTCTTGCCGTAAAAGACAATTGGGTCCACCAATGCTCTTACAAACGGGTGTAAATGGGTTCTTATCATTTTTTAAGTAATAATTAACATCTATGGGGCTTGGAGAAAAAGTTGGACTAAGTTTATCAGCGTAGTCGAACTCTTCTAAAAAATCATAAATGAGCCATTACCTTGCTGCATCTTTTGTTTTTTTACTTACATTTGTAAATTTTTTCCCCACCCGAATGGGGTAAGAATATCTGTATTTATCTTATAAATTTTCTTAGCATACATGTTTTGCTCTAATTGGTTTTCTACTAGTTTATTCAAGGAGCAATATCTTTATTTAGTGAGACGCATTTTATTGCAGTTGGCTTTTATTAAACATAACAAAATTGCAAAAAGCGAGAGTCTCTGGCAGCAAAAAGAATGAAAATCAATTTGATCGTTTGACTGAATTACTACGACATGCTAAAAAACTCTTTTCATCTGCAAATAAAGAAATGCTGCTAATATATATTTATATAAAAAAAAACTCGGAATGTTGTATATAATATTTATATAAAACAAACATATTATAAATTTTTCAATGTCTCAAATGTGTCTATATAATAAAGTCGCAACTTCTTGATGAGAGAACATAGTTAATACATATGTAGTTCTCATTAAAATACGTGTATATTCTAAAGTGAGAAATATACGCATCATTAAGATGGTTTTAAAGTTTCAAGTAAATCTCAGAAAAGGTATCACTTTTCGTAAGCCAACACAATGACGGATATTTATGCAATACTGTTGGGAAACAGACATTTAGATTAGAATAATAAGCAGCAGTGGAAAGAGAAGTAAATCTTAAAAGTGACAAGTTAAAATAATAGGCGAAAACTATGAAATATAGCATAAAAGTATTTTATTGACTATCTCATATTAATAGTAATATTAATTATTTTGGTTAATATTAATTATTTATTAATTGACACTTACTTGAATTTTTAAGTTTTTTTGTATATTAGTATTACTAAACGAAAATATATTATAAATATATTTATAAATCTGTATATAGTTAAAATATTATATATTTGAATAATATATATTATGTCGAACACGTATGGGATTTAATAAGAATGGAAAAGTCGATTTAAGATTTGACAAATATATGGATAATATATTGTTTGGAAAACTGTAATTCGACTCCTTTTTACAAATACTTAATATATATTTCCATTTTACAACGTATTTATAAACTTATTTTCGCTTCGTGGATTATAGAATTTTGATTATTTTCCATTATTTTTCATTTCATCAAAATTTGGACTACTTTTCAACTAGCTAGATCACTGAAATTTCTTTTGCACCTCCGTGCTGAATTCAGATCTCAGCGTTGTGGAAAAATACAAGTTTAAATCATTTCCTGACAGCTAAAAGCAGAATTTATATTCAACGAAATTTAATCGTAAATAGAAACTCCAATAGAGCAATTTCTGATCAAACAGAGTGTTGACATTTCAACATATATATATCATTCACACACACACACACACACACACACACACACACACACACACACACACACACACACACACACACACACACACACACACACACACACACACACACACACACACACACACACACACACACACACACACACACACACACACACACACACACACACACACACACACACACACACACACGCAAACACACACACACGCACACGCACACACACACACACACACACACACGCACACACACACACACACACACACATATATATATATATATATATATATATATATATATATATATATATATATATATATATATATATATATATATATATATATATGTTGAAATGTCAACACTCTGTTTGATCAGAAATTGTTCTATTGGATGGTTGTTTACGTTGTTACAACACTCCAATACGTGTGGAGAGTTTAGAGTGTTATGTTTTTCAAGCGAACTAAAAAAGAGTAAATAATTCAATTTTTGCTATAACTATGACGAAATTAGTCGTAAGATGCATCATTTCGAAACTGTCATAATGTTCGTAAGGTACATGATTTTCGGTACATTCTATTGTCACAGAAAATTTACCCCACGTTTTTCAAATTTCCACGTTTTCATAATTTTTTGAATAAAGCCACACCCAATCTGGTTTTAATAAATCTAAACAAGATATCTAGCGTTCACCAGAAAAGTGTATAAAGCTCTTTAATTGCAAATACAAATATACACGCGTGTGAGCTATAGTAATATGTTTGTTACATTTGACCTGCTGTTGATAAATTGGAATTGTTTGCAGAGGGTATTTAACTGTTCACTTTTCCATTTCTAATCATATTCATTAAATCTATTTGTTGGTGTTTTTTATCTTCATGCTATTGTTAACTAATAAGACGTTTTGAAAAGAGACATTATTTTTTTTAAAGTTTGTGATAGGAAATTTTCATGAAAAAAATTTAAAATATCCATACTTATAAAAATGTTAAATTCTGTAAACATGCATTAAATTATTACTGTAATTACTGTTAAAACGTTGTTAAATGATTCAATATATTTTTAAACGATATTGTAGTATACACAATTTAGATGTTTTTTTAAAAATTGTTATTAATTTGTTTAGTAATTTAAAAAAAAATTATACTCTTCTCTTTGGTGAAATAAAATTTATCAGTATATTATACAAATTCAGTTTCACTGCGGAAAAATAATTCAGTGTTAAAGCAAATTTATAATGAAGAAAAAATAAAAACAATTAAAATATCTGTTTACAATGTCATATTTTTTTTATACTTGTGTTCTAATATAAGGTATAATAAAAACATAAAGTATAATAAAAGACTTCTGTCATAAGAAAATTACATTACAACAGAAAAGAAATAATAAAGAAATAATTTTAAGTCATTTTTTGCTTACGTTGTAATCTATCGGTCGAGTTACGATGAGAAAAAAACTGTCTTAGATTTTTTCTTACGTAGGCTCTTAATCGGAACCTTATATGCAACGGGAATTTTTTAATAATATTTTTTGGCATATTTTTTATTATTTATTCAGAACTCACATTTTAAATTGATCTCATCTTATTGCTTTAAAAACCTATGTCAGCCGGTGGATGTTACAAATGCCTTACCTAGTAAATAGCTCAGTAATAGCTTTGCAAAATACATAAATACAAATTCAAGATTTTATTTTTATATAATGCTTTTATTCTGTTTTTTTATGTTTTATTTATTATTTCTGATAGATACTCTTAACAAACTCGGTAAATCTTTAGCCAATATTTGATACAAAGTTTCTCATTGCATCAAAGTTGGTTAATGTGACAAGGGACTTTCAAATTAATGAAAATTCGACACCATTTTGGTCAAGAAAATATGGAAATTATTTTATGACGTTGAAGATTTTGATGTTAGTTAAAGAAGACGTTGATTGATGCTTTTCCAAATACTCCTATTTTAATCCACAGTGAAGCAGGCCAGCAATTATGTATTAAATATCATATACTGCTTAAATGAAGACTAAAATTATGATTAACAATAAAAATATTTGATTTCGGAAACATATGGTGCTCCAAATGTAAATTTTTTCTATACATTTTTTATATAAAAATGTCCACCTTGAATAACTTTTGATCAGATGATCGGATCTTCGCGTTCTAAGACTCAATCTTAATTACTCGGGGGGGGGTGACCTCAAATATGCTAATTACTTAGTGCACACGATATTTTAAGTTAAAAAAACCAGACAAAAAAACGTACTTTCTCTGAATAAACATTCCTTTTTTTCCAATTGATTTGGATTTCTGACTCCCAAAATATAGGGAATAGCCGCAATCTAGGAAATATGGTCTAATTGTTTGGTCATGAAAGTACTCTAAAGTTTGGACACTTTAATGTTAATTTTGAATTTTGCCTTTTTTGCTATATTAAGAGAACTTGCATGCAATAATAAAATTCGTTTATCCAAAGATAATTTCAGGAAAGAAATATCTTTTAGTAAATATTTATAAATTTTTATTTTTCTATTTATAATGCATTTTTCTATTTTATTTTTCTATTATATTTATAATTCTATTTTTCTATTTATATTTTCTATTTATAATTTATAATGTATTAATAATTGTGTATAATTTATTCAATACTATGATACTATGATAGAAATACTATGATAGAAATATTATATTTTCTTTTAAAAATAACATTTCTATTTCATTATCATTTCACATCAGATAATTTCATAAAGGTAACCGAAAGTATGAATTAAATAAATTATGAGTTAAATAAATTATGAATTATAGGCTGCATCGAAATATAAGCAGATGTTTCAAAACTCATGCATCATTGGTTATAAAAAGTACAAACTCGCCGAACGCTTTTAACTTTTCCACGGAACCCTAGGGTTGCGCGGAAATCATTTTGGGAACTGCTTTTTTATTTAATGATTGTTAAATTAAACTGTGTGTAAGCACTCTAACCGCTTATTAATATATTGAATGATAATTTAATTTTAAAAAAAACTTAAAATCACAAAATATTTAGATCATAATTATATTTATTATCATAAAATCATTTATGATAAAATATGATAATATGATAAATGATAAAATTATTTATCATTTATCATATTTATTATAATTTATTATTATATTAAAATCATAGTTATATTTATTATCTTTTTAACTTTTCACTTTTTAATTTAACATTTTTAAAGAGATGAGATACAAATTTTATCTATGTAAGTCAAATTTGTTCGAAATGTCTAGTTTATCAAAGCAATGCTAGAATTTAACAAAATGAAACTATGCAAGCTTAAAGAGTTTTTCTTCGTTCAATTAACTAATTTTAATTTTCCCTTCATTAATCTCAAATAACACGAAAGTTGGAGAACCTCTAAATTATTTACTTTAAATGTCGACCTTTCGCGAAGCTCAACATTCTTTAACAAAGGGTTAATTTGACTATTAAGCACAAACTCGGTAATATCTTGTAATATCTTTTTTTGAAAAAAAAAAAACTTTTTGAAATCATAAACATCTTTATAGTTCAAATAAGTAATAGTTTATACTTCTGAAACACAATTTTCTCTGAGATGCGATGGGGATTTTATTAAGAAATCAGAGTCATTTCAAACTGTCTAGTTTACCAAAGCAAAGTTCGATTAATTAACTTTATTGTTAACTTCAACATAAATCTTAAATAATGCTCAAAGCAGAAAGTGCTTCGAAATCATTTACTCTAAAAGTCGAACTTTCACAAAGTTCAACATTCCTTAACAAAGCTTTGACTTGACTATTAAGCACAAATCCGGTAATATTTTATTACTTCTCCTGGAAATTCTTTCTCGAAATAAATTGGGATCACGTCAGCTGTTGGTAAAACAGACGGTTTTATTTAATTATACCTTCAACCACCAAAATATTCTCTGGGAATAAGTGCGCACGAGCTCTGTAGGTAAATTAGAACGCAACATTTAAATTCCTAAGGTTGGTGAAACGAAAATCAATTTCCGCGGCAGAAGCCAGATGGCGCTTCGACGACTGCCCTATCTCCGAGGGACCAATGAATGCAAGTTAAACGTGTGTGAACGGACGGGGAATTTTGAGAGTCCTGTGATCGGAGATGAAGCGATAATAGAAATAAGTGGAAATCATTAAATAGTTTGCATTATTAAATTTTTTCAACTCATTGTGCGCTGCATACAATTGACAGTTTAATTCAAAATATAATGTAAAAAAACCGGTGCATTATTATTTTTGAATAATTGAAGATGAAATGCAGTTATTCTCTCTGAGAATGAATCATATGCGAAAGAGCAATACATGAATGATTCTTCAATATAAAAGTATTTAAGGTATGATTTCTTTAAATTATATTTTCAAAAATTGATTGGAAAAAAGCGAATTTATAAATTTTGTTTAAAAAAGTGACATGCTATTTTTACTTGTATGAATTTTTAAAAACAAATGACAGGAATAGTTTTCTGGTCATATTCATTAAAAACAGCTTTTCTTGCTGTTGACGAATTGAAATTTTGTTTCTGTGTAAGAATTTAACGAAAGCAGGTACTTGAATACTAGCTAAAAATTAAAAATTGATTTCATTATATTTCTTACTATATTTTAAATAAATAATAAATTCCTTTTAAAGGTTAATTAAACAAAAATAAATATAATATAGAATTATGATCAATTTTTTGAACATATAAATTAATAAGCTTTACAAGTATTTTTATATATATACTAGTTAATATAGATAAATTTCGAACAAATGAATATTTTTTCCTTGAGAACACAAAACACATATATTGAATCAATTTATATTTAATCAATTGTATCATATATTTAATCTATTATGTTGAAGATA
The DNA here is from genome assembly GCA_949128135.1 of Parasteatoda lunata. NCBI lineage: Eukaryota > Metazoa > Arthropoda > Arachnida > Araneae > Theridiidae > Parasteatoda > Parasteatoda lunata. The sequence goes on from OX421971.1 coordinate 102,936,838, forward strand.
CAGCTATGTTGAACTATATATAGTCTTTATCAAAATATTCAGTGCACTTACATTCTTCATGAATGTTAAATTTAAATTATATTGAGAAAAATATATAAAATCTATGTATTTTTTTTATTTTATTATTCCTATTTGCTGAGAAAAAAATTAAAGAACGGAAGCTATTATTATTCAAAAAATAAAAAGGAACAGAAAAGCATTGATAGAAGAATATACATCAAGTGATATTGATAGAAAATATTGATGAAGTGAAAAATGTTAAATTAATTATAATATTATTAATTATAATATTATTAATTATAATATTATTAATTATAATATTATTTATTATAATATTATTAATTTAATTACATGTAACTGTATAATTTATTTATTTAATGAAATTTTTAAAAAACATATTTTTGTTAGAATCTATCTTTTATTTGTTTTATTAATTTTTCAAATTGATTAATCTTTATTTATTGAATTTGTAATTTTCAAAATAAACACTTATAAATAATGATACATTCAGTTAATTGGAAAATTAATATCTAACACTGGAAAATTAATGTCTAAACTCTAAAAAATCAGTATTATAAAATGCTTTAAAAATTTGTTAACTATCAATATTTATTGTAAATAAGTATTAGTGAAAGCAAAATCTCTTCAAACTGGAAAATTGTTTAGTATAAATATAAGACTTAATAACGTTGCATTTATTATACATTTTAGACACCCTCCCTCGCAGAGATTTGTAATACATGACCAACAATTTTATAACACTATATTTTGAATAATGAACAATTTTTCTAATTTTGTGCTTGTTTAAAAATTAAAATTTTTCATTTTAAAACTGATACTCAAAGTCAGAAAAAGGAGAGATTGTGGTTCATTTTCTATTTCGTAAGGATAATTGTTGTCTTTAATTCTGATGCTCCGTTATATTTAATTTACTTGAATTACTTTAATTTTTACTCTAATTATTTACTAAGTTATAGGAGTTTTGATGTGAGGTGATAACAGTGGATAGACTAATAATTTTAATACTTTGAATCTCTTTATATCAAAATCAGATTTTTTTCATATTTTACAACACCTAAAAATGCAGAATTTCAGATTTTATGCATGTTTTTTGCTAAGAGAAGTGCTGAAATTTTTTAAAAATTGCTTTTTTAACTACATTAATCTCAAACTCAGTAGTTTATGTACCTGATTTCAAGATAGTTGTTCAAAACATAGTTGATCGTCTTCTGAACAAAATCCTTTTCAAAATAAATAAAATTCACCTTTTAAATAAATTGTTTTAGACAATAGAAACCTTTTTACAGTGTTTAGCGTACATAAAAAAAAAAAAAAAAAAAAAAAAAAAACGCCTTATGTTAAACTAAAAATGGCCATTTATGAAATGAAATGATAATAATAATATATTTTATTTATAATATATTCTATTATAATAACATGTTTTATAAATAAGCTTATATACTAGTTTTATAAGTTTTTACACTTAATAAAACAAATAAATTAGTTTTTAATAATTTTATGTTAATATTTAAAAAAAAGTTGTTGAAACTTGCTAGATACTATAAAAGTAACGTGGAGAGAGAAAGGTATTCGTTGGTTGCCGATGGGATTCGGATAAAGGACCTGTGGATTCATAGTAGTATGCGCTACCCATCATCGTCGTGCAACCCAGTTCAGGGCCAGTAGGAAGCTTCATATAATGACCACCGCAATGAAACATTAAATTTCAATTCCAATTTCAATGGTGCAAAGGTTTTCAATTTGAAAATTGTGGTCCTAATAAGTTAGTTAGGAGATTGATAATTTTAATTTCACTTTCTGCTTATTTCGCTGTATCTTAAACACTTTTCTAAGAGTGAAATATATAAAGGTTTATAATTCTCCCTTGAAGAGGTTGTACAGCTATGGTGGTCAGAGTATCTTACTTTGATATCGTAGGTTCTTAGTTCAAATCCTGCTTGGGTCTCACGATTATTTCTCTCATTTTGCTCATTCCACATCATCTTTGAGACTATACATTTTGCTCAAAAATAAGTATAAACTGTTTGAATTTTCAAATTCGATTGTTACATATTTCAGAGTTATTTTGACCCATTTTGACTTAATCTTCAGAAAACCCTTTTTCACAGTGCGCCATGTACTTTTTTAAGATGTTGATTGTCGTGGTTTAGGATGTCCCAAAAATTATCGGTAGTTGGAAAAATCAGTTAAGGGATTCTGTAGGGCATATACCAATAATGCTATAGCTGAACTTTTTTGATGTATGTACCTTTTCACAGCATATAAACTAGATATTGCTTCATTTTTTTTCGCAGAATATTTACATTTACATGTTTATACTGTGATAACTGTAACATATCTTTTTCAGAAATTGTTTAAAAAAAATTATGAAATTTTAATTTCTGAAATTGAATTTTGAATTAGAATTTATGAACTCTTAATTTTTAAAAAAGTTTCATCAAAGATCTTTCATAACTCAAAAAGTATTCCTCTTAACGCTAAAATGTCATCACAGCATTCAACTGATATAATCTCAAACATCCCCCCAAAATTTCAAAGTGATATCATTAGTAGTTTCTTAGAAACGATACATCGAAAAAGGTTAGTTTTAGCATTATTTATATATACCCTACCGACTCCTCTTAAAGAAAAACGGAAGAAGCTCAAGAAAAGTTTTTATTTTATTTTATTTTATTTTCAACAAGTTTACAAATAAATTTTTTCAATAAACTGCAATGATGATTTCAAATTAATCTTTTTGTTGCACATTAGACCACTCTAGTAGAAATATTTTTACGAGTTTCTGTTGGTTTTGTTCTCTTTCTGCTCTACGGTGTTACTGAAAACAGTGGTTATTTTGAAAACACTGTTTCAGTATTTTTCTCAATTATCATCAGTCCCAACTGTTAATAAACTTGACCTTGAATTTATAGCTTCCTTCCATAGATAATCGCAACAAATAGTGAGTTCTTATCTTCTTTCGGATTTTTAATGGATTTTTGAAATCAATGGTCAACAAAGCTACCCGCACTTTACATCAAAATTTGAAAAAAAATTAGTTTTTTTAAAATCAGTACACACATGCCTTTTTTTATAGCAGACTGTTTTTTTTAAATAATCGTATAATGTACTATCCCCTTAATGAGAAAATTACCCTCAACTTCTAATAAACAAATATTTGAAACAAAATATCCATTACAATTATTTAAAAGTTTGTTTTAGTTAACGGAACACAACATTTAAATTATTTATATTTTATATTGAAATATCATTCAGATAAAAAAAAAAAGCTAGAAATACGCAAAGAAAAAATAAGAATGTGAATTTTGTATTTCTAGTCATTTTCATTTTTTTCCTTGTTGTCTAATCCCAATCACCATTATTTTTTAATGAATGTCCGACAAATATTCGGAATAAATTCTAATATTAAAAAGCTTTATCTATATAAGAACACAAAAACTACATTTAACGAATAAAAATTTTGAAAATTTTAGACCTTTATCAAAAGTAATTCCTAATAAATAAGTCAATATATAAAATATATATAAAATGGATTTAAAGTTTATTTATTTTGGAATGAGAAAGGGGTAATAAATTCAAAAGCAATATATATTACTCAGAATTATGCTTTCATTTATCCAAATTTCAGAGCTGAAATAAGCATCCATTAATCCTTGATCAATAATGTCACATCACCGAACATTGCTTTGTATAATATAAATGTATTAAAATGGATTTCCGTTTTGTAAAATAGACTAGAATATATCGTATATTATGTTTTGAAAATGTACTGAATGTTGAAATATAATGTTATATTAGATGCTTGATATATTTGGACTTATAAAATTCCCCTCAATTTTTTAAATCCCTTTATATGTTTTAAATACAATTGTAAAATTGTATTTTATTTAGAATATTCGCGTAGAAAACCTTCAGGAAAAAAAGGGGTCCGTTAATATCTAACCACGCAAGCCTTTTCAACCCAACCTTATAAATTATCCAGTTTCAAACAATCTAAATAATTTCCAGTTTAATTCCTTGTTTTGTTATTTAGTTTCGAAAACTAAAAGACATCATAGTACAAGAAAATAATAAATTATTCATTTTTATTTATAGTTTGGATTGGAGTAGAACGAAATGGTCATCCAATTGCAAGTAAAATTAATCCTGAAAAGATATCAAAAAAGAACAAAAACTAACTTTTATAAAAAATTTATAAAACTATAAAAAAAGCAATTATTACTATTACTGTTTCTTAAATGGACATTTTTAGATAAAAAACAAGTCATTTTTTGCATGTACGCTAAACCTTGTAAGAATATTTCTATAATTTAAAATAAAAACTCCTTTGAGGATTTCATCTATAAGTTATTAACTATGTTTTGAACTATTATCTTAAAAGCAACTGCACATATACTACTGAGTCAGGGATCAATGTAGTTGAAACATCAACATTTTAAAAATGCCAAAAAAACGTGCATAAAAATGAAATTCTACTTTTTTTTACATTTTAGGTTGTTGTTAAAAGCATGTGTGATACAATGATAATCACTCATGAGAAATTGTAGACAATTATGCAACATGAAATATTGTGTTTAAGGTGGTTTAAAATGTGACAAAGTCTGATTCCGAGATAAACGCATTTTAAGTCTTAAAATCATTAGTCTATCCACTTTTATCACTGCTGTAACTTTGTAAATAAATAGAGTATAAACATATGAAGTAAACTATTTTTAGAAAGCTTAGAGTACAGGAATTCTAAATTTATTACAATCTCGATTTCAAAAAGATCCGTCGAAATGGCAGTTTGCTTGTAAAAATAAATTAAAATAAATATTTTTTGGAAAAATATAAAATATTAAATTTCGATAAAGTCACTATCTTCGACTACATTAATCGGCACCCATTTGGTCACATATTAGTCTCCGTTATTTGACTCAGGTAAAGATGAATTTTCTCACTTATTTGGTGAGTTTTCCTTGGCACATTTTACTAAAGTCATTAGTGCCCCAATTGTGGTATCCAGCGATTTTCCGTTTTAGAAGAAAAGTTATCTTGGATCCAAAATTCTTTTCAAGACTGTGACACATTCTAACTCTTAATAAAAGAAAAAAAAAGCACTTAAAACATCAACTGACTCTCAATTGAAACTAAAATGTAGTCGATTTCCTAAAATACATTTTTGGATTGACGTTCGAAAAGAATATCTTGAAATTTCCAAAAGATATGTGAAACATCTTCATGCCATTTGTTTCAAATTTTACGACAAAAAAAAAAAAAAAAAAAAAAAAAAACATACCGAAACGGATTGGATGTTTTAGATGCCGTAAGATTTTTCATTAGATTATTTATTCCAGACGCAAAAATACTTTGCATAAATATATATTATAGGCCGAATCAGAATTTTTATCATTTTATTAATTTGTCATAATTTAAAACAACATTGCTTTTTTAGTATTTAAAATTAGTTTTGCTTTATTATATTCATAATTATTATATGTATTATTATTATTTTATTATAGTATTTTAAAACAGTATTGCATTATTCATAGCATAATATATATTGAAAATCCAAGAATATCGTATCTCTACCTTACAATTCATTATCTTTTTAAGATGCTTGCATTTTGATAAAATATAGATGCAATATTAATTTTGTAAATTTAAGCTGGATAAAATTTAAAATATGATAAAATTTTTCTGATCTTTGATATGGGTATTTCTTTATAAGAAAGGAGAACTTCAAGATTGCCCTAACTGTCAAAGGTTGAACACCCCTGCTTTAGAGAATTGAAATTAATCTATTCATCGTTAAAATTTTAGCTAAATTTAATTTTGAAGTGATATTATTATTGGAATAAAAGTCTCGTGAAAACTCTTTCTGAAATATTTATCTTTGAGTAAGTAAAATGTAATGAATAAATTATAAGAAGAAGAAATCAAATCAGTTTTAAAAATCTCATTACGGACTCATAACTTTACAAATTTACGGTTTTACACTATGCCGACATTAATTTTTTCAAGATTTGCAGTTAGCGAAAACATTTTACGAGAAAGAAGAAAAAGTTTAATAAATTGAGACAATTCAAATATTGAAGACTAGTGTCTGATTGAAAACTGAACATGTTGGAAATAAATGAATTTTATTTTCTAGGCAAGTCTTTTCTATAGAATTTTTGAGTTTAAAGCGAATAAAATGAATTCTAAATTCCACTATCTTATGACAACGTAATTATGATGTTTTTCGTGCTCATTGGTTGAAATAATCGATGTTCAAACTCATTATTGAGTTACACTTTTATTCTTCCGATATGCTTTGGTTTGACGAATGAACTCTTTTATCTCTTCACTGAATAACACAATTTTAAAAGTAAACGGAGCCAAACGTACCATTCAAAGCTCTCATCCTTTATGTTTGATAAACTAAATGAAGTATATTGATCCTAGAACATAATTTTTTAAACTAAAAATGAAGGTGAGATTCTATTTTGGAACTTTTCCAACTTTCGATATGGATAACTTACAGCTATTCTGTCCCAAGATTCTTTTTCCTGGACAAATATTGAAACTTGATAACACCTTTTTTCCCCACGAACTTCCTTTCGCTAACTATCATTGATTGAATAGAATGGATAAGTAAACAATCAACTTTAGTTAAGACTCAGCGATTAAATGTCGTAAGGTTCATTCTTTAGTTGTTGTATAATGTTATGTATTGTTAATAAATATTATATTATATTATATTATATTATATTATATTATATTATATTATATTATATTATATTATATTATATTATATTATATTATATTATATTATATTATATTATATTGCATTGCATTACATTACATTACATTATATTATATTATATTATATTATATTATATTATATTATATTATATTATATAAGGAAATGTTATGGTTGAATTTGGGTACAGATTATTAGTTTATTTTGAGAAGTTATATAATAAATTGAGAGACTTGTTTTTTTATAATAATAGCTGTAATTTTAATTACAAACTTATTTTTCAAATTCATTATTGTGTCACATAATATGCTCTTACACTAACTTTTTCTATTTTATACGTGATATTAAATAGTGACAATGATATCAATGAAGTTATATTAGTTGTTTTACTTACTGTAATTCTAAACCCAACTCAAAGCACAGTCCTGTATCGACATTTGAGAAAGAGTTTTCATCGTGAAGTTTGCATGGACCCCATATATATACACCGAAGAGCCATTACATTATGACCTCCCTCCATCTATAACAATGTATGGTGTGGGCAATGTTTTCATGGGGCACATTAGGACCCATAATCCTCATAGAACAATCCCTGACGTCTGTAAGCTACTTGAACATAGTTGCAGACCAGGTTCACCCATTCATGGCAAATTTTTTTTCCTGCGGGGGATGGTGTTTACCAACAGGATAATGCACCATGTCAAAAGGGTCAAATCATCATACAGTAAGCGATATGAATCAGCCAATTACGGCCAGCATTCAAATATCGATTGCCGCATTAGGAGGATTTTTCTAGATTTTTAGCTGTTGTTGTTGATCGTAGATATGTAGAAATATTGATCTGAACAAAGAATTAATACAGTAATGTAAGCAAACGGGGTACTTAGCAAAGAATGATTCTCAAAATGCAACAGATGTCAATCGAGTCATGTTTTTTTTTAAAAATTGTTATCTCTTGATCTTCAGTAATGAATAAGAAGCGACCAGAGGGTGGAGGCTATTAATATTAGATAAACGTATCTAAACAGTAAAAAATTATGACATTGACATTGAATTTTTTATGCCATTTTGCTAAAATCTAAATTACTATCCTTAAGCTTGGAAATGTATATTAATTTACTTTAAAAAAGTAAAATTTTTAAGAGTATTTTTAGTGCCTAAAGGAAAAGTAAGAAAACAGTTATTGATCAAATATTTTATGTGCAGGGGAGAGTGTTGAACCTTAGATCGCATGTATCCTTAAATAGTGTAGATATTTTCTCCCTTGAGTATGGAGTACGTCCTTAAATTGCATTCAGTATGTATTGTTTATGCCTCTAAAGACTTGCTGCATTTCTCCCAATATCAGGTCTTCCAGGCACGTGTTATGGAATATCGTTTAAATTTTATAATTTCTGATTACATTTCTTTTAAAAATAAGTTTGATTTGAAAAAACTATAAAAATCCCATTTGAAAATAGAACTAAGATAGTTAAGCACCAAAATACCATTACCTTTTAGATAAAATGTCAGTTTTATAAGAAAAATAACACATTTTTGTTATGTATAGAAAAACAAAAAAAAATGTATACTTGTTATATCTCAGATCAATCTTATTATTGTTTCTGGGACTGATCTAGAGTACGTGTAATATGTTAAGTTAGCTGAAATATAATTTCCTTGTGGATTTTGCTACATACATGTAGAAATTAATATATGGACCAAATAGCGTTAATTTTTTTTTATTACAAAATTCAAAAGCAAAATGATTATATTAATTTGTTTGATCTTATAATGGCTACTTAAAAAGTAATATTTAATTGCAAAAATATACAAATTCAATCTTATAAGAACTATATACAATGAGAAGAAAAGAACTAGAAATGTGTTCTAACCAAGGATAAATATTCAATAGTTCAAGATATAACGCATTGTGTTCCATCGAACAGTTAGATCGTTGTTGTTGTTGCTTATCCACTTGGTCTAGAGCCCTAGACCAAGTCCAGAAGATCATGTCGCATCAGCAAACAGTTAGATCGTTGTACCTTGTACCTTTTTTATTTTACTTTGAAACAATATTAAATGAATTCGTTTAAAAAAATAATTGGATTAATAGGAAAACGTAAATGTGCTTTCTAGTTTATATGTTATGTATGTTATGCAAAATATATGTTTATATATAAAGCATACATTATATATAAGGAAAATTGTATTATATATAAAAAGTTTTTATATGTTTACTTTCTGCATAAAAATTTCTACGTTAAAATTGACCCTAATTCTTCTTGGAACAGTAACTCATGTGCATTTGCTTCTTGGAAATTTTGTACTTTTGAGAAAAATAGAAACGGTTGAATTTGCAATGCAAGAAATAGTTACTGCACAAAATAATAAATGTAGTGCAAGTTTTGATGCTAATATGAAACAAAATTTTAAGTTTTCTCTGTTTTGAATTATATTAAATATAAAAACTACCTTTTTCGAGATTTTGTCTTCTCTAGTTATTTATTGGGAAAAAATATATTGGATGCTCTAAAAGCATTGTAAAAAATAAGCGGTGTGTTTACATATTGGACTCAAAGAATTTCTTTTAAGTGAAGAATAATACTGGAATATATGCTTTAGCTTTAAAACTATTGTTTTAGTTTACTCTGGTTTATTTAAGTATGACGAGTATCATAGAGATGATGAGTAGTCATAGTAAATCACCATGAGAAATGATTTACACGTAAATGGTAATCCAAGGTGTAAAAGTAAAAAAAATATTTACAACAATTATTCAATATCAAGAATTAAAGTGGAATCCCTGGTAACGTATGAAAAGAATTTAAACTTAGCGATATTTTGTGACTGTTGAATTGGAAGGAAAAAAAAACAGTAGTGTTTCTAAAGCGCAAAGGCCACTGAAATGAATAGCACACTGAATCGTTCTACTCATTTTCGTTTCTCTCATGTTACCCCTATTTTGAGGAATTTTAAAAAAAGAATTGCACATGCGCAAATGCGCGGAAGACTCTTAGTTATGAAAATATACAGTGATTTATGTTTTTGCGTTGTCGTTGTTCATAAAAAATATAAATTCCTCTTAAAATGAATTTATATAGAAATAACCATGTTTCATTTAAGCTCTATATATTGCAATATTTCTAATTGAATTATTCATATCGACACTAGAATGACTAAAAATTTGAATTTAACTAAAAATCCATACGGGGCCAGCTTAGTTTTTCTTTTCTTTTTTGTGTCTAGATCAAAAATATTTATCTAAATTTTAAAAATATGGTTAAAACTAATTCAATAATGTTAAAATAAAAGCTCAACCATTTGAACTTAATGAGATTTTTTTCTATTTGGGTAAAGGGAATGTCTGATTAAATAGAACATTCTAACTTTTTTAATTATACTTATAGTTTTGTTATTCCTCTTTACTCGTTATAAATGATAGCTTTTACTCTTTATAAATGATATTAATTGTAGATTATTGAGAAAATGAACTGAAATACTCGTTTGAAGTTAATGAAACTTAAAATTCATGGCACTAACTCGATTTATTTTATTTTTCTGCAGCTTTCATAACAATCAATACACATCACTTCTTTAAAAATGCATGTAACGCAATACAAGTGTCACGTATTATTTCCTTTATATTATCTTGAATTTAAGTGTCTTTTGAGTGTTGTCAAATATGCTTACTCGTCTTTAAAACATAGCTTTTCACAGAATAGTAAAGTACTATTTCTGACACTAAATTCTACCTTTTCAGTTAAGGTCTTTACACAAAAGTGACATATTTAAAGCAGATAGTGCTAAGATTACATATTACTGAAAATTCGTGCTACGGCGAGAAGAAACGATTTCAAAATATTACTCTTGTCTTAATATTAGGTATAAGTTGCTATAATTTATAGTCCTAGTGGCTAAAACCTAAATTTATTTTTAAAAACTAGAATTTTTGGTAAAATGTTTCCATATGAAAGGAAATATTAAAAAATGAATGGTTAGCATACCGTATATACTTTGAATTTATTAACCTGAATTTAAATATTTTTTTTTACCAGAAATTTCATTACCAAACGGTACGGTAGTTTTACGAGATTTATTTTTCTCTACGTAATCTTCTTGCAAGCCTTTGTTTTTCATATTAAAACTAAGAAGCTATGGTCATACGTTTTGTAACATAAACTTCTTTCTTAAATCATATTTAAAACATTGAGTTTCTAATAAAACAATACAGAACGTGAAGAAAATGCGATGCTCTAAGATATAGTACCGAATTCTTTACGGAAATAAAGTTATTACCCTTACCCGAAAGTATTATTCGGTACAGAAATAGTTCTTTCTTCGTTATTTAAATATGTTATTTTCTCTTGAGAAACGAAGAACCAATCTTTCTAAATGTATGCAATTTTTCGTTTTTACATTATCTTTCTTCGTTTACAATGTTTCTCGTTTTTGGAAGGGCAAGGTTGAATTTCGAATACTTTTTCTTCCGATTTTTTCTTTCTTCTTTAATCATTGATCCGTTTTACTATTTTTTTTAATCTGTCTTAAAAAATTACTTCTTCTTATCTCTCCATTATGTTTACTCATATAAGCTATTGACTTTTTATTAAATGAATTTCGGGAATGTTAAGGTTTAGAGTTATTCAGTAATATTACGTATTTTCAGAGATATCAGCTAATCCAATTTACTTGGCATACAAATAACTGTCAATATATTTAAATTAAAATAGGAAAAGATTACCCTGTGTCAGGTGTTTTTTTTTAAATTGTGATTATCTTAAAAAGTTACATTATAGTTTATTTTAATGGACGTTTTGTTATATTTTAATAATTAATCTGAAAAATCTTACTGAAACTTTAAGGAAATAATCGTAACTTTACTCTTATTGACTTTCTGACTTACAATACTATACGTTCGCCATTTATTGAATTTGTAAGTATTTATAAAGTTATTTTCGAAATTGTTTTAAAAATATGTTAAATAGTCATTATTTATTAAGAACTAGCCGCTTAAGGCGGCCAGCTGTCCGCCAGAGTTTTCCTTGTCTTGCCACAAATGCAATCGAGCTTGGGATGTTGAAGCACAATTTTCTTCTTCTATTCTAGCCTTCTTCGACGTTCCTGGGATGTTTCTCGGGTCCTTGCATTTCTGGTTGAGACACGATCATTTTCTAATCTTCTTCCGCGTTCTTCAGATGTTTCTTGAGCCCTAGCACTGCTAGTAGAGACACGATCCTCTTCCAATCTTCTTTGACGTTTCTCAGGTGTTTCTCGGACCCTAGCACTGCTAATTAAGACACGGACCTCTTCTATTCTTTTTTGACGTTCCTCAGGTGTTTCTCGTGCCCTAACACTGCTAGTTGAGACACGACCCTCTTCCAATCTTCTTTGACGTTCCTCAGGTGTTTCTCGGGCCCTAGCACTGCTAGTTGAGACACGATCCTCTTCTAATCTTCTTTGACGTTTCTCTGATACTTCTTGGGCTCTAGAATTGCTTGTCGAAATTCGGTCATGTTCCATCCTTCTTTGACGTTCCACAGACGTTTCTTGGGTCTTTCTTCTTCTTTGAGAATCTCTTAATATCTTTTTCTTTGACAAAATACAAAGTTTTTTGGAAGGCGGTTCTGCCATGTCAGTAATCGGGTTTTTAAGAAGTCAACGAATACTTTAGAACAACAATTACTATGAAAGCAAATCATGAAACTTCAATATTAAAATCTAAGTGCTTACCTGCAAACTGAAACTTTCTGAAAATAACTAATTGCATTTAATAAAAACTGTTAAAATAAAGAATAGAAAAACCAAAGATATCCAAGGTAAGTGTGATCGTTCCTTCAAAAACAATTCAAGTCCTATTTTATATATTATATAGCTACAACGCTTAAGAAAAGAAACTAAAATGCTAAATACATGAAAAGAACATGAAAACGAATTAATTATTTATGGTATCAATGTCTATTTCTATATAAATTTTTATGGTATCAATTTCTATTTCTATATCGCTACAAAAATTATCGTCTTCGCTTAAGAAAAAAAATAGAGCGGGGAAAGAAGAAGAAAAACTTATTATAACAATTATGAACAGCGACAAATATATCAAAGCTAAGCGTTCTATTTACGTATCGAATATGTTGCCACATTTTTAATACAAAAGTTAAACTTTTCTCCACTTTGATAAATGTAAACTAATGCGAACCTTACAATTAAATTATTGAATCCTTCTTATATTATTGGTTTAAGTTGTCGAAAAATAATATTCCAATTGTAAGGTCCGCATTAGCATACATTTATAAGAGTGGAGAAAAGTGTATGCATTTTTTAATACTTTTTGAATATGGCTCTTTGAAGACGAAAAAGCATAGATTTTCTTACCAAATGACTGATAACTAAAAAACTAATCCAAATTTTTGAAAAAGGAAAAAAATACTTCTTCATTATGTCAAAACACAATTATGTGCCGAGTTTCGTGTTTGGGCGAGGCTTCTGAGGCGATATATTGTGATTACAGACGCACACACAGCCGTATTTATTATTATGTATAGATTTGTAGCCAGTTTCAAAATTTAAAAACAAAATGACTTGATAAAATTCCAAATAATTTTTTCTTTGTTGTAATAAATTATAGAACAGCATGGTTAAAAAAATAAATTTTGAAAAGTGGATGAAGAAATTCTCTCTCTCTAATATATACTATTCGAAAGAACAAATGCATTTTCCTTTTTGTACAATATGTACTTTATAAAAATACATACAAAATGCTTTGTATGATCGAGAACCTCCTACTAAGCCACCTTCTTCTAACAGCTGCCTTAAAAAATGATGCTATTACAACAATGCAAAAAATTGCTGTTTCTACAGTGTCACCCCTTAAAGTACTACAGAGTAGCATTTCTATACTGGTAACTGTGCAAGATATAGGAAAATAATAAGTAACAAAACTGTAGCAAATCGCTTAAAAAAAAAAAAAGGAATTTTTTAAGGAAAAATTGGACTTTCAGCATACACATTTGTTTGTCCCTGATTTCCTAAAATGTTTTACGATGAAATAAGTTTAGAAAAAAAAAACAATAACTAGTTATTGCCAAATACCTTTATTTTCGATTTCACAAAATAAAAAAAAGGTAGTGCATATAATGATTTTAATCTAATGGTAATATTTTAATGTAATAAGATGTAATGAGAGATTTCAATTTAATAATGCAATCTTAATATGGGTCAAAAATTTAAGCTTAAATGAACTACTTAATTAATGCATACAAATGTAACTAAGTAAAATTACTGAATCAAAAACAAAGATGTTTTTTTGCAGATTTGAATTTTAAAGCCTTGCATTTTGGAATTCAATTAATTTCATCAAGACAGAGGGGAAAAGCTTCGATTCCTTCATAATAATTTCTGTTTTTATTTATTTTGTGATCTCAAACAGTGTCAGTCAGTCAAACAGTCCCCCCATGCGTCATACCATACATAAAAAAAGCGCTAACTTTAGATTTTTCGCGAAGTGGCGCTATAAGCAAACTTAACACTTAACATATAGTCACTTTACTATAACTTAACACCATTTTTTACCTATACAGCTGCAGGTTTTCAGATGATAAGAACGCGGTGCAAAATTTATATTGTAAAAACGCACTAAAAATATTTTAGAAATTCACGAATTTTATAAAATTTACCTCGTTTCTGGCTTTCTGAAAACTCCAAGAAATTCGGTAGCTTTCATTAAAGCTCTTTGGTAACATTAACAATGATAATATGGTTTTATATTATTTAATAAAATTTGGTAAATGGGAAAAATCTGAAAATTTTAACATGATACCTTACAGCATACCATAAATATCATTTTTTCGGTTTAATTTATTTTTCAATAATATATTTTTCGCCAAATGTGTGGTAATAATAATTATAATTTTAAAAACCATAATTTCTTGTAAACCATATGAACGAGAAAATTAAATCACTGATTTAAATACCGCATATTTTGGTTTGTATTACCAGAATTATGGCTTTTTATGTTAGAAATGTGATATATATATATAGATATATCACATTATGTATTATATATATATATAAAATACATATATATATATATATATATATATATATATATATATATATATATATATTATAATGATAATAATATTAAAAACCTATATAACCTATTATCTTTAATTTTTTTTCTATCTTTTACTTGTTATAAGTTTTTATGTACTGTTTATTTACTTTAATTCATTCAAAAAATAAAGTAAATCTGTTTCAGCCATAAAAAAGAAAATACACCTGATTTTGTAAACCACGATTGCAGTAATAACAATGAAAAACAGAATTTTTTCATACCTTAAATCTCCAGAATAAATGATCCTTCCTTTTGCGGATGACATGATTCCTTTTTTTACTTGCCATTTTGGCAACACTCCAATAACTCTAGAACACGAACGGTAAAAAACAAACAAAAATATTTTGGTGCCTAAATTACGAGGCAGTGCTATGATGTCATTAATATGAAAGCAGTAATTTTCTAAGGTACTGTTTAGAGAATAATTCGACAGTTTCGTCAAAAAAAATTTGTACTCATTTTTTTTAATTCGAATGTGTTCTGTTTTAAATTGATAGTGAAAAATAAAAGTGAACTCAAAAATAATTTTAGAGTAGCAATTTAGATATTTAAAAGATGTCTTTATATAAGCTTGACATAATGAATAAAATTTATTCAATGCTTTTATAGTTTTTTAATTCAAAACTTATGAATTTATAATTTATAAGAACTTTATAAGAAATAATTGTTTGTTTAAGAAAACTGTTAATCGTACTGAATGCTGCTCTCAAATTCTCACTGTAAAAAATTCTGGATTAATTTATGGTATAAAATACCGGCACTTTAGGTGCATTATCTGTAAAATCCATTTTTATCGTAAAATATTATACCGTAATTTATAAAGTAATATTTATTTAATTTCAGTGATTTTACGGTAAGTGCTACTGTAAAAATTATGGTATACCAAACGTATTTGTTCTGTTACATGTTCCGGTAAAAATTGGATTAGTGTGGAAATGGATGGGTAGCACCGGGGCCTGACTGCAGTTTTTTTTATCATAATTTTATTCAGATTTTTTTTCAGTGTTGATGTCTATGGAATTTGATGTTCGAAACTTATTTGAACCGTAAGTCAGAAGGAGATCAAAGTCTAATTTTACTCGTTTGTCTGCAATTACCTATTTGTGTTTATTTGGGTCTGCTGAACAGGATGCAGTTGGGACAAGATTCTTGATTCAAGTTTCGTGATTCTTGCACAAAAGATTTAGAAATACCTTATTTTACGAAAACGGAAAGCTTGCATGGAATGTGATTCTCTAAAATGAGTTTTTAGTTTAGCTCAGTAGGTGTATCAAATCTAAGGAGAATTGGCTTGTTTGACTATTTTGTCAACTTTTATTACTCAATTTTTACTGCTACACTCTTCTTTTTTTAAAAAAGTAAGTCTAGCAAAGTGCTCGAGTTGTTGGCAGCAATCAGCAGCTGATGTCAGCTTAATTTTGTCGCAAGGAACAACATTGACAGGTAAAAATTTACTATAAACAAAGCTTATATTCACTAATATGTGAACGAAAATGAATTGCTAGTTAATTTTTGGTTTGATATAGGGAAAAGGTCTGCCTTTATGTACAGACATCTGGGGGATAAAGAGATTGAATGCCAGGCCTATAATAATTATGGCTTACATATGTTCCATGCCTATATATGACCCGTGTATCATGTGTTGAGAAACCGGGGGATATGTGTTTAAATCGTGAGTCATTTGATCATTTATGATAATCGTCATATTTCCTACATATCATGTTCTACTTCCACATAATGTAATCTCTACAGTAGAGAACATTAAATTTAATTCGATATTCCAGATTGTTGGGTACAGAAGTTAAATTTATTTATTTTCAAATTGAAGTAAATGTTTAGTTCTTTTAGGCAGGATAACTGATTGTTTTATTTTTTTCATGATCGTTCAAATCGTTAACTATGTCCGTCATACCTCCAATCACCCCATTTATCTATAGGATTTAAGACAATTAGATTTTAATATAAATTATTTTGTTGTTTATTAGTATAAAATGTAATAATAGTACTAAAAGAAATACTATTTAATAAATATTATCTGGGTTGAAATTTTTTATATGCATTCAATTTTCTTTTTATGTTTACAAATGCCTTAAAAAGTAATGTTTAATTAAAAGTATGGGAAATTTTAAATTATTATGATTATAATTAATCACTAATTTATTGCAAACATTTAACATTTATGCAAACATTTCCGATATAGCTATAGCTGTTTAAGAAAAACATAATTTCACACTGTTAGAAATTCCTAGCTAAAAATGGTTAGTGGCAGTTTATTTAATTGTTTCTATACCATATTCAACCAAAATAGTAAAGTAACCGTAAAAAAGATGATATTCAAATTATTAAGTGGAAGAAAAAACGTTTATCGATTGCTTTAACCTAATACGGTTTAACAACCAGAAGGCTGTGCAGAGGATCTAATTCCTGCATTGACACCACAATACTTCTTCCATTCCTTAAATACATGAGGTCCTGCACTTTTCAATTGGTGACCTTAGACTATTGGGAGACGGGACTATCATTAACACATAAAATGCGCATCACCTACAGAGCTTCAATGTCCGGTGAAGTTTTATTTTCATGGTTTAGAAAGTATGCCACTTGTAAACTGTTACAAATATAGTTTTATATTCACGGTTTTTTAATCATACCAGTAGTAAACGGTTTCAAGGCCGTAAGTATAAAGAAATATTTCTAACCATAAAATTTATGGTTAATTGGATAGGCAGACTGCTGGCGCTTATTTTTCCGTAATTTCAGAATGAAAAATCTAACAGTGCATATTACGTTTCTTACTACACATAAGATTGAAATAATCGATCCTGTAAACCCAACAGCTACATATATATATATATATATATATATATATATTGATTTATCTAACATGTTTCTGACATTAAACGTTTACAATGGATTTTAAGAATAGCGTTATAAATAATCTACTTTAAATGTCCTTCCATGTATTTTCAAAAAAATATATCTATATATTTCTGATAACGGGTATGCAGGCTCTAATTTATAAAGAAGAAATTATTGTGAAATAAGATAAAGATATCATGAAGCAACAAAAAATATTATGAAACAAAATATAATATATGTAATAAGTACCAAAATTGATGATGGAAATATAGCAATTCATATATATTTTATCGTGAAACATTCTTTACTCTTCAATTCTCGTCAAAATAAAATACTTAATTGTACTCTCTTAACATGATGCATAAATCAGAAATACACTTAAAATCAATTTCTACTTACCAAAATCATCTGTCACCAAAATCGATTTCACTCACTAGAGGGCGTAATTCTGATCATCAAACTATTGATTGAATTTCGAACGAAAGAATCCACCTGTAGATCTAAAATAACAGGTAACTCAGGTAGAAGCAACAAGTTCCATCAATCTCTCTGCTTTTTTTTCCCCACTTAAATGAGTTTCGGTTTAAACAATTTGCTCTGCTTAAATCATGGTATAAAGTTAAAGATAACTAAAGATTTGTATGTAATTCCTAAAAATATATTTTCTTCGGAATATATTTTCCTTCGGAATTATATATTTTCGGAATTTTTATTCCTAAAAATATATTTTCCATGGAATTTTGTTTTGGATGCAAAACGTATTTTCTTAATGTCACGCAATAGAACTTCCAATTTACAAACAAATCAAATAATAGTCTATTTTAGTTAGAAAATAAATTAAGTTTTTTTTAAATTAATTGCTTTATCTAAAATATTGAGTTCTACTATAAATTTGCATACTGTAAATATTTGAATTGCTATCTGCACTGAAAAAAAAATCTAATCAAAGTAGTTTAATTTTTTAAAAATTCTTACACAAAAATTTATCAACTGTTTTTTTTTAATTGCAGAAATTTCAATAATGAAAAAACTGTCTCTTTTAGATTTAAAAGACTGCAAATAAATGCAAATTTGAAAAAAAATATTATTCTTAAGTGAGCCATGTTTTACCTTTAACCCAAAAAAAGACACAGGTGTTTCCTTCTGTATTTCATAACCATAAATTATTAAAATGCTAAACATTCTTTCTTCAATTATTTTAATCTAAATTAAAATAAAATAATGAAAAAAGTTTGAAAAAACGTTTAATAAAAATTTTGTATCGTAATTTTCTTTATGTTGTATCGTAACAGTAACTTTACTAATTCTTCTGAACAATGCTCAAAAAGAAAAACGGGCCATCTTCAATAACTTTCGAATTAATGATCGGATCTTCACGTTTTAGGATTCAATATAAGGTTTCAGGGAGGTGACCTCAAATATGCTAATTAATTAGCGCAGAAGATATTTTAAGTAACGAAATAAGACCCCAAAACGTACTTTCTCTAAATATACCTACCCTTTTTTTAACCGATTCAGATTTCGGATCAACAAATTTTAGGAAATGGCCACAATCTGGGAAATATGGTCCCAATAATTTGTTCAGGAAAGCGGTTCAAAGTTTAAACTCCTTACAGATAATTTTACATTTTCTGTCTTTCGCCATATCTCGAGAACGTTTTAAACGAATTAAAAAAAAATTTGCACACAGTTAAAAATTCATTTATTCAAAGACATTTCTTGCAAAAAATAACTTTTAATAAATATTTATTATTTTTTATTGATTTATTTAATATTATTCAAAAAATTTTGAATTGTAAGGTACACAATTTCTAACATCTTTTTTAAGGACATAATTTTACATGGCCAAATGCAAAATTTGAAAGAAATCTTTCAAATTGTTAATTGTCAAGTTAAAATGCAATTTTTAAAAAAAGATTGCATTCCTTTGGATTCTCTTTGACCGACTTATATAAAATTTTTTATATTTCGCCAAGTAAAATTGTATTCTTAAAACTGATGTAAAAAATATATACCTTACAATTAAAAAATTTTTTCGATTAATATTAAATAAAATAATAAATAAATAATAAATATTTATTAAAAGTTATTTTTTGCATGGAATTATCTTTACATAAATGAAGTTAATAATTGTGTGCAAAATTGTTTTAAATTTAAATTTTTTTAATTTTTCACTTAAAAAGTTCATTAGATATGACGAAATACGCAAAAGTAAAATTAACATTAAGGATTCTAAATTTGGACCGCTCTCCTGACTAAACTATTGGGACCTTATTCCCAGATTACTGCTATTCCCTATATTTTGGGGGTCAAAACTCTGAAACCATCATAAAAAAGGTTTATTTATTTAGAGAATATGCGTTTTTTTACGTCAGAAATCCACATTTGCCTAAAAAAAGGTATGCTTATTCAGAGAACGCGCGCTTTTGTGCCTGATTTCATCACTTCCGCTTTTTATTTTGCTTACTGTATATTTTAAGTTATTGTAATAATTAATTTTAAAGTTACTGAATAGCAACTATGCTAGTGGTCATTTTGAACCAAAAATTGTAAAACAATTCTTGGTGTTTCACTCTACCTAGAACTTTTTTTGGTTCTTGGTGTAGCGGAGCACCATTTCGATGTAGAGTAGTTTGAAACCATATTTGGTATTCTGATACATGAAATTTTTTTACAGTGTAGTAATAATGTTACAGTTAATAAATGATATTTCATAAATATTGGAAAACTTGTAGTGTATTGAGATGAATAAACGTAAGAATTAAGCAAAGCTTTAGTAAAGATAAATTATATATAGATCCTTTAAAAAACTTTATTCTTTTACCATGCGACAAAAATATCAAGCATCATTTAAAATGTTTAAAATTAAAAATAAAAATTAAGTAATAGTTTCAACAAATAGTTAAATAAGATATTAGGCTTTGGGGTACTTAAGAGAGAAATTTATCGTATTACTTGACAGAAACCAAAATAGTAGTATTCAACGAAAACAACAAGTATCGTTCAAATTGTTTAAAAATAAGAATTAATTGATATTTTAAATAAATAGTTATTGACGATATAAAGTTTTGAGGGATTTAAAATGGAAATTTGTTATGCGAATTGGAATTTTGAAATTTTTTAATGGAAATTTGTTATCACAGAAACTAAAATAGTATAGTATGAACAAGTAACAAGTATGGTTTAAATTGCTTAAAATTAAAAACAAAAATAAAAATTAAGTAACAGTTTCAACAAATAGTTATAGACGATATGAGGCATTGAGGTTCCTAAAATAGAAATTTATTATACCCCTAGACAGAAATAAAAATAATATAGTATCAAACAAACATATTGTTTATATTGTTAAATTGTTTAAAAATAAAAATAGAAACTAAGTAATAGTTTCAACAAATAATTATTGACAAGATAAAGTTTTGAGGGACTTAAAATGGATTTTATTTTACTACTTGACAGAGATTAAAATAGTGCAGCATACAACAAAAATAACAACTGCGGTTTAAATTGTTTTAAATTAAAATTAAAAATTAAAACTAAGTAGTAAACACCGTAAACAAATAGTTATTGACGATGTAAAGCTTTCAGAGACTTAGAATTGAAATTTATCATAGTACTCGACAGAAACTAAAATAGTGTATCATACAACAAATATAACAAATGGAAATATATTGTTAAATATTAGTTTCAACAAATAATTATTGATGATATAAAGCTTTGTGATACTTAAAATAGTAATCTGTGATGCGACATGACAGAAAACCAAATCGGATTTTTTATAAAGTATGTCCTCATAGGTCTCAATACTATATAATTTTCTGAATCTTCCCAATGTACGTAGTATGTGTATATATCTCTTAAGTCGTAAATACCATTTATACATTCGCTTACACTATTAATAACAAATTAAGAAATAACGATTATTCACGGAAAATTTCATACGAAAAAAAAAAAAAAACTCGTTTCAAACAAATTATTATTTTAATCTTTTATATAATATCTAACTTATATGAGTTGTATCTTCCCAACAAATTATGTCTGATGCAAGAATTTCCATATGATTCGTGGAACTCGATGATATCGTTCAATTTCTTGTAAATGCTTTATTTTATTACATGTGAAAAATGGAAGGTATTTTATGTATGCTATATCTAAACGTGCATTTAATTTTAAAAGTTGAAATATTGTTTCAGAATTGACTTTATTTTTTTTATAAAACTTATACCAGGGAAATAATTTATACTCAAGCGAAAATACTTTTCTTGCTTTATTCACAATAATTTCTTTGAAGAGAAATTCATAAGACATTTATGAGTTTTATGGCAACAATTTTTATTCGGCATAAATCAAGAACCTTCTTTGCAGTGCTTAAATTTAATGCATCTAATCAAAATAATATATTTTTTTCTGCTATATTACTTAACAGAAAAAAATTATTACATGTTGAAAAAGTATTACCTAGTAATCGAATTTTTAAAAGATTTATTGATTTTCTTTTAAGTGTCTTTAAAAATAATTTCAGAAGTTCAAAAACATTAAATAATATAATTTTGTTGTAAGTTTTCAGATTAGTTAATGTTTTAAAAGCTAGGCAAAAATATCAATTTTAGTATAATTTCAATTTAATGAAAATAAAAAAGAATTAATTTATGCAGCAAGAATTTAATTTATTTTGTCGACCAAATAACAATACAATGTGAGAAATAAGAAATAATTACAATGTTACAAGTTGAAAAAAAGAATAGTAATTGATAAAAGTACACAACAAAAATATTTTGATTTATTTAAAATTTATAAAAGCAACAATAAATGTAAAAGATATAAAAAAAATGGAAACTTTACATGGTTAAAATTTCCATTCTAAAATTATGGTAAAATTACTGGCAGCTGTCTGTCCATCCGATTAACTGTAAAGTTTACGGTAAAGAAAATATTTTTCTTTTATGGTTTTGAAACAATTTACAAAAGGCATGGTTATAAAACCATGAATACTAAACTATACGGTTTTTTATCCATTCACAACTAGCATTTTTCAGAAACGTAAATAATAATAATAATAATAATAGTAATTATTTAAATAGACATAGGAGCTTGGGTTTTCGTAAGACAATGGGCATTGGAGAGTGCCGGGCACTGAAAATTCTTCATGTGTTGAAGGGAATGGAAGAAATATTGTGGTGTCAACACGAGGACTCAAACTCCAGTTCTGCCGGTCATGAGATTGACAGATAAGCCCGCTGGCCTATGTATATATATATATATATATATATATATATATATATATATATATATATATATATATATATAAACATAACTACACTATCTATTGTATACTTACACTATTGCATTTATATGTTTTGCTTTGGCCATATTAATACAAAATTAGAGAGCACTATTTTTTCGGATGTAATCGTGTGATCTGATGACGAGATTATCTTTTCCTTATTTTATTTTATTTTTCAAATCGTTTTTTTTGTTTTTTTTGTTTTGTATTTGAATTTTATTTTTTTTTCAATTTGTGAATATTTTATATATAAAAAAAAATTATAATTTTTTCTTCTTTATTAAATTTTTATATGTTTTTTCTTGTGTTCTCTTTATTTTAAATTTATTTTATGAGTTCTATGTACTTTCAACTCATGCGCGCTATAAATAAAACTTATTAATTTTCTTTTATCATTATTTTTGTTTTTATTATGTTATATATATATATATATTCAAAACTACGATACTTTGATAGAAATTTATTTATCACCGACAAAAAAATAAAATGACTACTAAATACTACTCCTTGAGTATTCAATAGATCGTAAACTCAACATCAGAAAAAATGCCCAACACCTACTTTTTATCTCTTCACGCCTGCAACTATGGAGCTGAGATGCACTCTCCTGGATTAGGAACTTCCTTAGAGTTTTCTTACGGCTGAGGGAGAAGTCATTTCTTTTTGGTTCCCGAGAAAATCCGTAAGAAAGCCTTGTCTTTTCGATGTCTTCCTTTCCTTTTCACCACCTGTTGTTTCCCTGACAGGTCATCAAGTACCTTTGTATATTTGTTTTTATTCCCAGCTTTACTGCTTTTTTTCCGTCTTTTATGAGTGCTTCCTGACATCCGTAGAGTAGTGTTCTTTCTTTATTTGTTTATAAAACTAAATATAAAAGGAGTTTATGTTTTCTTGGATTTCTTAACACGTCCTTCGATATTTTAATATGAAAATGGTTCTTTATTTTGTAATCGAATTAGTTTTTAAGAGTGAGATAGATACTTCGTAGGAAATTATTGCAATTAAGTTTATTATCAAATAATAAATCATTAATGCACAGTGCGGCAAAAACGGATCACCCTAAATAACTTTTAATCAAATGATCAGATTCCGGCACTCAATTTTAATGGCTCTAGGGGTGATTTCAAAGCCAATAATTAATTAGAGTGGACAATATTTTAAGTTAAAAAATCAGACACAACATTGTCTCGATTTTTCAACTAATACGGATTTCTGAGCAACAAAATATAGGGGATAGGAAATCTGGGGAATGTGGTCCCTATAGCTTGGCCAAATAGACTGGTTAAAATTAGGACCCCGTAATGTTAAATTTACTTCTTGGGTACATTTTCGTCATATCACGTGAACCTTTCGATTGAATTGATTTTTTTGCATAAAATTATAAAATTTATTTATTTAAAGATAATTCCATTAAAAAAATAAGTTTCAGAAAATATTCATTTTTTAATAATAATTGTCACAGAAGTTTGAATATACCATTTTTTACTTCACTTTAAATAAAATAAAATTTTTCGAAGTTTAAAAGTTTAGGTAGCTAAAATAAAAAAATAAAATCGTGTTTATTCAAAGAAAGTACGTTTTTGTGCGTGATTTCGTAACTTAAAATATTGTCTGCTCTTATAAATTAGCATATTAGAGGTCACCTCTTCAAACCATTAAGATTTCAAACCCTTCCTTAAATGATAAAATCTTACTTAGTATATGTTTAACAATATGTTTAACAAAAACGAGTTCTTCTTCTCTTAAACTTTCTCTGAATTAACATACCTTTTTACGTATTTGGCTTTTTAACCTTCAAAATATGAGGTATAACCACAATGTAGAAAATATGATCTCTAGTTTAGTCAGAGGAGTGGTCGAAAGTTAGTACGTTTTATTGTTAATTTTTTGGGTAATTCGCTTTATCTCACAAACTTTCTGAGCTATTAAACAAAATATTTGATTCGTTAAAAAATTCAAAAAATTCATTTATTCAAAAAAAGCTAGTAAAATCCAAGAAACAATTTTAATATTTAACTACCATTTTATTCATTTTATTCTATCCTATTATTTTTTATTACCTTTATTAATAGTCGGAAAAATTTTGAAGTGTAAAGTATATAAATTTTGCACAATTTAGGAACGATAATTTTAAACAAAGTAAGTAGTAAAATACAAAATTGGAACGAAATCGGATGGATAAAGAATGCATAAGGAAGTATTACAATTGTTTTATTTACCAGTGAAGGAAATTCATTTTTCATACTCCCTCCTAAACTAACTAATGTTCTGAACAAATTTTAAGATTGGAGGCTAAAATTATCCCTTTAAACAACTAGCTGAATTTTCTTAAGGTCATTTGATGAATTATTGTACAGATTTTTCACAGAAATTCGCTTATTTTATAACCTCTACAACTAAAATTTTTAAAAAATGTATTGTACTTATCAAAATACATTATCAGTATTAGTGTTCTAAATTTTGTTAAAAAAAGTCGTGTAGTTAATTTATATCTATATATATCTGAATTAAAACATCTTATTTGTAAAACAAACTATTATCTTTAAAATTATCATTTCAAAAAATGAAATATTATATTATTATTCAAGAATCTACGTTTTTTCTGAATATTTAAGATGACAACAATTCTTCATTTTTACAATTCTACAATGCTCTTCGTTTAATGAAGAGTTAAAAATGTGTAATAATACCTCACCACTTTTCTTTTAAAATTTACTTTTAAAAAATGAGCATCATGGTAGTTTTTTCGCAGCAGGTTTTCCCAAAGTAATAAAGCTAATTTGTCAAAATAATCATCAATATTTTACGAAAGAATCCTATTGCGCAACTAACTTTAAGATCATTAATAAAAAAAATCTCGTATTCAAGTTATTTTAGGTTCGTTTTCTGTAACAAGTTCTGGTAATTGGGAAATTTTCTTCCTTTTTCACTTAATCTAATAGTGTTTATTCTGATCATCTCCATTTCTTTGTACTGATCGTTAAAAAGAACGGATATGTTTTTAGAACATAAATGAAGATATTATTTGAGCATGAAACTGTTCCCCGAGCAATTTTACACTTCATTAATTATGCGCGTACCATCTGCTATCACAAAGAATCGGCAATAATATATATGCTCTTTGTTTAGAAGAAAAGATAAAGTCCTTTTTTATTAGTCTTCTTTGAACTGTAAGTAATTATCTCAAGCATAATTTCGAAAACATGGAATATATTTTCATGACTCCATCTTAATAAGGCTTCGATCTGTGACTTCTTTCTATGATACTTGGTTTTTCAACTGACTGAAGGTATTTGATGGTGATGTGGTAATGAAACAGAAACTAAAGCAGTTGTGCTTGAATATTTTGAGAAATAATCATTATGCTACAATATGGTATTTTCATATAAAAAATGAACTGTACTTTGTAAGTTTGTCTCAAACTAATAAAAATTTTATCTACTATTCTATGAAAATTGATTAAGAAAAGCAATATAATATCTCTTATATTCTATTATGCCTAAATGAAGTAGACGTTTTTTTAGTAGCAAAAACATTAATAACTAGTGAATTTTCGAGCAAACCAAACTGCAGCTTTATAATTATTGATAAATGTAGTATGTGTTCATCTAGTAACAATAATCTCTTAAACACGTTTCGAATTCAATCTGTAGATCGATGTTCAGATTCCTGGTAACATCATCGAACAACATGGCTTATTAAATCATTATTATCAATTATTGTCAAAATTGGGCCTTTTTGGAATGTCCCATCTTGCATAAACAACTTTTTAATATATTTCCCGAAATTCTCGATTGTATAAGAAAATAAGGAATGCTCACGCAGATTAAACTGTGCTATGATATAGATGGGCACATTCGGTGAGTCTTTGTTCTTTTGGTAGCAACGGAGTTTCGAACATGTTTTGGCATTGATTTCATGGATTAAAGAATATACTGGTGGTTTCATTGTTAATTTTGACTTATATAAAAAAATATTTATCATGCAATTTTTTTTAAACAGAACTATCAGGAATTTTAAAAATAAAATTTAGCGTGGCTGACAAAAGCAAGGAAATTAATGAAATAATAAAACATGCAACGTTAATATTAAAAACATCGCATGCGGATTCTATTTTTATTTTAATTTATATTTTAACAGAAAGAGACTGGCTTTTGTTTGAAGTGGTTGAAATTAGTTGTAAGTGTATTTTAAATGCGACTTTATAGATGGATATGTTTTTTAATTGTCTTTATTCTATTTTCCAATTGCACTAAATCACATTTTTAATTAAATCATTGGTGATTCTGCTAGTTTAGACCCAGACCACTCAGCTTATCTCCTGACAAGTAGTGAGGTTAAGTTAAGAGAGGTTAAAACCAAATACTAGTGCTTTTGAAGAAAAAAGAAGTGTGTAAAAATAATTATGTCGTTTCTGTCTAAGCATAGATAAGCGTGATTTATTGGCACTGTGGGAAAACTTGAAATTTGAATATACAAGGGATTTGATCGCAAATGATTGGAAGAAGAAGGAGAAGAAATAAAATGAATAATAAATGAAATAGCAAGAGAAATAATAGAAAAAAAGAAACACAAGACGCTCTGTGGCAGTTAGAGATGAAAGTGAAGCGTGAAAGTTTTGAATTCAATGAATACTGTGGGGGCGGAGTTATCGACCATGCCAACCGTCATCTATCAAAAGGTACCTCTAGATGGATTCAAGTTAGCATGCTTTATATACCAGTGAATTTATGTTTATAATTCGTAGTGGTAGTTACGCAACAATACTCCCCCACCAGAATTCTATCGGGGATAGAATTCGATGAACAGATACCACTAGTTGCTGTACTTGTGACAGACCGGGAAATCGGTCACCGGAATTTTGAGTGCTGAATGTGAGAGGTGAATTAACTTCACAGTAGTAGTCGCTCCTGTGTTGCCAGTAGTAGTCGAGAGTATGCGGGCAGACGTTGTGTTGAATCGAGACGAGAATGAGTAGCAACAGCGCAAGAAGGTGATGATGCAATCACAAATAGCAAGTCGACTTTCAATGTGGTCTATCCATCGAAGTAGGCGTTACTGTTAGGAATTTAGCGAAGTGGGCGTTACTGCGTGATCAAATCACGTCCGGAGGTCACCAATGTGGGGGGCGGAGTTATCGACCATGCCAACCGTCATCTATCAAAAGGTACCTCTAGATGGATTTAAGTTAGCATGCTTTATATACCAGTGAATTGATGTTAATAATTCGTAGTGGTAGTTACGCCACAATACGAATAACCGCTAAGTTGTGAAACGGAATTTATAAGAAGTATGCCGTATGTCCAAATTTAAAAGCACTCGATGAGCGTTCAAAAAACCAATAAGTAGTATAGGTAACCTGATTTTGGTCACGGGAGACGTACGAAAGAAGATACGAGTTATCTAGGGGCAGATGGAGTAAACGGCAAGGTACAGACTCAGAGAGAAACTTTGAAGAGATTCTTGGCAGAAACTAGGGTTCATAGGACAGGACAAAATTTCTGAAATCGTCTCAAAATCGTTAGACACGTTGTAAGGAAAGGCATTTGAGAACGCACTGTCTTGGAAGAATTTCTAAAGAAAATCAAATCACCAAAAAGTTAGAAAAATATGCATTGAGTTTCGGTCATAGAAGAAATAGAGTCATTAACCACAGCACAAATTGACCGTAACAGAAAATAGTGAAACCATTGATTGATTTAAGAATGAAGACAACGGCTGTAAAAAAATGAAAAGGCCAGGCGGATGGCAAAACAGAATGACAGACATTATAAAAAAAAAAAGCTGATTTATGTCACACAGAGAGGATTGAACTTCGCGGATTGATAGCGTTACACAGAGAGGATTAATAGCGTCATTTGTAAAAAAAAAAAAAAAAAAGAAAAAACAAACATTGAGAAAATGTTACAATTGAAGAACGTCAAGTTCCCTTAGGTGTTCATTTAAAGTACGATTTTTTAATTACGATGAATTTTGAAAAAAAAAATCAAATTAAAGTCAATCTATAATTTTTAATAACAAAGATAAAAAAACTTTTCAAAGAGTTAATAATTCATATTCATTCCTTGATTAATGTATTGAGCATTAACTAAATGGAATGTACTAAAAACTATTCTTAAATTGTACTTCATGGAGAAATGTAAGATGAAATTTATACTTTATGATAAATAGTTCAAAGAGCCTTTTTAAATGTTTCAAGTATAAAAGCTATCAAAGATACAATCATGGTTTAATCTAAGACAACGAATGAGTTTTTATTTATATTAAAACTTAGTCAAAGTATTTTTAATTGTTAATAAATTATTTATCATAACTAATCATTTATCCGAATGGACTGATAAAATTTACCATAAATCTATTCTTAAACAATTTTTATCTATTGTAGGCGAAATTTACAATTTTATTGATTGATTAAGTACCAGTACTATTTCTGGGTAATTGGATTTAAATTATTTGAACTTAATTAAGTCTTCAGACTCATTTTTTTGTAAGCTCTATCCACTTTTTCAGTTTATCACATGAGTTAATAAATAATGTAACATTTGACATTTCTTGTTTTAACGGAAAGGTTTACAAAAATATTTATGAAAAAGACTAAATCTTGCTTTACTCTTTATTATCATTATTATTTTATTGAAGACTCCTCTAATGTCTTATGTTTTTTTTATGCTATTCATGACTGATATATAGAAATTTTAAAGTTACCTACTTTAAGTCTTTTAAAATTATAAGATAATTTATGTGTTTAAATTGCTTTGGTTTCCTTTTCAAAAAATGACGTAGCTACGTACATAAATGTTATTAAAGACAATTTAAAGATGATCAAAATTCTGAAATACTCCGGACCTAACCAAAAGTTAAATTAAGCGAAAGTTAACAAAATAATATTTAAAATTATCAGATCACACTCATCTAAAAATAAATATTGAAGAAAAAATTAAATGAACGATTAATATTAATTGACTGATATTAGTAAAAATGTACAAAGTAGCCCAAAAAACACTTAAGTATTTTTTTTTCTTAGATAAAAGTTTTGAAAAATTAAATATGTGTTTTGTAGAAAAGTAAAATAAATTTAATCAATGAAGTATCTTTTTACTATGCAAAAGGTAATAAAAATTGTTTATTTCAACTAATTTTTAAATTAGTATTGTAATAATAAGTAGTATTGTAGTAATAAGTTTAAATAAGTAGCATCAAATTATATAATATGCCAAGAACTATTCTAAAAGAAACGATAGGATACTATACGATATTAGGTACTTGCGTATTAACGCAACCAGGCCGGAATTCGCATAAATCGCCAAATGTGGCGACCCTACTTACGGCAACCCTAAGTGATTTATATTATTTTTCTTCACACATCTTGAATAAATGTATACCGGGCAGTGGCACTTGACCTTAAAAAAACATCAGTGTAGGATAAACCGGGCAAATGTATACAGGACAGTGGCACTTGACCTTAAAAAAACATCAGTGTAGGGTATACCGGGCAAATGTATACCGGGCAGTGGCACTTGAACTTAAAAAAGCATAAGTGTAGGATAAACCGGGCAAATGTATACCGGGCAGAGGCACTTGACCGTGAAAAAACATCAGTGTAGGGTATACCGGGCAAATATATACCGGGCAGTGGCAGTTGACCTTAAAAAAACATCATTGTAGGATAAACCGGGCAAATGTATACCGGGCAGTGGCACTTGACCTTAAAAAAACATCAGTGTAGGATATACCGGGCAAATGTATACCGGGCAGTGACACTTGACCTTAAAAAAACATCAGTGTAGGATAAACAGGGCGAATGTTTACCGGGCAGTGGCACTTGAACTTAAAAAAACATCAGTGCAAATCGCATACATACAAAAAACATAACATACAAATCGCGCCAACCTGGTTGCGATAATACGTAAGAACCCGATATTATGTGATACGATAATATACGATACGATATCTTGCGATCTGATAGAAAAACAATAAGTAATCTGTAACAATAAGATTTACGATAAAATTGACGTGAAGTTAATAATATTACTAAATGTCACTTGAATTATTTAAATTTTGTTTGATTTACATTTCAAATAGTAAGTTATAAAATAAAGAAACGTGTTTTTCTGTAAGTTACAGAAATAAAATCAAACTTTTCTAAACCAATACTAAGTTAAAAAAAAAAATTTAAATTTTCACATAATAATTATTTATAATAAATTGTTAAATTAATAGTCTTTGAACATAATGATAAAATTGCCAAACTATTCTTAAAATATACTTTGTAGATAATTTGGCTACATAATGAATATATTATGATGAATAATAGCAACACAAAAAGCATGGTCAAAACTAATAGAATATGGTGCGATTTACCGGGACTGGTAAAATTAAAAAAATTACAGAATATTAAAGATACAATTTACCAGAATATGGTAAAATTTATTCTATAGGAACATAAAAAAGCCCTGTAATCTTTACCAAAGAGCTTTGGTAATAAATTTAGTAAAATTAATAATAAAATATGGTTTTATAATTTGTGATCAAAGTTTGTAAACATTGTAAAATTTATACTTTTTATGAATTTTTAAGACAATGTATATAAACCATTTATTTGGTTAAATTTACTCTTCAGTTTTGGATATTTACTTAATGAATGGTAATAAGAACTATAATTCTGTAAACCAGAACATTCATTAATCTTTTGCTTACGGTTGGTACAACATGTGGACCGCATGTTATGGTATAACTGGTACACCATAAGCAAAAGGTTAAACTGTTTCGATATGAACAGAAATACCAAGTAAATGATTTAAATACCGTATATATTGTAATTAATTATTAGTAATCAGAATTATCGTTTTTTTAGCAGAAATGTCGTTACCATACAGAAAGGTAATTTTACCAGAATTTTTTTTCTCGGCAAAATTTTGCACTCATATGATTTAAATTAAATAAAGTTTTCATTTTAAATTTCAAGTTATAAAGCATAGATACAATCGTAATATATTGCGAGTTATTAAAAGTATCATATAACTGATTTATTATGCTAAACAATTTCAAGTGGTACGCTGAAATAATTTACGTTTAAAAAATATTCATTTTAAATTTTAAGTTTAAAACTTCATAACGTTAGTGGGTTACTTAATTGAAGCAAATTAAAAGTCAACCAAAACAGTATTTAACTACAAAAGATCATAAATGACTAAGTAGTTAATCACTTGATACGTAAAATCCAGGAATTACTGAAACAAATTACCCAAGAATATTTCGCCATTTCTAGCTTCTACTTCTGTTTTATTTCAGTCTTCTCTTTTATTTCCTAATTACCTGTTTGGAAGAAACTTTTATACCTTTCTGTAATTTTATTCTCGGACTTTCAGCTTCTCCTTTGAAAAAGAGCTTACTCTTTCCGGGCCTTAACCGGAAGATCGTCTGGAAACGGTTTCCGGGGAAATAACGGAAATGAAGAAAAAAAGGTAGATTGATATTGACTCTCAAAGATGGAAGAAAATAATACTACCCTAACGGAGAGTTTATTCGGAAGAATATTAATTGCATTCAAAATATCGTCAATGCGGCATTCTTTTCGATTGGATTGTTAAAAAACCGACATTTCAGTTTAAAAAATTATGATTAATAATGAAAAAAAAAAACGTTCATGATTATTAATTTCGTTAAATAGTAATTTTTAACTAAAAGTAATTCGCTAAATTATAAAACGCAGTGTTGCATTCAACAAAAAAAAAAAAAATTATGTATTTTGCGCTAATGGATATTGCTTATTACTTAAGAAAAGTGCGTTTTACACATAATTTAATACTTATAGATTTTACCTATTACGTAGCACTTAACAATTATACTTATTTCTTAATGCTTGTGAAATTTACTAATAAATCAATGCTAACGCAATGATTTATTATTTCATGCTTTTGCGTTTTACTTTTTTTTGTTATATCTTTGCAGTACGTATTTATTCTACCCTACACTTACAGCGTTTAGCATGGTGAAGCCCGTCATTTTAACAAACTTGTTGTATTAGTAAGTAAACGGTTAAACGAATTAATTAAAAAATATAATTATTATATTACATAAGTAATTAACTAGAACAGAAATTAGTTAATTTTACTTTAATAAGTTAATTTTTATCAATGTACTTCATTTGTTTGTTTTCTTCTACAGAAAAAAAATACAGTGTTTCAATTGTAAATTATGTTATTTTTAAAACAATGTTTGGATCTCATCACATCAATTGGAGATCTTGTTTTACCCATTCTAGCCTACTTAATTCAATAATTCGTATTGCAATATTTGTCGAATAAAATCTGCAAATTTGAGACTCACAAATAAAATCAAATTGTGGTGGAAAAGGAGTCTAATTAAATGATGTTTGGTTGAAAAATTTATGACAACGTAAGGTTGAGTTGAACTTTATGGTTACATGATTTTTTGACACTTAATGTTTTTTCATACACATTTGATAAATTAAGTTATTTTATTTTTAATAAAAAATCTAACGATTGATTATGTAAATGCAAATGAATCCGTTAAATCAAATGAATAATTTGAGTAAAATTAATGTAAGAAATGAAATGAATATGTTTACTTAAAACAATAATATGTTTAAGTAAATAAGTATTAATACGTTAAATCAAAAACACATATTTACTTGAATGAATGAATAAAACCAAATGAATGTGTTAAATTTAATAAATATGTTTATTTTTAATAAATATCCTAATTTTTCATAAATATGTAAAATAAAAAGGTTCATAAACTCAAATTTATACTTTAAATCAAGTGAATATATTTAAATGAAATGATTAAAAATTGGTTAAAAGTACATAATTCAGAAAATGCAACAAAAATATAGTTTAGATATTGTTTGAAGTAAGCAAATATACAAACTTACTAGAAATATACTGTTGATGAAAAACAATAAATTAATAATAATTTAAGTAAGCTATAATAATCGTATCATACAATATTATGCTATCATTTAACTCTGTAAAAATTGCAGATAACTTTAATTCAGAAAGTAAAACTATATAAAAAATTTTTGATGTACTTTTTGCAGTGAATGGAGATAGTTATTTATTTTAAACAAGAATTTATTCAAAACAGTAAATTAATAATATGTAATAATTAAACTTAAATTGTTTTATCATCCACTATTCTGATAATAATTTATTTAAAATCGAAATAAAAATAGATGTATCATCAATCCAAAAAAGGCGAAATAAATTGTTTGAAATAATAAGTAACATATATTTTTTAACAACAATTATTCTAAGACAATAAGATAATTAACTATAGGAGAAATTCTTAATATTTACAATGCTCTAATCTTCTTACAATAGTTTACTCAAAAAAGTTTTTAGTTTGGAATTCTTGACGCTATTTCTTTCCTACTCCATTTTTATTTATAATCCATTGGAATAAAATAGCTTCTCATTAATTATTAAGTATTTAATACCAGCATATGTCGTAAAAATAAGTACAACTAATGTATTGTATTTTCTAAAGATGACTAAGAAAAGAGTTATTCCGTTCGTTTTACTTACGTTCAAAGAACATTTCGAGATCAAATTTATTCGACTCAGTATGTAATTTGGATTCATTTTTGTATTAGAATGCTAATAAGTTTTGGAACACTAAAAATTGTTAAAAATTGTGCTAAAAATTGTTATCAAGATCAATTAATTTTGGCCTTAACAAATGGTTTTTATGCCATGCTTTAAGACGGTGTTTCCCAAACTTATGACTTTTGCGTACTCTTTCTAAGTTTTTCGTAACGCTGTGTACCGCTAATAAAAAAATTAATGTTTTTTTTACTGTAAAAAAATTGCACAAAAGTTAAAAATCACAACTGGCTGTTGACACCAGCACCACTAATTATTTACTGTTAACTCTGCAAAAAATAGCCAATAGAAAAATACCTAATTGTAAATTTTCATGGCTAGTTTTTTTTTTAAAATAAATTTTTTTGATATTTTTGTCTGTTGCAAGATATTACGCATAAGAACGTGTACCCCCTCTAAACTGTTCCCGTTCCCCTGGGGTATGCGTACCACACTTTGGGAAACACTGCTTTAAGATATTATAATAAGATTAACAAATTCTACCACATTTATCACATATTATAAAACCGTATTTTATTGTTAATTTTAATAATTCATGATGACAACACTTTTTAAAAAATTACTGAGGTTTTTGGTGTTCCCAAAACAACATAAGAAACGAGAAAAAAACGATTAAAACGACCCCAACGGCACTTCTAGTGTTAAGTGCCGTATAGTTAAGTTTAATTGCCAGAATTATGTTTTTTTTTTCTCTTTGTTAGAGATGTACATGGCTAGAGATCATTCAGTACGGTATTTTTTCCCCTTGAGGTATTAAAATCTAAAATTTAAAAAAAATATCATATTTATTAACGAATAAACAACTTTATTTGATGATTTACACTTACTTTTTACACTCACGTACTAAGCCTTTAATAAATTCTATGGATATAGTTTACAAAAACATTTCTGACATTTAAACAAGTTATGGATTCAGTCATGGAAATAATTTCCAATTATTTTTGTTTATTTATATTTTTAAATTCAAATATTGAATACATAATTTTTTATTGCTATTATCCTATTACGGTTACCACTGGTGAGAAACAAATTCAATCCTATTTCTAGGAATTTGTTAATTTTTTACGTCAGCTCTTTATTTCAAACTAGTTGTTTATTGCTTGATTCGAAGGCGTGAAGAAATACTAATTTCAAAACGATATATATTTCTAAATATGTATGATAGATATAATTATCTTAACTACTAACTACTAACTGTGCATTCAAAATTGACAATTAATGTTTTCCAAGTAGTCGTAGATAAGAAAAAAAATGTTTCATTTCTTGGAAGAATGGAATAAATGAAGACTATATTCATAAAATCAAATAATATCATACTTAAAATTATATTTATTTAAAATTTATTGTTATTATTTAACTTTTAATCAAGTTTGAAGTTACCTGTATTTCAAATATCAGTATACAGGTAACTAAACTCTTACTGAAAACTAAACAACAGCACGTCTAAAGAAAATATTAACAAAAAGTAACCAGAAAAACTTCAAGAAAACCCTAAATGCTTAGTTTTCATTAAAAATAAAAGTTACTAACTTAATTCCGTCTTTATAAAATTTTCAAAATTTGAGCGAGAAAATAACAATAAAATTTAAACACATAAATATTTGAACTTTGGAAAAAAGCATTATAATTTTTGTAAGGCAAGAAGCTTCTAAAAACTTATATTTGAAGATAAGCTTAAACGATTTAATTACTGTACATTTATTTTTGCTTCACCCGCTTTAAAGTATGTCCCAAAACCAAGATATTATTTTCTTCAAAAATCAAAATATAAATTTCCAATATCATAGATCAATAAACCTACAATGTATATTTGTATTTTGATGTTTATCTTTTTTCAATACTCATTTTTCTTGAGGGAGTTTCCAGAAAAATCTCTGCATCCCTCACCTGTTAGGCAATGCGAAAGCGCGCGAAATGCAGCAGGTGGTCCTCCTTTACGAAATCGATTCTTGTCTGAATCGATTCTTTTTGCAGAAAGGCTTGATTCCGGAATCGCTTGGCATGGAATTCGTTGCATTGTACTTTAGTCAGCCAATCCAGTTGTGTGAAACATTTGCCAAGTGGTTTCAATGCAGCAGAAAAAATAAATTATATGCTTGCAAAGAAATGATGTACAATATTTTTTACATAATGCTTTCTACAAAGACAAAAAGCTGCTTTTTTACTGTAAATATCGCATTAAAAATATGAATTGAAAAAAAAAAAAATGATTTACTAAAAAATTTCAAATTTTACTTCTAATCTTCTTATACAAATAGTATAATTTGTCGATTATTTATTAGAAACGAATACTTAATTTGTTTACATTTAGGCTTAATTGAAAGGAGAACGTTCGTTAGTATTCAATCGGTAGTTGTATAGAGGATAGTCAATTTCGATTAACGCTTAATTATACACTGAGTAAAAGTTTAGTCAAAACTAACAAAACATGTTTAAATGCACCGTATTTAAAGGAACCGTACTTTGAGGAAACTTTAAAGGAACACCAAATAATTCGTCAATTTTTACCGAAATGCTTTGATAAGGAATTTTGTAAAACAAACTTTAAAATATTATTTTATAATAAGTCACAAAATTTGATAAATGTGGTAAAATTTGGAAATTTTATTATAATACATTAGAGCATGGTATAAAAATTTACATTTAAGTTTTAAGAAATTTACATATACATTTTTTTTACTAAACGTAAGGTAATAAGAACTATAATTTTGAAAATCAGTATTTCTGGTTGACTGTTATCATATGAAAGAAAAAAAAACCAAATGAAAGGTTTAAATACCATAAATCTCGATTTGCTAACCAGAATTATGTTTTTTTTTCAGCCATGTCATTATAATACAGTACTATAATTTTTTCAGATTTTTTCCCCTAGTGCGATTATTATATTACTGTATTTTTTTATATAAAAAATCAGTGTGTGTTTTGTAAAGCTATTTGAAACTTATAATTTATGTAGTTTTATTTCTTTAAAAATTTTTTTATTAATATAAAAAAACTAGTAATAGGGTAATAACATTTTATATGAAATAAATCACAACTAAATCCCTTAAATAAACTAAATTTTGTTTACAAAGCAACTATTTCTACCCTGCGTAGAAAGTCTAGTACAAACTATCTTGATTTTATTCTGGTTAAAACATTTTTCTTTTCACGTAGTGGATTGCTAGCACCATGTGTTAATTCTGAATGAAACTAAAATTATCTGAGATTTAGGTTTTCAGTTTGAGTTTAAAACAGATGATAAAGAGTCTTCAGAATAAATTGATTAAACTGGTTTCGAAGAGAATTAAAAATATTTTAAATTTAATAAAGCGAATTCAAAAATATTTTAAATTTAATAAAGCGAATTCAAAAATATTTTAAATTTACACAAAGACATATGTGTTTTATTCTCTGAAAGCAGCTTGAGGTTGGTCGACAGATTATATTTTCAAACACAGTGGTTTGAAAATATATACATAACTACAAATTTTTTTTTTTTTAGAAATTTAAACAATTCCAAGCAACTGTTAACTGAGCAAAAGCATACGTACTTCTCTCTTAAAGAAATTTTAAATATTATGGATAACGAAATAAAGCTAAAATATTGTTAAAAATACTAAATAATGAACACAGAAAAAAACAAGAATAAAATTAATTAAATTAAATAAAACAAGTAAAAAAATTACTATAAAAACATGTCTATAGTAAAAAATTCCGGTAAAAATGCTTTTTTTTTAAAATTTTTTTATTACCAGAACATATTACGGAACAAAAATCTAATATCCCGTAAATTTCACAATATTAATTATAATAAAATCACTGGCCCATTCTAATTAAAAAAATATTACCATACAAATTATGGTATAATATTTTATTGTAAAATGGATTTTTGGATGCATTTTTTATGGATTTTTTGCTATACTTTTTACCGGGATTTTTTACAGCATCACAGCATCCTCCCACGACAAATCTATTGTAACCAACCATTGTAATCCATGGTACACAAATATAATGCAACAATAACAAGATTTTATAATAGCAATATACAAGGTGTTTATAAAGTCCCGGATCCATTTTAATGTTTAATAACTCATAAAATAATAAAGATAAATTAAAATTAATAACATAAATGGTTTGATAGACTCAAAAAGTTTCATGACCCTTGTCAATGAACTTCCACGTGTGCTCCCTTCGTCGCATGGAGAATATCAAGTCGATAATCATTTCACGCCAGGTAGCGGCAAGCATGTCGGCATCCACAGAATCTATTCGGTTGTTCTGGCTTTTAGGTCATCAATGTTTGAAACAATCCTCCTGTAAACATTGTCCTTTATAAATCCCCAAAGAAAAAAGTCCTGCAGCGTTATATCAGGTGATCTGGGTGGCCAAGGAATTGGACCCCCTCGCTCAACCCATCTTCCTGGAAAATGGTCATTCAAAGAACTACGAACAATGATACCCCAATGAGGTGGTGCACCATCTTGTTGCAAAAGGACACGTGGCTGAAGCCCTTCTAGTTGTGGAAATACGAAGTTTTCCGACATGTCTAAGTATACGACTGATGAGACCGTCTTTTCTGCAAAAAAGAAAGGCCCAATGACTCGGTCGTGCATTAGTCCACACCACACATTAACCTTTGGGGAATCCCTTTGTGCCTCACGGTATTCATGGGGGTTTTCAGATCCCCATATGCGCACATTATGGCGATTAACAATGCCAGAAACATGAAAGGATGCTTCGTCGGAGAACATTATGCACTTCAGAAAAACAGCATCATTTCTATCCTTCTTACCATATCTGTTGCAAACGCCATCCTCCTAGGCTCCTAGGAAGTTCATTGACAAGGGTCATGAAACTTTTGGAGTCTATCTAACCATTTATGTTATTAATTTTGATCTATCTTTGTTATTTTAGGAGTTATTAAACATCAAAATGGGTCTAGGACTTTATAAACACCCTGTATTATAGATAAAAAAGATTTATTAATAAATAAAAATTAATAAAATACATTGTTTAAATGTTTTGACAAATTAAAGATAAGTAGAATATATACAATTATTAAAAATAAGATAAATAAAATGCGAAATAAAGTTTAGAACTGAGCTTTATAATAATCATTTAAAATAAAGCAGACAATACAAAGAATTATTGTCATAGATCTGTTTATAAATGTGTAAATGCAGCGCAGACATAAATATCATATAATATTTCTGCGTTAGTAATTTTACACACGAAAGGTTAAAATAATTTTAACTTAAAAGCTAAATAAAGACTATATTTCTCCAATAAGTGTCGAATTTATATCTTAAAATCTAACTTTATGCAAATTAAAAGTGACTTTTTAACGAAAAACAAATTTGCAAAATGTTAACTTATGGTTTATTTTCTTAACATTTCTTTCAAAATAATTTGATTTGGAGGAATAAAATTTAAAGCATGATGAAAAATGCTGCGACAAAAGCAATTTAGAAAATTGAATTTAAGCTTTTTTTTGTTGATATCTTATCTATAAATTATTATTCCGGCTGTCATTGTAAAATCCATTATCCATTTTTTATTTACTTGTTTTTATTCAAACATCTTCTCTGTAAATGATATTGCGTATTGTATTAGGTGTGCAATATATTTTATAGCTATATTTTGTTAGTGAACGCATCTGCACTTAATTAGTTTTTTTTTTATTTGACTGACAGATGTTATAATAGATATTACAAAAAACTCATTCCGATTGTAATGCCGTTCATAAATTATGTAAGTTTTTTTTATTAAAAAAATTATATTGTTTGAAATTAAAAAATTGTTCTAAATAAAAATCTCGAAATCTCGAACAAATATGATAAAAATGAAATTTATTAGTTGATAATTTCTGACGAAAGAAGCTTCTATGTTTGACGATATACGCGTATTGAGAAAATAAATAAACTTTTGTATGTAATAAACATTTTATTTTCATTATCAAAGTAAATATAATAATAAATAGATCATAATAGATAAAATAGTTATAGTAGATTGAATATCAAATGCTTCTAAATAATTGATTAGAAACTTAGTTGCCATCGATCTTTTTAAATTTTGTAAAAGTTCAAAGTGTCGGATCATTTTTTTTTCTTTGACAGTTTATGATTCTGTTTGAAGTAAATTTTAGTGAAAAAAATTATTCTAATCGTTTTTTAAAGAGATCTACTGGACGACAAGGACAAAGTGGTGATTTCAACTTTAATTTAACCTAAAATTTATTAGAATTATGACTGAAAGGAAAGATACCCGAAATGTCTTCAACAAGCAGGCTTCATTTTTTCCCTAAAAGCAGTTTATTTGATTAGAATATTATATATAAATTTTCGTTTGTCTATTTTAAACTAAATATCAAATTATAAAGATGAAATTATCACCTAAAATCTCCTAATTCCTAATAATGTGGGAATCTTTAAAGAAGTCTCTGATCAAAATTCTTGTTATTAATATTCTTGCAAATGTTTTTATTTAACTAAACTTTTATTCAAAAAACTCTTCATAAAACGTCTTAAATTCTCAGTATTGTCTAAAATTGTAAAAGTCGCTACAAAAAATTTAACTAAACACACCGAAAGTTAACTAAATACACCGATACTGTATCCTTTTCTGTTGTCAGCGTTGCTGCTCTTTGTAGTAAGCTCGTACAATCCATTTCCCCCGGATTAGTCTTTAATAGATCGAAACCAATTATTGTATTTTATGATGAATCATCAAATAGTGTCATGTAATTAGTGTTTGTTTTTGCCAGGTATACACAATCAATCTCGGGAAAGTTGAGCGTTTCCGAAAGCAGGAAATTATATTTCCTAATTTCCTGCTAAAAGATAAAAGAAACACATAAAACCTAGATTATTTCAAATATTATAATAAAGGCGAAAGAATGTAAATCAGTTGTATAAAAATATTGACTTTTATTTTTGGAACTATTAAATAAAAATGCTATATAATGCCTAAGATTAAAGAGGTTTTAACTTATAATTTCTAGGAAATCATCATTTGTTAATTGAGAAAAAATAATTGTTTGTTTAAGAAAACTGTTAAACGTACTGAAAGCCACCAAAGTCTCGCAGTTAAAAAATTCCGTATCAAATTATGGTATATAGTACCGGTACTTTGGGTGCATCATTGGTAAAATACATTTTACCGTTAAGTTTTATACCGTAATTTTTACAGCAATATATATATTCAAATAGAGTGTTTCAGTTATTTTACAGTAAGAGTTACAGAAAAATTTCAGTACATCACATTTTTTGCTTCGTAATAGGCTCCTGTAAAAAAGGATTTAACGGTAAAAAGTACTAACGCCCTGATTACCGGTACATTTTACCATAATTTAATCCGAAGTTTTCGAGACTGTGGATCTGTAAAACTACCTGCACCTAAATTGAAAAAATTTTTTTTTATTGAATAAACGGCTCATGCATGGTGACAATGAAAAGCGTTTACATACCACATTGTACAATTTTATATATTACAATTTATGTCCAATAATTATTTACCTTATGGTTGAACAATTGTATGGTGGTTTCCAGAAATATTTCATACTTGTCCCTATCGTTTATATGTAGCTCAAGTCTTGTAAAGACGTAAAAAACTACGGTAAATTTATGGACTTGTAAGTGACGGTGCCAGAAAGATTGAAAGCATAAAATATTTGAACTTAACATACCCTTAATTTAATCAGATCGATTGCAACAGTTTGCCTTGAAAGTGAATGGGGGTGGGGGGAGGGTGAGCAATGCTATGACTATATTTCTACCTTTATGGCCTTTCTCTAGAAATTTAGGTGACATAAACTTAGTATGATATCATTCGAAAATAATTGGCTAGAAATTAGCATATTGGAAGTGACCTCCTCAAATCGTAAAGTTGGAGTTTGGTACGTGAAAATCCGATCATTAGCTCAAAAGCTATTCAGGGTATTTCATTTTTTTTTTTTTACTTTTTTGCGCGCTGTATATATACAATACAAAGATCGAAATAAACCTCATAATAATGGTTAGATTTTACTCTAATCTCGAAAACAGTTTCCCAAGTTTTTCTTTATATTCATATATTATGTACATCTTCTTATTGCTCTGCTGTTTAAATTTATGATACTTTAGAATTTTAGATCTCATAATTTTTAAATATTTTAAATATTCAAAATAATGAAAGTTATAATTTCGATACCAAAAAAATATATTCGTAACATTAGCCCGTAACTAAATGCAATGACGCAAATTCGTATATCTCATGCAACATCAAAACTCTTAAGATAATTGCGTAAATAATCTTACACAGAGCTTGACTTACTTTTAGATCCCGATTCCTTGTTTAATGAAACTCTTCTATATTACACTTCAGTCTTGTTTCTAAAAATAGCTTAAAATAAAAAAAGTGAGAGTAATCCGTGAAGCAATCCTATTTATTCTTTATTAATGAACGGCGAAAGTCAAGTTTTTCTCCCAATTTTTTTCTGCTGTTTTTGTATTATTTAGAAGTATTTGTGTTAAAATAGTTATTTTTATTTATTTATTTTTTTAAAACTTCTTTGAAAGAGGTTTTTCTTACACTTTTTCAAATTTAACCTTTCTCTAATCGCATTTTATCAAATGAGAAACTTTAAAATGTATATCATTTCCATAAAATTTTATTAATTATTAATCTCAGAGTTGTTTTAAAACAGCATATTATTATTTTTATAAACATAATCAATGTGCTTAGAAATTAGTTTTCTACATTCAACATTTGAATTTAAATTTTTGTATTAATTTTTATGTCCTCAGTAATTAATAACAAATTAATTCATTTCATTTTTCTTTCTATAGGTTCCATGCTTACACATTTTACCTTATATCAACCAATATAATTTTTTCTCTTTAAAATATTTCACCTACAAATATTTCCACATATGATAATTTCCTTTCCTGGTGTGCCTCTAATTTTAAAGTTTGTAAAATTCAGAATATTATATAGAAAGTTTATAATAATGAATGATATATTGATTTTACAAGAAAACCAATAAGAATGTAAGAAGAAAGTTAATAGTAAGAATAATAGGAAAAATATTTAACATGAAATAAAAAATTGCATAATAATGAATGATATAGATTATGACTAAACTATTGAATAAGAAAAACATAGATAAAAAAACTTGAACAAACGAATAGGTATTATTTTCTAGATAGA
The DNA here is from genome assembly GCA_949128135.1 of Parasteatoda lunata. Classification (NCBI taxonomy): domain Eukaryota; kingdom Metazoa; phylum Arthropoda; class Arachnida; order Araneae; family Theridiidae; genus Parasteatoda; species Parasteatoda lunata. Next base: position 102,980,613 of record OX421971.1, read on the forward strand.
AAAAAAAGCATTTTCTGTTTTGAAAGAATATTGAAAAAATGTACAAAAAATGAAAGATTCATTTGTAACAGAAATGTTTAAACTAATAAATTCAATTTCACACATGTGGCGTGGTTTTTACACAGAAGTTTTAATGTTAAAATGTCTTATCTTTCTAATAAAAAGTATTAAGTTTTCTCATTACAGTTAAGTTCTTAATCAGATTTTCCTGATAAGAAAATTGCAATTGATTCCTTTGTCTCTTTCAATCCGCAGTATTATCGACTTATTTGAATTTTTATCGACTTAGTACACGAAAAAGTAAAATTTTCCTCGACCAATTATTATTCTTTCTCTATTAAAAACAAAAGAATCAGTTAGGGGTCGAGAACCTCTGTTGCAATAAAAGTTTTTGAACACAAATTTATTTAATTTATTAATGAGACAGAAACAGATTTATTTGCCTTAATTCAATTTAAAATTTTTATAATAATAACTCTTATAAATGAAAACAGCTTATTTAATGAAATAAGTTTTCGAATGAATGTTAGAAAAATATGAAAATTTTACGATTCCTTAACTAATAAAAATGAGTTGAAGTAATTAATCCAAATTTTGACGTCAGCGTTTATTTTTAGACAGACGTTTTAACGTTTGAAATGTTTTCTCCTACTAATAAAAAGCATTAAGTTCTGTGATTACAGTAAAGTTCTTGATCAGATTTCTCTTGTAAGTAAAAGTTTGATGGAATCGATTTTCTCTTTTATTTGTTTTCTCTTTAAATTCACATTTTCTGGGGCTTTTATCTCCTTTCTTTTTTTTTCTGTTCAAAACAAAGAAATCAGTTAAGGACGGAGAACCTTGGATGTAAGAATAGTCTTTGATGTCAATTTTTATTTTTATATTATTCATGAATTAGAAATGGCTCCAGTTACCTTACTTCAATAATAAACAACTTTTTCTAGAGAAATTGAACAGGTACCGGTTAATCTTGAAAAAGTTGTATGTTTTTTTTAAAATTTTCATTGCTTTTGAAATTGCAAATTTATACATGATATTTTAAAACTGATTTATATAAATTAAACTGATTTATTAATTAAAAAGAAATGTTCAATTAATAGTTCAATTGTAAGTTTATTTAAATTTACTAGTTTATATTCTGAAAAAAACCTTTCTGAGGATTTTATTCAAGCATTATTTTTCTGGACGGAGTTAAGAAAAAAAAATATTCTGAATAATTTAAGTTGGACGTTCAAATTATGCAAATGATACTTCAAAATTGGTACACTGAGAATAATATACGGTCGAAATTTCAAGAATATAGTAATATTTACCATATTTCTGGTTCCATGAGAATCCATGAGAATATATTGTTCTAAAAATTTAAAAATATCTTTTCCAAATCGCTTAAATAATGATTTTGGTACAATTAACAATTGTAAATAGTTTTATGATATGTGATAAAATTTGGTAAATTTGATATATTTTTTAAAATTTTTATTATGCTAAACATCGCACAAAACTCCTTTATTCGGTAAAATTTATTTTTCGGCTTTTTAATTCTTACGAAATGTATGATAAAAACTATAATATTGAAAATCAGATTTTCTGGTAAATTATATGAACGGAGAAATTACAAAATGAATGGTTTGAGTAACGTATAATTTAGTTTGATTAACAAAAATTATACTTTTACCAAAAATGTCATTACCTTAGAGTACGGTAATTTTATCAGAATTTTGTTTTTCCAAGTAGACATATGAAGTCCATTTACAATTTTACCATTGTTAATATATTATTATTTAAAAGATAAAGAGAAATCAAAAGGTGGGATGGGTAAGTTTGGTTCGGCTAGACCAAGATCTAATAGAAGAGAGAAGGCCTCAGCACTTGACACCATAAACGAATAATTTGATATTTTAGTCCTATAAAGTTAATTAAATCTTTTGATTACATCTTTATTTCAATGCGGAGCTTAGTAGCCCGTACATAGTCATATCTTTCAGATTTTTCCTCCTCTGCACAGTTTATGTTACGTTAGACTACTAGATTGAACCATTATGAGGCCTTCTCTAGGTTAGGAGGTGAAGGCTGAACCAAAAGTACCTTTTTTTTAAAAAAAAAGGAAATATCTATCTATCTATCTATCTATCTATATATATATATATATATATATATATATATATATATATATATATATATATATATATATATATATATATATATATATATATATATATATAACAGTTTATTGTCAGAAATATTTTATGTGGTTTTATTCAGATCCTGTTTTTTTTTTTCTGGATGGATTTGAAATAGTTTAATTTTTTTCAATAATAAATCAAATTAAATTTCATTTAATATAATTCATAAATTCTAAATCTGCGAATGACATGTTATGATTTTTAATTGAAATCCATTTATAATTTTATTACTATTTATATACCTCAGTTCAAAAAATTTTAAAAATAATCCTGGGAATAACTAAGTTGGTTGAAGTACACTGTAAAGAATTCCGGATCAAATAACAGCAAAAAGTATATCAAGAACATTTTACTGCACAATCCATTTTACTGTAAAATTTTACGGAACAAAAAATTTAACATACCGCAGTTTTTATTGTACTATTTTTGTAAAATCGTTAAAATCACTGTAATTAAATTAATTTTATTGTAAAAGTTGCTGTGTAAAATTTTACAGTAAAAATGAGACCTTCAGAATGCCAGTACTTTTTAACGTAATTTGATTTGGAATATTTTACAGTGTACAACTAAGGCCTTTTTTTTCAAAAAATAAAATTAAAATACATATAAAAAATACAAACCTTTAACATTGTTTATTTTATTTGAAAACATAGGTGGATGGAAAAAAACATCAAGAAAAAATTATTGTAGAGAAATGAAACTTAGGCAATACTTTCGGTTTGTTTGAGTAGCATATTTAATTGATTAAAGTTTCAAGATCACTGATTACTCAATATGATTAATTTTGAATGGAAACATTATTTAAAACCTATTAAAGGTCACATGAAATTTGCATAACATTACAGTACATCATTGATCTGATTTTTCGGACAGTGAAGGTGAAACTAACAGTATATTAAACGAAATTCAAAAAAGAAAAGTTCGAGTTAAAGATAAAAAACATTTAATTTAAAAAAAAAAATAGTTTGAGTATAGTAAAAAATTGATTTTTGAATTACACATAATAGACTAATTTACAGATATTTATGTGTACATTAATATATTTCTATGGATCATTTTAAGAAATAGAGTGAAATGAATTATAAAATTGTCAAAGAGTTTACTTCAACCTTAGTAAGTTAAGTTGAACAATATTATCCCGATTCTTGCATTTAAATTGATTACAAGATGCTATAGTTCAATTTCAACAGAAATGTAACTCAATTTATCCATATTATTAAGGTTGAATTAAATTTTCTCCGTTTTAGGATTCTAAATGCTTTATAAGTATCAATATCATAGTTGATTTCTCTAAAAGCGTATTTATGTAACTGCCTATATATGAAATGATTATTAAAGAAATTTTCTCGAGTTTGAGTTTAAATAAACTATCTTTAATGAAGAGACATTGGGTAAAAAAAAGCAAGTCAATTAGAAATCAAAGAATTTTGAAAAGTCTCCTAAGAGCATTTTTAGTTAAAATAGCTTCGATTTTTAAATTCAATTAGAGATTCACTTTTTCCTTTTAAGCAAATAAAATTTACAAAAAATGATTTTAATTAAAAAAGTGATTAATCTAAAAATATTTAATTAAAATTTCACGGAAATTTAATTGTGTTAAGTATATTTATATTTTATAACTAGTTTATATATAGTTAATTTAATTATAAATAAAAATTTTATAATTAATATATTTTACAATAACACATTTTATATTTAATTTACTTAAATGTAAAAGTTGAGTTAAAAATATGTAACAAAGGGAAGATGTATAACAAAAAATAAGCACTTTTTAAAGTTATGGATGGATTTCAATAACAGAGCAGACATATACATAACATAAACAGAGTTTTCTGAAATTCTGATGCAAATTTTTATTACCATTTATAATAAAAATTTTGACAAGTTATTAAACACCGAAGCTATTACACTTTTACCTTAATTTAACTATCCTTTAATAATTAAAAAACTCTGACAAATCTATGTTAAGAAACATGAGTATAAAATAATGATAAACACATATTTCTAATAGCTAGTTTTCGGACTTTTAAATTATAGATTCGCTCCTGAGTATTCAATGCAAATTATTGACGTAATTGTGACGTCATTATTCTAAATATAAACCTGACCGCGTTCACCAGCAATTGGAAATGAAAGTACTCAATAAAATAAATATGAAGTTTTTTAACTTTCTTTACTTGAAAATAACCGGGGAAAACGATTTTTTTTTCAGACATTATTTGTGAATCCATTAAGAAATCTACAAATATTAATCAAAGGCATTACAGAAAAAATCTCTTTAAGCATGCTTTTTATATGCAATTTGATTTCTTTATGCAAACCACACGGAGAAACAAATTCTTTTAAAGTTCCCGTACTGTTTGTTAATGACATTTCTGGTGAAAAAATATACAATTCTGGTTAATAAAATTAAAATATACGATATTTTTAACACTTATTTAATAGTTTTTTTCTTTCCTGTGCTAACGGCTTACCGAAAATTCTGGTTTTCAAAACTATAGTTTGTATTAACATTTAAACATTTAAAAAAACATACAAGCAGAAAAGTAAATTAAACGGAATCACTGGTTTTTATGCCTTGTATTAAAGTATTACTAAAAATTACGAAATTTTATTATTTATGTCAAACTTTAATATATATTATAAAGCAGCATATTATTATTAATTTTACCAAATTAATTTCCAAAGTACTTTGGAAAAAATTACCGGCATTTCGATGTTCTCGTAGAACCAGAAACGGGATAAATTTTACCATATTCTGGTAGATTTGAGAATAACTTTTTTTGACTAGTTTTGACTATACATTTAATCTTTAAGAAATCATTTAAAACAAATGGAATGAATAGAAAACAGGGAGGTTTTCTTCGTAGTATAACGCTTGCTGAAAATAAGTACATTTTAGTACAAACATAAAGAACAAGCGTAGTACTATTGAAAATCAGTCCTCAGTAATTAGTAACAAATTAACTCATTTCATATTTCTTTGTATAGTTTTTATTTATATAAATTTTACCTTTTATCAAACAATATAATTTTTTCTCTCTATAAAAAATTTAAATGTTTTAATTTAAATTTAAATGTTAAATCTCTATTTAAAATGTTTCTAAATATGCTAAGCTTCATTTCCTGGTGTGCCTCTAATTTCAAAATTTATAAAATTCAGAGTATTATATAGAAAAGATTATAATAATGAATGATATATTGATTTTACAAGATATCAATAAGAATGAAAAAAGAAGGTTATAGTAAGAATAATAGGAAAAATATTTACTATGAAATAAAAAATTCCATAATAATGAATGATATCGATTATGACTGAATTATTGAATAAGAAAAACACAAATAAAAAAACTTGAACAAACGAATAAGAGGTAATATTTTCTAGATAAAAAAAAAGCATTTTCTGTTTCACATAATTAAATTCTTATGTGGTTGACTCGTTTTACTTTATTTTATAACGATCTTGAACGATCTTTATTTTATAACGATCTTTATTTTATAACGATCTTGATCTAACCTTAGAGGATTTCGTGATATCTGTCTCTTTTTAACGGGAATGCGGGTTAGTTCCATTAAAATTCCTCTGCGAAGGTTAATTTATACCAATGCTTGATCCATCATCTGTGCTTTGACAGAGGAATGAAATAAATGACTGTTATAATTTATTTTTAAAAATTTTAAATAAAAAATACTCTGCAACAAAGTATTTAAACAACTAATGTCATTTTTGAAAAATAGATAAAAACAAAAAAAATAAAAATGTATTTTTCTGTTAAATAAAATATCTATCTCAGTGCAAAATTTAATTTTAAGAAATACGTTTGTAGCATGGTTCCTGAATACTGGCTTAAGTTTTTAATTAAACTGCTAATGAAATAATATCCCATAGAGCAAGAAACACTTTAAATTTTACAATATTCTGGTAGTTTTGACCATACTTTTTCACAGTGCATTTTTGCGCACATATTTTTTAGTGCTTTAAGCTCACATACTTTTTTTATTATTTTAAGCACACATATTTTTCTAAAATATGTGTTTCGATGTACCATGCATGCTTTTTTTTAAAAAAATTAAAACTAATAGAATATAAGTTAATTTACACTCTGTACAAAGTACAAAAACGAAAATTAAAATAAACCAAACTATGCCAATAAAAATATATAAGAAATAAAATATTGTAATAGTTTTAATATGTAACGATTTAACTTTCAAAAGTTTTATTATTTCAAAACAACATCTAAATCGTATTTAATTATAAAATAAAATCTATGGATTTTAATTTAATTATTATGTATGATACGAATACCTAATGAATAAGCTTTCTGCGAAATGAGCGCTTCCGTTAAATGCGGGTGAGAAGGGATTTTTAAAATTTTACAGACTAATTAAATAATAAAATGCATAAAGCCTCCTTTATCGTCTTATCACCCTATTCTTTGTAATAAGCACAGCCCATTTTTACAACCCTCTGTTCTCTTTAGTAGCCTGGGGAGATGGTGTAGAGATGAGCAACGTTAAATATTTAAAGATCGTCTGCTTCATATGTCTAATGTTTCTGCTTGAATAAATGGCAACACTAAGCCATAAATCATTTACTCTTTGTGAACCTAGAGTGTTGAGCGAACTTGTTTTGAATAATGAAAATGTACAGCGACTAGTCCATAATTTTTAGGTTGAATAAATGAATTAAATTTTACTAAAAATGCGGGAAAATGATTGCTTCAAATTCCGACAAATTTATGGCGGTTAATAAATATTCTTTTCAGGTATACTAATTTGCACAAATTATTCTCCTTTGCTTGTTTTCAGTGCATATAATTAATTGTATAGCATTGATAGTAAGGCGTTAAGACAATATAGACTGAATACTTGATCAATTACAATCATGGTATGTATGTATATGAATCAATAATAAAAAAATCAAACATGTTTTTTTCTAAAAAAAAAATAAATAAAATAAAATAATAGTATAAATATTAAACTTAAATAAAAAAATTACCATAGCAAATATTTTAAAGTGAAATAAAAGAAAGAAAAAACTAAACGTGGGGTCTTAAAATTTTTTTTAAATAAAATTGTCTATAGTATCTCTTATTATATATAATGTCAATTTTTTATAATCGTTTCTCACCATTGTAAGCGCATTCTTATTAACCAGTAAATCACGTGTTCCAGTTAATCACATTTAGCCAGCATAAATTACAATTGTTCCTTTTTAAAGAATATTTCTTCTTTGTTTGATTATTTATTTCTTCATTAACTGATTGCTTATTTGGTTTAATCATTAATTGATTGATTTCGATTATCATAGCTAATATCGTTTAGGTGAAAAAAGAGAAAAAAAAACTTAACGTAAAGTCGCAAAAATTCGTTTAAATATAATTGTTAATAATATATCTATCCAACATAAAAAATCAATGGTTTGTAATCGTTTCTCACTATTGTTGACACATTCTTATGAAGCAGTAAATCACATGGTGTTGTTTCTTCTTAAAGAGTATTTCTTCTTTTATTGATTGCTTATTTCTTCTTTAATTGATTGTTTATTTCTTCCTTAATTGATTGCTTATTTAGTTTGAATGATTTTGATTATCATAGTAAACATATTTTAGGTGGAATAAAAGAAAGAAAAAACTAATCATAAGGTCTCAAAAAATCGATTCAATAAAATTATCGATACTATCTCCATTCAACATAAAAAATAAATAGTCAGTAATTGTTACACATTATTGTTGGCACTTTCTTATGAACTGATAAATCACGTCGTATTGTTCCTTCCAAAAGAAAATTTCTTAGGTTGAATCTTTAAATTGAACAACCATAAGGGATGGGGAGCGTAGCAAACAGGGACAGTGCCTCTTAGTAATTAAAAAATCTAAACATTAATCACGAGTCAATGGTGTTTGAGAAAAACTTTACTTTGTTAGATAAGTTAGAATTTTATTTTAAATTTCTGTAATTGAATATTATTATATTTTAATGTATGATATATATGTAATTTCGTATTTTGTAATATTTATACGTAAAGAACGATAATAAATATTAATTAGTATTTTTTCTGAACCAATTAGTACACTTTATTTTTTGTTACATTGTTACGGCACGTAATTTTTTAAATTTGGATTTTTAAAAATAAAAACTTTCGAATTTATGATATTATCAAAAGAAATTATGAGCAAATTAGCCGTTTGAAATCGCTTGTTAAATTTTGACAAGAAATTCTTAAAGAAAAAACTAGTTTTAGGAAATTTGCTCAATGATTTCTTGTTGGTTTCTATTAATTACATAAAACTCTTTGAAGAAATAAAAGCGAGATGGTACATATTTCGATTAAAATTATTTGATTTCCATTAATTCATTCGTTTCAATTATTTCATTTGTTCGATTAAAAACATTTTTTATTAATTTTGAATTGCACAGAAAAAATAGTATTAAGAAAATGTAATAAAAATATATAATAAACATATACATTCTTAACATGATAACTCTTATTATTTAAAACGTGTAAATTCTTATTATTAATATATAATTAGCACAGCTTAAAAAAAATCTATTAAAAAAATTAAAACTTCGAGAATGTCAGATTAGTTCCCTCGGCTATAATATGTACCCATTTGCTAGGCACTAAGTGACTTCATTAGGTGGTCCTAGATGGTGCGATAAAATTCTGGTTGTTTACCCGGTTTAAGTGAAGGTAGTTTGTCAACAGTTTGAATATCGTTTTATTTATGGTTAATTGACTGATTTATTTGAAGATGGTAAACTAACATTATACACTGTTATTTAACCATTTTTCCCGATGAAATTTTTAAAAGAGTATTTACAAATTAAATAATGCAAGTGAAACAAATAATTATTAACTGAAAACGTATACCTGTAATTTCGTACTGACAAATTTCGTTCTAATAAATTTAGAACCTCAATGCAATTTATTCCAATCATCAATTTTCAAACTATCAGTATCCTTTAAATTGAAATAACCTTTAACTTTCCCTTAAAGATTCCGGATTTCTATTAACGACATCTTCAGTCACTCGAAGAACTTTCTTTTTTTTTTAGAGAAATCCAGGGAATAAATTGAAATCTATATTAAGATAAGCTGTCATCAACAGAGTTGGAATATTGTCAAATATCTGCAAAATTCCGACCTTTTCCATTATTCTTCAACGAAAAAAAGGAAAATTCTATGCAGATTAAAGATGATGTCATACAAAGATCGAAAATTAAAATCCTTGGTTCAATGGTAGATGGGTTTCTTCTTTCTAAGCTAAACAAAAGAATTTATTCTGACGTTGAAATACGAAAAAGCTTTGATCTTAAACATTCATTTTCCAATGATTAAAATTTTAAAATGTTAGAATCAGTAAATTTAAAGCTAAAGGTTAGTTACTTCTTGTATTTATTTTAAAACTTTTCGATAAGCCGCAAGAAATCTTAGCATTTTATTTTGTCCTTTAAAGATGATTGCTGCCAGCAAGTAAATTTTTGGCACGTTGGTTAATTTTAGAGATATTTTTTTTAAAATATGATTTCCGATCTTCTGAAAGGTTATTGTATCATCAAATAATAGGATAATTGTCTCCTACAATGTCTTACAACTTAAATGTTTAATTTCTAAACATAACTAAAATATTCGATTTAACGCTGAAATAATGACAAGCTTTAATCTTAAATGATTTCTCGATGATAATTAAAGATTGAAAATCTAAAATTAAAAAATACAAAGCTGGATTTTGGTTACTTATTGTATTAATTTTTGGCTCTTTAGAGAAGTCCAAATGAACCTTAGCATTTGATTTTGAACTAAGTTCATGTTAAAAAATATGATTGTTGCAAACCACTAAATCTAGTTGTTGAATAGATTGTTGCAAACCACTAATCACTAAACCTCTAAAAATATTTTTATAATATAATTTTGAGAGTTTTGAAAAGTTCCTGTATCAAACAATAAAAAGGGGCAATTCTCATCTGAGTTTATAAAAAAGATAAACTTCTAATTTCTAAACGTGTCGGTTGAATTTATTCCATCGCTGAAATAAGGAAATTATTTGGCTTTCAACATTCATCTTCCGATGATTAAAGAATAAAAATATTGGAAGTAACCAATGTTAATCCATAGTTTGTTTACTTCCCTCATTTATTTTAAGCCTTTTAGAGAAGTCTAAATAAACCTTAGCATTTGATTTTGAGCTAAGTTTATTTTAAAAAATATGATTGTTGCAAAGCAGTAAAATTTTGACTATCTAAGCAACTTTAAAATTATTACTAGAATATAATTTTGAGAGTTTTGAAAAGTTTCTGTATCAAACAACAAAAGGGGCAACTGTCAAATGAGTTTTTTAATAAGATAAACTTCTTATTTCTAAACGTAATAAACGAGTTTATTCTAACATTGAAATAAGGAAAGGCTTTGATCTTCAACATTAACATTCCGCTGATCAATGATTACAAATGTTGGAATCAAACAATGTAAATCTAGAGATTGGTTACTTTTCTCATTTATTTTAAACCTTTTAGGGAAGTCCGAAAAGATTTGAGAATTTTATTTTGAGCTACACATTTTTAAATAGGATTGCCTCATACAGGAAACACATTGCCACTTCAAAAATTGAAAGATATTTTAGAGCATAATTACTGGTGTCATGAAAAGAGTTTCTGTGTCAGAAATAATTAGAAGAAACTATTTTCTACACATGCAGTGAAATAGGCATTTAATTTCTGATTATTAAAAAATAATGAATTTATTCTGGCGCTGAAATAAAGAAATACTTTGATTTTAAACATTCATTTTCTGTTGGTTAAAGATTAGAAATACTAGAATCAAAACTGTAAATACGATGTTTGGTTAATTTTTATTTATTTTAAACATTTGAAAAAAGTCTAAAAACTCTTAATAGTACCTATTGCATTATTTTCCTTAAAAATATATATATAGTTACAGGAAGATGGGAAACTATGCGTCCACAGGCAACTTTACAGCTTCTAAAAATATAATTCCTGATGTCCTGACAAGTTTCTGAACCAAGTAATGTGGGAAACAATAGTTATTTTTTTATTTCGTTCGGAAATTTAAAAAGCTATAATGAGAGTATAAGTTGTTTCAAGATTCTAAAGCATGATATGAAAGTATAGTAACTTATGTAAAAAAATTGCTTTGATCAAAAACAATACTTTTAAGGGTTTAAAACTAAACTAAATTTAAACTAAATTCCAAAATGGTTCGAATGAGAAGGCAATTTTTTCACTAAGCAATTCTTAAATAGAACAAAGTTATGTTAGGAAGCTGTAAAAACGTTACACCCAAAGACAACTTTGTATTTTATAAAAATAAATATTGGTGTCCTAACAAGTTTCTGAACAAAATATTCAGAGAGACAAATGATTAGAAATAATCTTACTATATGCTCGTTATGAGAACACAATTTTGGAGTGTGGTAATTAACCACAAAAATTAAAGTGGTAAAATAATTAACCACTGAAACATTTAATAAAAAACAACTATATATTGTTGAACTGAGTGTTATGAAACAAAACAGATATGGAATCTAGGAAGGCCCTCTCACGCCTCACTCTTCGGATTCCTGGCATCAAACTTGACTGATTATTATTTGCTATTAACCCGAAAATGTTGTGTCTTATTCCAGCCTTTGCTGGAAAATATCTTAATTGGCGCTGAACCACGACGAATCTTATTAGACAAAATCAGGAGACTTCTAAATCTAAATAAATAAGTGCTACATGCATGCTAATGCATTATCTTCCACAGCTTTAACTTTAATGGTTGGTTGCAAACTATTAACCTTTATAAAAATAAAAAAAAATTAAATATGTGGGAATAGTGATTTATAGACCGTGTCAACCTTCATCTATGAAAAGGTACCCCACCTTAGAATCTAATTAACATGTCTTATATATAGTGAATTTGAATTATATTTTTGTAGTGGTAGATACGCTACAGTACTCCCCCACCTGAATTATATCTGTGATAGAAATCGAAACATGGATATCACTAGTTGCTGTATTTGTGACTGACCGGGAGAGTTGGATTAAGGTCACCGGGATTTGACCATTTGTCATGAGAGCTGTATTAAGATCATGGTCGTAGTCGCTCCTGTGTTGCCTTTAGCAGTCGAGTGTATGCAAGCCGACGTTGTGTTTTAATCGAGACCGTGTATCAACAGTGCGAGGAGGTGGATAATGTCATAGTCCCAAGTAGTAAGTCAACTATTCAATGTGGACCATCCATCGAAGTAGGCGTTACTGTTTATGCAGGCGTATTCATTTCGAAGTGGGCGTTTCTGTAAAGGTAGGCGTGTTCACATCACGTCCGAAGGTCACCAATGTGGGGAGATAGAAGTTATCGATCCATGTCAACTTTCTTCTATGAAAAGGTACCCCACCATAGAATCGAGTTAACATGTCTTATATACTAGTGAATTTGAATTATATTTTTGTAGTGGTAGATATGCTACAAATAAAATGTATCCATAATGTAATTAAGAAACATTTTATATGTATTAAGTATTTTTGCCAAATTTGTTAAAAGATTTACTAAATCTAAACTCGAAAGCAAAAGAAATATACAATAACCCTTATTCACAACACTTATTTATTCACAACAAATTTATAGTGTTTGGCTAAAAATACATTACAATTTTAAATATTGAAATAATTTTAACAAGAAACTAATTTTAAAATAAAAGCTACAATTATAAATGCAAGAGATTTGAAAAATTACTTTTATTTGTAACATATGCCGAATGTAAAGTATATTTCAGCAATTTCCAAATCCGTCTAATGATGAATAAAAATAGTAAACAACAAGCATTTTAGAGGGGAAAAACAATTCTTTGGAAAATGCTTCTGTCAAAATATTCAGAAGATTTCAATTTAATGCATCATTATGATTTTGTCAAAACAGGTATATTTTTCTATCTATTATTTTGCAACTTTTTCTATGCACAATTGGAATGTTTCTTAAAATATTCTGTTCTTTGCGCGGAAAAAAATTGAATTTATCTAACAACTTGCTTATTATTCGAGAAACTGCAGTTACGTATTGCTATAATTTTACTTTAGTATCTCATTATTTTTTGTAATAAAAACATTTCAAAAAATACATTTATTTACAGTAAATAACTCACATTTGTATTATTTTTTTATAATGGTCCCAATAACTTTGTTCGGCAATTTTTTGTATAAAATATAATTGGGAAGATAAATATTTTATTTAACTGAGAATTTAATTTTTTTTGTTATATCTATACTTTAAAAAATGTTCAAATTACATGTTAAACTATTTTGTAGTAGATTTTCTTAATTTGAAATTTAAAAAAATGACAAAAATATTTTTTCTTCCAAATCCTCTATCAATGCACATATAAAGGCATCCTTGTTTCCTCGTTTATTTGCGAGCATTGTCGATTGGTAAAACTCCTCCTCAAAGAATTCAAAACATTCGCGATGGATTTCAGGTCTGGAAAATATACTAACCGTAGAAAACGTTAAATATTCTCATTGACTAGTGGCTGTTCAACGAAATATTGCTTTGTTATCCGTACAACCAATAGCAAATATAGAGAATACGAACGTGAGACAGTAGAACATTATTGATGTATCGTTATATACTCAGTCATTGTTCCAGTTCGAGGACAAGGTGTGTCCCGGATCAAACATTGTTTTGTTATCCGTACAACCAATAGCAAATATAGAGAATACGAACGTGAGACAGTAGAACATTATTGATGTATCGTTATATACTCAGTCATTGTTCCAGTTCGAGGACAAGGTGTGTCCCGGATCAAACATTGTTTTGTTATCCGTACAACCAATAGCAAATGTAGAGAATACGAACGTGAGACAGTTGAACATTATTGATATATCGTTATATACTCAGCCATAGTTCAAGGTCTAGGACGAGGTGTGTCCCGGATCTAACATTGTTTTGTTATCCGTACAACCAATAGCAAATGTAGAGAATACGAACGTGAGACAGTAGAACATTATTGATGTATTGTTATAATAGTTGGAAGAGTTTTGATGGAACTAAACTCATTAGCTTATTCTTTAGAGGAAAATCACGCAAACCATTCAAAATTAACCCAACTACATGGGGATTCTAACCCATATTTCGTCTAGCACTGAGCTCGGTGCCTGTCAAGAGCAAAATTCGTATCAACCAGCAACCACTGGGATTCTAACCTTCTCTTTGAGATTCTAACCTTTCCACATTGTACTTGCCCTGGTTTTTTCATGTTTCCCATTTTTAATTTTGAAATTTCTGTCATTGATTTTGCGGTTTCTACTTTTTTTTTCTATCAGTTTTATTACTGACAATAGTAAAGACAAATGTTATTATCACTTTCCTCAGCAATCATCACTGCCTTAGTACCAATGATTTCTACAAAAAAAGAAAAAAAAGAAAAAAAAACTATAATAATTGTCTGAAAAATATGCCTTATATGAGTATCGTTTTCCATTTGTCAAATAAGTAAAATTCCATTCATTTAATAATAATTAATTTTATTAGTCATTTAATAATTGCCAATTACAATTTCAACCATTTCGAACATTCTTTGTAAAATAATATTTATTTAAAAAACTAGCGGTATAAAAAGAAATGAAGCACATGAATAATCAAAATAAAAAGCCGATACAACACCATTGCAATTTTTTTCACCCGATAATTCTAGTTGATTTTTTTTGTTTTGTAATCGTTTTCTAATAATCGACTTTAATACTTTTATTTTTTTTTCTTTAAAAAATGTATGAAAAGTTTATAAATTTCAAGTCGTTGTCAGTGTATGTTGTTTATTAAATAAAGTACTAATTTAATCAATGAAAGTATTTAAGTTGATACTTGCTTTGAAATTGATAATTTATTTTTGTTGTTTACGAATTTTTAAATAGTGTGAGCTTAATTATACTACAGAATATTTTTATCACTCGTTTTTATAAACTCTACACTTTTTTTTCCCGAAAACTTTGATGCTTAAAAAAGTAATTAAGTTTTTTTCTTCCTGATTTTTTTTATTTTTAAAAATGCTTAAAGTAAGAATTTAATGAAGTGTAATCTATTAGAGGAATTATATAAAATTATTTTATCTCGTATTAAATGTTGAAAAAGTAATCAGATTTATTTACATGTTTATTCAGTATTATTAATATTTTAATTTTGTTTCCTCAGAAATGATTTGGCACAGAAATATCACAAGCATATAAACTGATAAAAAATAGCCAAGTTATTATCTGAACCATGGCTGATTCGCAGGACAGTATTTTGGATTCTGTTCTGCATGGGAACGTGACAAGTGTACCTGAACCACCATCTAGAGTGGTCAAAATTATGGTCATCTCCTCAAAATCAGGTGAGTTACAATCATGTTGATTGTAGGTTTAGATATCGCATTAGAACGATTGACGCTCATTCATAAAAACACGTATATCGTAATATATCATTCCCATTGATTCCTATTGAATGAAATTGATAAACAAATTTTTATTTATTTATTATCATGATATCTCATACACCTATTAAAAATTACTCTCTCTCTCTCTCTTAAATAAATAATTCAAAGAAACTGAAGTGGTCAGGTATTGAGACCTAACGAGTGTACCTAAACCGCCATCTAGAGCGGTCAAAATCCTGGTCATCTCCTCAAAATCAGGTTAGTCACAACCATGTTGATACTATGCTTAGATACCAGAATAGAGTAATTGACCCTCCTTCATAAGCACACGTATGGCGTAATATAGTATTCCACATGAATTATATTGAAGGAAATTTATCAACAGATTTTTTCTTTGTTTATTAATATATTATATGATACACTTATCAAAAATTACTCTCTCTCGTTTAATAAATAATTCCATGAAATTTAAGTGGTCAGATATCACTAGACAAAAAAAAAAATTATTCGCTTCAAAAATATACAAATTGGAAATAACAGACAAGTTTTAAGCACTCAAAAAAACAGACGTTCATTGTAAAAGCCTGCCAGACAAGAATGAGAAGAAACAAAATTGATTTGAAATATAAAACGATAACTTTATCAACAAAAAAGGGAAAAATAAAGGTTTGAAACAAAACTTTAAAATCCACAGTAGACGAGAGGAAAAAAAAAAAAATCAAAACAAAAAAAACCACCGTGACCGAGAGGGGCAAGTAAGATGCATTTTCATGTGCTATGGAGAGCTGGTGAGGAAGTAATGTCGTTAACAAGAGAATTATCATTCATACAGTAAGTGATCCCCAGTCATAAAAACACTTATGGCGTAATACAGCGTTCCATATAATTCCATTTGAAGGAATTTTATCGACTGACTTTTTCTTTCCTTTATAATATATTATCGCCTACTCTTATCAAAAATGATTCTCTTTCTCTCTCTTAAATAAATAATTCTAAGAAACTAGAGTAGTAAGATATTACTAGATTAAAAACTTCATTCGATTCAAGAATATACAAACTGGAAATAACAGATGACATATTTCAAGTGCTAGAAACCACTAGATTTACGAACAATATACATAATGCAATAAAATTGCTCACGGGACCAGTGGAGAAAAATGTGCATTTTAAGATTGATGTTTCGTACGGAACATTAAATGAAAAATCAATGATAGCATTTGTTGCAATTATGAAATATTGGAATATGTAAAAATAAATTTTTCGATGGATTTTTAAAATAAAAATATCACTTTAGACACAAAAATAATTGGAATAAATTTTTGGGTAAGCAATATTTTTGTAACTTAAAGATATCAGTGAAACAATTAATGTTCCGATGATAGAAGTGAACAAGAGAGAAACGCTTGGTTTTGATTAAACAGTATTTTTTCCTCCTAATTAGTATTAAAAGTCTTTATTTAAATAAAAGAAATATGGATTTTATTATTATTCTTAAAGAAAAATGAGACTGTAAAAATTTCAATATATAGCATAATTATTGCAGATTTTAGAGAGATAAATTGAAATCAAAAATTTAGTATTCTTTAAGCAGGGTAGCCCAGAGGTAAGAGAACCAGGCTCCAGTCCGGAGGTACCGGGATTCAATTCTCAACTCCGTTAAGAACTACGCATACATCTGAAATGCGTGCTCAGAAAAATCTGTGGAAGCGAAAGTCTTTTGGTCAATCGCTGAGCGGTACCATAGATACAGGAATCGGGAGAAAATTTCCTTCCCTTCAGATTCATGTCTAACTTGAGGTAGTGCCTCACGAATGAGTGTTGTTAGGATCTATTAATAAGGTTTTGAGCTGAGACGTTCTTTCAACCTTACGGTGCTCTCTTGTCAAAAGAAAGGCACGCTTTCCTGACTTAATTAGTAAAAGGTCAATGACTGGCGACTTTTGCATTAGAAGTGGCATTAGAAACATCAACAACAGTAGCCAACTGCTTTAAGAAAGAAAATAAAAAGAACAAATATTAAAAAAATATAACTATTAACTAAAATATAACTAAATATAACTAAAATATAACTAAAAATTAACTGATATAGTGATATGGATATCTTTAAAACAGCAAAACGATTTCAAATACTATTCAAAATAATATTTTGCATTTTTCTTTAATAAAACTGTTGCTTAGTAATGATTAAAAAAATTATATTTATCGATAAAGAATATGACTAGATTTTGCTTCGCATATTCTAATTCAAACAAGAATATCAAATTAAAACACACTTTCTTTTAAATCTCAACAAAGTGAAGAAAAATATCTTTCATACATAACAAATAAGCTGATTTACTTAGTATAATTGCCTGTCTCTCAAACCACATAATGTCTTTGTATGACATTTAAATAATGAGAATTATTCCATGTGGAATAGACAATCGTTATTCTTGAAGTAATTTACTTAATTATCATGGAATACTTGGAAGCTATCTAAACCAAAATAAACTTGTGAACGAATGTAATACAAATTAACTACTAAAAATTAGGGATACTATGTAGTTTAAAGTTGTTTCTAACGAGATTGTTTCAGCAAGTTGCAGGTTAATAACTCATATATTGTGTCATTTAGTAAATTAAACAGATTTAACTAGTTTTATACCTTTTTATAGATATTTTTGTTTAAGGAGTATCAATTTTAATTATAAAAATTAAGTGCGTTCTTAAATTTGTTTTATTTTTTAAGTAACTTTTTACCACTTTTTATTGTCTGTATATACTTTTTTTTTTCAATTCATTTTCCATTCTGGAGTTTATTTAAGGCAGGAACTTATCTTTTATTTATCTGCAATATTTTTTGACAGTTCCTATCCATGTCATCTTTTCAACTCTTTTCACCTCCCATCCGGATTAGCGTATTTGAGACGGCACGTATTAAAAATTAAATGAATTCATATGGAACTCAAAACGCAGGCGAATAATTTATGTTTTGAGAGAAATTCGCTTTCCTTAATACTTAAGTTTTCCATAATTTATAACAAGATTAAAAATGTTCAATACAAAAAAATGGTTTTCGCAGTTTAGAAAGGTTGTTTTAGCAAATTCCTTCTTAATATCATAGAAACCATACTCATACACTTACTCATATACTGTTTATTTAAATAAGTAAGTATGGTTATGTTTTATTATTTTCAGTTGATTTTGATTTATTCAAGAAGTATCTCACCTAAATTAAAAAAAAAATAAGTTTAACGCCTTCTGAAATTTAGTTTTTTTGCTGAAAATAATAAGTTCTTTTCACTACATTTGATATTCTTTGTATGCGTTTATTATATTTGCGTTTCTTTAAATTATTTTTGATTCTAAGATTATTTCTTACAAAAAAAAAAAAAAAAAAAAAAATTGAAACTATTCTCTTTAAAGCATATTTTTTTTATCCTCTCTAGTTTTTATTATCTTCTCTCCAAAAAATTAAAAGACAAGCGTACAATTTACGCTTTTAAACAAACTTGCTTTCCCGAAAAGTTACTCTATTATAATTTATTTCCAATTGCAGCATGTGTTTAAAAAACACAGTAAACAATTATTTGTTTTAGCTTACTTTAAGGATTAACGAAGAGACCTATAATTTATAATTATTCGCTGATAATTTATAATTTCATATATTATTTGTCATTTATGCTATGTATTTCATAATATTTAATTATTGCATTAAAATTTGCGCATAATACGTGTTACATTTTATAGATTTTGAAATGGAAAGACGGTATCTACATGAAAATGTTTGGCCTGAATTGCAAAGACATTGTGCCGCATCTGCTGTAGATTTTGAAATTTTGGATGTCCAACAAGGAAATGATTTAGACTCAACCTACGATCCTTATACATTCGAATTACAATTAAAAGAAATTGAGAATAGTTACAGGGAATCTCTAGGCTGCTTTTTACTTGTAAGTATAATTTTCCATGCGTTTTGATTTATTCTTAAAATGCTCTTTCTAAAACCGTAATTTTTAGTCTATAAGGAAATTTGATGTATGAGACGATTTTGTGTATATTTGCTGAATTCATCATCATTTAAAACACATTTTAAACCACACAAACCATTCTGTTTTCTAAAGATTTAAATAAAAATTAAAAAATATAAGATATTTTTGTTCATTAAAAATATAAAATATTTATAATGAACGTCATCAATGCCTCGACAGCCCAGGGAGGACCTTGGCCTTCTCACGAAGTTTTTTCCAAATCAACCATTATAATTTATACTAATGGATCTATAACCTTTTTAATAGTAATGGAAATAAATGACTGATTATGATGATGTTTTAGTTCCGCTTTAATTATAAAATATCATTCAAACATAATACAAAATACATAATAGAATATGAAACACTGATGAATAATATGAATAATTTCTTTATAATATGCATTTTATACCAAAAGTAATACAAAAGAAATATAAAAATTATGTAGTTCATAAATTTTATATTTGAGTTTTTAAATTTACAACTGTATGATACTGTAATTCGAAGAATAAAATTATTTTAATTGAGATTCAAGAAATTGAGACTGATCGAATTAGAAATCTAGTGATCAAATTTTGAAAACCATCTTTTTAATGTTAACGTCTATTTTAAAGTGCATTTATAAAATGGTATCAAACATAATCTGTTGATGAATGGTAAACCACAAATTTCAATGAAATTGAGCTTTTATCAAGAAACCATATTCATTCAAAACATATTTAGGTAGCTCAAAAAGTCACAAATAGCGTGAATCTTAAAAATTCTTATTTAATTTACGAATTTGGTAGATTTGAAGTTTGCGAAAATGTTTCAAAACGTACAAGAAACAAGCTTTTAGCATCAAAAACGTACAAATATTTCCATTTATGCAACATCCATATAAACCTCATATTTTTCTTTATAAAGCATGAAAAATGACTCGCTCACAATCACAGAAAAGAGATGACATTATGCGAATTGTGGCTTCTTCAGTTTATAGATAGCAAACTGATTTATGATATAACAGGACAAAAACAAGATAATAAAAAAAATCTTTGTGATTTCATTGCACTTGAATCATTCTAAATTACTACTGATAGAATGAATATTAATTGGCTTCTTGCAAAACCAAACTCTCCTCCAAATGATATATCCCAATGAATGACTAACCAACCAGAAACCAATGTATTTATAACAGAATATATGTTGTAAATAGTAAATTTCAGGTAGGAAAAACTTTTAATGGTGTGAAATCGTTGTAACGTAACTCTGACATACGCAAGGAAAAAAATATCTTGGAAAATTAAAAATCGTATGGTAATGATAGTCCTGGTAAAGAAATCCTAAGCCTGGTTTATAAGGCTAAAATGCAACATATTTAAATCATTCATTACATAATTTTATAATAATTATTTTATAATAACTTTTTTTATAATTTTTCTATTCATGTGGAAACGGTTAACTGGAAAATCTGAGTTTCAAAATTATAGTTCTTATTTCACACTTGGTACAAAATGCTAAACTTTAAAGTAAATTTAATAAAATAAATGAGTTTAATGCCATGCCCTACGGAATCATGATAAAATTAATCAAATTTTATCACATATTATAAAAACAAATTTTTAATGTTAATTTTACCAAAATCATTACAAAAGCCTTCTTTCGGCAAAAATTTTCGAACTTTTTGGTGTTCCTATAAAACAAGAACCATGGTTAATTTTACCTTATTCTGGTAGTTTTGAAAATCCCTTTTTCTCTTTTTTTATATACTACTAATAGTTTACATTTTCTAAAGTTACAGTAAAAAAATTTGGATAAAATTACAGTAAAAAGTACTCGCTCTTAGAGTGTTGATATTTTTTTTTTCGTAAAATTATACGGAACAAAAACTCATATGCACCGTTATTTTTATACAGTATTGTTTGGCGTAAAATCTCTGGATCATTTAATTGAGCAAATATTACTGTAAATATTAAGGTATTAAATTTTACGGAAAGAAATTAATTTTACTGTAAAATGGGCTACGAAAAATTCATCCAAGATGCCAGTACTTTTTTACCTTAATTTGATCCGGAATTTTTTGTAGGTTATCCTCAGATACAATTTACGAGTACATAAAAACCGTACTATGTTTTTGGTTCTTACAATGTCAATAAATTCAGATCGTGTAAGATTCTATTAAATTTAAAACATTCTATTAAATTAAAGCTTTAAATATTAGAACGAAGTTATAAACTAATAAACAATATTTTATATATTTCCCTCATATCTATTACTCTAGATTTTACCTTTATTTATACAGTGTTTTCATATAACATTGAAGTACGTTTATAATTCATTATTTTAACTAAGCAAATTAGATTCATTTATAAATTTATGGTTTTTCTTTAATACTTACAAAAGTTATATCGGCTCATAAAATAACTCTTATAATTCTTATAAAAGTTATATATAGTTATATCTACTAATTTATACTTATAAGCCTTATATTTTGAAAAATGACAGTGTCTGATTGGAAACAAGTACAAACCATGTCCACTTCCAAGATGCATAGAAGCGACTGAGTTTAATCCTATTTATGACAAAGCTCAAGAAGCAGGGTTAGACGTCAGTCTTTTAAATCAATGGTATACTCTAAATTCAAATATGGTGCCTCCAACATACGAAGTCAAGTCTTTAAATCAAAAACTCAAGTGTTCATTTAGGTAAGTATCATCCATTTCCATTTTACATTCCGTCATAGAGCTGTTTGTTCTGGACATAGTTCGAAACAAGTGTTTTAGTAGATTTAGTAACAAATCAGCAGTGTCCAAAACGAGAAGCTGTCGTAATCAAAAAGCGATTATGTAGTCGTCTGAAGCACAGCTTCAATTAAAATTTGACAATTGTGACAAATCGGAAAGTAGTAAAAACATTTTTGGTGATACATTTAGTTTCTTTTTTTTTTTGTCAATTAAAATACAACTCCCATTAAATTTTAATCATTAAAACTTTGCCAGAAAATGGTGAAAACTCTTTTGGTAATAAATTTGATATAGTATAGTCATCCGAGACACAGCTTACTTTAAAATTGTTTCATTATAGCTAGTCGGAAAGTGGTAATAAATTTTTTTTGGTGATAACTTGAAATTTTTATTGTCATTTGAAATTCAATTTCAACTGAAATATGATCATTATAGCGAGTCGAAATATGGCAAAAAAAAATTTGGTGATAAGTTTAATTCGGTATTATCGTTTGGAACACAGTTCAATTAAATTTTAATCAATATAACTAGTCGTTAAAAAAATAAGCGGTAGTAAAATAGCAAAAAAGTGGCAATAAATATAATTTGGTAATGGCATACGGAACATAGCTTCATTTAAAGTTTTATCATTATTATTAATAAGGTAGATGTAAAAATTTCTTTTTTTTTGAAAAAAATTTAATATGTTGGTAGGATTGTGATAAATTCTATTATTAGTGGTTAAGAAACAATTGGAATGCATTTTGTTCTCCGGTAGAATTGCTCTAGCTGAAATCCAAGCACTTTACTGCTCGGGAAAAGATCGGAATTTCAATTTGATATAAATTCTGTTCGTATCGAATTGAAAACGATTAAAACCAGTTGAATTCGAAACATACTCTAATCTTGCTATAGTAGAGATTTCGACACTGAAATTAGTTCTTCATAAATTTAAACTATAGCGAGTTGAATAAAAACCTTGTAATAATACTAGTTTCTTGATTTTAAATACTTATTTAAAGCTTAATACAATTCAAACTTCTAAACTATGGTTTTGAATACAAAAAATATATAACTGTTAAAGCAGTTGCAACAGTTTTCTTTTCAAACTCAGTTCTAGATCAAAATGTTTTGCAAAATATTGTTAGGAAGTGAATTATTCTTGCATTACAGATAAAACAATTATTTTTATTTTATTTGGACAATTTTTATCCGTGATTGTCTTAACATATTTAATATCAAAAGACGTATAAATCGATTTGTTCAACTGTTAAACTGGTTATTTATAGATAGTATGGTTTTTCATTCAGGATCTTAAAGGTTTTGTAATATTTGGTAAGCTTTAGGAGAACAAAATCAAACTTCTCTGCATTATAATCTGTAACGAGTTGTACTTAAAAAGCATATTGCATAAAGCAAAACTTAAAAACTCAATCATTAGTTTAAAATTTTTTTTACGGATATTAAGAATTAATTTTCGCAATTAAGAATATATAAATTTCGCAAATTAAGAATATATATTTTGTTTTTTAAATACTGTAAAAAAACGGATTCAAAATGACTTGTAAAATAACTAAAAAAATTGAATCTTCATTTTATTTTTAACTAGATTATTATTTCAAACATAAATAAATAAATAAAAAGAACACGATTTTTTTACATACTACATTTCAGCATTAAGAAATGAAATCGTACAAATGAAAATTGCTGTTTGCTATTTCTATTTCTAATCGGGT
Organism: Parasteatoda lunata; assembly: GCA_949128135.1. Lineage (NCBI taxonomy): Eukaryota > Metazoa > Arthropoda > Arachnida > Araneae > Theridiidae > Parasteatoda > Parasteatoda lunata. The sequence goes on from OX421971.1 coordinate 103,004,653, forward strand.
AGACACAGTTCATAAAAATAAATATTTTTTTTTTTATAGGAAGCTTTTTTTCATCATTTTTTAGCTTCATTACTCCATTTTTGGAACTTCTTTAAGAAAAATAATTGGATCTTAAAAAACTTTTGGTCCTGTGATTTCTTTGAAGTTTCTGCTCTATTGTTCAAACGTTAGAAAAAGAATTTCAACAATGTTTTTTGTAGTTGACATCTTCTCGATTTGTAGACACAAAAATGTCTTATATCTTTAAACTAAAGTTCAACTGCGAAAGAAATGATCTATTTCAAAATAAATGGTTGGATATTAACTATCTGAAAAGTTAAAGTATTTAATGAAGTGTGCTTAAAAATAACTTTTCAAAACAATTATCAACAAAACGTATGTTTAAAAATTTGCAAATTATAAAAAAAATTCTCAATTTGTATTCACGTTTTGTTCACAATCACAACTTTTGATCACATTTACTTAATAAAGTTAACCAAACTGCATTAAACTGATTGTTGAAAAAAGTGTTTAGAAATTGTTTTCTAAAAAGTTTAAAATTAATAGAATTGTTTCTTCCATTATAACGTATTTCGACGTCACTTTTAAAGATAAAGTTATTTAAATCTGTGTCTAATCATTATTAACCGTCTTTTAACTATTAATTTTTATGAAAATACATTAATATACTATTATGAATTACTGTTAAAGAGATTAGTTAACTGATTTAGAAATTAACGTTCAACTTCATGCACAATGTGATGTATGCAAAAATTGTATTTAATATTTAAGCCTGTTTGGAAAGTCAAAATATTCCATAACAGTTGTATATTCACTAAATTCGTTATAATAATATGTTTTTTTTAATTTTAAACTTTATTTTAAAAAATTATTACTTAGAAAAATTAATGCTCTCTTATATATCTTAATTGGAAAAAGGGATAATTAATGTGGGAAATATTTGAATGGGGGAAGACGTGGGCTCATGCTTAAGCAAACAGAATTCTTTTTATTACATATATTTTAAATGAATAATCTCAATTTTCGTTAGAAAAAATGTCACAACATAAAACAACAATTACTGAGAGGCAATCATCGGGGTTGGTGAGCTGCATCGAACAGGAAAGTGAACAGGCTTAGCTCCTGTTTATAGCAGAAAGCTACAATAATTGTATCTTTTGAATCTAAAATGTTCATTGTTTTTGTGATAAATATTCATGTTTAAGGAGAAATAAACAATAATGAACGACAAATAATTTCGTGGGTTGCTGAGCGGTGCAAAATAGGGGCGGATCTTCCAAGAATTTCAAGAAATACAGTTATTAACTTTTGAAAATGTTGCTTGAAGCCCAAGCAGTTTAACTTGGTATGTTCTTAGCGATTGTTTAAGCTATCATATAAATTTCTTTTATGAATGTCTTAGGAAAGAAATGAATACTGGACAAAAAAGTTTGCTCACAATTATACCGGATGAAAGGAGATCATCTGAAACCATAAGAGCAGAATTTGAAATTCAGGCTCAAGAATTAGTTGAAGAAGAAGAACAAGTATTTAAAATTCTGCAGTACGGTGCTCGCCAAGCTTATCAAGAAGGCCTCATCAATCAAAACAAAGAAGCTCATCAAAGAAAATACTTTATGTCAGGTATATGAGCTGTGATTAATTAGCTAATTCCAGATTTCCGAACTATCTGGTTAGTTTTAAAATCTTATTTAAGTTAAGTTAAGGTAAACTATTAAAATGTTCATCACAATATTTTTTTTGCTATTAAATGTATTTTGATTTTTTAAACATCAGCGTGATTAAAAATACGTTCAATTATTATTTTAATAAATTACATATTTTCAAAACATAGGTTTTTCCTTATTGGTAATTTTTTCTGTCATCTGTTGTTCTTCATTGTCTTCTGTTTTCTGTCATTGACTAGATCCATTCTTTCTATTTTTCTGTATGCTACGTCCAAACATTAAACGGTAGTTTATTTTATAAACATGTTCGTATTTAGTGCATTCTTTTTACCTTATATTTCACTGTCAGTACAAAGCTACCACAAGATCCTTTAGATAAATTTCTTGATTCTTATTTTCTTGAATCGAAGTTTCAGAGTAATTACCCTTGGCTACTTTATAGTACCTAAATTGATGTTTTTTTTAAACTTGTTTAATTGTAGTCAATTGTACTGTAAATTGTTTTTCAACGTTACTTTACGCTACTAATTATCTTTGTTGGAACAAATCTCTTTTCTGATTGGCTCAACTGAAGTACCATATCTACTTTTGGCATATAAATTGTTGCTTAACTATTTTATTGTATCTAATCCGCCGTTTGTATTATGAACTTCCTTATTTACACGTTTCATTTCTACGTTAATATTTTCTACTAATTCTACTTTGTTCGGGAAAATCCCTTCATTCTAGTTTGCACGAATTGAAGTACCATGGTATTTGTACTTTAAATACTTTACTGTACCTATCGGTCATGTTTCTTCGTCAGATGTTTACTGCAACAAAGCTGATTCGGCAATATTTCTCTATTTTTCTATGTACTGTGCTACCGTATGTTTTTTAAATATATTTGTTTGTACTTAATGTATAGTTTTTACTTTAATTTACTATCAGATAAAGCTACCTCTACATTATTTAAATAAATTTCTTGATTCTTATTTTCTTGAATTGAAGTGTCATAGTGATTGCTCTATATTTACCTAATAGTATCTAAATCACCGTTTTTTTCTGGATTTGTTTAATTGTACAAAACACGTTTTGTTTCTACGTTATTTTGCTTTACTAATTTTACTTTGTACGGACGAATCTCTTCATTGTGATTTGCAAGGACTGAAATATCACGGTATTTGTATTTTTAAACACTTTATTCTATCTAATCGGCCGTCTGTTTTATGAACTTGTATAATTATACTATACGTTTTATTTCTACGTTATTTTAAAACCAGAACTAAGCTAACTCTACTTCGTTTTTATGTTTTTTTCATTTTTATTATTTAACCTTTACTAAAAATAGTAAAATCTTATATTTTATTTCCTAAGCTTCAATTAAACACTACACTAAATAAAAGGATTTCTCAAAATTGGGCAAAAAATGTCAAAATAGCTCCGAAACAAATATAGTTGAATTTAAAAGCCTATTTTATTAAAAATTGAAACAGTACCGGTAAGATTCGACGGTGTACAGGTTACAGGTAAGATTCAAACGAAGATCCTGTGGAATCCTAGTAGGATGCTTTATGCACACCCAAAACCAGTGTGAGTAAACAAGCTTTATATAGAGACCTTCGCAACGATACACACACACCAACATTAAAAACCTTGTCTATGTCCCTAAAGCGACATTTATCGGTTAATTGTTAAGGTTGGAAGACAAGAGACAGATGGAAAAAAAAAGTAGCAAATAGCAACAGAAAAAAAAAAAACAAACAAATACAAAATTTAAAAATTAGCGCAAAAACTGAAAAATAAAAAGATTTTTCTATTAGCTAGCGCATTTTGATTAGAAAGTATCCAGGGTTAATTGCATTAGAAATGGTTCAGGCTTACCATTGCATAATTTTGTCATTTTTTTATGAAAATGACTTCAGGACTTTCTCGTATTCTTCTAGAAAATTAATCAGGTTGGTCACCTTCTGTTTCAGCTTAAGATTCTTATAGATAGATCTCTTACAAGCTGTGAGGAATTCTAGCTTTGGTTGTTTAAAGTGGTTGAATGTGGTAAGTAGACATTGTATTGCATAATACTACACTGTGCCTACTCCTCCACAGGTACATGTGTTGTCAGTAGTCAGGCAGAAGCGTTTGCCGCAATGTTACGAGACATACATTCTGTTCACTCATAAGTTTTTAATATGTAGCAAAATAAGCAGAAAATGAAATTAAAATTGCTGGCCTCTTAACTAAGCTATTGTGAACATGTTTCGAAATTATAACCCATATAACCACTGATGCTGGATATTAGTATGTAATTGCGGTGATTACTGCATAAAGCTTCCTAACTATCTGGGATGCATAATTATGGTGGTTAAACCATCCTATTATCATTCCGGAGGTCTTTGATTCGAATTCGGCCGACAGCCGATGAACATCTCAAATCTCTCCCTCCACATCACTTTTAAGACTATGCATTTTGATCAGAAATGAGTGCATGTTGTTTTAACTTTTAATATAATGATTTTTCAAATTCAACTATTATTTGTTTCTGAGCTAATTTGACTCAATTTTGAGAAATCCTTATGTACAGTGAAATGACTGTAACAATAGAAACTACTCATTCTGTTCCAGGTGTATACAACCAACTAGACTTTGCCCTAGGCCTGTCTACAAATGCTCAACAAAGAATGATATGTGTGATAAGGCAAATAGATGGTAAGATATATTTTTTAAAAAAGCATAATAACATAAATTTTCCTCTAAATTGCTCTACGCAATGCGTCAAACATTCAATTTACTAAGACAGATTAAAATTTATTATTTTTGGAAGAAAAATATAATTTAATATGCTAAGAAGAGGAAAAAAATAAACCTGAATGTTCGGTAGAATACTGTATTATTTCCTACCACCGATGTATGTTCATAATGTAAAAGTTTTTTTTCTTTTCGGAATTAGTATGCTACATTATTTTTCCTCAAAACGTAATTATTTTGCTTATTTTCTTGTTTAGCGTGTATAGACAGGAAAATTCAAAAATTATTTCTGAATCTAAACCATATTTACAAATTAATTGCTCATAGCAGAATGGCTAAATGTTGAAATTTTTTAAATTAAATGTTAATCGAAATTTCATATTTCTTTCCTTATACAGTCTAAGTTAAGACAAAAAGTTTTGTTTAGATAATATTTGCATATAATTAGCTCAAGGTTGAAAAATTTATAAAATTCAAAACTAAAACAATTGTGAAATAATCTTTGACAAGTTTGCATCAAAAAGCAGCATTAAGCATACTTTCGATCGATTATTAGTCAACTATTTTTTTTTCTAGCAATAGTAATTCATTTACAAGTAATAGTAAATATAATAGTATTTGTAAATACTAAGAAAAGTTTTTATTAATATTCTAATTTCCTGTAGCAAAAAAAAAAAAAAAAACATAAAGATAAAAAAATTGTTTTTCAGCATTTAATTTTTTCAGTTATCAATACATATTAATTTTTCTAGCACTAGCAAATTATTAAAAAAAAATAGTAGTAATATATGAAATAATTTTCTTCTACTTTTTAAACTATTAAAAATTTTATGTTTATCATTATTTTAATTTAAGCAAAACATGTAAAAGATTAAAATGTGGCCTTTTTTAAGTATTTATTTGAGAAGCTAAAATTCAATTAACAATATTTTATCATAAAAATGATGACGAAATTACTGATTTGCAAATCAAAGTTTTATCCTAAATGCTAATTTTGACGTTAAAATGCACAATAAAATTTGTCGAATGCTATCACTGAGGAGTAACTGTCTGCAAATGTAAAGCAAATATTTCAAAGCACTTTCGAAATGCGCTATTTTCCAGTAGTGCTCATAAAATACAGCAAAGCATCTTAAGCTATAATTTAATTGCGTAAATTTTCAACTTGCCTCTCAGAAAATTAAACATCGTATAATTTAAATGATTTTGCGACTGATTATAATTTAGTTTCGATTGGAGGTTTAAGTATGCCTCTGTACAGAAATCGAAATTAAAATTCACGCTGGTGACGATTTCGGTGTTAAAATTAAATTCTTCAGCAAACTCAGATTTCCAGACGATGAAATATTTACACTTGATTTGAAATGAGTCTCACTTAATTTTAATTTCCACTCATCGATTTTCGACCACCAATAAATTGATTTGAGTACTAAAAAGCAATAACCATCACTTGAGCTTGTCATTAAACTTACAGATTTTACTAATCTTTAAATCATCGTAAATGACTTGAAACAATAAAATGTATTTTCTCATATTTTTCATTGCTAAACTTAAATTCAATCAAAGAATATGTACTATTGTAGTTTAATTCAGTTATAATTTTTTTTTTCAAAAAATAAATAAATAAATAAATAAATACTCCGTTTTAAAAAAAAAAAAAATAGTGCTTTGAGTCCCTCCGCGCGGAAGAAGTGAAACTTCGTAATGTGGAAATGAAAATAGGAAGGGGTAAAAATTGATTTTTAGTGAAATTATATTCTTTCTTTCAGACAAATTTTATTAACATTGCTTACAATTCACAATTGATCGCATCTTTTAATGATCATTTTCTACGCGCATGCCTTCGAGTGCCACGCATTCACTCTCGCTCTGTCTCTTTCTATTCCCCCTCCACAGGAGCGTTGAACGTTTAACGCAACAGTGCTTTCATACCCCCTCCATGTTAGTGTTAAACGTTTAACGCAACCTTGTTGAAAGTCGCATTAGAAAGTTTCACTTATAAAATAAAAACCGGCAAAAATGAAAAAAAAAAAAAAAAAAACATAGAAAAATAAGTATCTAAAGCAGAGTATCTATGTGCATCAAAGTATTTTTTTAACTGTATTTAATAAAAAAAAATATACTTATTAACTTTTTAAATACAATACTTTGTTTCATTTAAACAATTTTTCGCTTAGTTAAAAAATATTAATAATAAAATATATTTTTAAAAAAATTATAATAAGAAATCAGCATATTTCTAAATGTTCTAAATTTCAGTAAGGTATTCTTGGCGAATTTTAAAAAAAAATATCGCTTTGTTTTCTTTAACGCCAATATTACCTACTGTGTTTTTCTCTTACCTCGTGCGCTCAACGAACGTAAAGAGAAATCTAGTTTCCATGACAACGATAGCGTTAAACGTTTAACGCAACCTTGTTGGAAGTCGCATAAGAAGTTTCACTTCAAAAATTGTAATTTTCTACCAACAAATATATTTTCGCTTCCCATGTTGATTAAAGCTCATAAGAACCTATTATTATAGTATTAGAATAATATTCTGATATATTTATTCAATTTAACTACTTAAAAGATTTTTCATTTTTTAACCGATAAATAGCACACCTCTAAATTAAACCTTACTTATATCCTGGAGTATTTTTTAACTTATTCAATCGTCATTCATTTTTTTTTTCAAGTTTTCCATTAACGATTAATTGTTGCTATATTCTTAAATATAATTCAGCAAGCTTGAACCACATACAAAAAACACCATTTGGCATCACTTTTAGAAATCAATCTTTAAGGTAACATCCACAAATTCGTTGTGTGAAAAATTATTTTCAAAATTTACGAATAGTACAGATATTTTTGATTCATTTACATCTTACTGTCTTTCCTTCGTTCAAAAATTTTTAATATTTTACAAGTTTCATCTCTAATATAAAAAATTTTATTTTTAATTATTTTTCACTTCATGAAATATTATTTATTACTATAGAAATAAATAATGTATAGAAGAAATGAAAATATTACGCAGAAGAAATGCTTACAAGTTTTTATTCTCACTGTACTTTTGTGTCTAATTTGATATTTAAGTTTTAAAGATAAAATTTGAAGGTAAAACTTGAGTAAAATTAAAGCCCTTTCTCTGACTAATTTTTTAATAATCTGAATTTTTTTCTTGTTTTTCCTGTTTTCACTGGTTTTCCTTGTAGAGTGCTGATTGAAAGTTACTCAACAGAAAGTTTAAACAAAGATACTCTGTAAAAAATTCAGGATCAAATTACGGTGTAAAGTGTACCGTCATTTTGGGTACATCTTCCGTTAAATCCAATTAACCGTAAAATTCAATTTTACCGTAAAATATTATAACGTAACTTTTAAAGCAATATTTTTTTAATTAGAATGATTCAATGATTTTACAGTGATTATTTCTGTAAAAATTACGGTACATCAGAATTTGTGTCATGTTGGGCAAAAATTGATTTTACTGTGATAAGTAGAGTGCCGATTCTTTTAACTGTAATTTATATCTGGAATTCCTTATAGTATAACATATTATTGGCGAAGTAAAAGAAGTATTCTGCTTGAGATGATAATAAAGGTTCACTTATGGTTACTTAAATATTTTAAAAGAAAATAAAACAATACTTTAATTTAGTAAGTACACAGCGTTTTAAAAAACTTACCGTTTTCATGTCATACACATTTATAAGACGTTATAAAATATTCTCTGTTTTGATGCGAAGTTGCATTATTTTATCCAGAAGCTGTTAGGTAAAATAATGTTCAAAATAAAGTTTTAACGTTTCTCAATTTTTCCCTAAAGTACTATAATTTAGATGAATATTTTATGAAATAACAAATAAAAAGCATGTGTATAGATCGTAAGTGTGATATATTTCACTGTTCATATTCTCCAGAGTGCTGTAATAACCAGCTTTGTCTAAGAAAGTTTAAAGTTATTTGGATTCAAATCTGCTCACTACTTTAAAACTCAAATGGATTTATAGTTATAGTTTCAGGTAAATTAACTTCAAACGAGTAATTTATTTTCGTTCATATCAAGAGTAAATTGTCAAAATTACATAAAAGGTGATATAACCTACGAAAATAGGAAGTATTGAAAAGAATGATAGTCTTAAAACACTGTAGTTAAAAGGGAAATTTATGTAATACTAGAATTTTTATTATAATGTTTATATTGACTACGAAACATTTATGGAAATTAACTTATTTACATAGCATTCTAATCATCATTTCTTTAAATTCAAATTAAATATTGTCAAGATTCAATGAAAAGTCATATAATCTACGAAAATGGGGAGTATTATATTAATTGTAAAAAACTGTACCCTTGAAAAACACTCTAGTTAAAAGAGAAATTATACAATACTATAATTTTTATTCCATTGTTAATATTAATTATAAAAACTTAGTGAAACTAAATTATTTACGTTGCATTCTTAATGAATTTTTCACTGAATGCAATTTAAATATTATATAATGTCCAAACTTGATGACAATTACACAAAATTTGCAACGAAAAACATTGTAAGTTAATAGTAAAAAATAGCAATATCTATATCATAGCATAGAAAAGTAAGAGTTAGAAAATCAAAATAATAATCTTTATTAACTCCATCTGAAAAAAATCTGATGAAATGGAAAGAAACAAATGTAATTGTAATACCTCAAAAACTTTAAATAAGAAGAAGACAAAAGTGTATTTATCTTAGGTTACAATTAAAACCCCCAAAAAATAGCTAAAAGAAAGTCATAACTGAATATAAATTGTTTTTTGGTGACGTGATAGGCCTCCAAAAATTTGGTTTGAGGAAGTAAACATTTTTGAATAATGTTTCAAGAATCAAAATGGATTTTGGACGATGGCGAAACAATGGAATTCTTGATTTTTGCAACATCGGAAAATTAATCCTGAATTAAAAAAAAATTTATCATCGATATTAAACATAGCTTTAATTTCACGAATATACTACTGTTTAAATTTTCTAACTGAAATTTCACAAATTTGATTGAAATTTGTCGGGAATTTCATGATTGGAACTGAATTGTGAAGAGCAAAAATGAGGCTGGATGCCATGTTGATGGTGAGATTTTAGAGAGAAAAAAAAGCATGTTTTACAAAGATCAAAATTATAATGTTCATATATGGATCATTAAGAGATGAATTTCTGAGATTCTTGATCATAGTTATATTTAAATATTTCTAAACACGAATTAAATATTTGGGAACTTCTTTATCAAGCTTATGAGCAAGCAAACATTCTTAAAATATTTTTTAAGGGACATTAAACCTCTACCTTGTATTTTTGAAAGGAAAAATTTCAAATATTTTGGCACTTCTTCTGGCCACCAAGATCTTTCCCATGTTGCATTTGCATCTGCACTGTAAAAATTCCGGATCAAATTACGGATAAAAGTATTGCCAGTTCTTTTTACTGTAAAGTCCATTTTTACTGCGAAATTTTATGGAACAAAAAAATCTATTATACCATAAATTTTACACGAATATTTACGATAAAATCTCTGAATCCCCGAAGTTACGTAAATATTTTATGCAAGCTACGGTATAAAATTTTAACATAAAAACACATTTTACGGAGAGATGGATTTTATGGTTGCTGTAGTCAGGATGCCAGAATTTTTTACAGTTATTTGATCCGAAATTTTTTAATGTGTTAAACTATTTTTTCTCAAATATAGAATCACCGAAGGTCAGGAAGCAGAATACAGGCACATTAGCTTAATTAAGAATAAAAATACTCCTAAATTCTTAAAATACCAACTTTTACTTTTCGAGTTACTTTTAAATCGATATTTTAAATTATCCTATAAAAAGAAGCCTCTCTCGTTAAACAAACTATAGCCTGATTTAATATAATTTTGATCCTATTTCTGTTTTACTTTCCAGCTTATATTACCAATATACAATAATACCGGGTACAGGAAATCCTACATTGAATTGAAGATTTCTAAAAATTTATAACAGAAAAAAAGTAAAAGTTAAAAATAAAATACTTGCAGCAAATATATGAATTAAGGAAGACACTTGTATTTTAGGTGGTTTTTCTTTGATTTACAGGAAGCTCACTGTTTGCATGGCCATTTTTTTTTAAATTTTTGAACTGAAAATAAAAATTTTCAGAGGAAAAGTTTATGTTTTTTCACAAAACTTATTGCAAACGATTGATTTTTCAACATTCTCTACGGAATTAAAGGCAATGAAATGGCTGGCGATTTAGCCAATAAGGACTCTTCCATACAACAAGTCAATAACAACTGGGCTACTTTTTCAACCTTCAAACGAGTTCTCAAAAGAAAAGTCTTCACTAATTCGCACAATCAACTAATGGAAAGAAGTTATATTAAAAAGCCGGAGGATCTCGAGCGAAATAGCATTCCCGACTGACCGCGCCGCGAAAAAACATGTATAACATGCTTCATAAAGCATGATTGCCTTGCCGCTTATTTATAAAGTTTCAAGCTGGCTTCTGATCCATATTGCTCAATATGCCGAGGTCGATATGTAATGGATGGCCACCACGCTCTCATTTGCTGTGCTCTCCATGGACCAACTATAGCTGATCAATACTGGGGATTAAGGTGTTGAATGTGGAAATTGCAGTTTTTAATTTTTGTATCCTTCTTCTCTTGAGTTGTGTGATTTTTATCCTGCATCAACCCCCCTTGCTATTAAAAATGAAAAAAAAAAAAAAAATCAATCTTATCAGTTATCTTGTGATAACTTTTTAAAAACCATCTAACAAATTTAGAACATCCTGTACTAAAACTGTGACTCTTACTTAAGTGTGTGATGAGTTTTTTTCAACTCTATAACTGAATTTTCTATTTAGGGCTGGTAACAAATGACTCCGCAATCTCTCAGTACATAGATGTATCTTCTCATGAGAACTTCACAATAGACGAAGAATCTGCTTCGGGAGTTCAGAATTTAATTGATGATGTCATATTCTATGTCAATCGTAAAAACATTCACTACTTCAAGTAAGATTTTCAAACAAAATTCGTCTAAATTTTCAGTCAAAAATTGTCTAACTAACACTGGGGAACAAATATTTCGTTGCATTTACCCAAATACTTGAACTTGCATGATTCAAGTGTCGGAGTTTCAAATCTGAAATTAGTTTTGCTCATAAAACTACAGTTTTTGTTTTTTAAAATTTAAGCCTACTTTTGTCAAAGTGTCCACGTTTAAAAACGTTATGTATTACAAGGGATCATGTAAATGTAAAACATCTAGAGAAGTTAGGGCAGATCATCGGAATTATAATTGTATGGAAGCTCATGCCCTGAAATGTTGTCGTACGCAACTAACGGTTCTCTCCAATTATGACCTGTGCAAAAGTACACGAAAAATAATTCATAAAAGGGAAGTGCCTCTAGTGGTGTGTGATACTTCCAAGAATGTGACTCTTTTCAAATTTAATCCTGATGACCTAAGTCCCCTATAAATTTCTCATAATATTTACGAAAACCCCTGTAGTAAATAACGTTTTGAAACTTGTACAGTACAAAAAAATACACTAAAATTTTTTAAAAAAACTGTAGCTTGCAGAGACCGATTCCAGCTTTGGAATCAAGGACTTGAAAATATCCAAGATCCGTTAAAAAACTTGATGCAACAGAAAACACGATAAGAAATGTTCCTCGGTGTAATTTAAGGTTAATAAGACATGAAAATGAATATTTATAACGTTGTAGTTAATTTAATGAAATACCTTTAAAATTTTTAGCGTGCAATGGAAAGAAGGTGGTTTGGATACGAGTTATAGAGAGCACAAATATTATTTGGAAAAATTCGGTAACTCTATCTTCACCAGCATAAAAACATTAGTAGATGAAGACATATCTGCCACAACACCTGATTGGCAAAATCTTCCTCCAAGAATTCGGAAACCAATACAAGTAAATGTTAAATTTTAAATGTTTGATAAAATAAATGTTTAATAAATAAAAACAATGTCTGTACAAAAAGTTTTTATAAGATAGGATTAAAAACACAGTACTGTTTAATAAAAAAATTAAATGATTATTATAAAATATTTAACAGAAATAAAAAATTTAGGTTTGTAAATAACTTCGAAATAACGATTTGATTTTTTTGGCGAGAAAATATATTGAAAATAAATTCTGGTACAATTACTGTATGACATGGTAATGATATTTCTAGTAAAGAAAATCATGAATCTGATATTAATAATTTAAACATACCATTCATTGAAATAAACCATTTATTTAAAAAAATTCCCGTTATACGGTAACTAATTTTTGTAAATTCTGGGTTCAAAGTTATATTTCTTATTACTACACATTTAGTTAAAAATACAAAACCAAAAAGTAAACTATAGCGAGCAAACGTTTTTTAAGCCCTACTCTAAGATATAATGATAAAATTACTTAGTTTCTTTACAATTACCAATTTTTATCACTTATTAAAAAATCATGTTTTATTGTTAATTTTATCAAAATCCTTAACAAAGCGCTTCGATAAAAGTTACCGACCTTTTTGATGTTCCCATAGAGACAGAAAAACACAATAAATATTTATTATTTAACTATACGTTTTTTTTCTCAGTGAATAAATGCAAGTTAATATATCCTAAATAAAATAAACTAAAAAAGTAAACAATTTGTCAAAATCTCTATTTAGTTTTCTGTTTATTTAAATGCATTTTTCTTCCTTAGAAAAAAATCATGAATTTTTAAATTAATTTTTTATTAAATTCCAATGGATTTTTAAATAATCACTCTCAATTACTTTTGCACTCTCAATTGCTTTTAATTAGTTCTAATAGTTTTTTTTAAATAATAAGAACATTAAATAATACCTCCATGTTAACTATTGAGTTTTGATTAAAATGATTAAAAAATAAAACGTTATGATAAAAAAATGTATCTACACTACATTCAAACTACATTCTATAAAATACTAGTTTATTATATAACTTTTTCTTTATTTTTTTAAATCTTTTATGAGTGTTTTTAAGGTGCTTAATTAATCCCCTTATCTGTTAATTCACTTGTATGATGATTCCCTGATTAAAGTATTTTTCTCCCTTCAGCCTCATTCTACTTTTTTTTAAATTTTTGATCATTTTTTTTAATTTTATTTTCTTACTAAGAATCCTTAATAGTAGTCGTTTCCATGGTATGCACTAACCTGAATAAAATAATAATATATTATAACTTTCTTTAAAGTAACAAAGGTTTATAAAAAACTACAAAAATATCCTTTTCATTTCTTTATTAGCCAAATAATTTTTATTTAAGCTTCAGATTGTTCATCACAAAATAATTTAAATCTAATATAAAAACTAGCAGTTATATGTATCTTTAGTTTGAAAATACCTCAGAGTAGAAAAAAAGAAAAAAAATTTCTCTAAATACCTTCCTAAAAATAAGATATAGATTTGTTTTTTTTTTCGCCAGACATTGAAAAAAGAAGACAAATAATTGCTTTTCTAGAGCAGGGACTATAAACATATTGCAGAAAAATGATCCAGTATATCGTCGCATATTTAGAAAAAAAATACACAAAGAAAAAAATATATTAAGGAAAAAAAAGATAAAAGCATTAGTTGGTAAGGAAATAGTCCCGGTTGGAACTCCCTAATGAAGATAGTTTTCATATTATTTTTTCAGTTTCAATAATGGATAAAACTACCAAATCTATATCAGTAAACGTAAGTATTTGATTTATTCCTAGTTTGGAAATGATATTATGTACCAACAAAAAATATTAAGATTCTCTTTTATTTATTTAAGGCAAAAATTTATTTTTTCTAATTTCATTTCTTTTCACTAGATAAATGTAATGAAAAAAAGTTAAATAGATTTTTTTAAAGAAAAGAGAAAAATATTTAAATTTAAAATGCTTGAGTTTATATAATAGCTTCTACCCACCCAAAAACGTTTTTATTTAGCGTTAATTTGTGATGCTTAGCTCTGTGCTACCAAAAAAAGGATCCTCCTAGTAGTTTGTACTTTTTTCTTTCGGTATTTATTCGCCTGCTGACTGTCTGTCAAGGCTTTGTAAATATTGCCAAGTTTCACCAGTAATGCGAATCACCAATATGCAATTAATTGATTAACTGTTTATTTATATACCCCTCATGGACTTACATTTTTATTACAGTTAATGCTCACAAATAAAATAAAATGCATACACTGAGAAAAAAATATGGTCAAAAAACCAAAATATGATAAAACTTACCATGTGTCCATCTTTATGGGAGTGCCAAAAAGCTCGGTAATTTTTATCAAAGTGCTTTGGTTATGATTTTTTGGAAAACTAACTATTAAATATAGTTTTATAACAAATGGAAGTTTGGTAAATATGGTACAATTTGGTAATTTTATCATGATACCTTAGAGCAGGACATAAAAGCCTATGAAATTTATTCTTTAGTCTTACATTTTTTACAAAATGTGTGAAAATAGAAGATATAATTTTGATAGCTAAAATTCCCACCCAGCCATTACCACATAAATTGATTTTATTATCTAGAATTATGTTTTTTTAAACCAGAAATATCATTGAAGTACGTTAATTTTACCAGAATATTCTTCTGCATGTGGAAAGAAACATGATAAAGAAAAATTCAATTTGCAAAGAACTTTACTAAGTTGATCTTAACTCTAACGCTAACACTTCAAAAATCTCGTAACACTTTATGTCTTAATGTCACATGTAAAATCAATCTCTAATTTCTTAATGTCTCTTAATATTACCTAAAACTTAAAAAAATCTTAATTAATGTTAATGTAAAATGTTATTATAACTTGAAGGTTATTTGTCTGCAGAGGTTTTCACTCTATATTCAACTAAAGTATAGACACTATTCTTCAATAAATATCTTTATTAAAAGCACGTTTAAAAATATTTTTTTTTCTCTATTATAAAGATTTCTTGAGACGCATTTTTTAAAAATATTTTACCCGTAATACAATACATAAAATACAATAAAATACCGTACATTTTCTTAAAGAAAATTATTTGTTTTGTCTTACAGGAAGTAGTAAGAGAATCACAAAGTCATTTGAGTAACAGTCGTCAACATTTAAGGGTGTTGGGAGTATCTCAGTCATTAGACAGTGACTGTGGAGCACTTCTTCAAATTCAAAATTTGATGATCATTCAAGATGAAAACCGAATGAGGCATTCACCCGTAATCGTCTATGGTCAAGATGGATCGGGAAAATCTACTCTTCTCTCTCAGGTGAATATATATAGCCAATATACTCATTATACTAATGAAAACAAAACTTCTAGCCTTTTCTCTTAAGTAAAACTTTGAGTAAAACTCTTAAGTCTTTTAAACTTAAATAAAGCAAAAGCACTAAGCGAAGTAAATTAAAAGTAAAATCTAATGTATATGTTTCACGTTTTTGTTTTTCTTTTCCTGTTGCAACATCATATCCTCTTTAATAAAGCCTTTCTTAATCTTTAGACCATTTGTGAAGAGGATGAGGTCTGTATGAGAGTTTTTCTATATCACAATAGAACAAGTTATGAACTTCATTAAGAGCTATAATTTTGTCTGAGAAGTTTCTGAGAACTATAATGCAACTTAAAATCTCATTCTCTTTTATACTACAGACTTAAAACTTGGCGCACTAGAAAAGACAATTTTGTTTTGAATTCATACTTATTTGTCGTACAATATTGTTCATAAATTGAATTTCAAAAATTTAAAATTCGTTTTCTCAAGAACTATTCGACAGACCAATTTTGCTCAAATTTTGCATTTTGCCATGTCAAATTAAATTCTTTAAGATAATGCAAGGAATTGTACACTTACAATTCACAATTTTTAGACCATTACTAAACAAAATAATAAAAAATAATAAATATATTTACAAAAAGTTATTTTTTGTATGAAGTTATTTTCTGGCTAAAGGAATGTTATAATTGTGTACAAAAATTTTTCAATTTACTTTAAAAGTTTTCGAGATATAGTGAAATACGCGAAAAGTAAAATTAATAATAAGGGATCCAAACTTTGGAGCACTCTCCTGACCAAATTATTGGGTCCATATTTCCCAGATTGCGGCTAACCTCGATATTTTTGGGGGGTCAGGAATCCGAATCCATCGAATAAAAAATTATGTTTACTCAGAGAAGGAACGTTTTTATCTCTGGTTTCACAACTTAAAATATCCTCTGCACAAAATAATAAGAATATTTGAAGTCACCATCTCGAACCATTAAGATTGAGTCCTAGAACGCGAGGATCCCATCATTAGATCAAAAGTTATTCAGGGTGGTCTGTTTTTTTTTGCCCACTGTATATTACTATAAAAATATTGGTATTAGACAAACCAAGTCTTAGTTTATTTAATCTTTACTTTAGCTTTTTACTTTCTTAATAAATGCTTTGGAATCTTAAAAACAAAATGAATATCAATAATAAAATAAATTTTTTACTTATTTGTTTGTGCAGAATATAAGCACAAAGCTTTTTTGACTCGATGGACACGTTTTCATGTATTTAAATCTTTACGAATTAAAACAAAAGTGGAACGAAATGAAATGAAAATGTGAAATAAAGTACTTATTTCTAAAGTGATTGTCATTGTCAAAATAGATTTTGATAGATTATGTAAATGTGGTTTTCAAAACTAATAATTAAAGACGAACTTTTAAATAATAATGCTATAATCCTTATGGCTTACTGAAGAAAAGAAATTGTAAAAAGCTAAAAGATTTTAATACAGATCTTTGAATGTCATTTATTAAACAGACTTTTTTACTTTTTTTATAAATATCAATAGCAAAATACTTTAGCTTTCTTGAGTTTAGTTCACATCATATTAGAAAACGCATAAAAACAATACTAATTTAAGTTATTTTCCTCTTAAATATTTCTTTTACTTTATGCTGTTATAAAAGCTTAATTATTATTATTTTTTTTTTTTTGTAATTACAGGTGTTCATGTACTGTCCAGAGTGGTTAGGAAACGATGTTGTACGCATCATTCGCCATGTCGGTAGAAGTCCTTGCACATCTTTCACTCCAGAACTATTACGCAATCTGTGTCTCCACATCAGCTTATTGTTTGGTTTTGAAATAAGTCCAAGTCACTACAGTTTTGAACTTGGAAAGCTCAGCATATGGTTTCAAGACTTGATCAAGTTAGTGGAAGCTAAAAGTGATGACCTTGTCATAGTGCTTGACAATCTGCATTCTTTACGATGCGCGCCAAATAACCAAGCTTCCATCCTTGGCTGGCTTCCATGGAACCTTCCGCCAAACGTCCACATAATATGTTCCATTGCTGAGGAAGAAGAGAAAATTTTAGGTTTACTAAAAAGTAGAATATCAACCCATGAAAATTTCGTTCACATATTACCCGTTACCGGACAATCGGCTTTAAGCATGATGCAATCCAATTTAAAAGATAATAAGTATTCCCTGACCCCTGAACAGTGGCAGTTAGTTAAAGAACAAATTGGAGATAAGTCTTTGAGTTCCTTGTGCGTGAAACTTTTATCAAATGTGGCCAAAAATTGGACCTCTTCCAAAAGCATTACAGAAAAAGATGTGCCCTTAACACTAAAAGAAT
The DNA here is from genome assembly GCA_949128135.1 of Parasteatoda lunata. Taxonomy (NCBI): domain Eukaryota; kingdom Metazoa; phylum Arthropoda; class Arachnida; order Araneae; family Theridiidae; genus Parasteatoda; species Parasteatoda lunata. The sequence goes on from OX421971.1 coordinate 103,022,637, forward strand.
TAGTGAATTTATTTTTTATAGATTTAGAAAATAAATATGGTGTTGAGATGATACGAAAAATATCAACGTATCTCACGTGTACTAGTTTTGGTTTGAGAGAAGCTGAAATTGTTGAGCTTTTAGCTTCTACAGAATATGAAGGTCCACAAATGGATAATGAACTAGATAGTAAAAAGTGTGAATTTACAACAAGTAGCTGGCTTGACATAAAGAAAGAACTAAGTATGTATATTTCATTGTACTTAAAATAATTATCTGTCTAGTAAAAAACCGGTTTTTAGCATAATATCAATGAAACGGATAGCGACATGTATTGAAAAAAATTTCATTAACCCAGAACCTCTGGCGCAGAATTTTTACCAAGCATATTTTCATGATTTAGATCAAAATAAGTGAAAAATAATTATATTTAGCATTTCAAAAATTATGCTAATAAAATATGGCATAAAACACAGGTACTTTTCGGAGCTAAAAGTATAATCTTCTAAACACGGCTAACTCCCTGAGAATATAGATTTTTTTTCTCCAAATTTGTACTTGCTTGCAGTTACTAAGATTTAAAAGAAACATTTTATCCTCACTGAAATTTCTTTAATTTTAAAAATCAATGGGTGATGTATTTTTGAATGTAGAATGTAGAATGAAGAAAAAAGAAATTCTTCTTTTTCGAATTTTATATTTTTGCAAAGATTAAAATCCAATAATCTCACAGATTTTCTTTAGTAACAATTAGACCATTTTTTATACAATTAAAAGAAGACCAAAATGCATTTTTGCGTGTAAAGAGCATCAGAAAAAAATTCATAAAAAAAGACACGGGTATGCCATCTGGGTCAAAGGGTTGATAAATATATTTGATAAAAACATATTTAATAAAAATAATCTCATTCATGATAAAATTACTTATAAATAAACATAAACAAGTATAACGCTATTTCTCAAAGAATATTTTATTAATAAGTCAATTTAAAGAAAGAAAATATTGAGCATAGAGCTTTTTATTAACCAATCTATGTAAAATGTGTGAGAAACAATTCTTTAAAAAAAAACTGCTTATGTTTTATTTGAGTGTTGAACTATAAATGTCTTATATCAAACTGAAAAAATAAAGGATTCCTGCAGCTCATTGTGAGCTAGGGGGTTATAGAAGTTATGGCTCCTCAATTTCCTGCTCAGTTGCATGATTGTAGCTATGTAGTCAACATCGAACATATTTTACGTCTCATACAAGCTGGTTTTCATCTACTTGAAGCTGGGCAGGCCAAAAGAACCACTGAGGATCGAATCCCAGCTCTCAATGCCTTTTACCACTGACCTACATAAAAGTGCTGTGCCCAGATAAGATTACATTTTTTCCTACTTAAGTTAATTTTGTATACAGAATGCATATTTATTCTCCAATGAGTCATTTTTAGGACTTGGTAAATACGAATAAAGAGAAATTAGCAAATGTACCAATTGTAAGTGTTTCTCACACAGTTGGAAGAACTCTACGTTAAGAAATACTTTTATTTATTATTTTCCCCCAACAAATACCGTTTAAATCTGAAAAATTGTAAAACATTTTATAAGTTCCAGAAGCGTTTTCTTTTCTACTTTAGAAAATGTAAAGGAGAACTTTTTTGCAACCAATATCCGTGACCATTTTGAGAAGTTCAAACGATTCTAAAGAACATTAAAATAAATGTTTTTAATTCTGTTTTTGATTCTTCATTGTGTTCTAACACAATGTTGGGCAGCCAATGTGAGGAAACCTGATTTTTTTTTAAAGTATGCATCGATTAAAATTTATGTTTCGTAAAATGGAAATATTTTAAAAAATTGGTTCATGCTGCATGAGAGTGCGTATCGTTAATTCTATAAAAAACACGAAAAATAACATTCTCAATTTCATTATAATTCTTACGGATTTCATAATAATTATTCTATGTTTTTTTATCAAATGCCAAAATTTTGTGAATTTTCTGAAAAAGAAGTGAATATATATTTTAACGAATAAGCAACAAAAATATTGGTATGTAAAAAATCATATAGAAATAATTGTGAACTTTTTTTATTTTGCAACAACTGTCATGTTCGGAAAAACTCCTGAAACAATGTTTCAAAAAATAAAACTATATGTATGAATCTTGAAAAAAAAACCTGAGTAAAAAATACAATGTAGATCACTGAGCGTAAAAGATTCTTCATAAAATGCAATCTGTGGTTTATTTCATCAGAGGATATAACCACACATAATTATAAAGAAAAAAAGTAGGAAAAGAAACCCTAAATTTAATTAATTACAAAACTATTCTTCCAGAAAATTTGGAACAAAGAAAAGTAAGCGCAACACTCAACCGGAATAAGTGGTGCAATTATTTTTTATATATATATATATATTTTAGTAGAAAAGAGAAAAAACTAAAAGGGCGCTTTTTAATGTTCTTTACCACGAAAAAATCATTTTTTTTCTTAAGATTGCATTCCTTGAGTGTCATATAATTAAATTTAAGTCTTAAAGGAAAATTTTAATGAAAAGTTTTGTGAAAAAAATATATTGTGCCATCGGTGTTTAAATTTTCATTGAGTATTTGCAACTAATTACTTGGTTGAATATAATCACTTGGTTGTGGACAAAGTGTTAACGCTACAGATGAAGCTTGAGTTTATTAAAATGTTGAATCAATTTTCGGATCAGATTTGATTGGATACCTGCAAGCGACGTCTCGCGTGTGTGTCCAACTTGATTGGCTGATCTACGCGTGACGTCGATTGCATGTATTCAATTATAGGATGTTATTCTCGAAGCAAATGTTAAGAAAAGAAAAATAAATTTTCCTTTTCTGAATGGCTCAGAATTCAACTGCGTATTTTATCTACACATTTTTAACTGCTTTCGTAAGAATATAACTCAAATTAATTAGACAATCAAAATTAGATAATCAAAACAATTAAAATAACAAATTTGTTATTTTAATTTTTTTTCGAGAAAATTACTATGATATAGTGTTACAAAAGTATTCATATTTCTTACCAATATTTCATCAATCGTCTATTTTTTAAAAACAGTTTATGAACTGTGTCATAAGATTAAGGGGCATTCTGCACGCACATTTTCATAAATAACCTTAAGTATCTTTTATATTTTAAAGATGACAATAATCAAACCTTTATTTATTATATATTCATATTATATATTATATCATACTTTTGGCAATGCCAAGAATGAATATTTTTCAGTTATTTAATAATTGGTTAACTTACTTACAATTTTATAAAAAAAATAACTTATTGATTCAGCATAACTATAGTAGGGGAGAGTCGGGTAGCCCCGCCCACTTAAGGAGTATTGCTTATATTTCTGTATGATATCGAGTAATAATCAATATTTTTGTATGTTTCTATCGTTTTATCATCTAATTAAATAATGCAAAAAGAATAAACCAAAAAAGAATAGTTTAAGTTAAAAAAATAGAAATTTAAAAAATTTGTCTACTGTATTCAATATATTTTCAAAACTATTGTTTGCCATGTTACCAGCTGCATAAATACTTGAAACTTTGAAAATAATCTTTTTTTAATGTAACAATTAATGTCCGATGGCCCATTGACTTGAAAAAATATTCTATACATATGAAATTGACAGTGGGCGGGGGTCCCCGACACTCCCCTACTTAATATAGTATTTTTGTAGGTTTGAAATTACGTTCTGAAATTTTAGAAATGTACCAATTTTTCAAAGTAAAATATAAATATTTCAGAGTGGTTGTAATGATAGATTTTTATTCTTTTGGTGTATTGTAAAAAGAATATTGATAAATGTGACTTAAGTACTAATGAGATATTAAAAGGTTATTATTGTATTTTTCAAATTTTTTCACAAATTGTTTTCAACCATCTAAATCATTTAAACCATCAACTATCAACCAAATGTTAAACCATCAATTATCTAAATCTTATAAACCATTTCGAAACGCACTATTTTCAGAATTCTGCCGTATGTTTAAAAAAAATATTTCTACATTATTGCTTAAAGTTTAAATAGATTTATATTAGTAGTTTGGTATTTTGCCTTAAGGATAGAATAACATTGCAGTGAATTGATAAATTCGATAGATTTGATTCTGATTATTTACTTATGAATTTATTTTGTACCTTTGTTCCAACCAAATGAAATCTTTTCAGTGCAGAGCCTTTTTTTTTCAAGATTTATTTTATCTTTTAGCCCAAACTAGATTTTTTAAAGCTTCACTCTATTCCCCATTATAATCTGTTGTTCATAAATAAATTATTTTTTTAAACGTCAGTTTTATTTTTTTAGAAACAAAAATAAATAAATTAATTAATTAAATAATATATTAATTTATAAATTATTCAACTAATGTTAATTTTCATGTGTGTAATTAACTGACCTCTAAGCAACAATTTCTATAAATAATATTTGACTATTACCAACTTATTATTTACTTGAAAACCAGAATGAAATTTTTTTCTTCTATTAAATAGTTAGGTCTTGGTTAGGTTGGCGAAGAAATTCGTAGTTAGCTGATAGGACTAAGCATTGTACCATGATCCGTTATTCAAAATAAAAGCAAATCATAAATATTAATGAATTGATATATAAGAAAATAAGCAAAGGGAAATAATTTTCAAGAGTTGATTTTTTGTAAATCTATGTTTTCATGTAAAAAAAGTAATTACAAAAGGAATTTATTATTTTAAGTTGTTTAGCAAATTTTTGGCATTAATACCTTGCAGTAATACTAATTAATACTAATCCCTAATACACCTGTTCCCTGTCTCCCTGTTTCCCCTTGGTGATAAATCCCTGTTTCTAAAATTCGTAATACTAATACTTATCCCTGTCTCTAAAATCCCTAATGCTAATACTAATCCTTAATACTAATATAAACCCCTGTCTCTAAAATCCATAATACTAATACTAATCCCTGTCTCTAAAATCCCTAATGCTAATACTAATTCCTGTCTCCAAAATCCTTGTCTCTAAAATCCCTAATGCTAATACTAATCCCTGTCTCTAAAGTTCCTAATGCTAGTACTGATTCCTGTCGCTAAAATCCTTAATGCTAATACTAATTCCTGTCTACAAAATCCTTGTCTCTAAAATCCCTAATGCTAATACTAATCCCTGTCTCTAAAGTTCCTAATGCTAGTACTGATTCCTGTCTCTAAAATCCCTAATGCTAATACTAATTCCTGTCTCCAAAATCCCTAATGCTAATACTAATCCCTAATACTAATATAAACCCCTGTCTCTAAAATCCATAATACTAATACTAATCCCTGTCTCTAAAATCGCTAATGCTAATACTAATCCCTGTCTCTAAAGTTCCTAATGCTAGTACTGATTCCTGTCTCTAAAATCCCTAATGCTAATACTAATTCCTGTCTCCAAAATCCTTGTCTCTAAAATCCCTATTGCTAATACTAATCCCTGTCTCTAAAATTTCTAATGCTAATACTAATCTCTGTCTATAAAATCCTCGCCAACAGAAGTGTGACCTTGATTTGATAAAACCTGAAGCACCTCATAGCTCTGAAAGGTTTGGTTTTCATGTCAAGCCGATGAATAGTAAATATACTTGTCTGTGAACCATCAGTTCTCTCGCCTATTAGCTTGGTGATAACCTGGTGTGTGTTTGAATATTATTTTCAAACTCACTATAGGTTTGTTTTACTTAACCTGAATGAGCATAAAAACAACGCTCAGATCTCTTTCACATCCTGATGGATGAACTGACATGCACGACAAAAAGAAGTCACTGATCTGAATGTCTATCTTAAACTGTTTGTATCTAACTGATGCATTTATGCATCAGTTAGATACAAACAGTTTACTGATACTGATTGCATAACAGAGCTATAATGTTTCCTTCTTTTTGTATAAATCGCTTACTTTAAAATGTGGAACATTTGCATCTTATAAAGAAGTGTTCTTTTTTTTTTAGGTGTGTTAATGAAAATGTATTACGTCGATAAACGCCCTTACTTGTACTGGAGTCATACAACTATTGCAGATGCAGTCAGAGAACGTTATCTGCCCACAAGTGAAGATTCCAGGGTTTGCCATACTGACCTTGGAAATGCCTTTCACTTGGGATTTCTTATGGAAAAAGAACAAAAGGTACATTTAAGTTATCGGTTAAATTTAAACGCAATAATTAAAACAATTAGGTTTCGAACTTAGGATACTATAAATACATAAATTTATCCTTATTTTAAAAAAAATTTCCGAATTTTGATCTCACCAAAGATATTTATCAGTATACACATTTCTCTTAATGGACACCATAAACTCAAATATTTCTTTACCTATTAACAACGCTATAGTTATTATTCATTTTTTAGGTAATTTTAAGTAATAATTTAAGTAGTGTTGATTTTTTAGTTATTCGTTAAGTTTTTTTAGAATACTCGTATTTTTATAGAAGTAGAAACTCAGTTACGAATTAACTACTTAGCTTTATTTTTTAACCTTTATAAAATGGCTGTAGAAAATTTAAACAATAAAGGGTGATATGGTACCACATACTGTCATGCCAACTATTAGTGACGGAGCTTGCATTTTCCGAAGGATACCAATTATCATGGTTTTCCGTAATTAATATGGGTTTTAATTTCAATTAAGAAACTACATAAAACTTTCTAAAGTCATGGAAAAGTCTAATATTTAAAATTTTTATTATATTTTCTTTGATTTGTGCACCCTTTTTAATTATAATTAAATTTTTGAAATTTTAAAATTTCGCGAGACAACCCTTTTGAAAGGGCAAAGCAGCTTGATTGAGAAATAGTGTAAATCCTTCAACTAATTTAATTTAACATTCTTATAAATGATATTACAGCTCAGTATCTAAATTTTACAGGTTATAGATGTGTATTTTCTTATATGTTATGTTCCAAGTATTTCTTACATATTATGTTAAAAAAAGTGTGTTAAATTTTTTATCATTCATGACAGTTAAAATTTTCAATCCCGTTACGTATATAAGTTTTTTTTTTAATTCTTCTTTTAATTATTTTATAAAATTACACTCCCTGAGTAAATTTTGAAATGTAATCAAACTAAAATATGACGGACCAGATACCTAAAATGAGGGGAATACTTCAGTTAGCTTATCTAAGGATGGTTTTACACTAGTTTTAAGAATCTAATGAAATTTGGTATAAAATTGTGTAATTCTGGTATGCAGGTTGTGTTTTATTTAATGGTTTATGTTTTCCATTGAAGGGTTCACCGATGGATGAATCCAAGTCAAAGAGAAGGGATGACTGGTCAGATATGTTGAGAGAGATAGACGAGCTTTGGTATCATCTCATGCTCAGTGGTCAGTCGAATGATTCAGTGGTTTGTTGTCATGTCATTTCCTTTCCTACCTTCCTCCATTCATTTTAAGAGCACTTTATCATTCCTATGTTTAATATTGATTTTGCACTGAAATAACAATGTTTTTTTCTTAGTTTAAGATATGACTGATTTAGTCATCGCATTATACATTATGTTAAAAAAAATATTCACATAAATAAAGGGAAATGGTATAGAAATGATTAGTTGAAAGAAAGAAAACTGTATTAACAAAAATTTTAACCTCAATATTTTTAAAAACTTATTGAAAACTCAAATGAATTATAATTTAATTCTTATTTTTTTTTATTAAGAAACTCTTTTTTCATTGGAAATTACTGCAACTCTAATGATGAATCATAATTTTTTGATGCGCTACTTCATCTATACCCATACTTCGCACACGTATATAGGGCGGACCCATTTACACATCCATTCATTCATCTACAGACCGTAATTTTGACCGTAATTTACTAGAAAGTATTATATCTCTGGAGATACAGAATTAGAAATTAATCTTTCTCTGGTTCAGGTCAAAATTATGGTTTGTGGATGAATGAATGGATGTATGAGTGGGATCGCTATATAAAAGGGTAAGTGGTATGGGTGTGACAGAAGTCAAATTCTCGACCATAGATGGCGCCACTGGAAAGTCAGAACAATCGCATTCCCTTGCCTTAATGGCTTTCGACAACAGCAACAACACAATAAAACAAATTTGTAATATCCATTGCTGCGTTTTCCAATATTCCATTAAATGGCATGAATAAAAAAACTTCTGTTATTGAAACATTACAATATCAATTCGACCTATAAAACTAAGACTGTTATTCAATAAAAAAATCTACATTTACAATAAGTTAATTCATGACAGTTAAATTTAATTGCTTCATCCATACAATACTAACTGCGATCAGAAAAAAATATCATGACGATTGTTTACGAACCCGCAAATAACTTTAATTATTATAAATAAACTATTATTCAAACTAAAGGAAACAGTTTTTTAAAAGTTATATTACAGTTCTGAGGAGAAATCTGAGTTTACTTTGCTTTTCTTAAATCTTTGCAATTAGTTTGAAATTAAATAAAATTGCTCTTAAGCTTCAGAATTGGTAATTAAAAACAAGATTGAGATTATTTTCAATCGTTAGTTTCTGTCTGAAAGGTAATGAAAGGAGCTCATTATTTTTGTGGTGATATGATTTTGTCAAATATTTGCTTCTCATTAGTTATTTATAGATATAATGATCTTTTATTGCATGAAAGTTTTCTATACGTATGAATAGGTATTGTGGCATTCTAAATTAAAATGCATACTGATATAATATTTATTTATTTTCAAAAATTATCTCGCATCTTTATTGCATATTTAAATGTTTTCTGTTTTATGCAACTATTACATGCTTTGTATAGGAAGGTATATTTCTTACAATTTGAAATAAAAAAAAATTTATAACTTTCATAAAAAACAAGGGCATGGTGACTGTTTAATTTATGTGTTATAGATTTCATTTCTTCTAGAAAAACCTAGTAAATCATAAGGAATCTATAAAACTACTCACCATGATTTCCTTACATAAATAATATAAATTATTTTTTACGTCAAATATATCTTACGAAAATTAGTTATAATAAAGTCTTTTAGCTTAAAATTTATAATATATTTAGCGTTATTATGTTAAACTTAGTACAAATTTGAAAATACATTACACAGCTTTGAAAAAATTCGAAATTTTCATACAAAATTAAACAATTGTTTTGTGTCAATAAGTTCATGCGTAAACTATCTCCATTTTTTAAAAAAAAAACCAACTGCCTCGATGGTTCGATTTTCATCTTTTCTTCCTTGCGAAAAAAATGAAATATGTGAAGCGATTAATGTAACATTGTAAGTCAATTTTATTGGCATTATTCGTGTGATATAAGCTGGAAATGGTTTTTGAAATTTATTGAAAACGAAACTGTAAATAATCAATGAATCGTACTTGATTAGGAAAAAAAATTAAACCTTTTTCGAAATATTTGTTAAAAGCTTAAATTAAGATGAAAATACTTCTATTCATGCCTTATTTTATAAAGTGTGGTGTTTTACCACTGTGTTCTGAGTTAAATGCTCCATCTTGTGGTAAATTTTTTTTTATTATTATTATTTCCAATGGCAGATCAAAAGACAACAGTTAAAACAAAGACAAGTTAGACAACAGTTAAATACAAGTAGTTAAAAAAACAGACAATAACATGAGAAACAGAAGAAAAGATGAACAATACAACAAAAACAAAACTACAGTGAGTCTATAGATGTTCATTTTGTGACGAACACTTCTCCCACAAGTGTCCCGAGTTTAGTGCGGGGCAGTGCCTAATGTGGTTTATGACCATTTCTTCTTGGATATTATACAGTGTGCTGTGCAAATAGGGCTTGATAATTCTTTGAGAGCTGCACATAATGCCAGGGTTGTAGATCATTTAGCGTTACCCAGGATGCACCGCGAGGAGGTAGATCTACGTTGCATCCCTCTTGTGGTCAATAAAATGATCTATTTTGCTTAGAAAAATTTCAAACGGAGAATTTTGAGTGAATATTTTTTTATTATATTTTCAAAAAACGTTTTTATTTCATTACGAGTATAATATAATTTGAAATTATCAAGTTTGAAATGAACTCCTTAAAAAAAGTTACATTATTATTTTCTGCAAGCTCCTCTATATTATTATACAAGAATAAGGAATTTTATTACAACAGCAACTTAACTTTTGATATAAAAGTGATTAATATAATAATAATGAATAATATTTTAATATTGAACTACTTTTTACAATAACAGTGAGTTATATTATAATTCTTAAAGGTTTCCTACAATAATAATAAATTTAATTAATATTTTTTTTCTATAATAGTGATTTATATTATAAAAGAAAGTTATTTTAACCTTAATAATTAATTACAATGTTATAATGAATTTCCATTAATAGTAGTGTATTACATAATGGTCGTTTGTTTGAATAATCATGAATTATTTTATAATACTTATTTTCTTTAGTAAGTATGAATAAATATAAGTTTTTTAATAAGTTATATATAAGTTTCTATAATTATTTATATATAAGTTTCTGTAGTAAGCTTTTAGTTAATTTTAATAATACAGAAGTCATTTAATAAGTTGCTGCAAAGTTAGTTTTATTGAAAAAAGAACATGATTTTATATAAATTATACTGCACGTGAATTCAGTAAATTGGGAAATAATTGGTAATGTATAGCTCCTAATAGTTACGCTAAGATAATATTTATTTCCAACATACAATTGAAAAATATATTTGTGACACAAACCATACTAAATTTCTCAAAAACTGTAAGAATCATAAGAATTATTAGTTAAATCAATCATTAAAGCCTTTTTAAAAGTCAAGAGATTTATTAAAATCTAAAAAAGAAAGAACAAGGTATTTTTTCTTCTGATTATAGGTGATCAAAAAAAGTTGAAACAAGACGCCGTTTGCAATTTCGATTTTCTACTAGCCGCCACACGAGGAGCATCGATAAGCTATACGAGAAGTATATTGGAAATCGTGCGTTGTCAGGTAATATTCTAAAATAATATCTTACAAACATTAACATGTTAAATTAGATTATTTATTCCAACTTGGTTTCATAAATTTATCCTTATTGAATCAAATTCATAAAAGAGTAATGTTTCTTAAAATTGGATATCGTTTACCACTTTTTTCCAATTTGTAAAGCTCTTTTTGAGATTTGGAAATAATTATTTTAATATAAAAAATACCCAAATTATTATCGATTATGCACCGTCTGGCCAAATGTATCCAGGCACTAGCCTAAAAAGAATTGGAAGCAACAGGGTGTGGGGATGTCTTAGAACCCATTCCTCATCCAGTTTACTTAGCTAACCAAATCAACTATCCTAATTGCTAGAACATACTTCAGCTCTGATGAATGCCTGAAACTCAATTCCTGTGACAATCTCTTAAAAACTGAAGAAACGTCTTCCTATACGTGTGTTAAGAGGGAGATCAACATCATATTAACACTAGAGAGACTGAACATTGTTGTATACCTAGAATGACTGAAGGTGCAAATTTGGTCCTCCCCTGATTCTCTGTGTATATGTTACCGGCAAAGTATGAAATCTGGCATTGTATAGAATGTCTAGGCATTATATAGAATGCCTAAAATTAGCCGACAAAGTATGAAATGATTTATATTTCACACATTGCTTAGGCATTCTATAGAATGCCAAATGCTATTTAGGCAAAGTATAAAATATACGTCCTGATCAGGTTATTATGTAAATGATGTGACTAGGTCTTTAAGTGCCGCTGCCCGGTATACATTTGCCCGATACTCCAAACACTGATGTTTCTTTTGATCTATCGTCAGTAAGTATTAAAATATCGAATAAATGTAATCTATCGTCAGTAAGAATTAAAATATCGAATAAATGTAATTATATCCACGAATAAATTAATATCAAATCGGATGTAATAAATATTTCGGACATTCGCCAAAGCGACGATGTGATTGTCAACATTCACCGGTGAAAGTCAACAACCACCGATTTCGATCATTCACAGTAACATGCACATTATTTACATAATGACTTCCTCAGGACGTTTATTTCATACTTTGCCTAAATAGCATTTGACATTCTATAGAATGTATGGGCATTCTATAGAATGTATGGGCATTCTATACAATACCTAGGGAAAGTATGTAATAATTCTCACATTTCATACTTTGCCTAAAAACGTCAGGCATTCTATACAATGCCGGCGTTTCACACTTTGCCGGTAACATATAGATTAACTAGACATGCGAAATCTTAAAAGATAATCATAATCAATTTGATAAAAACTTATTATAGACTTGGTCATCAAAATTATATTGTGTTTTAGTCGATTCGATTAACGAAAATATTTGATGGAATGGAACGTTGACTTTTCAGTTTTACTTATATATTAATTTCTTAGCTAATTAACTTTCTTTTTCAGAATAAATAATAATTATACACGTGTTGAAATAATTTTGCTTTTTAATAAAACTGGGCTAGCCTATACTTGCCAAAAGGATAACTACCAAAATTAATAAGCAGTCACTCTGGCCCCTCGCTTCATTCTAGGTATAAGGTCACGTTTCTATAAGGCTTAAACATGAATGATTAAATAAAATATTGAATCAAATAATGAAAAGTCAGAAATATTCAGCACTTTCAGTAAGTTATTTTTTTAATTCTAGATCAACAAAAAACGAGAAGAACCAAAATGGCTCTATTCGTCGTTTTAACTTTAATATATGCCTCGACTCTCCTAAATCCCTGGATTACCAGTATCCAGGGATTTAGACTCTCTGAGTCCTTACTGCTGGATGTCAGGAAACTTTTGCTTTCTTAGTATATAGTGGATAAAGTGCAAAAACTGTACATAATTGAACTGATAAACTAATGTGGAGTTGTTATGCAGCGACATTTTTCGATATATAGGATCAAATTTCCAAGTTAAACAATACCATATCCTATATTTTTGATTATTTTTCAACCGTCATAATATTATCAGCAGTTGCACACTCAAGTTTATTTACTGATAACTGATGATACAATACTTTTATGAAAAGATTTGTTTTTAAATCTATTTTTGGAAAAAATAAATAGTTTTTATACGCAAAGCAATGTAGTGAGATTATTTTTATAAAAATAAGATATTATTAATATGAACATCATAAATTTATATTTTGTTTTCATGTTTGGTTATTAATATTTTTTTATTAAATGTAGAAACTTGAAATGCTTGTTAAAATTCATTAAAAATACAAATTGATATTTTTTATCAGAGTTTTTTTTTCTTAAATTGTTAAATGCCTATTTTATTATTCCAGTTTTTGTTCTTATAATAATTTTAATAGTATAATAGGATTTTTTACATTCTTTATAGATTCACAATAAATTTTTATTTTACTAATAAATTTTGATTTATAAAATTAAAATATGAGCAATGATAATTTATAAATTGAATACATTGAAGATCATTTTAACTTCTAATACTTTATATAGTTTTATAGTCATTTCATGCAGCCTAAGCTAAATATATACATTTGTTTTTGTTTTTAGATGCTTGATTGGGAGATAGAATTATTGTACAGTATGACAAAACAGTCTGTTGACGTTCTTAGCCAAGATCCATTACAGTTAGCAACGGAAATTCTTAACTGGCTGAAACCTTTACTAAGTAAGATTGGTTAAATCCTATGCAGGGTGATTTTAAAATAATACTACCAACATATGACCCCCTGGCAAAAAATGCTCTCAAGAGAACGGAATAAATTCCGTATAAAGGTATTATAGGTTATGCGCTTTAGAACAGCGTTTAAAACAATTTTCCAGTTCTCATCTTTACAATCTAAGTTTTCATATGGAAACCTCTGCTTTTTTCATCAAAATTGGTTCCTATAGCAATGGAAAACGATGGCATTAGGCGGATATGAAGAAAAGAAACTTTTTTATTACAGAAAAATAGCAATTTAGGTCTATTGATCATGAACTGAAGATGAGAGGAAATGAAAAGAAAACACACCCTGTAAAAAAATTTCAGGTCAAATTGCGGCTCAAATTACCTGAACTTTGAGTACTACATCCCTAAAATTCATTTTATCATAAAATCCATTCCACCGTTAAATTCATTTTTACCTTAAAATATTACATCGTATTATCAGAAATATTTATTTAATTTGAACGATTCAGTGGTTTTACTGTACTTTATATTATAAAAATTATTGTATATCAGATTTCTTGCAAGATAACATGTTCCGATAAAAATGAATTTTACGGTAAAAAGTACCAGTACCATGAGATTCGATACTTTATACTGTACTTTAATCCGGAATTTTCAGCAGTGCACATGCTACAACGAGCTTTCAACAGGTGTGCTAAATCTTTCTAGTTTCATCACTGCCTGATATTACCATTATTTGTGCTGAAACCTTTGTTCCAAATGTAACGTTTTTTTTATTATCGCTGTTACGTTTGTATAGAAAAAAGAAAAATAGGTGTTCATATTTGAAAATTTTGAAATACTGTCAGTGTAATTTTGTGAATAGGTAATTGTTTTAACAATATTTTTGATAGAGAGCATTATAATACTATTACATATTTTTATCCTCGAACTCCCATTAGGTCATATGTTGGAAAAATTATTTTATACTTACCCTGTTTCTTTTAATACATTTGTGTAACTTTAATAGTCATGTACAGCATTCAAGAACTTAATTAAATGAACTATTTTTACGTTTAAAAGTTTTTTCACAGCATAATGTGGAATTAAAAAGTCGCAATGGAATTTCTTTAAAAAAAGTAATGAGCTTCATGCATATCAGCTCGAGGCTCCAATTTCCCATTCAACTTATTCAGAAAGCTTGTTTTAAGCTAATGATCTAAATTTGAACGTGTCAGGGATCAATTGGGAATTATGCATCAAATTGGAGCACGTTTCCTTAAGAATAGAAACGCCCGGGTAAATATAGCGGAGCAATTAACTTAATTACTTCTTTAAAGCACTACATTGGAGTAATTTTGATCCATTTTTTTAACATACACGTTTAAGAAATTTCCTAATTTTGACAAGTGTTTGGCTTCAATTACTAATCATGAACAAATTTATGCTAAAAATAACTTACAAAATGAAAGGGTTCGTTTATAAGAATGAATATGAATATATATATCTCTATCTATATATTTTTTTTCTTCTTTTTTTTTTTTCTTCTTTTTTTTTTCTTCTTTTTTTTTCTTTTTTTTTTTCTTCTCAATAGAGTGCTTTTGAATGCGTTTGTCTTACGTTAACCTTAACGCATTTTTATTTTCTACTCCATAGGGAACATGGAGTCTTTTCACGTTTGCTATGCAAGGCTAAAATAACGTTATCTTTAGAGTGACGGGTAACCATAATACGATGCAAATTATCTGTATTGCTAAATAATTACTTTAGTGAAAAACATTTAACGAGTATTTTTTAGAAATCAAGTATTAAATATGAATTGAAAATACAAGTTTGTAGCTTAAAGGACTTTCCTTCAATTTAATTTGATCCAATTAAAATTGGAAAGTTAATCTCTGAAATCAGATTTACGTAACTACACTGAAAATTTTCGGAATTTCTTTTAAGTGAAAAATGTTTAATTTTGATTTGTGCAGATTGTTTGTTATTCTTAGTTTGTTTTAGTTGCCATTCAAAACAAGAATAAATGCATCTCAATCGTAGGGATTGGTAAACGAAGCCAGTAGAAAAAGGATTATTCATAAATAAGTATTTAGTATTTTATAGGAAATAAACATGAGAAACCTGCTTGCAAAAGAGATTGCACTAACCTCTGCACCATCCTATAATACGGTGTAAATATTTTTCAAATGATATAAAACATTGAGAGAGAACTCTCACAAAATACTGTGATGACACATGAGTGAAGGAAACAGTCATAAAATATTTGAGTTTTCACCTTTAGTATAACTCACGTGATTTCGTGACTATTTTGTTCTGAGTTTGTTCTGTTGCTATATGATTGTTAAAAATAACAAAATGCATGTCAAATATTGATCAAAGGTCAAAAAAGCAATTTTTAGTTTTGAGAGCGTATAGAGATCTACTTCTTCAGCAAATACAAAATAATATTGATTCCTTTTATAGATGGTACAACTAAGACAATGGACATGCTAGTAAGTAGTGCAAGAGAATGGTGTAATAACAATATCGTTCCTGTCCTTGTGCCTCAGAATAGTTGGCTTAGCCTTACTCTGCCTCCCCAAGTGACCATGATGACCAGCCTTCACCCTCTTAACAACATGGTCAGCACACCTGACAGTCAACATGCCTTATGCGTATCACAAGAAACTAATATAGAAATGTATCATCTACCTTCAAGAAATTTAGTTCGTGTTTTCACGGGTAAGCATGGTTCATTATATTATATATATTAAGTTTCGGGATAGCCTGGTTGGTAGGACGTTGGACTTGTGTTCGTGAAAACAGAAATTCAAAGCCAGCCTGCCGAAAAATTCCCATGATTAAATGGTGACTGGTGAATGTTAAGTTTGTTGGGGTCACGAAGTCTTCTGGGGTCCCATAATAAATCAATACCTCTGGGGTTACTTGATATAGGAGTTCCCTTGTCTTCTGGATTTAGTTAAAAATTTCAAGGTACGGAGATGAACATTGGTAGTTGTAAACTCAAATTCGGATCGGCTGTTCAATGACAGTTATAAAATAAAATATATATATCTTTAACAGTTATTATTTATATGGTTATAGTATCCTGTATAGTAATTATCATACCAACGGTTCAATATTATTTATTTGTTATTGCTAATTATAACCGATATGTTTATTAACAATAACCAAATATGTAGTTTAAAGTGATACATTTATGATAATGTATCACATTGATCAATTATAATCACAGAGTGCCAATTTGATTTGTAAATCTAATTTTGTAAAATTTATAAAACTGCCAACACTGTAAAAAATTTCGGATCAAAATTTCTGTAAAAAGTACCGGCTCTCAAGGTTACGGTACTTTTAATCGTAAAATCGATTTTTACCGGTACATGTTACGGAACAAAAAAACTGATGAACCGTAATATTTAGAGTAATAATTACTGTAAGACCTCTGAATCCATCAAATTGAATAAAAATTATTATTAAAATTTTGTCACGGTAGAATAGATTTTACGGATAATGCACCCTAAATGGCAAATACTCAATGCCGTAATTTGATCCAGAATTTTTTACTGTGCAGTACTCTCAACGCTGATGACTTCCTAAGACAGCAATTTTGATACTTCATTTAAAAAAGTGCTTCACATTATTAAAAATTTCGGATCAGATTACGGTTAAAAGTACCGGTACCGAGGGGGACGGACTTTATATAAATTAAAACTCATTTTACCTGAACATGTTACGGAATAGAAAATCTGATAAACCTTAACTTTTACAATAATGATCACAGTAAAATCCGTTAATCACTCTAATTTAATAAAAATTACGGTATGTAATTTATGATATAAATGAATTTTACGGTAAATTCGATTTTACGGATGCTGCACCCAAAATGCTGGTACTTTATACCGTAATATGATCCTGAATTGTTCTATATTATTATTTATTTTATATTAATTAGTATATATGTGTTAAGCGGTAAGTAATCTAATTAATCAGTTATTTCTAACAATAACCGATATTTATTAATAATAACCAACAGAGCAGGTAAAAGTGATTCATTTATGAGAATTTATCTCGCTGATCGGTTATGATCAACGATTGGCAATTCAGTATGGTAAATCTAATAAAAAGTTTTAAAATTGCCCAGTGTTCTCAACACCGGTATTTTTTCTAAGACTAACTTTTTCATGCTTCTTTCAAAAAGTGTTTTCCCATTTTTTTTTTCTTCTGGTAACTTATTTGTTAGTTTTCTCTTTTTAGAACACAAGGAAAGAATCACATGCTTATATTTAACACTATCTGGAAGATTTCTCATCAGTGGATCCAAAGACTCAGAAATTATTGTTTGGGATGTGGAAAAAGGCTCTTTTATTCATAAACTAAAGTAAGTAATTGACAAGTTACTTAAAACTGATGTAAGAAAACTGTTCTGTTGCTGATAAAAAGGGGTCAATTAATTCTTCTATTTTTTTCCAGCCATCACAGTACTGGTGTTCAGTGTTTGACAACCACCCACTCTGAAGAGCTTATTATAAGTGGATCTGATTCAGGAGTAGTAATAATCAGCCGACTAGATAGCAGTCAAGTAGTCCATAAGTTAGAAAATCACAGAGGTGTTATTAGTACTGTAGCTGTAAATTCTGGGGATGACATTTTTGCATCAGGTAAAAAAAATAATTTTCTTTAAAAATACTAATATTAAAAAGAAATTAAGATCATTAATATTAAAATATAGTAACTGAAAACATATAATTTAGTTCTATATGTAAACGTATACTAAGTAAATAAACGTATAATTTTGTAAACAAAATAGATAGTTCCAAATGTATTAACATCAGAAAAAAATATTTCAAATGGCCAATCTATATAAGTTATATAAGTTTATATAAGTTATATAAGTTATATATATATATATATAAGTTTTATCTTAGTCCATATTTTTTCTATAGAGCACCAGTTCAAACACCTTATTCGTATTCTTTAAAAATTAATATTTTTATTACTTTTAGCTCTTGTTTCTTACTATTAACTAAGAACCAAGTGCAACTATTTAAGTTTGTATTCTGTATATCCTGTAGCAATAACTAAACACACTTAATATCCTATTTTTTTGTTGATATTTTTTTATGTAGCTCTCTTATCAGAAATAGTTCTACTTTAATTTCGAAACCGTTGCACTTTTCTTTTACTTATTTAATGTAGCTAAGGAAAGCTATTTGCATGTTCTGTACGTTCAATAGAAACAGCTAAACGCATATATTTCGGCATTTTTTTTTTCTTTGTACTTTTTTTTCTTTTTGGCTTTGGCATCGAAAATAGATCAATTTTCAAGAATGAGTTTTTGTACTTCACTCTTTCTAGTTAGTAAATGCAGAGTCTACTAAATATTTCTATAGTCTATTCTTCTCTGACGTCCTTCTTTCTATAGAAATACGGCAAATTATGTTTGATACTACATCACCAAAAAAAGACATTTTTTAGCTTTTAGTATTTAGTAAAACCCAACTGTTACAAAACAACGAAGTATTTTTGCGGTTGTTTTGTGGTTGACAAGTGTAAAATATACACCTGAAGTAGGAAAAAAGATAATATTTTTTACCGAAAATAAGCTTATTAATAAACTTAATTTCAAAATCATTTACATCTCATAAAATTAACCATATATATATAGCACAGCAATACTTTTAGTTTAAATCGGGTGAAGTAATTCACGCCTCAAATATACTTATTTGCTTCAAGTGTTAAAAAAATAAAATGTACATACACCTAGAAAAAAAAAAATAAATAAAAAAAATAAAAAATAAAAAAAATAAAGCATCTTTAAGTTAGTTGCTCTATTGTTGGTTGTTCAAATGTGAATGAAACAACTGCATACACCGTAATATTAACCTCTAAAAATTGAGTTCTTAAGTTTTTTTTAAAATTAAACTTGAAATCAACCTCGAGTAAACCTCAAAAACACAGTGGAGGAAGGGATGTGTAACTGCTTCTACAGACCATTCTCTCCATTTCTCCTAATAGAAATAGTTCAAGATGGTATCTAACACCATATCCCCATATAAAGGTGCTATCTAGGTTTTGTAATAATTCCGCACCCGGCTCGCACCGACGACAGGACTGACGTAAAATATCCTCAGTGATAGACGGATCATGGGTTAGAGTACCCTTGCCCCCTAGCTAACCGTGGGAGGTTTTCATTGTTTTTCTCTCCATGTAATACAAAGGCGGAATATTTCCATCAAAAAGTCCTCCATGAAGTTAAATGTCTCCCAATAATTGATCCAAAAATTCCCTGGTCTTCTGGATTGGGTTCAAGTCTACGGAGTTGAACATTGACAGTCGTGAACTCAAAATTGGGCCGACTTTTAGACGACGGTTATAAAATAAATAAAATGAGAAAAAAACTAGTTTATGAAAATTCTATAGAATATAGTTTTTTTATTTATTTATTTATTTTCAGCATCGACAGATCGATGCATATGTATCTGGAGTCTGGAAGACTTTTCTCTATTGAACACAATCCACCTTACAGCTCCAATAACTCACATGGACATATCTTGGGACTCGACATTTTTATTGCTAGCTTGCACTGACCAATCAGTGCATGTTAGATCTTTGACGACAGGTTCTGACGTGCATTGCCTGTATGGACATGCAGCAGCTGTGACATCATTATGTTTCGCGAGAGATAATTGCAGATGTGTAGTTGGCTGCAAGGATGGTAAAGTTCACCTCTTTGATATTCATTCTGCTAAGTTGCTTCAAACACTCAGTGGGCACAGTGATCCGGTGACCAGTATACAAGTAAGAGATTAAATTATTTTATTTATTGAAATTTAAAAATTAAATAATATTATTTCATTTCCCTACTTAAGGAAGGACAGTTCATTTTTTATTCGTTTTTGATTCTAATATTGACAATACTCGATTTTTTATAATTAATTACTCAAGTAATGCAATTAACATTAAAAACATTTCTAGATGTCAGATTTATTGAAATTAAAAAATGAAGTTTTAGTCATTGGAAGCCAAATAATTAAAAAAAGAAATAGAGATAAATATTTAAACGAACAAGAGCTTTGCATAATAATGCTAATACAATTACCACATCTTTATGTTTCGATAGGATCACTGTGATATTTTTATTTAATTCAAATCAAATTAATTAACATACCTTTAAATTAAACAATTTATTTTGTCCTTTCAAGATTCCGCAGTAGCGAGTAGATAGTTAAGATTTGCTTAATATATTCTTCGAATTTCGTGCTCATATACTTAAAAATACCAATAAGCACGTCTGGCTGTCCCTGCCTATTCTACATCATTTTCTTTTTAACTGTGAATTTAGTCAATACTTTTGATTCAATGCAAATATTTATTCGCTGTCGTACCATATTTGTTCACATTAAAAAGCTGTGGGAACATGACTTCGAAATTGATTACTGACTTTTTTTGAATTTAGATTATTATTCGGGTTTACTTCCTCAAGAATATTCTTATTTGCATTAGAAATGTAAAATAAGCTCATTTGTAACAAAGGTAGTATGATTCATTTCATTCTTATTCATTTTTTTTCTTATAGGGAAACATTTTGTATGGTGGTAAAATAACAAGATGTTTCGATTACTCGGGAGAAACGTGCATTTATTAGCTTTCAATAGTTAAACTACAGATCAAAATATTCTTTTTATAGTTTTTATTACTCAAATAAAATACATAAATGGACCAAGATATATTTATTTAAGACACTGAGAAAAAAACTATGGTTAATGCTACAAAAATATGATAATATTTACCATGTTTCTGGCTCTATGATAACACCAAAATGTTAAATTATTTAAGTTAATAAGAAAAACATTGCAGTTAGTGTATTATTCTCCAAAATTGAATGTTTTAGTGAAATGTATTTTAAGATGTAGATTGTTATTACACAATTTCATTTTCATAAAATATAAAATAACATAGCAAAGAAAGAAAAGGAAAAAAAACCTTTTTTTTTGTGCTTGCTTACACTTTTATATTTTAAAAAAAAAAAAAGAAAATACGTTTTAAATATATTCTATCGAGAAAATAATTTCAATATTTACACTCTAGAAAATTTTTTTCAAGTATTATGTTTTAACTGTATTTTATGTTTTTTTAGAGAAAGAGATTACTAAAGATTAATAAAACAAATTTTCATCATATAACCTGGATATATGATAAATTCCGAGTGATAAAGCACATGTTTCTATTTCTTAGGTTATCAAGCAACTGTAGGATTGTTAAGTGTTCGCCAAGCATATATCACTTAAACGTTAAATAAAACTTTCTCTAAATTTAAAAAAAAGAAGAAAAAAAACGTTGCTAAATAACAAATAAAATTTATTTGAAAAAATGTTAGAAAAAATTTTTTTTTAATCAAGTTTATGTCAGAAAGTGGTCCAAACTTTTTTGGCTATAAAATTTGTTTGCATCATGCAGAAAATTTTTGTGATTCGTATTCGTATCAAACACAACGAGAGCATTCCAGATGGTTAGTATGGTATACAAATTTCATTTGCCTATTTGACAATAAAAGGTCGATATACTTGCAGTGATTGCAGCTTTGGCTGAACAGAACTCCACATAAAATTTTAGCATTCTAACTCGTCGGATAGTGGACGAATTTTAAATTGATGATCACTTTACTTTGGCGATAATATCGCGATAATCATAAGAGACGATACAAAATTGTCTTGTCATGAAATACAGAGTTTCTTGTGATATTTGAGCACGCTAGTTAGTCGGAAGGAAAATTACATTTATACAATAAAAAATTGCTATCCATTCAACATGTAACTTTATTAACATATAAACATTAATTGAATATTTCTACTTGTTTGGTTTGCATGGTGTTTAATTAATTTGATTCTGGCTTTGGTTTGAGGATATATAATTATGGTCATTAGATATGATAAGCCAATTATCTCGCATATTTCATTTAAACATTGTCATATTTAAATTCTTAAACTTTTGAAAATATTAAAAATATAGCTACATGGATCGCAAAAAAATATTTATGCAATTTGTAACAATAAATGATGTATTTTTATGCTTTTTCCCCCTTGAAGATAATAAAAGAATTTTAAAATTAGAGTAAAGTAAGCAACTTTTTAAAAGATTCATACAAATTTCTTAATTTTTCAGGCTCAAGATAATGACAGATTTTTAATAACTTGTGGTGGAAATAAGATAGTCGTATGGAATTTCTTTTGTAAAAGAACTGAGATGTTTTCAACAAAATCCCGATCTAGGAAAGAAGAAAAGCACCAAGAGCCAGTTACATGCATTGCAGTTTCCCGTGACGGATCTTTAGCAGTCTCCGGTAGGTGCAAGATTTAATATGGATCTATCAATGCCAAATCGTTGATCAAACTTCCCCTCACATTTTAAACATATGTCCGTTTTTTAAAATATGAACCTAAAAGTTTTGAGAGTTTTAAGTAAACATTTTATGAAAAATTACCTTAAATAGTTCCTTTTAATAATTTAGAAATCATAAAATATATTGCGTTATTATCATTGCATAGTACTGAGCATACATAATTTTGATTGGAACTCTTATTTTTGAATACATTTCTTGTATTAAGACATTATGAATGCTCTGATAATTCATTAATGACATAAATGAAATGGTTCTCATCAAAAAGAAGGATTTTCTATTTTAATATATTGACAATAAAAACAGACTTGTGAGGGCAAAAAACCATGTGGTAACAAACATTGTTTTTTTGTAATGGCTAAAAAGGAGAAATAATTTATTCCATGCGTTTTATGTAGTACATAAATTGAATATTTTAGAACCACTATCTCAATTGTGATTCTCGGGACTAGTAGATAGTGTTTTCGTTTTCCATCGCTTAAATATTAATTTTTGACACTTGATGTGTATATTTTTTATACACATTTGACAAGAATTTCAAAAGAATGGTTACGTTATTCAACAGCTAAGGACGTTCGATATATGCTGTTGTTTATTTGGTTCGTACTTTCATATGCAGTGACCAAGAGACTCGTTGTCTGCTTTGCAATCTCCAGGAAAATAGTCCATTATGGTAGCAGAGACTTGACTGTAAAGAAGACATCATACTGGATGACCACCTATCCCTCCAAGTCTAATAAAAAAAGCACCGTGACTTGGAGCCTTATGTTAGCCTTTTTAGAGATAGAGATTTTGAAAGGACAACAACGCCAGTACTGGTGATTTTGTGGATTGTTTAAAGGCATACATAGGCCAGTCACATTTACTGAGTAGAATGATTTATAGCAGGCAATTCCTCCTCAATAAGCATTCAAGATTGAAAATTAACGTTTTTGAATGACTATAACATTTATTATTTTTTTTTTTTAGTTCTTTAATCACTCTTTGAGTGAAAAATTTTTTTATAGTGCTTAACACTCAACTGCGGTGAGTGTTACGCACGATCATGTGTATATATTACAGCTGTTGAATGCTTATTTTATTTATATTACTTAAATCTATGTTCATGTCGAATTTCATTATAATATGCTTAGAAGGTTTTTAGATAATTGAAAAAAAATTAAGTTATTCTCCTAATTTTGAAGAGTTTTGTACTATCTGATGCTATAAAAACGAGAATGGCTTATTTTTTTTAAATTGCTCCCATTCAAAGATATAACCATTTTGTCAAAGTTACATTTGTCGAGTCTTATTTTTTTAAAAAAAAAGAAATTTAAAAAGTTTTAATAGCATTATTTAATTTCGTATTTAAAATTTGTCATTAAACCTTAAAACTGAAAATGTATAGAAAAGGGAAGTAAAAAAAAAGTTTAAAAAAAAAGAAAAGAGAAGTCAATATAGAAAAGTCAACACTCAACTGCAGTGAGTGTCACGCAGGATCATGTGTATGTATTACAGCTGTTGAATGATTATTTAATTTGTATTACATCAATTTATGTTCATAACAAATTTAATTATAATATACCTAGAAGTGTTTTAGATATCTGAATAATTCTTCTAGTTTTGAACAGTTTTGTACTATCTGTTACTATA
The DNA here is from genome assembly GCA_949128135.1 of Parasteatoda lunata. Taxonomy (NCBI): domain Eukaryota; kingdom Metazoa; phylum Arthropoda; class Arachnida; order Araneae; family Theridiidae; genus Parasteatoda; species Parasteatoda lunata. The sequence continues at coordinate 103,047,240 of OX421971.1, forward strand.
AAATACAGAATGGCGTTTTTTTAATTGCTTCCATTCAATGATGTAAGTATATTGCCAACGTCACATATGTTGAGTCTTTACTTTCTTTTTTTTAAGAAAAAAAGAAATCTAAAAAGTTTTCAATTGCAAAATTCAAATTCGTAATTAAAATTTGTCATCAAAATTTAAAACTAAAAATATTTAGAAAAGTCATTTTAATTAAAAAAGATACTTCAATTTCTATCCATTAAGTCAACAAGAATGAGAATTAATCTTTTAGTATTCTACAATTTACTTCTTTTTAAGGCCATCAGTAATTAAAAAAGGGACATAAAAGGCAATCAATCCATTAACAACATTTCGTTCTTTCGATCATACACAGTAAATCCAAACTTTGAACAACTTTATACGATTCAATAGCGTCGAAACTTCCATGAAAAGAAGTCATTACTGAAGAAAATGTGAAGATTCGAAATAAGACTGTAGGGTCTTCTTTCCGGTTCAAACGACACGGAAAAGGATGTTCTGGTAGTTGCACCACAAGATCAATGACAAGGGAAGCAGAAGTTGGATTGAAAAGTTACAAGCATTCTCTAGAAATTAATTGCTCTCCCTTTCGCCTTCTACACATTAATAAGATCCATCCACTAGTACACAACACCTTTAGTATGGAAAATAATAATTCGTATGCTTTAGAATATTTTATAATTCAACTTTACTGAGCATGTATAAGAGGAAGATGTGATTATCGTCTTGCTGAGAAATATACTATTTTTAATTTATGATTTATTTTAGAGCATTGTAGTGGATCTAAATTTTAGTTTATTTTTAAAGGTGACAACGTAACGAATAGTAATGAGAAATAACAAATAGTTTAAAGAAAACGCATCTTCTGACAAAATGAAGTACCCTTTGGAACATAATGCATTTAAATTTTTTTTATTTAATATTAAAAATTGATTAATGTAAACATGTTTGTAAATTTATTTTTTTCAGTTTCATTAGTTTCAAAAGTTTAATTACAGAACATATCGAAAGTGATATTTTGTCACGTTTAAATATTTAGCTACAATTGAATGGATACGCATATTCTTTTTAGCACGAATAATCAGCAACAAATAAATCTATCATGTTGTTTCCTATAGCGAATATTTTATTCGTTACTAGAATATAAATTTCATTTTGAACTAATTATTATTCGTCAATAAGCAACTTGTCTCCACTGTAGCCGAAGATGATAATGAGATTTGATCTGTAAAGATAATAATGTTATACGTTTCTGATATTTTATCAGTGTTATCCAGCACGAATACACAAAGAAAATCTATTCCCAGGTGAATAATAGTGACACGCAAATTTGCCCCAATCTGAACACAATGTTGGATTCAACCATTTGTCTATTTAACTTGAGCCATAAAGTAAAAAATTCCCGTTTGAGCTTATTAAGAGCCAAATGGCTATTGAGGTTAAGACTCCACAATCTCGTGAACAACGGCATGATGGTGACATTGTGGTCAAAATTGGCTTTATTTACCCAGAGAAGTTAATCTAATCTTGGGTGAGCTTTAAACAAACCCGACTTCTTAAAGTGATTCATGGTTTAATGTACACATTACTTTAGTATAAGACCCCAGTCCCTTCAAAATTATACAGATTAGAAATAAAAATCCATATGTTTCAAGTGCTCCAAAATAGGCGCCCATTCTCAAGACATGTCAGAAGTGATTGCAAAAAAACAAACGTGATTTGAAATATAAAACGTAAGGTTGCCGTAAAGTTAATTTGAAATATATAAAAAAAACATGTAGTTGTTCACTCGTGGGTGGTTACGAGCTATAACCCTGTAAGTTTTTTTTCTTAGTAATTTGCTGCCCGCTGGAAGTTGCCAAGACTTAGCGATTATTCTGCCAATCACGATACGGAAATCCTTTATTCTCACTTTCACCAAAAGAAGCTGCTATTATTAATTTTAACTGGTTGGTTAATATTAATAATTACAACTGGATTTATCGCCTTAACCGTAACATAAATACAAAAAGGCACACCCATGTCCCAATGCTATATAAACCGCTAAATAACATTGACCAAAGTTCATTGGTTATTATTAATAATAACCGGTTAAAGTGAATAATTTGCGATATTTCTCACTTTAACAACAAAAAAAAAAACGGTTATTATTAATATTGACCAGTTAGTATTAATGATAACCGGATTTATTACTTTAACCGTTGCAGATATACTTCATTAAATCTTTTTTTTTTCTCTTCCAGGTTCAAAAGACCGTATTGTTAAAGTGTGGCAGTTAAACTCTGGAGATCTGCATGCTAGTTTGAAAGGTCATACCGGAACTATAACGTGTGTTGCATTCTCACCAAATGGTCTCTTTGCAGTTTCAGGCTCAGAAGACGCCACTCTTAAAGTTTGGGGACTTACTTTAAGTCTCATTGTATCTACTTTTCAGGTACTACTCTTTAAAACTTATTTAATAAATTTATAAACTAAGTTTCAAATTAGTCACTGAATAAACCAGTAGAATAGTCGAATTTAATAACCCATGTATTCAAAAAAGAATCAGTATACACTCGTTTTTGAGTAAAACCAATTGTACCAAACATGATATGGAGAGAGAAATGTGTGAGGGAGACTTTTCTTTGACTGACAGCAGGAATCGAAACAAAGAGCTCCGGGTTATTACTAAGATGCTCTAATCATCATAGTTGAACACCTAAGTCCAGGATGAGTTAAGAACTTTAATATAATGGCCGCCGCAATGAAAAATCATGCTATACTCTCCATTCGCTTAAAAGTTTTTAAAATATAGCAAAATAAGCAAGAAAATTAAAATTACCGATATCTTGATTGAGCCATTGGGACCATATTTTACAAATTACAACCCTTTGTACCATTGACATTGAAAATCAGTATGGATTAAATAGCATAAAAATTTAAGAAACTTTTTTTTTCTATGAAACTTTAACGATATCGGCCTTGTCTCCATAAATCGGATAAGCACTTGCAAATTTATTAAAACTTCTAATTCAAAATTTGAGCAACTTTCAGACGGGATCAAATGAGCAGCCATTATAATACATATAATTAGTTTATCATAAATCTCATTTGCCTATTTTTGTTGATTTAAATTAATCATTTGCTTAGAGCGCTTAATATGATAAAGTCATTCTGGTCCACCTATTGTACCAGCCGTAAGCAAATGGTTAAAGGAATCAGTATAAAAATAATTAAAAATTTTCGTTGTTTCTTCTTTCAACAAGATGAAAACAAGTGCAGATGAGAGTCTCTAAAAGTGAAATTTCAGTATAATAAATTTTATTTTGTGTATTTTCTTAAAGGAAGTAAATAAAAAACTTTTTAAAGTACTTTCAATATTCTTCAAATCTAAATTTTAGTGTTTGTTTCTTTTTGTGGTATATAATTACAAATTTTAATTTTTTAGGAGCACCAGAGCAAAATAATTGCAGTTGCAGTAACATCTGATAGTCGTAGGATACTTTCTGTTGATTCTCAGAATCACCATCGTCTTTGGCAAGCTGATAATGGCACTCAACTAATCCTTTGTTCTAAATCATCACAGAATATTTCTGTCCACGCCAACATTGTCTTTGCAATGTCTACCAAAAATGATAATTGGTGAGTTTAATCTACAACTAGAAATAATAATAGAATAACAACTATTGTCTCGAACCTCGATTTCTAAACAGCATTGATGACACTCACATGACGCAACATCGAAAGAATGCTTCGATGGAGCGTCGTTAAACATTCTGTTTTTAACAAGCATAATTATTGTTTTGTTTCTTAAAGTTTTTGCCTTGCTTCCCATTTATTTAAATTTTTTATTTCATTAACTAATTATCGACTAAAAATTCTAATTTTTTAAAAAAAGAATTAGTTTTAAAGATTTTAATTATTGATTTAAATACGAAACGTGTATGTTTTGAAAGACAATCCATATTTTAACAATTGAGTGTGCATGCACCAGAAAAGCCATGAAGGTCATTTGCCTATTGTGCTATTTCATACCTAACCCAATCCTATGTACTTAATGCTTCAATAAGTATATATGTATAATTGAAAAAATAACTATATATTCTACTTAAAGTCTTGCGTAAATTTTGGACACCTTTTATAATGAAACGTCTAAATATATATATGAATTTCAAATGTAAGAATGAAGATGGAAGTTATGTAATTAAATTGATTTTAATTTGTACTAAAAATCTTTTACAGTGTGAGATACTGGTCTGTACTTGACATGGAGTCGGAGAGAATGATCACAGTGGGCAATACTGAGGTCATCAACTTTTTTTCTGTCAGCTATGATTGCCAAAGCATCGTCACTGGTTCACATGACAAGTCACTGAAAGTGTTTGAAGTAGGAACTGGGAAGCTAACACAGGTGAGCCGGAACTTATTGAATCAAATCCGAATCAAATTTCAAAAAAGTCGTATGGTTAAAATTCGATTTCTAAAGAACTATTTCACTGTGATTGGTCAAGTTTTGTATTTTACCGTGTAAAATTACATTATTTAAAATTACGTAAAAACAACTGAATACTTTACAATTGCAATTTTTCGACTAATATTAATTTAAATAATAAAAAAAATAATTGTATACTAAAAGTTATCTTTTGCATGGAATTATTTTTGGATAAGCAAATTTTATGAGTGTCTACAAAAATTGTTTAATTCTCTTAAAAAGTTGTTGAGATATTGCGAAAAACGCAAAAAGTAAAATTAACATTAAGGGGTCCAAACATTGGAGTATTCTCTTGATTAATTTTATTTCTGCAAGCTTAGCTTCAGTTACCTGATATTGAGATTAACAAAAGACACCGTATTACATTCTCTTTTCTTGATTTATTTGTCTTTTCTTCAACATAGATAGATATTTAAAAATAAAAAATAGAATCTTTTAACTTTCATCTCAACTTAAAGTGTAGGTGTAGACAAAGGTTTAACAACAATTAGTTAATCTCTAAAATAAATATTCTTGAATTGGAAATTCTTTTACATTAAAAAATGGTTTAAGTAACCTCAAATGATGGCAATTTTATTGCTACCCATTTTCTGCCTACCGAATGGATAACAAAAGTAGCTTAATTTCGTTTGCAGGTGTTGGTAGGTCACCAGGATGCCGTTACCTGTGCAACATTCGCACCTCTCAATCCTTCACTTGTTGTGTCTGGTTCTGTTGATTGCAACCTTATTGTATGGGATGTAACACTTGGTGAAGTAAACTTTACCCTACGTGGGCACACAGAGACGGTTACTGGTGTAAAACTTACATTGGACGGCTCATTGGCAATATCAGGTATGTTTACTTTTGTTAAATATTTCAAAATTTTTGCTTTAAAAGTTAACATTAAAATTTAGAAAAGACATTATTTATCCTTTCAAGACTAGTTTTTTTAACCAGCAATAAGACAAATTATAACTTTAATAGATCGAATAAGTTTAAAAAAAAACAATATTCTACCAATTTTAAATAAAAATGTAACTATACCAGCAATTAGATGGCAAAAACATGCATCCCACCGGGCTTTTTAGACAAGGTATTGGTTTCGTGTGGTGATGTCACCTGTGGGACATTGTGGGGCCGAAAGGGTTAAAAAGAAAAACAATATTAGAATTGACTAGAGCATTATTAGAATTGATTAGGACGTTGTTAAAATTGATTAGAACGTTATTAGAACTGATTAGGAAGATATTGGAATTGATTAAAACGTAGACAGAATTGATCAGACCCTATTAGATATTATTTTAAACCATTATTTTTGCAATAAAAGATTGATCCACAGCAAATTTTGGTAAAAAAAGAGCAATTGCTTTTTTTCTAGTAAGTAAGGAATGCCCGGATAAGCATGTTACTATCCAAATATCGATTAAGCTTAACTCAAGTTTCGACGAAAATCGTCAGCATGCCAAATGGGCGTATAAAAAGCAACAAAAAAAAACAAAAAAATCTGGGAGGCAGGTTTGCTAAACAACGAAGCCTTTACAGGTTGAAAATAGATAAAAACAGCCTCTCACAATTAAAAATATTTTTGTATAACGCATATACGTGTTGCTGGATAGTGATTTGTCAGATTCTTTCACTTTATTAATTTGTAACCCCGGATATGCATATTCATTTGTCTTCATTTTCAACAAGAACTGTGAAAGTACATGTTAAGGGCGGTATAAAGAGATATCCAGCATATTTAATTCCTGTTATATCCCAGACACATCTATATCAGGCAAAGATTAAGAAGACATTTAACCGTGATAGAGTTAATCATTATCAACTTTATTTACATCATAAGTCTTTAATTTGATTCAGGTTCCTCTATCAAATGGCTGAAGATTACCATCGAAATGCATGGAGATTCTCTAATTATGTTTGGGCAAATCCAATTAATGTAAATAGATGGTAGTAGAAGATAACTACCTGATAATATAATTAATAGAACATCGCGAATGGGCAGCGTAACTAAGCTTGAGCCTGCGATACGTTGATTTATTTAAGCAGAGCAAGTTCGATCTAAAACTTATTCTAAATAAATTCTACTTTCAAATCCGTTACCATATATATATAAATTGAGGCAAACATTTAAAGAGCCTTCAATATATCAAAGTAAGCATTCATTCAAATGATATAAATTTATTAAATTTTTCTCACCAAAAATTTCCTTTTAAGAATATTATTTATTTTAAGGGGGTATTTGAAGAGGGTCAGTAGTGCATATACCAATAAAACTAAAACTGACCTTTTTCGATGCACCTTTTCTCAGCATTTAAACAAGATCAACCAAGTTTTTTTTTCATAGAATACTTACATATACATGTTTACACTGTGGTAATTGTTAATACATATCTTTGAAAGAATTTTTTTCTAAAAATTATGAACTGAGAACTTTTAATATTTTAAAAAGTTTCATCAAAGATCTTTCATGACTAAAAAAGTATCCTTGTAAAAGTTAAAACATTGTCAAGCATAGAACTGGTGTAATCTCAAATATCCACATAAAATTTCAGAGCTATATCATAAGTAGTTTCTTAAAAAAGGTACATCGAAAAATGTCAGTTTTAGCATTAATGATATATGCCCTATCGAATTCCCCTAAAAATAATAATTGCATCTTATTATTATACATCTTGATACTATTTGACGGTACTTTAAAATAGTTCAAATTTGGAACATTTTTTACGCATATTTTTACCTTTAAAGTTCTTAATATTATATTAAGTCAAATTTGATTTTTTTAAAATTTTAATTTATGTTTTTATATATTTGTAAATTTTTAATCCTTATTCAAAATGTTAACGTGATTTTGCAAAGATGCCCGATTAATATTTAGTTTACATTTGTGATATTACATTTGTTGTTTTCTTTGAAATTTTTTGAATCTGATTTTAAAAATTTTACCATTTCAAGGGAAGCCAATTTAAATTTTTATAAATTAGTTTTTTTTTCGTAAAAATACAAAATTATTAATTTTTTTTTTGTAAAATAATCGCCAAAAAATGTTGAAAAAAATATTATGTAACAAAAATATAAAAGGCAAGGAATAGATTTATACTGTGAAAAATATTTTACACTGTAATTAAAAATCGTTACTCATGATTATATAAATAAATTAAAAAAACATAGCTTTTAAATTATTATTTAAAGTAGAGAAATGTATCTCTGGCAGTTACTAAAAGAAAGAAATGTAAATTTGTTAGTCGCTTGATTCTGATTTTAAACTTTAAAAAAAATGACTAAACAAAAATTCGATATAGAATTTGATTAATATATCTATATCCAAACATTCATAAAAATTGTCAATTTGTAAATTAACTGTTTTGAATGTTGTTTAAGAGTAAAAAAATAATAATTACATTAGTTAATTAATTGCATAAATAGTTTAATTTCAATTGAATTATGCGTAATATTTGCTTTTGAATTAATATCGTAATATAGTCATATTTTTCTAATATAATAATTTCTCTTAGAAAAAAAGTCAATGCTATCGCAAACTCAATAGTAGTTGATAATAGTAATTAATTAAATCTTTTCTTATTTTAAATAACTGGGATAGTAAATTCATATTACAAATTACAAAATGCAGCATTTTTCCACATTTATGCACTTTATACAAAATGTAATTTTTAATCTTTATTAATGTTTCGCTTGGAAATGGCCTAATTAAGTGCTTTACTTTCCAATTCGAATTGAAATAGTTAACTAAATAAAAATAATTTGTACTTAATTTCTAGATGCATACAGAAAAAAAAACCTTAATTAGCTTTCAATGAATAATTTTTCAAATTTAAGTTTCTCTTAAAATTATATGATACTTAAAATCAGCGAAATAATGGGACTCTTAAAAATATAGTGAGCACAACTGAAATAAGTCACGATATTTATATGTATATGAACAATATATTTAAATAAATTGTATCGTTTTATTCTGAAGAAATTTGCTTTACAATGAAGTCACTTTTTTATTTCTTAGGCCGGTTTTTTCAATATGCATTTATATTTAAAAATGCTTAAAATATTTAAATCTTGAATAAATTACTGAGTAATTTATCTAGTTTGTTAGCCTTAAAATAAGCATTTTCTTTACAGAAATTATTTAATATTGAACGCAACCAGCACGTCATATTAGGTTAAACATTTTAAATTCAGTCTAAAACAACTTCAAGTAACTTACGATTAGGTTCCAAAACTGCAACTAAACTAAGTAATACTATTTTTTAAAACTATGTAAGATGTAGAAATAGGGGACCCCCCCCCCAAAAAAAAAAAAAAAAAAAAAAAAAAAAAAAAAAAAAAAAATGAAAAGAAAATGCTCTACGCAACATCAAGCCATCAATTGTAAATGTTTATGTAAATAAAGTGTATTATTTTATTCAGAAACCTGTCTTATAATAAAGTTACTTTTTTATTTTATTGGTAGATTTTTTCTAATATGATATATATTGAAGAATACTGAAACGGGTTATAACTTAAATTACTTTCTGTATAATTTTTCAAATTTGCTAGCTTTAAAATAAGCATTTTCTTTTTTCAAAAAATTAATAGTAAACGTAACCAGTATGCCATGCAAACTTAAAGATATTAAGTTTAGTCTAAAGTTACTTTAAGTAACTTACTAGCTGGATTGAAGAATACTACTAAACTAAATAATACTATTCTTTCTAAAATATACAAGACATTAGAAATGGAGAATTCAAATTTAAAAAAAAGAGAAGTAAATGTCCTACTCATTGTAAAAGTGCAGCTCTAGTGCGACGTAAATTAACTACAACAACAACAACATTGTAAAAAAAAAAAAAAAAATAGATCACACACACTACTTTATTAGGAATTATATGTTACATTATGTGTCTCCTTTTTCTTACCCATATTTTCTTATCAATGGCTCACAAGCTCTCTTTAAGAGCCATGCCCCTTTTCTCACATGTTTCACTGCTTTTTGAGATTGTTGTTAAATTAGTGAAACCGTTAATCTTTTGTTTCTATTCCACCTAAAAGGCGACCATGGACTAGTTTTATCACTTATTTAGAGCAGGGGAAATTGGCCGTGAGGTAAAATTTCTTTTTTTCTGGACCTTTATTTCTTAACTTCTTTGAAAAAAAATATTAAAAAAACGAAGACTTAAATCCCCCAGCCTAAATTAGCTGAAAGCGTATTTGACTATATTCTGTCTTAAAATATTTTTTATAAAACTATAAAAGGTACTTTGGTATTATTCCGGTCCGGATTATTCCCGCCAACGCTCTCCAAATTCTTTCTCACTAGTTTTTACAAAATAAACATCGTAAACACAATACACTTATCAAATCATAACAATAAACAAATAATAAATAATTAATAATAACCATATATATTATTATATAATCATTTTTATTATTTAACGCAGAAGCTACCTTTTGGCGATCATATCGTGTTTGGCGAAAATGGTCGATGGGATCCAAAGTGCCTCATTCCTCTTTGGGATTATCCCGTCGACCTGCCAACGCTCGCCAAATCCTTTGGCGCTAGTTTTTAGGTTTTACGCGGTTTTTACGTTTAGCGATAATATCAGGCTTGGCGAAAATTATCGTCGGGATAATCCCAAAGTACCCTTTAAAATGAAAGGAATTACTTAAAATTTAAAACTATATAACATTTATCTTAAAATCATTCTTTTTAAAAATACAACCTACATAACATAAGTAACATTATTAATTCACTTTTTCACTATTAATAACTATTTAAAAATTATAAAGTAACTTATTTGCAGACAGTATAATTATGTACTTTATTTAATATTGTTATTACCTATCATTATTGCATATTATTATGTTTTCAGTTGGAGGAGGTATTATAATTGTACCATTTATTTGTTTGGAGGAAGTACTATTATTGTACTATTCAATTGTTTGGCAGAGGCGCTATTATTGTACCATTTATGTGTTTGGAGGAGTTACTATCATTGTATCATTTTTTTCTGGAGGAGGTGCTATTATTGTACCATTTACAATTAGGTAATTTCCTAACAAAAAACTCTATTCTCAATAATATCTGTATCTGCCGATTTCAAACAAATTAAATACAGTTTTTCTATGAGAAAATTCTTTTTTTTAATTTTTAAGATGCAAATCAATTTAGTTTACATGTTTTAATGCATCACTTTAAGCTTAATTTCATTTCAGAATAAACTCTTAACTCGGCCTAATATCATCTATACATTTTCTAACTAAAATTTTTATATTTTAATAAATTATCCAATAAATTTGAAGACATTTTGCACAAATATACGAAATAGATAAATTCCCAGACGAGAAATAATTCCATGTTTATAAAGCACTTCATTTCTGACTCCATCTCTTCCAGCATCAGACGACAACACTTTAGGAATTTGGAACACAAGTACAGGACTCAGAGTTGGTTTATTGGGTATTCATCAGAGTATTGTTAATGTAGCTGCATCACTCAACCTTTCCCAAGTGGTACTTCAAGTAGCCAATCAGCATGTTGTTCCTCTTCTCAAACTTCACAACAACCCTTCGAAAGGAATGATTTTGGATCTCCCCCCTGGAACACCCGTCACTGAAGAGGCTAAAACACCAGGTGACAATATAATTAGCATATGTGAAGAATAAGTTTGGAATATAATAGAAGAATTTGTGTCATTTGCTTTCACATTTTAATGGTTATCCCGTCATTGAAAATATACATACTTAATTATTTTGATAAGAAATACTTCTAAAACTTTGTTACAATTAAATTTTGAAAACACAAACACATAAAAAAAAGAAGACTTTGAGTAGTTTTACTCTAGTTTCGATTGACACCATCCATGAATTTGTGTAATTCATGAAATACAGTGAAATATATTTACAAAACAAATTGTTATTTTTTTATTACTTAGGTAAATATTATTTATACGTTATAATTAGTTAGGGATGTTGCTCTTATTGTTTTTCGAAATTGGTGTCTAGATTTTGGTGTCTAATCTGTAAATTTAATAATTTTTTACATCTTAATGTAAATAGTATCTTCTAGTTAAAGCAAACTCCTGGTAAGAGTTTTTAAAGTATTTATCTGCAGTGCTATATTCAAAAATTTATACTTGTCTCCTGCGACTTTAACGAAGTCAGAAAAATATTATTATAGTAAAAATTATGCCTATATTTAGCCTATATTTAGCACAATATATAAATATTAAATATAATCATGTATAAAGTGTAAGGCACGGAAAATTTGTGATGTTTATGTTTAAATTTAATTCTACTTTTTTATAATTGAAGCGGTCACTGTTAAAAAGGGGGGTAACAAAGGGGGGTTAAAAAGGGGTAACATTTTCACGAAAATAAGTTTTTTTGTTGGTTTCGGAATATCAATCCAGAATTATCAAAAACCGAGTAATTTTCTAGACTGCCTAAAGAAGAGAATCCAATCAGAAAAATGAGCCTTAATTTTTTTTTTTTCAATATTGATGTTGTTTTTTTGTTTTTTTTTTTAATTATTTTTAATTTTTATAAAGGAATACATAAAAATATTTTATTTTCATTTTCTTCTTAATTTTTACAAGATCTCAATTTTTCTCAAAACAAACCTTTTATCCGTTTGCTGTTTTCTTTTCCTTTATTTAATATATATATATATATATATATATATATATATATATATATATATATATATTTATAAGCAGGAAAATAATCAGCAAATGCTGTGATAATCTGTAGCGACTGCTGTCATGGAGCTTATTTAAGCTTCGTTATTCTTATTATAAGATGACAAGTTAATACTAGAAAAACAAAAAGCGCCAGTAATGTCGGCTCAGTAAAGGAAAAAATATCTTTTTCCTTGAGTAAGGATTTTGAATGGATAATTTATGATTAATCTGGTTTACTTTTTAATAAAATGTAACTTTAATATAAGTCGGTAAAATGTTTAAAAATATGAGCATTTGTGAATCTGGAGTAAGAGAATAATTACATTAATTTTTTCGAGCAATTTACTAATGTTTCAAGACATTTGTTGCGTATACATCGATCTAGAAGGAAAAAATTAGATTATTATGTAATTACTTCTGATATAATTTCATTAAATCAGAGACAAAAGCCCTTTTTTTGGACAACTAGCAAAATATTATCCCGGATAATGTTTCTTTGATTTGGTCATTAGCCCAAAAGCTGACTTGCTGAAGGTAACTAGATATCTAATGTGTTCTCAAATTCTTTTATGAAAAAGAACACAATCATCGTTATTAAGACTAAATAACGATAATTAAACGCAATTTTAGCAATTAAATACATTAGAAAAACAATTTAAGTTTAAATAATATCTATAGTTTGTTTTTAGTGTAAAATTAGAAGAAAACAACAAAATTCATACTTTTCATGAAATTCGTTAGAGCGTGAATTAACTCAGTGTCAAGCCAATGATTTAAAAAATTCATAGAATTTGGTAAACAGCCAACAGGGAGCACCTGCTGTCAATAACTACAAATTAATTGAGGTTGCCTAACGGAGCTAGGAGCCGTTCCAGTGATAGCAACCTTCCCCCAAATCGTAATAATTAGTCGGCCTGTACTAGAATGAAGTCAATTGCGATATAATTTGTCTTAGAGAAAAATGTATTTATTCGAAAGAAATGTTATTACTTAAATATTTTGACCTATATTTAAATGCATGTTAAATTCTGTATAAATGATCGATGATTGATGTGGTTGTGTGTGTCGACAGCGTAAGATTTTTCCTTAAAAACGACTGCTAAAGATTACTAACATCTAACATCTAAATCAGAATGTTTATAAATGATTTAATTTTCTTTGGGAAAGTGATAATTAAAACAATATCAGAATAGACTTAATATTATTTTGAAAATGGGTCAAAGGTCAAGGTTTGTTATTCATTGGAGCTTTCATCGCCGTGAATGTAAAATATGAGATTTTGAGATAATCCTCTTCAAATCTGTCTCATTTCATTCATATTTCCGTCAATATAAATAATTCTGCTGTTTTACACCTTTGTGTTTTTGAAACTATAATTTCAGAGATATGTTTTAAAATACATTCCCTATCTTGATGAGTTTCCATTTTTGTTAATGTAATGAAAGCATGACAATTTGATATCGATAATTTACCTATATTAACTTCATTTAAAAATAAAATCAAGATGGTGATAGATTTCTTCATACACTTTTAGGATGATTAAAACTACAATGTCTTGTAGTTTAGACTTTATACAAAACTATCAGGACAATTAATTTTTAAAGTTGTAGCGGAAAAAATTCGAATAACATATTTTATTATCATGAACATAATGCGGAAAGGCGTCAGCCGTATGTAAAAGAAATAACTTTTATGTAACAAAACAAATCCAGACTGTTGATCACCATTTTTTGCAATCTAAAAAAATTATAGATACGGTGGCTCGGAGGATAAAGTGTTCGCCTTATATTTCAGAGATGATTCAGAGATGATTTCAGGTGATTCAGCTTCGAATCCTAGTGGTCGCTGGTTGATACGAATTTTGCTCCCGGCTAGCACCGACCAAAGAGATGACGTAAAATATCCTCAGTGGTTGACGTTGTTAGGGACAAAACGTTTTTAGGGAGATTAAGGGGGACAAAATTTCTAACTTTTAACGTATTCAAACATGAATATTAAACAGAGTGCTATCCTCTCAATGAGATGCACCAAGTTCGAATTTTGCTCTCGGATCGCACAGACCACAGTGCTGACGTCAAAATATCCTCAGTGGTAGACGGCACATGGGTTAGAATTTCCTTGGCATATGCCTAACCGTAAGAAATTTTCGTTATTTTCCTCCCAACGTAGTGCAAATGCGGGTTAGTTCCATCAAGTTCTCCGAGTTAATTAGTTAATCCATCAAGTTAGTTAGTTCTCCGAGAAAGCTAGTTTTTCCCAATGCTTGGTTCAAAAGTCCCCTAGTCTTCTCGATTGGGTTCAAACTTACAAGGCTAGAGAGTTAAACAATGATTGTCGTAAACTCAAAATTGGGTTGGTAGTTTAAAGTTGGCTATAAAATAAAATAATGTCTCGTTGGGTTGTGTGCATTTAAATCAGCACGCATTATTAATTTTTCATATTGCGTTGTTTCTAAGTATTTGACAGCTGTAGTAATATTTATAGAATACAAAAATCTTTATTTTTTAAATTACGATTTATCTTCTTTGCTTAAAAATTTTCTTTATTTTTTAATGATGCAATTTATTAAAAAATATGATTACATTGAAAGATGGAACTGGAGAAATTAATTATTACAATAATATTAAAGGCCTTATTATTTCGCAGTTTGTACATTCCCTATAATCCTATTCTAGTTAGTTTATTATCTGCACAATTTTATCTACATTATTGTATTACTTTTAATATTATTTCCATATTAACTTTATTATATCTATTCACTTGCAGGACATTCTTGGAGGGGTGTCGTACCCCAAAGAGTCTTACTGCGGGGCAAACTGAAGCGAGAACAGTCATTCGACTCTTTCTACTGGGATTTGCGCTCATCATCGCCAAAACATGATCTCGGATTAAGTCTGGAAGATTTTAGAAGGGTTCCTTCTCCTTTTGGAAGCAGAGAGCACCTTCATCTTGCAGGGACTGTATGGGATGGTCGTGTGGGGGGAAGGGGTTTCGCTCATGCATCCGATCTGCAACCCAAAGCTAAATTACCGAAGCATAAAATGCTTAAGAAACAGCAGAGTATGTTTGCTTGCTTTCCTGAGTTCATGACTCAACAGATCTCACCTCAACAGCTCATCTCGCCACAAGGACTCATAAAAGAACTTGATCAGCAAAGAAAAGTTGCCGATTTCGGGAGAATGACGCCAAAGCTGACAGCACAGAAATCACTTAGTAGGGCTGCGAGCTTAGAAGAAACAGGTGCCAATTCAAATGGTAACCCTGATGGGGACAATGTGTCTACGGTCAAGCAGTCTTCAGTGTGCACTATATCTTAATGCTTGGATTTGTTGTATAGACAGTGAAATCTAAACGCATAAGTGTTTAAAGCACATTGTGTTCACCGCACTTATTCACAGTGGAAGCAAATATTTCATGGATGAATGTTGGCAAGAGTTCGTTCACTAATTTTTGATAGCCTTAACTGCACAACGAAACACTGCATGCTTATTTATCCTTCCAAATGAAAGTTTTCTCTGTTATATTCCCCTTCCATTTATATAGTATCTATTTTACAGAACTCTTGTAATTAACCCCAATGATGATATGGTACACTTTTAAAAGGCTCTTACACTCCCGACTGAACGCAAGAAGAGGGAAAAGCGGAGGGAAATATCTAAATATGCTTTTAATCATTTTTATTTCATTTTAACAAAAAAGTTGATGATGGATATTTAGTCTATTTGACAGTATCTTTCAATTCATGTAAAATACAAAGCCACCACCCAATCACAATTTGAGATATAAAGTGAGCGGTATTTTAAATTCTCTATTTATTATTATTATTTTTTTGACAAAATTATTCCAGTACAATTTTGCAATGAAAAGTTCTTGATAGGTAATTAAACAGTATACAGCTGCCTGCTTTTAGATTTCGATAAATATCTTTGTTTTTATACAATTAACGTTAAAAAGAATATTTAGCGTCATACAAATTTATTCTTATTAGTTTATAGTAATAACTGTAATAAGATTAGATTTTAAAAAATCGAAAAACTGAGAAACGTATAGTTTTAAATTACTTAAAATCTATATTCTTGTCATTTTATAGGTTTTAAAGAAAAATTCATAGGAGTCTTAAAAATTATCATGCGCTCTTTCTCCTAATCTAATAGAGAGACTAATTTTTTTCTATTTCATAAAGGTATTGTGCTATTTAAAATAATACTATATCATCAAAAGTTTGTTAAGTACAAAGAAATATCAATAAAACGCAAACCAAAAATTTAACTTAAAATTCAAGATGGCTAGGGCTAAGGAAAAAACCAAAATATTAGATCTTTTCGCTATAAAATATTAAATATTTGTTTAAATTTATATTTATGTTGATAGAAATAAAAGTTTATGATGTAAATGTAAATGTTTTTTCATTAGAAGTAAGTAAAACTAATAAGTTGACAAAAATTTAGTTCTTAAACTACTCTGGTTTTTACGACCTATTTATTATTCAATTGAAACATTTATCTATTATTGTCCTGCTTTCAAGAGAATTCTTCTCAGACCAAAATATGAGACTATTTGCTGAATTTATAACATTAGCGAATCTATTTCTAAAGAAGATTTTTAAAAAAAAATATAATGGGTAAGTTTTTCAGATTTTAAGTACATAATTAGCCCAGAGACTTCCTTTTTCTTTCAATAATTTTTTTTTTGTATTGCTTTAAAACTCATTTTATTTTCATAGTTACGTCAAAATGAAACGATAAATTTCTTATCCTTACCCGAGACGACACATCCTCAAAATAGCAGTCCAGCTCAGTATCTCGGGTTTGGGAGAGTTTTCATGGTAACAGGGCAGTGTGACAAACTTTAGTTTTGTTAACAAAAATCACAGATAATTAGAAATGTGTCCGCATAATTTTTTATTCGGGCTTAACAATGACCAAAACACTGACTTACGAAAGAAAACGTAAAATTTTTGTTTCAAGATACAAATAGAATAGAAACAGTTATTCATTTAAAGTTAAGTTTATCATACAATATATGAGTAAGTACCCCTAGTAATTAAAAAATAACAGCAACTTATTTTGTGGATACTATAATCCAGCAAAAAAGAAAACAATTTTGTAATTTAAAAAACTATATTAATCAATCGTTATTAATAGAAATTAATTTTTCAATTTATATCAATATTAATATATATACAGGGTGACAATTTCTGAACTATTTTCCTATTTTAGATTAACTGACATTTTCTGTATCATCAATGGCATTCTTTTCAGGGTCGTTAATAACATAAGTAGTGTACTGATTTCTTCTAAACTTTCGATTTTTCTGACGACACTTTCCGTGTCCCATTGTAAGGAAACAAATTTATTAAAATAAACAATCAATCGGAAATTTTATTTAAAAAAATGACACAACGTAGGTAACAAACTCTAACAAATACGGAATAATAAAAGTGAATAGAATAGCGTGCATCAATCTAGAAAGATGTGAACAAACACCACTTTAACAGCATTGCCAGGTTTAGTTACTTGGTATTTTTTTTTATTAAATATTAGTTGAGGCTTCACGGTCGCATCTTAACACGGAACAAAAATTAAAAACTGAGTAAATAATTTAAAAGTAAAAAGATCAAGATGAGATGCTTTTAGTTTCGGTTTCAAAACACCACATACAAACGAAAGCTATCAAATCAGCTCCTACTAAAACACCCGTAACTTCGTTTCAAGTTAACAGAAATGAAATATCTAAATATTTTCTTGAAGCTAATGAAATAATAAAAAAAAATAATAAATCTGATTTGTCAATTTTTGATGAAAATTGTGACTTTGAGGTTGTCGAATGCATTAAAAACTTCTGAGCGCAGAAACTTTATTCAATATGTAAATGTCACTACAGATATTCGGACTTAGTTTTTTACTTGTTCGAGATGCCTGTCATCATTGGATATGATGTGGCGCAGACGAATAACAAAATTCTGCGTAACCCAGGGAAGTGTCGGAACATCGATGATGTCGATGACCTCCCAAATGACAGTTTTCAACTCAGTAATGTTTTCGGGTTTATTTCTGTACACATTGTCTATAATGTGGCTCCACATAAATAAGTCACATGTGTTCAGATCCGGAAAAATATGTTGGCCAAGCGAGAAATATGTTGGCCATATAAAAATAAAGAAAAATATGTTGGCTATATTCCAATGGCTTCTGGATCCAGAACACGCTCACCGAAGTACTCCATTACATCAAGCACTCTTTCAGTCCGATAAGGTCAAGCTCCGTCTTGCCGTAACCATATCTAGTCGAAATCAGGAGCACTTTGGATAACGTGGAAGAAATCATTTTCCAAAACCTTTACGTATCGTTTAGTAGTCACGTGCCATCAGTGAATATCGCACCGATTATTCCGTGACCGCATATAGTCACCCGCTGGAGAGACTTCTCGATCTCAAAATGCAGATTTTAAGTCCCTTAAATGCGCCTATTTAGGAGAAAGGTCCGACAACAACAAGTTGCCTGCGCATTTGCATATCCCATTGCATAGTACTATATCCCATCATGCCCTGTATACGACCACGAAGTTCATGACGCAAACCGTTCAGAAGTTATGATGGTTTTATTTCATATAGTTCAATAATTGTCACTTTGTAAATCGATTGTATCTTTATAGTGTCTAGATGATTCCTAAAATTGTTATTAATGTGCAAAGCAATAGCGATTTGTATGCACCCATTAATGAAACTGTCAAATAGCTTCATCTGAAAACAAGTTTTTTTTTAATAATTTTTTTTGCAAATATTACATAAGAAATATTGATCGAAATTTCTCTGTATTGTTTTAAAATCTATATGATTTGTAACTAAGGCATTGAAAAACCTGAAAAGAAAAGAAAAACTTTGTTCAATAAACTATATCGAAATGCTAAAATTTTTTTAAAAATAATTGAGAAGAAGAACAGCATCCACAAATAAAATACAACCATGCTTGGAAAATCTATGTTTATGTAAAATTATATCAGTGAAATAAATCAAAATCTAAATTGAATCTAAAAAAATCTAAATCTAATATTATCTAAAATCTTGAAAATATGTTCCACACATCATTACCTTTGCAATCATTTTAAATCTCAACCGAAAGATTTGGAATTTTATTCTGTGAACATTAAGAGATCGCTTTATACAAAAATATCATTTTACTAGTTTCTAAACTAATATTCTTCATAAATCAGCTTTTTAAAGAAAACTATGTTACAATTCCTCCCCACATGATGCCTAAAAGAGTACCCGCCCTTAAATCATTGATTTCAATTTATGTTTTTTCATTATTTTTGTTATTTTTGTTTCCTTCATCTTGACATTCACTGTGAAATGTTTGTTTTCAAATCACTTTTGACTTTCAGAGAAACGCTCTTCACTGGGGAATTCTAAAACCTCAACTCTGTTTTTGAACTGAAGAAGAACTGTTATCTTTAAATCCATATATTGTTTTCCTCGATATTTTATTTTCTTTCTTTTGCTTTCATAAAATAAAATTAAACAAGACTTTTGCATACCCCATCGCATTTTTCCCTTATATTTATAAACCTAAACAAAAATGATGGGAACAGTTTTATTAATTATACACGTTATATCAACCTTAACTTATCAAATTTCATGTATGGCATATGAAATAAATATAAATTAGGTAAATTTTATTGTTTGCGCTAATTTTTATTTTTATTTTGGAATCACAGGATTTTTTATGAAACTGCTACCTCACTCATGTGTCATCTCAATGCATTTTGGAAAAGTACATTGTATCTCGAATGTTAGGTAAATATTACAGTAAAATGTTCTTGTAAAATTTACAGCAGTAAAATTAGGCTATTCTATTTATTTATAATAATATCAAGATCGGTTCTACTAATCTAAATTTAAAATTGTTTGTACTGTAGAACGGGAATGTACATATGTTAACTCCCCCTTTATTTTGGAAAATGGTTGCTTTTGACTGATTACTTTATAAGCTCAATAGCATATCATCCTTCCAAAAACAAACAATAATGAACTTTTAAGATAAAGTTCTTCTTCAGTGTTAAAAAAAACGAGTTTTGATCTCTGAATGAACAAGTAATTGCCACGGCCCTAAAAGACACCTAACAGTTCAAGACTTGGCTGAGTACTTGAACACATGCAAATTCATCTGTGTTACTTCACTTCAAATTCTATGTATATATATTCATCACTACAAAGATTTACTCTATTACATGTTGACGTGTGTAAATGTAATGCAGCACAGCGTATTATCTGTTATATTGCCTACGCTAATACTTATCGTTGCTGATTAAACTAGTTTTTGAAGTCCTTATAAGAATTCAATGAATAATTTGGGGCACTACAATAATGAATACCTATTCTACTATGAACGTTTTTAAAGAAATTTACATATAGGCAATAAAATGCGTCCTTATAATAAAGAGCGTTGCCATCTAGTGTGAACTTGTAAAGTACTATTCCGAGACAATTCGAAGGAATTATTTGCTCCATGACTTTCTAATAATAGATATTCTTTCAACTAATTAGAAAAATGTAAAACTTATGTCACTTCGGCAGATTTTAAACTATTATTATTAGTTTCATTGTTTAAATAACAAATTCAAAATTCTAGTAAGTTTAGTTTTTTAAGTTCCAAGGTCTCTTAGTAAATCTTAATTGAATATTTATTCAATTAAATGTTTATCCAATTACATGATTAAGTGAAAAAAAAAAATAAACTCTCGATCTCTTAATTACAAAAGTGACTAGTATACAAAAATACAACTAAAAAAAGTGATAAATATTTAAATTAAATATTGAACATTCTAATATTTAGTTTTCTTTTGAAATTTCAGCATAATTTCTTTTATTTATTTATTTTTAAAATTAAATACCAAATTAAAATTTAATGCATTTATCTTCGTGTGCTTCACTGCTGATTTATCCAAGCTCATCCCATTTCAGCTTTGATAAATCAGCGTTACACCGTGAACCATATTTTAAAAATTACTGTATATTTCTGTAAGGACATGTAGAACAGTGAGCAAAAAAGGAAAGTGAACACCCTGAATAGCTGTTGATTTAATGACATAATTTCTAAGAAAAAGTTTGAAGACTAAACCTTAAATGTAATTATTTATTGCAGATGATTATCTATGTTAATGAAATTAGACACAAAACTATACTTTCTGAAAATAAACATGCCATTTTTTAGATATAGATTCTCACCCACAAAATGTGGAGCTAGCTTCAAACGGGGAGCTATGGTCACAACAGTTTATTCCAGAGAACGGTCGTAAGCTCGGCCCCTCTATGTATTCTCTATTCGAGTATCGCTCTAACTCTGAAACTGAACTGAAGAAAACGATTAAAGAAAAGAAAAATAACACACTTAGAAAACTGAAAACTGTTTTACTCATTTTTTGAATTGTCTATAAAATTTTGAGTTTTAATTTAATAATGATCGAAAATACATTGACTTTTAAAGTTTATAAATGATGAAACCAAAAAATTAAAAATAAATCGATTCAATAATTCTTGTCATACAACTTTTTTAAAACGGTGAAATACATAAAAAGTGAAATTAACAGCAAAATAATCACATTTTCAAGGCTTCTCTTACTTTAACTATTATGATCATACATTGAAAAAAATAACTGTAAATATTTCATAATATATAATTTACAAAGGAAAAAACTGTTTCAAGATACTGAAGAAGAATACAGACTTCCGTTTTCAATAATTACCCGTACTCTGCAAGAAATTCCCGTTTGTTCTGACTTTCTTCTTTTTTTTTTTTTTTTTTTGTATATTTAACGGTTTAAAGTATCTATGTATACATGTTTTCTATATTTGACAGTTTCCAAACAACAGACTTGCTATGTTTTCCACCTTAATCATAAAGGGACTAAAACTGTTAAAATCAAATTCAAGTTCTTGCCATGCAGTTTTGTTTATCTTAAGACAACTTTATCTTTTTTTCAAATCATTATACGATTATTTTCTTTACTTGTTCTTACTTTTCAGATATTCTTTTATGATTTCGATCATTGTATGAATAAAATTGCGATTCGACTTTATCGCGGAATCGGTACTCTACTTTATTTTTATCTGTCTTTAGATATAATTTAAATTGTTGGACCGTTAAGGCTGGGCCAATATAGTTTTAAACGTTTTTATACTTAAATATTATTTCAATAAGTTAGACTCTTAAGATGAAAACAGCTTGAGATTTTTTTATTAACCAATCACTAGAGGGAACGATGACCGAGGGATCTCAGTGGGAGGCGAGCACTCATGGTGACAGAGCTCTCGCCTTCCAGTAAGGTGACCCGGGTTCAAATACCGGCATTGACTAGCCATGATATCTGCGCACTTTGACCGGAGTTTTTTCTGTTGACTTAAGAGATTTTTTTTACAGTGTGTTTTCTAGATTGTGATAACATCTCATATTTTGAGGGTAAGAAATATAAGTCCCGCAGGGAAAATAGGTGTATTAAGAAGTATGTTTTTGTGTCTGATTTAAATATAAATTATATATAAACATGCATAATGAACTTAAAAGCTTTAAAAAAATTTATATAACGACTTCAAAAGATTATTTTATATCAGGTAACGAATAAGTATTGCTCATAGCACAATGTGATTTTTGAAAGTCAGCAAAATATATATCATTGTTCCGTAAGGAAAACTACTTGAGTCGTATCTAGGTGTTTTGTATGTATTTGTTTCCATTTCCCTTCAGTAGGCAGCTAAGCTAATTGTTATGTGCATGCTACAGGATTATGTGTCAAAATGTGTTAAACAGTTTTACAATTTCTCGTAGTCATTGTTAATAAACTTGTGATCGTATTTATGCAAATCTATTATGTGATTGTAAATAATAAATGGTAATGTTCCCAAACCATTTTTTTTTTTTAAATTATGAAGTTTTATTTCTATGCATGGTTAGTTCTAAAAAAAAACTCGGTTTTCAATGTTTGTGTAACTAGAAATTTTATTGATTTGCTTTTCTGACAATGTTAGTTTCTCTGAAAAAATTATATTTTATGATTATGTGAAAATTATTGAATTTATGGTTGGTTTTTGGTTATTACGAAACTTATTGAAAAATATTGAGTTTTATATTTGTTTACATCGTCTTAACACTTTAACTTTTCACCCCAAACTCATGAGAATCAGAAATTCGTCGTTTCCTTGCACAGCAAACCGGTATATCTCTATGTTATTTAAAGAAGAGACCTTATTCTCTATATATTATTTAAAAAGTAATGCTGTCTCTTATGTCATGTAAAAAATATTGAAACACTGTTCTCATATGATTCAAAGTAGAAATTTTGAGGAAATTTTCCCAAGCTGAACAGTTAAAAGATTTGCTATAAATATTTTTGTCTTGTCAAAATTATTTATTATTAACTATACGCTTAAGTATTTTTTTCAAACATAATATACTGAAAAATACAAGGAAAAACTTCAATGTGTGCCGTTAACATATAAGAATGTGTTTAATATAAAAGAAAAAAATTTAAAACATTTGATCACTTAAGCATCGTTGCTCTTAAGCTTAAATTACTATGTTTAAAGAAACATCATTTAAAGATATGATGAAATAAAAATATTTTCGATCATAGAAAGTTCTTATTTTTTATTACAATATTTTTTATAGTAATATTCTTGTCAGTCCCTACAAATGCTTTTAAACAAGCAAGAAATGATCTTGAAAATTATTTAAACTTTTTTTTTTTTAAAAAAAGAAAAAGCAACAAATAAATAAAAATTTCATCAAAAAGTAAAAGCGAAAAAAATTTTTTTTTGTCAAGATATACTTTAAGAACGGGATTTTTGATCAGTTCATTGATCACCTTTAGGTCATGATGATTCTCAAAATTATTGTTTATAGTGGGATTCTCTATAGTGGGGATTTTATTTTAATAAAATTTAAACTTTAAATTTAAAAATGAAATTATTTTGAAAAAATTTTTGAAATAACAATCATAAATAAAGAAATTAGATATATTTTTAAAAGTAAAATTTTTTTCCAAAAATTTTAGAATTGTTGCAGTTAAAACAATTAAAATCTGGGAAACTTGATGATTATCACTGGCAAATAAATTTTATAAACATTAACCTCAACAGCCACCAGATAGTTAATGTTGTGGGAACCACCCGATGTCCTATGTAAGCTATCTATGTGCTGGCAACATTACCCAATAAACCAAAAAAAAAAAAAAAAAAAAATACATTATCCCAAAGATAATCAAAAATTACATTGCAAAATTGTATTATCCAAGTAAAAGTTTTGCTGATCAATATTTCCATATTTCAATAATAATGGCGCGTTTCAATTGTAAAGCTTCTGGTTCTATTTTAAAACAATATTTCTGCTTCAAGACAATCTAATAAAGCTACTTATTAGTATAACAATGTATGTAAATTATGCAAACTTTTTTAATTATTTTACAAGTGTGATAATGTATGCTTCATTTGTTTCTGTTGATTTTCTTTTATTAAAGGTATAATTAGACCTTGTTTTTAATTTTAAAAGTATTTTACTATGTACAGTATGAAACAATTTCAATTTTTATTGTAATTTAATTTTATGTAGTATGCATGAAGGTGTTGATGGTTTCAATAAATGCACAGATATACAAAAGCTAAAAACAAAGCACGTTGTTTTTGTTGTGTAATAAAAATATGCGGATGCGGAATGAAATAAATATATTTGAATACTATCTGAGTGTTTTCTGAGTAATCGACATTACTTCTCAGATGTATGATAATGACAATTAAAAAAAATTTAAGTCCAATTTAAAAGATATTTAAAAATAAATAAACGGTGATTTAGTATTATAAGTGAAGATAAACCGAGTCATCAAAAGACTTTTTTTTGAACCTTGGAAACATGATAATAATTCTTTCTACAACCAATTCAATATTTCTTAATTTTTTTTTAGTTGAAGGTCAGTTTCGAATGCTAGATCGTTTCATTGATATTGCCAATTCGTCGACAAAATGACAGTTAACTCGAAACATCCTTGCCAAGAAAATGACATGATCCATGAAGCGAATGACCCTATCAATAAAACGACCTTGTCTGTGAAATGCCGATGTGGCGTCGACGAAACTAACTTGTCATTGAAATTTGGAAGTGCTGACAATGAACTACCATGCCAAGAAATTTCGGCGCAGTGTCTGTGAAATGACGAAGTGGCGTAAATAAAATGACTTTGTCAGTGAAATGGTGTCGATGAAATGACTTTGTTAGAGACATATCGAATTCATATCGATGAAACACTCTTGTCAATGAAATGTCAAGATTGCTTTGATTAAATTATTGCTTTAATATTATATGCAAATAAGACCAAATCTTTAACAAAGAAATTCTCGTTCAAAAATGGATAAATAAAATTTATTTTAAGCTTGGCATAAGAATCTTACAAATACATTTTTTTAGAATCCTCATGAATGTTTCACAAATACTTACACATCTGAAACTGGTGAATTGGTATAAAAACAGGCAAATTGGTATTGGAGATGAAATTAGTTGAAGACAACCTTGGTAAAACAAATCTTTCCCTTCGATAAAAGTTACTAGGACAGATTTACGGAAGAAAATTATTAACCTTCTAACTTGTACGTCTTTAAATGTCAAAATTCTGGATTATAAAATGTACGCTCTCATTAAATTATTTAAAAAACTTTGACGAAGAAATAAATGAGTTCGCAAAGTGATTTCTTTTCTACAATTATTATCTAACGAGCCTTGAAACATAATTTAAATTAATCTTATTTCGGAAAAAAAATTTTAACTTGTTTTTCTTATTCTCTTTTTATTCAGTTAATTAACTTCATTTTTCTGAACTAACTAATCCCTTTCATTATTTTAATGTCATTAAGGGAAATTTTTTTCTTGTTTCATTTGTCTCCTTTTTCGAAATAAAAACTACTTCTTTGTTCTTAAAGAAACCTTGGTTTCAAATCTTAGTAAATTTCTAAAAGTTATGAAAACATATACTGTAAGAAAAAAAAGTCTTTCAAAATTAAACGTAATATTATTATAACGAACCATAATATCCAGAAAAACTTCAACAACCAGAATTGGAGGATAAATTAAAATTTATTTCTCTCAATGAGGAACGATTGCATCATATTATAAAGCTTAAGAAAGATTTATTTATTAGATAGTAGGGTTCTTAAAATAAGGTTGTATCTAATTTGAATAATATTAAAGTTTGAAATCTCAAATAAGCTGGTGTCGGAATATTATCATTTTGATTTTGCTCTTCGTGATTTCATTAATGATTATTTATTGCTTTATGACTATTTCACACTTTTTCTCATTAACTTTAACTTGTTCCAGTATGCATGGATCTCAAATGTGTAACTGGAGGTAAAGGTAAAAACATGATAAAATGATAAAAGCGACAGATGGGTAAATGTAGAAGAAAGGGTAATTCCGAATTCCACAGATTTAAAGAACATTATTTTTATTTTAATGCTTGACCAAAAGCCGAACTCTGAATGGAATTTCATAGCAAAATTTTGGGTCCCATGAAACATGTATCATAAATCTTCCAACTACTAAAATAAATTACAAAACAAGTTAGTCAGCTCAATAAATGTAATCCTGTTTCAAATGTATTATTTCAATCTATATATTTTTCATTTCTCTCAAGATAGTTTCGATTTTCCAAAAGAAGAAAAAGTTTTTTTAACAAAATTTTAAATTTTTTTGCAAAGAGTTAAATAGCATTCGAAGCAAAATTTCAGAAATTTATCATTTCTTTTCGTTAACTGAAAACAGTTCCCGTTCTTTCAACAAATTTTTTCTCTATTTAATTAGTATATTTTTTATAGCGTGTGTGTAGCGATTTAATTTTTATATTCAAATACGGAATATTAGAACAGAATCCATTCAAATTTGAACTGAATTGGATGTTCATGAAAGAGTATCCTGCAATAGATTTTTAATACAAATGACATGTTTCGGACCAATCGGTTCAAATAAAAATTATAAATTCCCTTTTTCAAATATCATCGAACAAAAAAAGTGAAATATTCATTATCAGATTAAGGTGGAAAAATTAACTAACTTTTAACATATTCAAATATGAATATTAAACAGAGCACTAGCCTCCCAATGAGGTGAAACGAGTTCGAATGCCGGTGCTGATTGCTCACGGGAGTTCTATCTAGGATTTACACCGACCACAATGCTGACGTAGATATTTAATAATTTTTTTTGTCAAAATAAAGTTTTTTTAAAAATAATAATACGTATCTGCTTAACAAGCGTTCGATTTTAAATAATAGTATTTTCTGTGAAATAAAAGGTTTTTAATTCGTGCACCAATAGACAGTTTTTTTTTTTTTTTTTTTTTTTTTTTTGTAAATTTAACAGATTATTTTTTATACTATGAAAGATTAGAATATATTTCCTAAACGAACTTTAAGTTATTTCGCAGAAGGGAATTCTTACAAAATTTTCCTTTTTATATAATATCATGTTTACATTTATTCGAGTTTTCCCTTCTCTTTGATTATGAAAGATGAGTTGAGTTGAGTAGACTTGCGTGTTGAGACTCAATTTTTTGTGGCTGTAGAAGGCAGAAAAGTTCTTTCGGGACTTCGAATGATCTTCGAACATTTATTTCAAATATGTTCTGACGCAAACTAGTTCTGAAAACTTTCTGTTTTCTCAGCATTATCTTTTATCCAACGTTTTTGATCAAAACCAGCCACATCAACATTTACTTTTATGTATTCTTCAGTATTTCTTTGTTTGTTTATAAATGGAATGTTTTATTTTATTTTATAATGCCGTTGAACAGCCGACCCAATGTTTTTGGAATTACGACTATTAATGTTCAACTCCGTCGCCTTGTAATTTTGAGCTAAATCTAGAAGGCTAGGACACCTGGATCAAGTATTGGGAGAATTTGATTTCTTTCGTAGAGGACATTTTGATGGAACTTACCTGTATTTGAATTGCATGTAGAGGAAAACCACGAAAACCTCTCACGGACCGTGGGGCTCTAACCTATAATCCGTCTACAGCTGAGGATATTTTACGTCAGCACTGTGGTCCGTGCAAGCCGGATGCGGAATTCGTATCGACCAGCCATCACTGGAATTTGAATCTGGTTCACCTCATTGGAAGGTAAACGCTCTATCCCCTGAGTCATCACGGCTCGGCATCGGAAATCCTATTATGATAAATAGGCTCTTTTTTTTCCTTATTTCACTAATGAATCACAGTAATTTTAAAGCGGTGAGAAATAGATTGCTGCATCAATATATACATATATATATATATATATATATATATATATATATATATATATATATATATATATATATATATATATATATATATATATATATATATATATATATATATATATATATATATATATATATATATATATATATATATATATATATATATATATATATATATATATATATATATATATATATATATATATAATATATATATATATATATATATATATATATATATATATATATATATATATAATGTATATATATATATATAAGTAACTAAAATTTGCCATTTAAGAATTGTAAAATAAGAACTAAATATATTAACCATAAAATATTGCATAATTAATCAAGTTTCATAATATAATAAACGAACATTTTCAGTTATAATAATTAATCTAAATTAATAAATGTAATAATTTCTTAACATTAAGAAGGGAAGATAAAGATATATTACTTATTCAGTCAAATAAGGAAAAAATTAAGAACATGCACTTTATAACTTGTATTAATTCTGATGAGAGCCGAAGATATTTGGATCCTCTTTGTTTATTGATGATCATATCATGAATATAATTTTTTGGTATAAAATCATGAAATAATAAAAAAAATAATAATTAATTTTTGTGATAAATAAAGAGAGAATTATTTCATATTTTATTTTGGAATATAAATGTTGTTCAGATCCTGCTCCTGGCACATAATGTCACAATGTTAAAAGTGCAACAAAATTACTCAATATTATGGTTCAAAATAACAACTTCATGATTAGCCACTGAATCAATTGTTTCTGATGAGGCACCTTGCGCAAAAAAAGATACAATGTTAAAGTAGTGACAACATTTCTTAACATTATGGTTAAAAGTAGCAACTTCATAATTCAGTTTTTTTTAGTGACTGAAACATTAAGTGCACCGTGCAAATGATGGTTGAATGTTAAAGCTGTAACAAAATTACTTAGTAATATGGTTCAAAGTAGCAACTTTATGATTTAGTGTTTTAGTGACAGAAATATAAGGTTGTTTGAGATCATGCACCATGCATATCAGGACACAATGTTAGGAATGCAAAAAAATTGTTTTATATTATGATTCAAATTATTAACTTCGTGATTTAGTCTTTTAGTGACTGAAGCATAAAGTTTTTTGGATCAATTGCTGTGCACATAAGGACACAATGTAAAGATCGTGGGGATAGTAGTTACCGACGACCATGTCAACCTTCATCTATGATAAGGTACCCCAACTTAGAATCAAGATAACATGTTTAATATACTCGTGATTTGGAATTGTATTTTTGTAGTGGACTTGTATAATTGTATTTTTGTACACACTACAAGGTTGCCAAAAAATTTCGCAATATTATGGCTTAGAGTAGCAATTTTATGATTCAGTCGTTCAGTGACAGAAAAATAAAGTTGTTTCAAATCATGCAACGTTTACACAATGACACAATGTTAAATGTTGCAACAAAATTGCTCAATGTTATGTTTCTAAGTAACAACTTTAAGATCCACTCGTTTAGCGACAGAAATTTAAAGTTGTTTCTGATCATACACAGCACATATAATTACAAAATATTAAGTTTGAAATTAAATTACTCAACATAATGGTTCCCAGAAATAATTTTGTGGTTCAGTCTATTAGTAATTATCCTGAAAAGGTAATGAAAAACATTTTTGACTCCCTTTTGTTCTAAATTTAAACCCCTTTTTTCTTTAATAGCAATTATAAACTATTGTATAATATTTTATTGCTAGATTTATGGAATCGATTTTATTCCTTATGAACTTTGTTAAGAAACCGATTTGTTTTCAGAATTATGTTTTCTAAGCTGTTTTTTTTACTGTCAACGGTCAACTCTATTAACAAGAAATATAAGTTATTGTATTTTTTGATTTTTGGTTTTCGTAAAATGTCGCATAAAGTTTTGTAAAATTTTTAAACTGACTAAGGGAAAGTATTTGCCATTGAAAAGGAAATTTATCTATTCTTCTACTACGGAACCCTCAACCACACTACTTCAAAGGAAATTCCTCGTATTACAAATTGTTGAAAAGAAAGAAACTTGTTTTGCATCAAAAAAGAAAACCAATACTCCAACTTCCTATAAAATGCAAAATCTTATCTTTTGCGAAAGTTGGGAAAATATCCGATGCTGAGGCTGACTAATATCACTTTTTTATCTTTTACGATAAGAAATTACCTTAAAAGTCATTAGGTATTAAACTTTTGTATGATAAATTCATTTATATGCTTTTTTGCAGTTAAAAATTGAAATTGATCAATTTAATTAATCGTTATAGATCCAGGTCCTTAATTTTTTTTAATGCTACATAATTTCTCTCAAAGTTTTTTAAAATTATAAAAACAAATTTCTAGTCTAATAAAAACAGTGTTAAGAGAAAGAAATTTTTTATGCTTAAAAGGTTTTATGCTTGCGTGAAAGTATGTTTTTTGAAAGCAATATTTTATGCTTTATTACATACACACTTTTTTATTTTGTATTATAAATTTTTATATTTATTTAAAATTCAAAATCCAATATAGATACTCAAATTTTACGGAACTTCATTGTCTTTGACGAAACAGTGTCTCGGTATATGCGGCGAGCAAAAATTTCATGAAAGTGACGAAATAACTTTTGCAACTTCTTCAAGGAAACGAATTTCATCATAATTAAATAATTATTTAGTCGTTCTTTTTCAAAAAGAAAAAAAAACATTTTACAGTGCCAAATATATCTAACTTTTCAAATAAATTCTTTACCGTGGGCACCATACATGTATGACAATGTCGCCCACACAACACAAGAACGACAGATAGAACTGTGAGATAAATTTGCTACATGCCGGCGAGGTTTGCACCCGGGATCTGTCTGATACGAAGCCAACTCTTTCACCACCATGCAATTCGGTTGGTTTGTTTCTTCACTTTAATTCCATTTGTCCAATTTTCCCTCTAGTTAAAAATTTTCTATAATGCACTGCGATGAGCTTCCGAGTTGAGAAAACATTTTCGTCATACATTTGATAGTCCACATTATGTTACAAATCACGTGATTTCGTGACGAAAGGATTCTCAAAATTAACAAAATATTGCTCAAGAATTGCTGAATCGCCTAAAGTGAGATTTTTATTTCCTAGAGCGTAAATAATTTTTTATTGTTTTATTTATTTATTTATTTATTTATTTAATTTTAATAAAACTTTATTTTTCGGAGTTGAGTTTAAATAAGCGTGTTTAACAAGATCTTCATTATGATTTTTTAAACTCAAACACTTTAATATGTTTCTCCAAATATTTTTTCAATTCATAATTGTCCAAAAATGGATTTTCCTACTCAGTTTCCAGAGAAGTTATATAGTGGTGCAGACGGTTAAGGCGGCGCACACATCAATGGTTGGAGATCTGCGGGTAGTGAGTTCGATTTTGACAATCAGCAACAAAACAATCAGCGTTTATACGCAGCAAAGTGTACGTTTAATCTGCAGTGGCTGAAACTTATCTCTTTGGCAGTGTTGTGGAAGTTTGAAGAAAGGTGTATAAGGTCAGGCATTGTCCACATCGTTTGGCATGCTTACCATAGCCGTAAAAAGATCCATCCCTTAAAATGAAGCTAGATACTTAGCTATGGTTGAGTGGTGCGTGCAAATAAATATGATACCTTTAATTTTACCATTAAACTATTACCAAATGCGATATTAGAAATGTTCTAAAATATTGTTCTAATTATTTTCAGTATCAACAAGGTTACCAGTTGAGCCATGTTATAGTGCAATATTGCCATTTTTACATTGGATAGCAAAAAATTATAGTTTATTTGATCATTTTAGTATGGATACATTTACTTTTCTGAAAGTTAGCTTTTTTTCTACATTAACTTTACTATTTTAATATGTTTGTTTACTTATTTTGCATCAGTTTAAGTACTTCATTCTTTAAGCTGTTAGTTAATATTTTTCAAAAGGCATTACAGGTAGTAAAAATAAATTTATAACTGCACATTTATTGACGGGAATGCTA
Organism: Parasteatoda lunata; assembly: GCA_949128135.1. NCBI lineage: Eukaryota > Metazoa > Arthropoda > Arachnida > Araneae > Theridiidae > Parasteatoda > Parasteatoda lunata. Next base: position 103,079,679 of record OX421971.1, read on the forward strand.
TTGACATTGTTATTTTTGATGAGATATATGTTTTAATATTTTACAAAAAGGAATTTGTTGAATATTTTTGGTGTGTAATGTACAATTTAATAAATAATTTATCCGAATTATTTATAAAATTTATCAAACTCTTTACCAAAACAGTTACAAAAAAAAAAAAAAAAACGTTAGAATGCTACACACAGAAAATATGGATAAACAATTTGAAAAGTATAAATTCCCTTCAAAGCAGCCTCTCAGTCAAACAGTCTCAAGAAGCATAGTTTGGTTTGTTAAGAAAAACCGAAGTAATAAACTTATATAAGTCTCTCAACGCATAGCATATAACTTGAACATCCAATCAAATAAAATTATGTTATAAAATCTAAGCAACTAAGTTTTTTATAAATTGATAAGATATTACTTCGAAAAGTAATATTAAATAAAAAAAACTGAAAGAATGAACACAGGATAAAACGACGAAATAGTTAATAATACTTAGATACTTTGAGGTATTGAGAACGGGCATTTTAATGCCTTAACCCTACAGCTCTGATTTGAGAAAAAAATAAATTTAATTTAGAGCTACTTAATTCTTAGTTAAAAACTTTTTTTCGTAGTCTTTAAAATAATTTCGCAAATTGGTTTAACATTTTATAGGTAAGGAAGTTCGTCTTGTACTTACGACTTTTACTTCAAGTGTTTCAGAAGAAAATTTTTATTCTCTAATACTTTTTTATTTTATTCAATTGTATTTTTAACTGAATAGGATGTTTAAATTTTTTTTAAATAGGTTTAATCTGTAAAAGACTTATAATATAAAATTGTAAAATAAGGCTTAAAGATATGTATTTCTAATTAAAAATGAGATATTTTAAATTCCATTTGATATTCAACTGATATTCAATTGATATTCAATTTTTTTTAAATTTTTAACATTTTTCCACAGCAGTATAATATACGATTTCAAAAAGGTTTAAATCCATTTATGCTGAATTAAAGAGAAAGTAACTAAAAATAATAGTTCCTAGTTTTTTGTGAACTAGATCAACGAAATTAGTTAGAGAGTAATTTGCTTACTTTTAAATATATTAATATATTATATTATTTTTTATATTCTTTAAATTATATTAATTGTATTATTAATTATAATTAGTTTGTTTTATAAATACTTTATATTAACTTTAAATTAATAAAGCTGCTTAAATCATATTTCTACCCCCTATCAAAAATCGGTGTTTATTTTGCATTTATAGAGCTAATCCACTAAATGAAATGATCACTGTAATATGAATTATTTTAATGCAATTGTTTACTTGCGGTAAACAATTTAATTTCTAATATTTTAAAAATAAGTTACTACGAGATATTTTGATTTCGTTAAGCTATTTCGATCTTGTTTGTGTCACTTTTAAAGAAAGTAGTTTTAGAAAAATGCTTTCTTGCTGCTGAATACAATGGTTAATTTTTCTATAATAAAATGATTTTAAGGATAAAATTATATATTGGTGTTAAGAAATGATAGTATTTATCTATAGTATACATGAAGCAAAAAAAAAAATTATAAATAAATGTAAAAATAAAATAAAAAGAGAATACTTGATAAGTATTCAGAATAATTTCGAGCATGTTAATTCCATTCTACAATGTTAAGGACTGATATTAAAACTAATAGTGTGCCATAGACATATTTTAATTTTAGGTATACTACAAAGTTCTGAAATTAAAATTTCACCAATGCTTTGCTTGTTTTAAATGAAACAGAGACATTTTATAGTTTCACTAATTTAAATTATCAAATACCTTTTATAAATCTGCAGAAAATACCTTTTTCTCAGCTAGTAATGCATTTTAGGTTAGCTAATGAATTTATTCACCGAAATATCTGTCTTAATACCTTAACTTCTAATACAAGCATGCATTGTATGCCATGTGTCATAAAGATACCCCAAGAAATTTAAGCGGAAAGATATATTTGATGATGAAAATACGTCATTTCATGATTTGAATTTTAAAAGTAAAGAAATTCGATATATTTTTGAACTCAAAAATAAACTATCTTTCATCAAAACTTTGTGCTGAAGAGAACGAAACAAATTTGAAAAGAAAACGCAAATTGGCGAGAAAAAGAATGGAAAGTGAAATAAAGATGGAAACATTTGATTTTAATGATCAGTTTCTCTAATTTTGTTTTTTATCCTTTTTTATTTTACGTTTTTTTTTTTTGCTATCAAAATTGCAATTTCTTTTTCAAATCTGATTGGTTCAGGAACGTCTGTTTAATCTTGAGATAGGGTGCCTATTTTTTAGCGCGCTTAGAACATATCTAATTTTTTCCACTTTTAAAATATGATGAAAACGAAGTGTTTACCATATCATGATATTAGTCATTAAATGTTCGTTTCTTAATGTTCGTGTGATATCTTAATGTTACTTTAATGTTACTTTTTTTTTTTTATGTTTCGATATCTTTTTAAAGTAAATAGTTAACCTGATTTGATTTGTGATTTAGTATCTGTAAAATATATATTATCATAATTGAAAGATTTGTTACAGGGACCGAATTAACGATTGTGTGACAATACTTTATGAGTGATCACTAAACAATTTATAAATTAATAATAAAATAATAAATGGGCAAATTTATTTTTTAGTTCCAACAATATTCATCTATTTAAATTATTAAAAAAAAAAAATCAGTTCAAAATAGTGAAAACAAATATATCATCCAATATTCTATATTTTATGAAATAAAAGGATTAAAAAATATTTCTGAATATACTTTCTTAGAATTTATATAACATTTTTGAATTTAGTTTTCATAGAATTTCCGACGCATTTTCGTTTCTTACACGTAAATATTTGAAAACATGAAAAATATTTCCGTTTTTTTTCTCTCTTTAGACCACTTTGAATTATTCATTTTTAGTCACATATTCAAATAAAAATATTCACTCTGTACTTTAAGATATAAAATTTTTCTACGTTCACAACAATTCTTTTTAAAACTATTTTCGATTTGTTTCAAAATGAAGAGCATGAAATACTTGAATTATGAAATAAAAACTTTTATCATCCCAATATGTTTATAATCTATTTTAAATTCATTCTATTTTTCATTTTATTTTATTACAGATCAATTACCCACTCTGCTTTTTAAATTGAATACCTATTTATTTAACTATTAAAAACACGTCAAACAACTTTAAATTGTATACGAGCTCTTAAATTATATTAATAAAAGATGTACAGTGTACAAAAAACAGATCTCTCTGAATTAATTTTGATCTTTTTCACAAATATGACTGTTTTGAAATTAAATTTCTCAGGAACTATACGATCAATTTCATTCAAATTTTATAAAAGTATGTTTAAAGGTAAAAAAAAGGTATGTTTATTCAGAGAAAGTAGGGTTTTGTATCAGATTTCGTAACTTAAAATATCGATAGCACTAATTAAATAACACATCTGAGATCATCGTCTCGAACCATTAAGATTGAGTCCTAGAACGTGAAGATCCGATCATTAGAACGAAAGTTATTCTGGGCTGTATCTTTTTTTCTTCTTTTTTGCCCTTCGTACTGTAACTCTCTAGTGCAATAGTTTGCGTAAAGCCTAGCCTTACTGGTATCGTCTGAGGGAAGTTTACAAAACGATTTCACGTTTCATAAATTTTGTTTAAAAATATTATAATATTTACGATGCAAATAAAGGATATACTTTCTGAAGTAAGCTGCATTATAAAAATAACATTTCTTTCTAACTGAATTCCATTTAAATGAAAAATGAGACAATTTTACATGAAGTTCTTCAAATAATAAAAAAAAGTATTTATGCAATAAAATTCTGACTACATTAGAAATAAACATCGATTTAGTTTTCAAGTATTTCATATAAAAGTTAGTCGTGATTACTGATATTCTAGAATCATAAGTTATCGATGTGTTTTAAATTTACATGCACAGTCACGAAACATTTTCTCAAATTGGAAAGCAACCTAAATATTTTTAAATTTTAAACAAAATACGATAAAATGTTAACGAATTAACAAAGAGATAAATTCAAGTTAAACTTTACTCATAATCTCTGAGCAACGTACTACTTTGACGTTTGAGATAAAATAAATAACAGTACAAAATTAAAAGCATTACTTTTTACTTTTTTTTTAATTCTCATTTTCAAGTACGTTGCTTTCAACTAAACCTGCACTAACAACCGGAAATAATTACCCAGCCTCTTAGTATGAAAAAAAAAATAGTTTGTAACTTATTTTCTTTTCGCATTAAAAAGAGAGACAATTTTTTAAGTAAAATTCGGACATAATTTATCTTCTTTCCTCAAAAGAATTCATTTGATTCTCTTATTTTTAATGTTTTATTTTTTTCATTTAACCACGAATGCTATAAAATAGAAACCGCTTTGTTATTATTTTACAAAAAGGTATGAAAGTAGAGAAATTTCTTTTAGAAAAGATTACATGATTTTTTTAAAAAAGGAAGAAAAAATGGAACTAACTCTGAATGTTATTTAAGAATTAAGATTTGAATATGAATTTTCTTTTTTTTTTGATTTTGGATGTAAACATTATTTATGTGTTATGCAAAAAATAAAGAAATTGTGCCGCCTTTAAAAATAATATCTTTTTTAATAAATATCTTTTTATTTATCAAAATATTACTTCTAATTAAAAATAATAAATGAAGTAATAAAAACTCTTAATATGGAATTTTGCAACTTTCAATTTATTTGATTTAAGTAAAATATTTAAACAAAATATAGTGACTTAATTACTTCTTAGAACTTTAAAATAAGTAAAAAATCAACTTGGAAAGGTTAAGTTCTGTCAGTTTTAAAATTAACTGTGACATTATATTTTCATACTTATAGAAAAAATTTGCGCAGATTTAATAATTTAAAATTTCCAAAGCATCCAATAGCATTTCCAAATCACTCGTATTAATTTTCTTATAAATTGAAAGGCGATGTATTTACAAACTATTCTGTTGTTTGCTATAAAAAATTTTGCTTTTTGTTATTGTACCGTTATGATATTTAACCCCCCCCCCCCAAAAAAAAAACTTTTAATTTAGCCTAAAAAACATTTGCGTTGTGTAATCATTTTACCTTTCAATTTTAATTTTGACCAGATTCCAGCATGAGATATTTACTTATTTATTATGTCACTGTAAACCATTAAAAACACCTTTTTTAAATAAGAAAAAATAACACATTTATTACGAGTAAAAAATAAAAAAAGTTGTCCGAAAGGACTGGCATCAAACATTGACGAACATAATCGATTACCACGGGCTAACATCATGCCCCTTTATAAACATATATAACATACCCGACTCCATCGCACAACCCTTTCGGGTACAGATATTTCTCTACAGAAAGGATTCATATTCATGGAGCCAACAGGTTAGCTCATAAAATAATTACCGCCACTAGAACACCAGCCCTCGTGTGGCAATTACCACGTGTGGTTCTCTCAAGTAACAGCTTAAAAAGCGTGCACACATTCTAGATCTTCTTGCATACATAACAAAATATGCCTTACAAAAAAAGGCAAACGACGTTCACCATCAAATAACCTTCGTTTTTAAATTATATCATATCAACCACTTAGGTTAGTAAACATTCTCAACTAACCTACTTATCACATGAACACCAACAGAATGCCTCAACATACATCATTTTCAATCATCGAACGCAGTGGGTTGTCACCATACAGTATAAGTAATTACAAAAAGTTCAAATTAAATTTACAACTAAAAAGTGAAATATATATAATTAAAGGCTTACATTATATAATTAAAGGCGTACTTATTCTTAGTTAAAATTATAATATTGAACAATAAAATTAATTATTACATTTATATTAAAAAATTAAAAGTTTTGAAAAAAAGGTTTATTCTCACTTTCAGTAGTAGAAAATTTTAAGTCTCATGCTGCCACCAATTGGCACAAAGATTAATAAAAAAAAAACTGTACTGGAACTTTATCAGTACATTATATTGTTATTGCAAATTTTTGTTTCTTCGTTCTGTCTACAATTGTTAATCTCAGTAAAATAGTTTGAAAAAAAACCTTTAAGACTGTCACAATAATGAAGTTGCAGTCGATTACGAAACACCTTGCGGTGGTGAAACAGTAACTCGTGAATTCCTCAGTGCTTATTGTGGTAGAAATTACGACTAGAATTGCAATAATCCCATTATGCCAATTAGTCCCACTATGCCAGTTACTCCAAATGCTGTTTTCTGAGCTAAGAAGATAGTAATATATATTGGTGTTAAGAAATGATAGTATTTATCTATAGTATACATGAAGCAAAAAAAAAATAATAAATAAATGTAAAAATAAAATAAAAAGAGAATATTTGATAAGTATTCAGAACAATTTCGAGCATGTTAATTCCATTCTACAATGTTAAGGACTGATATTAAAACTAATAGTGTGCCATAGACATATTTTAATTTTAGGTATACTACAAAGTTCTGAAATTAAAATTTCACCAATGCTTTGCTTGTTTTAAATGAAACAGAGACATTTTATAGTTTCACTAATTTAAATTATCAAATACCTTTTATAAATCTGCAGAAAATACCTTTTTCTCAGCTAGTAATGCATTTTAAGTTAGCTAATGAATTTATTCACCGAAATATCTGTCTTAATACCTTAACTTCTAATACAAGCATGCATTGTATGCCATGTGTCATAAAGATACCCCAAGAAATTTAAGCGGAAAGATATATTTGATGATGAAAATACGTCATTTCATGATTTGAATTTTAAAAGTAAAGAAATTCGATATATTTTTGAACTCAAAAATAAACTATCTTTCATCAAAACTTTGTGCTGAAGAGAACGAAACAAATTTGAATAGAAAACGCAAATTGGCGAGAAAAAGAATGGAAAGTGAAATAAAGATGGAAACATTTGATTTTAATGATCAGTTTCTCTAATTTTGTTTTTTATCCTTTTTTATTTTACGTTTTTTTTTTTTGCTATCAAAATTGCAATTTCTTTTTCAAATCTGATTGGTTCAGGAACGTCTGTTTAATCTTGAGATAGGGTGCCTATTTTTTAGCGCGCTTAGAACATATCTAATTTTTTCCACTTTTAAAATATGATGAAAACGAAGTGTTTACCATATCATGATATTAGTCATTAAATGTTCGTTTCTTAATGTTCGTGTGATATCTTAATGTTACTTTAATGTTACTTTTTTTTTTTTATGTTTCGATATCTTTTTAAAGTAAATAGTTAACCTGATTTGATTTGTGATTTAGTATCTGTAAAATATATATTATCATAATTGAAAGATTTGTTACAGGGACCGAATTAACGATTGTGTGACAATACTTTATGAGTGATCACTAAACAATTTATAAATTAATAATAAAATAATAAATGGGCAAATTTAATTTTTAGTTCCAGCAATATTCATCTATTTAAATTATTTTAAAAAAAATCAGTTCAAAATAGTGGAAACAAATATATCATCCAATATTCTATATTTTATGAAATAAAAGGATTAAAAAATATTTCTGAATATACTTTCTTAGAATTTATATAGCATTTTTGAATTTAGTTTTCATAGAATTTCCGACGCATTTTCGTTTCTTACATGTAAATATTTGAAAACATGAAAAATATTTCCGTTTTTTTTCTCTCTTTAGACCGCTTTGAATTATTCATTTTTCTTCACATATTCAAATAAAAATATTCACTCTGTACTTTAAGATATAAAATTTTACTACGTTCACAACAATTCTTTTTAAAACTATTTTCGATTTGTTTCAAAATGAAGAGCATGAAATACTTGAAATATGAAATAAAAACATTTATCATCCCAATATGTTTATAATCTAGTTAAAATTCATTCTATTTTTCATTTTATTTTATTACAGATCAATTACCCACTCTGCTTTTTAAATTGAATACCTATTTATTTAACTATTAAAAACACGTCAAACAACTTTAAATTGTATACCAGCTCTTAAATTATATTAATAAAAGATGTACAGTGTACAAAAAACAGATCTCTCTGAATTAATTTTGATCTTTTTCACAAATATGACTGTTTCGAAATTAAATTTCTCAGGAACTATACGATCAATTTCATTCAAATTTTATAATTTGCCATGCAAAATAACATTCTTTCAAATGATGTAAAAAACTGAACACCTTACAATTCAAAATTATAACTATTATTAAACAAAGTAGGACAGTAAAAGTATTTATTAAAAGTTTTTTTCTTCTTCATGGAATTATCTTATTTTGATAGACGGATTTTATAATGGTATGCAAAATTGTTTTGACTGACTTAAAAAAGTCATTGATTTATGGCGAAGTAAAAAAGAGGGAAAAAACAATTATGAGTTTGAACTATTTGATCAAATTCTATTCGGACCACAATTTCTTGAATTTTGGTTGCCCTCTTTATTTTTTTGGGGTAAGAAATTCGAATCCGTTGAGAAAAAGGTATGTTTATTCAGAGAAAGTAGGTTTTTGTATCAGATTTCGTAACTTAAAATATCGATAGCACTAATTAAATAACACATCTGAGATCATCGTCTCGAACCATTAAGATTGAGTCCTAGAACGTGAAGATCCGATCATTAGAACGAAAGTTATTCTGGGCTGTATCTTTTTTTCTTCTTTTTTGCCCTTCGTACTGTAACTCTCTTGTGCAATAGTTTGCGTAAAGCCTAGCCTTACTGGTATCGTCTGAGGGACGATTTCACGTTTCATAAATTTTGTTTAAAAATATTATAATATTTACGATGCAAATAAAGGATATACTTTCTGAAGTAAACTGCATTATAAAAATAACATTTTCTTTCTAACTGAATTCCATTTAAATGAAAAATGAGACAATTTTACATGAAGTTCTTCAAATAATAAAAAAAAGTATTTATGCAATAAAATTCTGACTACATTAGAAATAAACATCGATTTAGTTTTCAAGTATTTCATATAAAAGTTATTCGTGATTACTGATATTCTTGAATCATAAGTTATCGATGTGTTTTAAATTTACATGCACAGTCACGAAACATTTTCTCAAATCGGAAAGCAACCTAAATATTTTTAAATTTTAAACAAAATACGATAAAATGTTAACGAATTAACATAGAGATAAATTCAAGTTAAACTTTACTCGTAATTTCTGAGCAACGTACTACTTTGACGTTTGAGATAAAATAAATAACAGTACAAAATTAAAAGCATTACTTTTTACTTTTTTTTTTTAATTCTCATTTTCAAGTACGTTGCTTTCAACTAAACCTGCACTAACAACCGGAAATAATTACCCAGCCTCTTAGTATGAAAAAAAAAAAATAGTTTGTAACTTATTTTCTTTTCGCATTAAAAAGAGAGACAATTTTTTAAGTAAAATTCGGACATAATTTATCTTCTTTCCTCAAAAGAATTCATTTGATTCTCTTATTTTTAATGTTTTATTTTTTTCATTTAACCACGAATGCTATAAAATAGAAACCGCTTTGTTATTATTTTACAAAAAGGTATGAAAGAAGAGAAATTTCTTTTAGAAAAGATTACATGATTTTTTTAAAAAAGGAAGAAAAAATGGAACTAACTCTGAATGTTATTTAAGAATTAAGATTTGAATATGAATTTTCTTTTTTTTTTGATTTTGGATGTAAACATTATTTATGTGTTATGCAAAAAATAAAGAAATTGTGCCGCCTTTAAAAATAATATCTTTTTTAATAAATATCTTTTTATTTATCAAAATATTACTTCTAATTAAAAATAATAAATGAAGTAATAAAAACTCTTAATATGGAATTTTGCAACTTTCAATTTATTTGATTTAAGTAAAATATTTAAACAAAATATAGTGACTTAATTACTTCTTAGAACTTTAAAATAAGTAAAAAATCAACTTGGAGAAGGTTAAGCTCTGTCAGTTTTAAAATTAACTGTGACATTATATTTTCATACTTATAGAAAAAATTTGCGCAGATTTAACAATTTAAAATTTCCAAAGCATCCAATAGCATTTCCAAATCACTCGTATTAATTTTCTTATAAATTGAAAGGCGATGTATTTACAAATTATTCTGTTGTTTGCTATAAAAAATTTTGCTTTTTGTTATTGTACCGTTATGATATTTAAACCCCCCCCCAAAAAAAAAACTTTTAATTTAGCCTAAAAAACATTTGCGTTGTGTAATCATTTTACCTTTCAATTTTAATTTTGACCAGATTCCAGCATGAGATATTTACTTATTTATTATGTCACTGTAAACCATTAAAAACACCTTTTTTAAATAAGAAAAAATAACACATTTATTACGAGTAAAAAATAAAAAAAATTCTCCGAAAGGACTGGCATCAAACATTGACGAACATAATCGATTACCACGGGCTAACATCATGCCCCTTATAAACATATATAACATACCCGACTCCATCGCACAACCCTTTCGGGTACAGATATTTCTCTACAAAAAGGATTCATATTCATGGAGCCAACAGGTTAGCTCATAAAATAATTACCGCCACTAGAACACCAGCCCACGTGTGGCAATTACCACGTGTGGTTCCCTCAAGTAACAGCTTAAAAAGCGTGCACACATTCTAGATCTTCTTGCATACATAACAAAATATGCCTTACAAAAAAAGGCAAACGACGTTCACCATCAAATAACGTTCGTTTTTAAAATATATCTTATCAACCACTTAGGTTAGTAAACATTCTTTCATCCATTTCTCAACTAACCTACTTATCACATGAACACCAACAGAATGCCTCAACATATATCATTTTCAATCATCGAACCCAGTGGGTTGTCACCATACAGTATAAATAATTACAAAAAGTTCAAATTAAATTTACAACTAAAAAGTGAAATATATATAATTAAAGGCTTACATTATACTTATTCTTAGTTAAAATTATAATATTGAACAATAAAATTAATTATTACATTTATATTAAAAAATTAAAAGTTTTTAAAAAAAGGCTTATTCTCACTGTCAGTAGTAGAAAATTTTAAGTCTCATGCTGCCACCAATTGGCACAAAGATTAATAAAAAAAAAACTGTTCTGGAACTTTATCAGTACATTATATTGTTATTGCAAATTTTTGTTTCTTCGTTCTGTCTACAATTGTTAATCTCAGTAAAATAGTTTGACCTTTAAGGCTGTCACAATAATGAAGTTGCAGTCGATTACGAAACACCTTGCGGTGGTGAAACAGTAACTCGTGAATTCCTCAGTGCTTATTGTGGTAGAAATTATGACTAGAATTGCAATAATCCCATTATGCCAATTAGTCCCACTATGCCAGTTACTCCAAATGCTGTTTTCTGAGCTAAGAAGATAGTAATACCAGAATTCAAGCGATTTACTTTTATTCATTTCTCAGTAGTCCTAGAGTTTGGAAAAAGCTTTCCTTCCACAGCCCGTTGTATACCATGAGAAACATGGAGGCTGCACAATTTCATTACCGACTAGGCAATGATTACAATGTGATTAACATTATGTTTTATCACCTTTTTTTCCCTAACTAGTACCTATCATAATCAGCGAAAAAAGAGTTTTGTCAAAACTACCCGAGGTACCTATTACTCTATGGGAAAATCAAAAAGAGTGGTAATTTTTACCGAGCCGCTTCGGTAATGAGTTTGGAAAAATTAACAATGAATTATTGTTTTATAATGTTTGTTAAAATTTTTTACTTTTATCTTTATATCTTAGAGCATGGCAAAACCATTTATTCGGATAAACTAAATGTGAGATTACAAGAATTATAATTTTGAAAACCAGAATTTCTTGAAAAATATCATATGTACTGAAAATTTACTGATGTCTCAACTCTACAGCACGGTAATGTTACCAACATTTTTTTCTCTGTGTATTGATCTGAAACTGCTTAGGCTTCAAACTGCATCCGGGATCGGAACCCAAACTAGATACTAAACTTAACAATGGCATTTTAGTATCTTAAACACTTTGCTATTGCGGCTTTTAAATTTCACTGAATACACAAATTAACTTTGAATTAGAGATCATATGAGCACCTTAAAACCAGTGAGTGCTAAAATACAGTGTAACCTCTTTGGAGCTTCCACTCTCCGTTCTACAGTAAAATAGTTGGTCATTCGTTGGTCATCGTTGATGGAAGTTGATCATTCTCAGAGGTTACCTGCGTTTACTTCAAAAATGTTATCGTAGATACATAATTTTTCGTAAATGATTTTATTTTTAGACGGTGTCAATTTTTTGGTGCGGAAATACAACTTCTGTTGGCATCGTGAGAAGACAGATAAATAAAATTTAGCGTCTATAAAAACGATCCCAACTGATATAATTACGTGTAAAAACAAATTTACCAATTATGAATGACAAAACTATTTTAAATAAATAAGCAATTATGTTTTTAATTTAAGATTGCCTTCAATTTTATATTATAAAAATTAGTTAGCTTTAAAAGATGAGAAGAGTTTTTTTTTTTTTTTTCTAAAATAACTTTTTTTTTCCAAATTTAACTTTCAACACTAAAAGCAAAATTATTGATAGAATATTATTTCTTGCACTCTGACTGCAACATGAAGTTGTATCGTCATGAAGAACTCTCTAAATATGAGTCTCACTCAAATATTTAGAATATATTTTAATCTACTTATTTGTTTTGTTAAATTTTCTGTTTTGATATTTTTTGTGTGTCCTTATTTGACCTTTTCCGCAATTGGTTCAGACGTTTGTCCGGTCACCAGGAGAGGTTCTAATGGTCTCTCCTGAAAGTTTTCTTCAATACAAAGTCTATGGAAAAAATTCCGTGCCTCCCAAAAGTGGTCTCTACATAGAGGTCGCCTTTCCTGGAGGTTTCACTACATAAAAAATTGCTCAGGAGCATAAAAAAAAAGTAAAAATCGTTTAAAATTTTTTTATAGTAAAATTGTTATAATACAGTGCTGCATAAGATCAAAGAAGAAGCCGGTATATTGGCGATTATTTTTTAAATGCGTTATCCTTAGAACTTAATTGTATAAAAGACTAAACATGATTTAAGAAACTAGAAAAACGTGGTTATTTCTTCCGCCTCCTCAGTTACTGTTTACCTATGAAAAAAAAAGTAATGAAAGAATCGTAGAAGTGCTCTATAGGTTCAGTAAGGATCTATTTTCCACTTGGCGACGGTAAATGATTGCCAACTCTGCCCTTTATAGACTACGTGATAGATAAATAAATACGCCCTGGAAAAGTTAATTGCTTTCTCTATCTTTCTTTGACCACCAAGAAGGCAATATAGAATGAATAAGGAGGCAGACATTGGAAATAATTCTCACTAGATTAGTACTGTTTTCAAATGTCGTGTATTTACCAAATTAAATATTTGCATTGAAAGGAACTTTTTTGAAATAAAGTCTAATATATACTTGATTAAAAAATTTCATGCGAGTTGAGTTATATTTTATGCATAAGCACATCTTATACAAACACATAACCTTATTATTGCAGCAGTTATTATGTGATAATCCAACAAAACTTAAGTTTAAACTGTTTTCATATAATAAATAAATTAATTTCATGAATTATTAATTTTAAAAATTTGGCAATTCATTCTTCTTCAACGGGGAATTTTCAAAGGTAATGATTTCTTAGCTTTAACAGTAATCGCAAATTTTTAGTAATTTTTATAATTTTGTTTCCTTGTATATGGAACTGATAAATTCCTGTTTGTGATTCCAACTAGTGTTTAATTTGAAAATTCAATCATTTTTTAATTGTAAATGCAAGTAATTTTCTATTTGTGGACCTAATTCTTAATTTGTAGATTCAACCTTATTATTAATTGTTGATGCAAGTAATTTTATATTTCTTGATCCAACTTATTCTTAATTTGTTGATGCAACAAATTTTTCTTATCGTAGATGCAATGAATTTCCTATTTGTGGACCCAACATATTCTGAATTTGCAGATTCAACCAATTGTTTAGTTGGAGAAGCAAATTATTTTCCATTTGTGCAAACAACTAATTCTTAAATTGTAGATTCAACCAATTTTTTAATCAAGGATCCAAAATCAGTAATTTACTTCAAGATTCAATTAATTCCTTTAGTTAATTTTCTATTGATTCATTAAAATTGTTGTCGATTCAAGTAATTCCTTACTTATGGAATCAACTAAATTTGATTTGAAGATACCCTAAATTTTATATTTTTATATTCGGTTAAATCTGTAATTTTCGATACGACTATTTCTAAATTTATTGATTCAACTACTTATTTATTTGTTGATTTAACAATTTATTATTTATTTTCAATTAATATAATTTATTTATTAGTTATTTTAATTTTTCAATTTATCATGTATAAAGGACTGGTAGAATCACGACATATTTTGCCGACATCTTTTAAAATAAATAAATATTTTTATTGATATATTTCATCAATAGCCCAAATGAAAACTTGTATTTAAATTTTTTTTAACTTTACCCTAAGGATGTGAAGTTAGGAGAGTAAAGTGTTTATTTTTAGGATCTAAATGCATTCTTTCAAAAAGCACGAATAAAAAGAATGTTCCTTATGCACAAATACATTATAATATTAAATAATTCCTTAGGACAAACTCACGATACATTTTAAATTTTGTTTAAAATTCAAATATTTTATTTTAAAAGCTACTATTTAAGAAGTTCACAATCATAGTAATATTCTTAATTCAGTTAAAAAATTATAAGCATTTATTTTTATGAAATTTTTATCCTCGATTTATACTGAAATTTCCATGCACATTGTTTGAAATTTCTCGGAAAAATGGTTAGATAACAATTCCTTTAATTGTAATTTATCCACATTTCAACAAAACAGTCAAAAAACCATAAATACGATGGTGTTCAACCTGTTAACTGTAAGAAAACTGTTTATTAACTGTTTTCACTTAACTAGAATTTTATCTCACTCACTTGGACCATCGAAGGAAGCCACTTAGTTTCTTGTAGTTGGGTACATATTATAGCCAAGAGAGCTAATCTGTCAATCTCATGGTTGACGGAACGGGGACTTGAATCACAGCGTAGACATTACAATATTTTCTCCATTTCCTTCAGCACATGAAAAGCTTCCAGTATACCACAATGCCCGATTTGTGATCCTGAACTATACGAACACAATACTCTGATTTACGCATAGATGACAGAACCTTAAACTGCTAAACTATCTCCAATGTCCAGTTATTTTTTATAATTTTGAAACCCTGCTAATTGTAAATGGTTAAAAAACGTATAATTTTTTATTTATTCATTTTTAACGATTCTAGTTGTAAATGGTTTCAAAATCATAAAAGTAAAAAATTTTCTTTACCGTAAACTTTACGGGTTAATTGCATGAGCAGACTGATGCCTGTTATTTTACCATAATTTTAGAATAAAAATTTTAACAAGTCAAAGTGGCAAAAAGAATAATATTATTAAAATATTTATGCAGTATATATAATGATAATAAAGTCTTTAAATTTAGAACACCATCAATTTATAAATTCATTTTTGCTCGCATTTTTTAAACACTCTTTTAAATGCATTTTTACTCTCTTAACTTAATAGCTAGATTCATGACGATTTTTTATTAAAAGATAGAAAACATTAAAAAACATCTATTTCTTGTATGGAGATTCAAGAAAAAAGGAACATCAACGAGGATATTTTCTTACCTGTCAGGAAAAGTCTCTTGAGAATTAATGATCTCTTTCTTTGGATAGTAAGACTTGGTTTTTCTCTTCATGTTTTGGCAACACTCCAGTGATTTCAAGAGATGACGTTAATAAAAAAAAAACCCTACTCTCTGTCAATATATTGGATATTACTTATGTTTTACACATATAAAAAGAGTCCTTTGACTGGGTAACTTTTGGCAGTTATTCAAAACTTAGTGTATATTTTAGATGTTGTACTATGCTGCAAAAAAAAGAAAAGAAAAATATGATCCACCCTTAATAACTTTTGTTCTAATAATCGGGTCTTCACGTTCTAGGACTCAATCTTAATAGTACAAGAGGGTGCCCAGAATATACTAATTAATTAAAGCAGGCGATATTTTAAGTTTTGAAATCAGATACAAAAACGTATTTTCTCGAAATAAACATAAATTTTTTCAACGGTCTCGGATTTTTGACCCCAGAAATATAGGGATAGCCGCAATCTGCGAAATATGATCCTCATATTTTGGTCAGGAGATACAAAGTTTAGACCTCTTAATGTTAATTTTACATTATGCGTATTTCACCATATTTCGAGAGCTTTTTAAGTTAATAGAAAGCTTTTTGCTTACAATTATTAAATCATTTGCCCAAAGATGCAAAAAAATAAATTTTCCTCTTGTCTGTCGCTGAGCAGTACTATGTTTACAGGGACCTGGAGAAAATTTCGATTCAGATCTTTGTCTAAAATGAGGTTCTGTGGTGACTGCAAATAAAAAAAATAATAATCTTCATATTTGTCTAAATTGAGAATCTAAAAGACGTACTTTTACCTTTGCAGTGGTCTCTTTTCGAACGAAAGGATCACCCTTCTGACTTCTTACACGAAAGAAAAATGGCTGGTGAGCTTGGCTTGTCCAACCGTTATTAAGAACGACAGAATTTTTAAAATGTAAAGAATTTATATTACTGATCAAATTCTTTAACTGAAGTAAGTGCCAATGTGCCATGTTTTATAATACTCAATAAGAATTCTGATACAGCACTATAAATATTTCCATACAAGTACTTTCCTTATTTTTGAAATAAACTTTACGTAAAAATTATATTATAGAACGACATTAAAATTTTCATTTTCTCTTTCCTTTTATTTTGTAATTACGTCAGGAAATTTAACACGTTATAAACTTGAATGAAATTGCGCGTAGTTATGCTGAAGGTGGTGTTAAAAATTAAATAAATAAATTGGTGGTGTAAATAAATTGGTCTTAAAAATAGTTTTTCTTCTTGATATTTAAAGCAACATCAAATATACATTGACATTTGCAAATTAAATGCGATAAATTTACATAATTTTTTTTTTCTAATTTGTGTATGTTACACTAAATATTTATACAACTTCTTAAATATTGTAGTAATGCTTTGTATTATCACGCTGTAGTATTTAAAGTCAGAGAATGAATAATTTGGAATGCCCTATAAATTACTACGAATAAAAAAATAAATAAACTGTAAAATTGAAAGATTATGCTTTGAATAAATTCATTAACGCGTAAATAATCATTTTATCGGCTTTACAGAAATATTGAAAGTTTCACTTTTCTAAAATTTTATGTCTACTTTTATTTTATTTTATAACCGTCATTCAACAGCTGACCCAATTTTTCGGGCTTACGACAACAAATTTTTAACTCCGTAGCCTTGTAATTTTGAACCCAATCAAGAAGACAAAGAAACTATTGGATCATGTATTTGTATTGTATTGGATTTTGTTTTCGTGGAGGTCTTTTTGAGGGAACTAACCCACATTGGCGTTGCATGAACAGGAAAACCACGAAAACTTCATAAGGTTAACCTGACGGCAAGGAAACTTTAACCTAAGATTCATCTACTGCTGAGGATGTTTTACGTTAGCACTGTGGTCAGTGCATGCCAGGGACTGAATTTAAATGGACCAGTCATCGCTAAAATGCTAACATGATTCACCTCATCGGAAAGTGAGCGCTGTATCCCCTGTGTCATCTAATTATATTTGCACATGTTTTATCTTTTGCCATTCCCTGTTATATATTTAATTTATTAATTATATATATTTAATTCAGATGTTTTATTACCCCCGATCTACCCCACAAAGGGCATCCAGGGATCATAATGAGTAAATATACACGGAGAAATTTTTTTTTATCAAAAATTACCGTAAAATGCCGTTTCTGATAACGAAAAATTATAATATTGGTTAATAATACCAAAATGCACGGGATTTAAATCATTCATTTTGTAATTTTTCCTTTCATATGGTAACGGTTAATCCGAAATTCTGTTCTTTAAAATTATAATTCTTATTACTATATATTCAGTAAAAAATATCAAGATAAAACGTAAATTTGCTCGAAAGAATAGTTTTCATGTCATGTTCATGTAAAGTACTTGATCGGTATCTTTAAAATTACTAAACTTTATCTTATTTATTAAATTTTATCATATATAATAAAATCATATTTTATTGTTAATTTTTTCAAAGCCATTTGTAAAGCGCTTCTATTAAAATTACCTACTTCTTCCTGTTGTTTCTAAAGAGCCAGTAATAAGGTAAAGCTTACCACATCCCAGTAGTTTTTACCATGCTGTTTTTCTTAATGAAAAAACGTAAATATCATAAATCAGTATATTTTTTTATTTCGTGTCTACTTAAGCTTCTAACCTACTTATAGTGTTCCTTATATACTACCCAAAATGTAATTTTAGAATCCGATTCAAATATAAAGACTAAAAGTATTTACTTTGGGCGCTCCAAGTTTATATTTCAGAAAGGGAAAAAAAACCTCATCAATATTTGACAATGTTGACCCATTTTCATGTAAAATACTAAATTCTCCTAGACTTTGGAAGGAAATATGCAGGAGTTGCATGAAAATTAATATGAGTACCTTATTATTTAAATATTAATCCGTGACCGCAAATACATTACCTTTTAGTCTTAATTTTCGATTAGAACTTAATTCTAAAACTAATTATTAAAGGCTGATTTTAAGAAACACCTCTAATAGCATTCAAAAACAAAATTAAAAACAATATAACTGTTGTTTATATATGATTTACAATAGAGTTTAAAACTAATGCCTTATTTGTTATGTATACAAAATGACATTCCCACGCTTGCGTAAATAGCTACGCTGAGTTTGATTAAAGTTTGCAAAAAGTGCTCCAAGGAGTTAAAAAGCTAATTATATTGCGCATCTTTTTCCTAAAAAAAGTTACCGAAATAATGAAGTAACTTCTTCCGATTATCTGGTTTCCTCATCATTTCACGGAGCAGCGCACCTGTTCCATAAACTCTCATTTTTTCTCCTGAAACCGCAATGATCGATTCTAGGACTCGTAAACTTGGATGAGGCACTGTTGCTTGTTGTCATGGCAACAGCTATTCACACGCATCAATAGCATACAAGCATTTTAAGCATTCCCTCATTCTAAGCTAGAGCTAAGTAAAATTTGCCAATTTTGAAATGATAGTTGTTTTTATAAAAGGAATTCTCAGAGACCAAATATGTATGGAAAGTACACAGATTCACATATAGTTTTCTATTATTAAACTTTGTCAACTTAATTTATTTTCTCTTAGACAATTTTAACCTATCAATTTCAAGGGTATCTTTATCGAGACAATTTATTATATATTATTAAATCTGAGGAAAAAATCTGACCTGAAAACTATTTTTAAATATTTTAAATTTTTTTGGCTAATTACTAAATTTTTATTCTATCTCAGAATAGTGTTACATAAATAATGCTGTAACTTATATCAACTTTGTCAAACTTTAAATAATGTTGCAAAGTAAAAAACACTTCATATATATATTTATTTGTAATTTCACGTTATTTTGTAAACTTACAACTTTAAAATACCAGAAGATAATATTTTGAATGGAAGTTATGGTATTTGCTTTAAGAAATGGTGATTCAAATCTAACTAAAAAGAACAACTGTTGTTTAAACTTATACTAATTAATACATCTATGCACTTAAGATAAAAGTAATTCCGGAAAAGATGCTTAATTTGATTTTACCCAGTGGCAATGATAATTACATTATTGCATTTAAAAATTAAGTTACTCATAAAATAAAAAGGAGCATGTTACACTGCAATGATCGAAACATTAAGTCAAGCATCAGATCAAGAGTTTGCCGTATTCTTTAATTGGTCGCTATTTTTGATCGTTGAATAAAAGTGACAAAGTATTTGAACAATTTTTCAAACTTTAAAATTGATATCTTTTCCATTCATCCAAACAATCTTTCAAAATACAGATGATTAAAACGTGGGCATATAATTTATGATATTTATTTCCTAAGTTACAAATTTCTGCCTGACCAGAAGAGGGCGTTGTAATCATAATTCTGTAATCACTTATGTGGCAGGCAATGGATTGAATTGGATGGCTCATTGGAGAGCCCCATTTCGTTCATATTATCTTTATTATTTTTATTATTAAATTGTTGTTTGTTATTAAATATGGTTTCTTTATTAATGCACCCATTCACCACTGAATCATTCTGCAACATATAATTTATGATATTTATTTCCAAACTTAAATATAATAATATATTAATGATTTTTTAATTAATTTAATTTAATTATTATAATGATTTTTCAAAACTAAATTAACTAACATAAATGAAAAATATTGCCTTTATCATTTTGAAGTACAAACTATTCCGCAATGTTTACTAAATAAAAAAAGTAACGATGCGACATAAGTAGAAAGTAAAAATCATGGATATCACATGTAGATATTAACAAATTAATTGAAGAGCAATTGTAACATATTGTGTTCGATTTTTTACTTGTCAAACATGTTTCAGTTGAAGTAGAAAATATCATTATGGTAATATTTGTAAGTGAGATGCATTTACTAGATCGAAAATCTATTTTTTGGAACAAAAATAATTAGGATTATGTTCTGATGAATGTTTTTTTTTCTTGAAAAGCCCACTATTTTTTTACATAAAAGAAAATATCGATAATTATTAAAATATTGTATGTTTCAATTTTTTTTGATAATGTTCGAAGTATAGATTTCAAATTCAAGTAAATACTAAACTGTTTTGGAATACATGCAAAACAATTGCTTAAGCAAGATATACTACTTCTCTAAAATAAGAAATATTATTATATAATATCGTTCTATTATATTAGAGATATAAAATTTTATGAAAAAAATAAAATGAAGCCACATAATTAAAAAAAATAGCAATATTATCAAAACCCTAGATATTATTTAACACATTAAATGATCTTAATATTATAAAACTATTAATACGACTATGAAATTTAATTTATAATTTTAATGAAGATAATTGTTTAATAAACGAAAGAGCATGTTTTTATAGAAAAACTTAACAAATTTAAACATAAAAGGCGATGATAATCTAAAAAATATTCATTAAGAACATGGAAGATAATATTTTTTTTTATTTCCTATGAGCTGCACAATGAGCAGACCTAGTGCATTCTCCTGAAGTGGTATCCACTCTTTCAGGACCACCACAATGGGTGAGATACCGTTGGCCATGTTAATTTAGACGTCTAGTTTCTGCCACACTAGATGGCAGCACCGAGACTCTATTTGGATGCTAAAGTGCACTAGGAATTCAATTTTGCCAGAAATGCCAAGAGCCAATAAGGCACTCCAGGGATCTTTTACATACCGCATAATCATACGACATGGCCGCTGAGGATTTTCTGCATCCTGAAAATCCGGTGTCTGGCCGGGGATCGAAACCGCAGACTTGGGCTCAGAAGGCCGACGACAAACCAACTGCGCCACCCAGTCACTATCTATATCTATACATAATAATAAACGCGGCTGTGTGTGTGTTTGTAATCACAATATATCGCCCAAGAAGCCTCGCCCAGGCACGAAACTCGGCACATAATTGTGTTTTGACATAATGAAGAAGTATTTTTTTTCTTTTTCAAAAATTTGGATTAGTTTTTTCAGTTATCAGTCATTTTGTAAGAAAATATTTGCTTTTTCGTCTTCAAAGGGCCATAAAAATGCATATACTTTTCTCCACTTTTATAAATGTATGCTAATGCGAACCAATAAGGCACTCAATAAGGCAATTGAAATATTAATTTTCGACAACTTAAACCAATAATATACGAAGGAATTAATAATTTAATTGTAAGGTTCGCATTAGTTTACATTTATTAAAGTGGAGAAAAGTTTAACTTTTGTATTAAAAATGTGCGACACATTCGATACGAAAATAGAACGCTTCGCTTTGATATATTTGTCGCTGTTCATAATTGTTATAATAAGTTTTTCTTCTTCTTTCCACGCTCTATTTTTTTTTCTGAAGCGAAGACGATAATTTTTATGTAGACTATATTTGAGGGTGCCCCTTGATTCTCGCCAAGTTGTGTTCGCAGTTGATCGCCAAGCTGGGCGATGTTGAAACCCAATCGTAATTCTGATAGATTTAGATTTAAGCTTTATTTTTAAATGTTCAACTGTATATATAATTTCAGAGGTCCGTTAGTTCTGCGTTGGATACCGGCTGGTAAAGTTACTTTTGCTTATGGTTCATAAGATCGAAGGTTTGTGGGCAATCATAAAAAACCCTATTGGAAAAAATTCCCGGTATAAAAAAATTTATACCGGCTTATGAAACACCGGTTCCGGTATGATACTGGATCCGGCATTATACCGGACCCAGTATCATACCGGAACCGGTGTTTCATAAGCCGGTATCAAATGGATCCCGGTATGATACCGGAACCAGTATCATACCGGAACCGGTGTTTCATAAGCCGGTATCAAATGGATCCCGGTATGATACCGGAACCAGTATCATACCGGAACCGGTGTTTCATAAGCCGGTATAAAATTTATTCCAGTATGATACCGGAACCAGTATCATACCGGAACCGGTGTTTCATAAGCCGGTATAAAAATTTTTCCGGTATAATACCGGAACCAGTAACATACCGGGACCGGTGTTTCATAAGCCGGTATGATACAGGAACCCAGTATACTGGGATGGTGTAACGGTTTATTTTTAACACAAGTATAGTGAGGTACTACAATTTGATACAGGAAGGTTAGTAAACTGCTCTGAATTAGAAAATAAAACATTAATACAATTGTGCAAATAAATAAAGTCACCTGGTTTATACAGGGAAATAAAACACTGACCTCAATTCACACTTTGTCAAAAGCTATAGCTTGCATTATGTTTATAAAAATTAAATAAACTGTTTTATTTGTTAAACTTCTTCACAGTTAATGAAATTTTTTTAACAACTAATTAATATATTAGAAATAATTGTCAATAATATTTGATTCTAAAATACTACACAAAAAATGTTTTGCAGCAACATTAAAAAAAGTGTAAATGCATTCTTCAGATTTTATGAAAATTGATTGAGGATTAGAAATATTATGTAATGAATAGCCAAAAAACAGACTAAAATAAGTCAAAATCTTAATTCTAACTTTTTTTTCATATCTTTCGAACTGACAAAATAAATTTTGAAAATTAAGCCACGGAAATGTTTGACAAATGCAAATTCACATGCACAATAAGGAGACCATGTTAAGTGTATATATCTATAGATATTAATTTAAACAATCTAATTATAAAATTATGATTTCATTTAAATCAATTAACTTTGGTTTATATTTAAGTAATTGATAAATAGAATGGAATACAAATAACACATATACCAAATAATGTTTGAAATGCCGCCAAAAATATTTAAAATCAATCTAATTTGACATTGTTCGTTTACTTTGAAATCGGACATTGTAAAATATAATTATATAGTTATGTTACATCTTGATCAATGTACTTGCTTGCTACTATAGATTTAAATACAAACCATTTTAATTTTAGATATATTTGATATTTAAATTATAGTTAACTTTAATCATTAAAACATAATAGTGGTTAGAGTAGTAATAATAGCTACAAATAAAAGCTCAAATGACACAAGTTATTAACTAATATAAAATTTGAATTATTTTACTCTGTCATTCTATTGACATTTTTCTTAAGATTTCTTGACTTAAAGCACAATTTGTTATACTCATTTTCTATTTAAAGTATTTAATTTTTATGATAATTTACTTATCACGTAATATCTGAAAATTAAATTAGGAAAAAAAGTTATCGCCTACAAAAATTAAATCTCAAGAGCGAATTATTTATATAGCGACACAAGTTCATAAAGCATAAATTTTCAAAGGCTTTTCTTATCTCACAATTGGTGTGAACTCAACAAGATATAATTAATATAATAATAAATATATATACTGAATAAAAACACACAACACAATATTAAAACTTTTTAACATTGAATATGACATAATTTAAACTCTGACTTCAATAAGATATAAGAATTACACAATTACTAAATTGATATAAACATTACCATAACAGCCTAAAAAATATTAATCTTTTTATAATCAAATGAAATCAATTTTGTCATATTTGATTAGTTCTTATGACGTCAAGCGACTGAAAACCACTTTCAGTACACTTGTGGGCAAATTCAAAAAGTTGATTGATTCGCTTAGTTTAAATATGATATCTCTCCCTTGCTGTGATTCATTTTTATTTTCTACAAACACATCTGTCGCTTGCAGATCTTAGCTGTGTCAAATATGCACTTTCTAACAGTCAATTTTCAAGTCTCTTCGACGTCACCTAACCATCTATTTGGAGGTTGTTTGGTTGTGCAGGATCCCTCAGACTTTTCTTTAATGTCTATCTCTTAGAATTATCTTTCTAACTTCACCAAATAAGAGCCAGCAACAATGTTTCCACTTAGAGCTCCTAATATAAACAAAATTTGAATTAACAGAATGTGTAGACTAAACAGCAATTTCAAAAAATCTCATTTTTAACATTGTATGCCTTATCTTTTAATATTATGCTTTATCTGTTTATGCTAAGTTTTAGATTACAATGTTGATTAAGTTAATATTTCAGATTGCAGTGTTAATTCCATTAGACATTTTTAACATTTGTATACTTTTTCCTAACTATTAAATTGACAACAAAAATTATTAAATGAATAAAAATAGCAAAGAATTTTAAAAAGCTTTCAACTTTTTTCACATCATATTAATAAATAAATAGACAATGAAAAATGCTATAAATGACAGTTAATTAAGGTTATATTAACTAAAAGCTTAATTATGTTAAATTTTTCATATGATTATGATAAATTTTCCATGACACAAATAGGATGCATAGATTTTTCAGCTCATATGACTTGATTAAAATTGGTAAAGCGTTATGCTTATTATTTCTTTTTAATAATAATAATATTTATATCAATAGGGTACTACATTTACTCCAATTTTTAATAAACTTTTATGCATTTTAAAAACTCAGAAACTAGCTGTTAGAGATGTAAATAACTTAGACAAAGACCCAGAATGCCAAAAAAACAGATTTCATATATTCAATTCTTACAAAATTAAAATAAAATATGTATGCATATTAATAAGGTTACGAATATTCGGGGAACTGTTCAATCATACATTTTTAAAAATATTCATTGTCTACAGTAACATACGCAACACATACAAAAAGTTAGACTCAATATTTAATCTTATTATTAAGATCTTGAAACATAATACCATAGAAATTTGATACTATTTTAATAAGATTAAATTAAACCTTACTTTGGTTCAAAATAAGTATATACAGTTACAGTTAAATATTATCTAAAATTTCAAACAATGTATGATGTTAATTTACAGATCAGCTATTGTAATACACAGACTGTAAATAAATAAAAGATTAAAATAAATTATTTATAATTAAGAATAAACAATTATCCAAATTATATAGTCTAACTTATACAGTAAAATAATTTTTCAGAATAACTATTAAGTATGAGAAATACAATTGCAAATACTACTCATTTTTCAACTAGTATATCAATCAATTATAAATATACTAAATATTTCAACTGGCTAATTGAAACTTAGATCAACACGACAATAGTAAGAAAAAATGATGGTCCACCAAAATTTTATTATTTTTGTAATTTGAAAGAGATTTCTAATAAAGGGATGTTAATGTCTAACGTAGGTATCATAGGCTAATACTACCCACTTCTTGTTGACAACACAAAAGAATTCACAAATGCCCACATCATGAAAGCACATTACCAACCAACTTTTTAGAGTGACTCTATGCAAAAATTTAAGTATGGATGATCTGAAGTAACTTTTGACCATTTTAGTTTCAGTACAAAAATTTTTAAACAGTTCAGCTTATAACTTTGTCAAAAGGTTAACACTTAAATTCATTATCATGCTAAGCATATTCAAGGCTTTAAACAAATAAAATTTGAACGTAAAGCTAAAAATTGAACTATTCAGTGGCTGAACTCAGAAGTAAAAATGTTGAAACATTTAAATTTGCATACTTTTTATATTCATTAAAATCTAAGAAGCATTCAGTTCTATTTTATAATTAATTTGTAACTACAATATGAAAATTTACAAAAAGGTTTCACTAATTCAATTTATTAACAAACTGAATAACTTTATATACACCGTATCACTTTTATGCACAAAGATAAGAATATAATGAATTCAGGACTGCAAATTACTATGTTTTTTGCAAAATGTTTTATTGATATAGATAACTGAAACTTTCAGAATTCTGGGAATTTTGCAAACATCTTAAAAACATCACTGCCACTTTCGGGTCGGCCCACCTCCTGGAGAAATTAAAACAAAAACATGACCAATTTAAAGAGTATAACTTGTAGCCATCCCAGGCAAATTTCTACTAGTCTTTCTTTATTAAATAATAAATAAATTTTGTAAGCTTAAAATCTTTTAGGCAGTTGTAGCTGGTGCAATGGATCCTGACACTGAAATATCCCTAAATGTAGATTTATAAAAGATAAAATAACTATCGAATTTTTAAAAAAAAATTCTATAATAGTTTGCATGTTGAATGTGTCAAGAACTAGAAAAACATACCTCTATTAAAATAAAAATGAAATATGCTGTTTTCCAAATCATTTCTGAAAAAAAAAAAATTGATTTAGAAATTATACAACTACAAAATATATGTACGCTATTAACTAGGTAGTAATATCAAACTTTTAAGTATCAAGTGCTTTGTTTTTAAAATGATATTTTAGTTTTACTGAAACTTCAGGGTACCAACAGTTAATAAAATATCATTAAAACTAAATGCTTTAAAATTTTTAAAATAAAATTAAAAATAACAAAAGAATTTGAGATTAACACTTAATATATAATGCGAAGTTTACAAATATTATATACAACTAAACAAATAATTAATTTGTTAATAACGGTGATATTAGTGAGAATTTATGTAAAAAACATTTGGACAAAGCGCTTCAATTAAAGTTTCATTAAGAAACCGAGGAAAAAAAACATTAAAAATACTTTCTTCTCATGCAATGAAGTCTATATATCGTTACCCTAACCTATGCATGCACAAGCAAAGCAGTAATAATTCAAGAATGTAATATATGTCTTGATAACTTAAAATATAAATACTATTCATACTCAAGCGTACGTTTTAACATTTCTGGAACTAACAAAGATGCAAATAAAAGCAAGAAATAAAGAGAAAAATACACTTACTAAACTATACCGCCATTCTTTCCACGATGCTCGATGTCCGGGCCGGATGTAAACAAGTGTGATTGGCTGTGAAGTTCAGACAGAGAAACGGAAAGAACTAGAAAAACTGTGATATATAGCTCAGGTAGCGTGATATGGATTTAACGAACTAATTCATCAATTCGTGGTAGCTTGATATAGAATTTACGAACTACTAAAAGTCGATTTTCGTCTTTTGCGTGGTTCCCATTCGTTTCTGAATCAATCGCTCTTTTTCGCTTTTATAGATTGATTTAGAATTGAATTAACTATATAGTTATAAAACAAATTTATTTATTTCATTCAAAAAAAGTTTATTTATTTCATTCAAAAAAAGTTTATTTTGTTTTATGATTTAAATTTATTAATAACAAATTTCTAAAACGGACTGAAATTTATAAATTTATGAAGGAGAGGTATATGTTTGAAGGAAAAAATTTGAGATTTTATATCAATTTTTAATTTATGTAAACATATTTCTTTTGCTGCGAAGTTGTTTGAAACCTAAACTAATTAATTTATTTCGCGTATTGATAAATTAGTTTCGGTTGGGAGTAACATTGTTCTAGAATAAATTCAAATAAAATAAATAAATAAAAACAATTTATAATAAAATTTAAAGTGATACAATTAAATAATATGTCATCATGACTTTGAATAAAATAAATTTTGTAAATCAAAAAATAAATAAGTAAATAAATAATAAACGTATAAAAACACAATCTATTAGTATTAAATTACTTTTATTAGAAAATTACTTACATTTAAATGATTTTAAGCAGAATTTAAAATAATTAAAATGTGTAAAAATCTTACTCAAAAACTTCCTTTTCTTCAAAATTATAAAATGATTTTAATATTTTTAAATATGTATTTTTTTAATTAATGTACATAGAAAATGTACGCTATAACCGCCTTTGATATATACGTTAAGAATTCTTATACAAATCTAAGAAATTAATTATTTGAAAGAAGTATATAATAAAAATAAATAAATAAATAAATAAAATAAACGAAGTTTGAAAATGTCAAAACCGTTATATTTTCAGAACAATATGTACTTACTAAGAATGAAGCTATATTTTAAAACTACTTTAAATCTCCCAGTATGTTTGAAAACTGGTATCAAAATTTCCAGTGCGATTTTATATCTGGTATCAAAATTTCCAGTATGATCCATACTGGTTAAATTTCTGATATAGTGCCATACTGGTTTTACACTTTCCAGTATGGCACTATACTGGTTTTAAAATTTTCCGTATGGTGTTATACTGGTTTTAAAATTTCCAGTATGGTGCTATACTGGTTCTGAAATTTCCAGTATGGTGCCATACTGGTTTTAAAATTTCCAGTATGGTATTATACCAGGTTTTAAATTTCCAGTATGGTCATACTGGTTCTGGTATCATTTTTACTGGTTTTTGATACTGGTTTTACGATTTTTTTCCAATAGGGAAGGGACTATAAAAAAAAAATTTCACCGCCAGTACGGTACCATGGACGCCATTTTCGATTCGTATTTCGCTGAACTTATTTGGCGATGGAGGTACACAAATTCCATTCCTAATAAATTTAGACAGTATATAACTGCTATTAGAGAATTCTGTGCACCTAAATCTGAGAATATTCAAGCTTAATGAAGAAGTGAGATTTTTTTTTCCTTTTCTTTCTGTACTTACTCAATTATTTTTTGTTTCGATTCAAAATTCACTTTATTGCGTTAATTAATTTTGCTTATATTGGGTTCATTACAATTTTATACAGTTTTGGCCGCCATTCCTGTTACCACAGTGTTCCGCGCTAACAGGAATGGCGCCAAACATAAGTCGCCAATTTCGCCAAGGGGCAACCTCAGGTATATTTTTACTAAAATTAATTCGTTTTCGTGTTCTTTTCATGTATTTAGCATTTTAGTTTTTTTTTCTTAAGCATTGTAGCTATATAATATATAAAATAGGAATTTAATTGTTTTTGAAGGAACGATCACACTTACCATGGATCTCTTTGGTTTTTCTATTCTTTATTTTAACAAGTTTTTATTAAATGTTATTAGTTATTTTCAGAAAGTTTCAGTTTGCAGTTAAGCACTTAGATTTTAATATTGAAGTTTCATGATTTGCTTATATAGTAATTGTTGTTCTAAAGTATTCGTTGACTTCTTAAAAACCCGATTACTGACATGGCAGAACCGCCTTCCAAAAAACTTTGTATTTTGTCAAAGAAAAAGATATTAAGAGATTCTCAAAGAAGAAGAAGGGCCCAAGAAACGTCTGTGGAACGTCAAAGAAGGATGGAACATGACCGAAATTCGACAAGCAATTCTAGAGCCCAAGAAGTATCAGAGAAACGTCAAAGAAGATTAGAAGAGGATCATGTCTCAACTAGCAGTGTTAGGGCCCGAGAAACATCTGAGGAACGTCAAAGAAGATTAGAAGAGGTTCGTGTCTCAATTAGCAGTGCTAGGATCCTAGAAACACCTGAGAAACGTCAAAGAAGATTGGAAGAGGATCGTGTCTCCACTAGCAGTGCTAGGGCCCAAGAAACATCTGAAGACCGCGGAAGAAGAATTGTCCACTAATCTTCAGATTTCCTGCTATGTTTTAAAAAACTTTATTTGTGAAAACCTTTAGCGTGGCGGACAGCTGGCCGCCTTAAGCGGCTAGTATAAGAATAAAGGAAGATAATATATAAAGCGAATGGAAATGCTTAATCTAAGAGAGTATATTAATATTATACTTATATTATTATACTTTTTTAAACGACAACAGTTAATATGTAATTTTAATATAGATGATAATTAAATGTACTTAAAAATTTGTGCCTTAGAACCATGTAACTCATTTAAGCATAACAAATCGCTCATGGGCTACAATGGTGGCACAACACGCGTTTTGGACTAATAACAGGTGCAAATATAAAAATACACATTTTTTCAACAGCAATACTTGCACAACTAATAATTCAAATTGAAGGTAATCTTCGTTTAAGCAAACGAAAGTATTTCTTATGCATTTCTCTTAGCAATGAAAACTTTACCCAATTATCTCAAAGCTTGATTTTTTTAGCTGTGCCGCTATTGAGCGAAATGATCTCGATATTTGATATTAATTTTTAGTAGGACTATTTAAGATAATAATTAAGACTAATGGAATTATTTAATCATGTAAAATACATTAAATGATCTTTATATTATTTTACTTTTTATTAAAATGACGACAGATAATATATAACAGATAAAGATGACTATTAAATATATTTGGCCATTTGTGCCACAAGACCAATGACACTCATTTAAGCATAGCAAATGATATCTATAACATTTAATAAATTTTTTTTAGCATGACCATGGAAGATAATCAATAAGGCCAATGGAAATGCCAATAGCCTACAATAATGATAAACTATGATAGTTAATACATAATTTCATTAAACATGATTATTAAATAAGTCGATATTAGTGGCTAAAAGCGTGACACTCATTTAAACATAACGTATTATCTATTTATTACTTAATATAGAATTTTTTATTATGATCCCATGGAGAATAATAAATAAGGCAATAGGAAATGCTCAATCAAAAATGCGCACTAAATTATCTTATTATTAAACTTTTTATATTTAGACCATGTGATAGTTAGTACATAGTTTCAATGAAAGGAGTTTTTAAATATAAGTGGGCATTTGTGCCTAAGCCTCTGGCACTTATTTAATCATAACAAATGATTATTATTAAATCTTTATAATATTTATCTCTATATCCATT
This sequence comes from Parasteatoda lunata, assembly GCA_949128135.1. NCBI lineage: Eukaryota > Metazoa > Arthropoda > Arachnida > Araneae > Theridiidae > Parasteatoda > Parasteatoda lunata. Next base: position 103,110,773 of record OX421971.1, read on the forward strand.
ATTAAATCTCTATAATATCTATTATTAAAGCCTTGTAAGTGAAGTCAAATAGAATCGCTTAATGCAGAAAAGTACAATGAATGATCGTAATACCATTAAACTTTTAATTAAGACCACGATAGTTATATAATTTCAATGAAGATTATTAAATGAAAGTGAGCATTTGTGCCTAAGACCCTGACTCTCATCTAAGCTTAAAAAATTTTTATGGTAAACTTTCACTTATGCACCGGTCTAAGGAACCAAGAGAAAAAGCGTCTAAGTGAAAGAGACGCATAAGTGAAAGAGACGCACAAGTGAAAATCCCAATCAAGGTTCTAAACCACAACATAAATTGAAATGAGAGCATGAATAAAATTATTTCTGAAGATTAAATGCTAACATTTAAAATGGTTTGGTATTTACTATAACTATATAAAATAAAATTGTAACATACCTAATAGTAGTTTATTTTCTTTCAAAATAGTCCATAATAGACGTTTATTTTAGTTTTAGCCGATGCAAAAACAGATTTTTCATGTTCGTACATATAAGAAAAGGGAGTTTAAGTTGCTGAATTAAACTGCAAATAGTCACAGATAGTGGCTAAAGCTTCTAACCTTTTCACATGATTTAGAAGAACTTCTTAATCATCTTCGTTATCGTTAAAACTGAATAATAATAACCGCTGTTATCATTTATTCAAATAATGATTTTTCTCTGTGCATAGTTTTATTTTAAATAGATTTGGTTCAGTGCTGCATTTAAATTTTTAATTCCTAATTTAAATCGTTTCGTTAAAAATATTAAATGGAGTTTAATTTCCTTTAATGGATCGAAATAGATTTATGAAAATAATTATAAACTTTAATTTATTCGGAACTACACCTTAATTTCCCTTTTGAATTACTCACTAAATGAGATTATTTATTTTCTTTCATTTGTTTTCAAGCTAAATCACATCTTAAACAAACAATTCCGAATATCGAAGCAAGATTTTTTGGCTAAATATCCCTCTCGAGAGCCATAAAGGAGAGTTATTTTCAAACCTTAGTATGGAAGCAATTAAGATCTGAAAGAGAAAATGATCCCTGGTTTAGTTTGGCCTCGCTAATTAAACTTGATAATCAGTATGCTCTTGAGAGTTAAGAAATTCTCTTTTTTTTCAATCTTAAACAAACGAATTCATTTAAGGAATAGTTAATAGAAATATGACTTTGGTTCGTTATTTCCAACATTTTTATGATAAATCTAATTAATATCATGTAAGAATAGGAAGAAAAATAAATTTATGGATGACATGTGCAATAATACACTGCGCCTCAAATGTTCTAGCACAAGAAAAGTAAATTCTGAAAAAACTGTTAACAAAAGGACATTTTTATGTGATGTATTGAAAAAAAATGGTAAATAAATTGCTGAAAATGAATATTTATCAGTTTTAATTAACAGTTGATTTTTTACAATGTAAAATGTGTTGTTTCAGAACCATATCTTTATAAAAACTTTCGAATCCTCCTAACAGTTCAGTAATGAAAATTTCCTAAAAAAATGCAAGATTTTTGAATAATGACTATATCTAATAAACCTCTATTTAAACACAACACATTTTTTTATAACATTAGATTTTTATTAAAAATATTTTTTTTTTATTTTTTAAATTTTACCTGATTTTTTCTTTAAAATATACATATTAAAAAATAATAATTGCACCGGAGTTAAAAAAAAACTAAGTCAATATCTCAAAAATGTTTGATACACAAAAACATAAACAACTAGAGTTTTTATTTAATACATAAATGAAAAATAACTCAATTGAGGATTTTCTTGCCTTTGTACTCGTAATATATTGGAATTCTTAAAAATGGTGAAATTCACTTAAACTCAATAATTTTTTAACCATAATACCATCCCTTAAACTATATATTGATTAAAAATATTAACAAAACTAGCATAATATTGTAAAATGAATTTTACCATATGTGATTCCGGCTTGATGGGAACACAAAAAATCACAATAATTTCTACCGAAGCGCTTGGGTATGACTTTTGATAAAATTTACAATAAAATAGGGTTTCATTGCCATGCTGTTAGGTAGTAAATGTGGTAAAGAATGGAATAAGAATAATTTTTTCTTTTACATTTACTTTTCAGTGTTGTAATATGAATAAATGTGTGGTATTAAGAACAATAATTTTTGAAACAAGATTTTACAATAAAACGCTACCATACAGACGAAAAAATTCTCAAATAAATGGCGTAAATATCACTTATTTTTGTTTAAATGGAGAATCATGGATTTCTTTCTCCAGAAATGTCATCATGATATAAATACGGCAATTTCCTCAGAATATTTTTATTCTGTCATTCCAATTTGCTGAAAACTGAGTGAGATGTTAAGTTGCACCATATGCTTGTTGAAATTGAACAAGTTGAACCATAATATGCTGTAATATAGTCTAAGAAGTAATAATTTCTATGGTTGAACTTTTCATTGTATTAAGGTTGAAGCAAGTTTGAAAAATGTGGTTCTGTAACTAACTGAAAAGTTTAAAATTGCTGAATGTAATCACTTTAAATTTTTAACCTCTTTCCTTTTTTGAAAATTGAATACTAATATTACAAGTCTTAACTTGTATATCTTTAGAAAATTACGTAGAAAACGCATAAACAGAAATAAAAATTACTCAAAAGAAATATTTAATAAAAATCGTATGGAAGATATCCAAATTATCACATAAATAAAAGGTACGTATCAAATCTGTTGTAAGACCTTCGAAATTTTTGCTTCCATTGAATTTGAAATATAAGAAAGATTACAAATCTTGACTTATACATCTTTTTAAAAAATAACGCAAGTAACGTATAGACAGAAATCTAAATAACCAAAAATATTCAATAAAAATAGAATATTTGCTTCCATTAACTCTATTAGAATCATTAGTCTAATACTATTCACAAAATAAAAAATCATAGATAAATTTAACCCAGACGTTAAAAAAATATACAAGTTAAGGTAACACAAATCTTGACTTCTATATCTTTATAAAAATAACGCAGATAACGTGTGGACAGATATCAAAATTATCAAAATTATTCAATAAAAGCAGTATAAAAATATCCAACTTATTACATAGATTAAAAGCGTGAATCAAAATTACTAAGAGACACGAACCTTTAAAATGTTTGCTTCTATTAAATATTAAGTATTAGAATTGTCTAGCACAACACAAAAACAAAAAAGAAGGAAAAAAAAAACATTGATAAATTTAACGCAGACGTTTAAAAGATGTACAAGTTAAGATTATAAATCTTGATTTGCACATCATTATAAAAATAGCACAGATAATGTATAAACAGAAATAAAAATAACCAAAGATATTTAATAAAAATAGAACGAAAATAACCCAACTTATTACATAGATTAAAGGCGCTTATCAAAACTGTCGAAAGACACGAACCTTCTAAATGTTTGCTTTCATTAAATATTATATAATAGAATTGAATGTCTAACACAACTCAAAAACAAAAAATTGATAAACTTAACACCAACGCTTATAACACTGAGAATAGAGATTTTATTCCTCGTTTTAGGTCCATCGTGATGTATTTCAACACGTATGAGAACTATTGAAATACATGTATATACTATATATGTTTGCTTCTATCAAAAATAGAATACCACGTTCTCATTTCCGGAAGTTTCCGTTTTCTTTGAAGCGAAATATATTTTCTGAACGTAGAACTTGAAAGCGATAAATGTCAAACTAAATTTAATTTTTTAGTTTTCTTTTCCTTAAAGAAATTGAATGTTCTACTTTTAAATTAGGTTTGTTACAAGGAAATATGAGCTTTGGTCCGAAAAATAGAAGAATAAAAAAGGAGACGAGAAAAATAAATTTGTTTCTATCTCGTTTTAGCCACTCTGCGATTTTTTATTATTGGAAAACAGCAGAAATACCAACGAAGTAATGTCCCTTTTTCTAGAAAAGAATCACTATCTTTCTTTTTTCTAAAAAATTCCAGAAAAGAACAGAAAATATTGAATCGAAAAGGAGGTTGTTTCTAACAATGCAAAACTCGAATGTCAACCAAAAAATTGATAGAATAGAAAAGCGAAGGTGGAAAAAAAACATGAAAAAATACGTGAAATCAGTGCTATAACAGATAAAACTCAGCATAGAAAGCGCGTAACAAAAAATCAACAACGAAAGAAGCTTTTTCACTAAGTAGTAATTTTTTCTGAGCTGAAAAGATAAGACCGGAAGTAATATGTATTGAATAAAACTGTTAAAAAATATTTGTTTCTCAGATTAAAACTATGGTTTCCTCAAATGACTGTTCTTCGAGTATATTTTTAGAACTAATCTAAAAAATGAATCCAAAAATGTATGCAGATTTTGAGTTAGAAAATAATATATCAGCGAGAAAAAAAAATAGGACAGATAGCATAAGTAGTCCAAATCACAGTAAAGAAAGATTGATTTAAAATGTATTTAAATTGATTTAACTAATTTTTTGGATGCCATAAGCTAACGAGTTGATAAACTTTTTATATACTATATATATTATACTGGATGATCTGTAACTCTCAGTCATGTGATATTCCTTTTGATAGCAGAAATATTGCTAACTATCGCTAACTATTGCTAATTGCTTAAAAATATAGTAAATTATTAGTTGTAAGTTATATTTAATAGTGAAAAAATTAAAACGTTATTAAAACTAGACGAATCAAAAAGAAGGGTAGGTATGAAAACATCATATCCTGTTTAATAACAGAAGTATTATGTTTTTTAAATATCAACTATCAAATTAAAAATCCTTCTCGCTTTATAAATGTGAGCTACAGGTAGGAAAAAAGAATGGTCGCAACTAACAAAATATGGAGAAAAAAAATGTCTTATTTGCTTCTATGGGAATATCCAAAATCTTGGTCATTTTGGTCATAATTTTCGTAAAATTAACAATAAAATATGGTTATATAATCCGTGATTAAATTTAGTAAATGGTAAAATTTTATAAAATTCCTCATTTTATCTAGATATCTTAGAGCATGTCATAAAAACAATTTATTTGGTTAAATTTACTTTTCACGTTTATATTTTTGACAAAATGTGTGGTATTAAGGACTCTAATTTTAAATACCAGTAAACCACTACGATGTGAAGAAAAAAATTGCGAAATGAATGATTTATATACCGTATATTTTTTTTGTATAAAATACCGCACGTTTCAAAATACGGTATATTTTATACCTTATATTACTAAAACCATAATTCTGTATTTACATGCCAAAATTGTTAGTTTTTAGTTCTTATTACTAGAAATGTCGTTACCACACTCACACATACAGTACGGTAATTTTACCAGAATTGTTTTCGCCGTGTACCTTATTAAAACTAAAGAAATTAATGAATTTAAGGCCATATATTGCTTTTTAAGTCCATGGAATGCTTTTAAACAAATAAAAAAAAAATTACAAAAACTATTTTCCTTGTTGATATTGATGATTTATAAATTAAATACACATCTGAAATTTATTTTAAATTAACAAAATTAAAATCACTTCTTGATGAAAAATAGGAATTTCGTCCTTTAAAGAGAACATTCCATCTATATTTTATCAATTCAGATAACATTTTTGCAAAAAGACTTTGAAAAAAGATGTATACTTTGCTTTAATTGCTTTTAAAGGCTTTTAAAAGTATAAATTTTTATTCTAAACATTGAAAATAATTGACGTGCTTTTACCAAAATAGCTATTACATTCTTTCAAAAAATTCATTTTTAAGATGTTTTAACTTATAATTACTGTTAGAAAAACCTGTTTTATTTTTTGATCAAGTGACATGTTCTAACTCATTAATATTAGAAACACGAAGTTCTCTCATATTTCGTATCAATTATGATTGCATTTAAAAAGAAAAGTAAAACTTTAAAGCTGAATAGTCTCAAGGTTAGACAAACAGTAAAACTTGGAGTTGATTTGCAACCAATAAACTATTTCACAATTAAATTTTTTTTAGCATTTCTTATTTATACGATTTAATTTCACGCTTAGCTTAATATATATGTAATGTACATTCTAAAAAATTCCAGATCAAATTACGACAAAACGTACCGACACCCAGAGGGCCGATACTTTTTACTATAAAATTCATTTTTATCGGAACATGTTACGGATAAGAATAATAACCGCAAAATAACTAAATCCCTCCAATGAATTAAATAAATATCACTGTAAATATGAAACTAAATATTATGTTATAATATTTTATGGTTAAATGGATTTTACGGCAAAATGAATTTTATGGACGATGCAACAGGAAATTTACATAGTAATTTTATCTGGAATTTTTTACAGTGTATAAAATTAAATTCGCAAGTAGAAACTATCGTATTTCTTCTTAGCTGTTTTTTTTTCACATACATTTAAACACATACATTTCACATATATTAAACTACATAATTTTTATTCACACACATTTAAAAACTATCGCAAAAAAATAAAAATAAAATGTTTTTAAACGTTTTAATTCCACGCATAAATTAATTTTATTTAATTATTAATGTTTCCAAGAATAAAAATTCCCCAATCTTAATATTCTTAATATTTTCACTTATTTTAGAGTTTAAAAGTCAGAATGCTTATTCTGCTCTCTAATCTTAATGCTTAAAATAATTTCAAATGTTTTTGGAGGTGATGTTTTTTAAAGATACTGATTTAAAGCAGATCTTTTATATCAGCACTATTGTCGATAATTTTTTATAAAGGTTATTGATATAGGTTATTGTAATTTTTAAGTGCAATTTTTCTTTTTCTTTTAATTGAATCTTTAAAAAATATAATTAACCTGTTCTCTTATCGTCATGATCTTCCCTTATTTAAATTAACAAACTACAAGAAAAAAATCATCATTCTTTTTTCTATGTGCTATGCATGCGGTATAATTGCATGTTAAAATTATTTATATGAAAAATGCACTTTAGGGTAATTATAAAATTTAAAAACAATTCAAATTCTCAGTATACAATAAATCTCTAAGACATTTAAAAGTTCTATAAATGAGTGGTAAATTATTTTCTCAATTTATTGAATGTATTCAGCATTTCATTCTCCTAATGGCAATTTCCAAACAAAGTTTTCCATTTACTTTATACAAATGCAACCGACACACTCTATTATTGGTTTGAAACTAAAAATTGAGCTATAAAAGCAGATCGTGATATAAATAACATATTAAACTGCATTTCCATAAAATTTATTTGCTTCAATTGTTAAAAAGTCGCAGACATATCTTTACTTTCAAAATCGTTTGCTGCATTAAAGTGCTTAGATTTTTAAATGCCCCATTTCATTTTGAACAAATATTTCGCAGATTAGTTCAAAAAAAATAAATCTATTTCCATTATGAAGTCCTTAAACATTTGTTCTATTTCCCAAAATGGTATTTAGAAAACACTTTTTTTTCCGTTGATGAAAAACCAATGATGAAGGATTGATCAGGGAAATGCAATTTCTTTCTTATTTTCGTTTTTTCTATAATGTGTTACTTTGGGCAAAATAATTTTTTTGATGATTATTTTTACTATTGAAAATTGAAATAGTGACTACTTGAATGGAAAATGAATAAATAAGTGAAAAAATTTACAAATAATATCCACACCATCAGAAGTAAAATTCTCACTTTTGATGATACATCAATCCTTAAGCTATAATTCGTACAATTTGAGAATCATGTCGTCACGAAATGACGGGATTAGTGACGAAACGTGAGCTCTCAAATGTTTGACGAAATTATTTTCTCAACTCGGAACCTCATTGCAGTGAATAATTTGACATTGTTAATTAAAGGCTAGATGATGAAAATCAGAATGAATAAATAAGCCGACTGACATATATGGTAGTCAAGGAGGTGACCACATACCAGGAAAGTCCCGGGTTCCTGTCCCGCGTCGAGCATGAATGAAATTTATCTCTGTGTTATGTCATTCTTAAAGTTGTTGAGGTGATGTTGATCTACCATATTTTGTTAGTTTGACGAAATTATTGCCCGAAGCGTATACTAGGAAACGGATTCCTCAAACACGAAGGAAGTCTCTTGGTATTTGAGTATCCATTTGTTACAGTGCAGCATTGAAATCTTGGAAAAGCATTTCAAAGCATTAAAATAGAACCGGGAACAAAAGTTAATGGTGATATTTCAAGCAAACTGGGTGATTGTTCAAATCACATAAGGATAGATTTGTTATTTGGCTTATAATTAAAGTTTCTGATTCCCATCTTCTAATTTAATTAAATTTTTTCTTAATTTGAGTAGAATTTATACTGAGAGCTCCATTAACACATCCTATAGTAAAGATTGTTGCAAATGAATATTGAAATAGATTATTATTTTGACTGAAGACAACTGTGCTGAAAATAAATGTATTGAAAGGAAAAGAAAATAAAACCGCGTATCCATCCAGAATTTTTGATCAAAAGGCAATTTATGGGCAAAACTACAGATTCATCACAGTTAAGTGTGACAGTTAAAAAGGATAGAAGCTGCTGAAGATTTATATAACATAAATTGTCGACAAAATGTTTTGAAAATAAAATTAAATGTATAGCGAGCCAAAAAAATGAACCGACCTGAATAACTTTCGATCTAATGATCTGTTTTTCACGTTCTATGATACAATTTTAACGGCTTGAGGGAGTGACCTCAAATATGCGAATAAATAATTGCAAATGATATTTTAAATTACGAAATTAGACATAAAACGTACTTTCTCTGAATAAACATTACCTTTTTTTCGACGGATGCGGATTTCTGACTCCCTTAATATAGGATGTAGTCGCAATCTGGAAAATATGATTTCAATAGTTTGATCAGGAGAGCGTTCCAGAGTTTGGACCCTTTAATGTTAATTTTGCTTTTTTGCGTAATTCACTGTACCTCGAGTACTTTTTAAGTGAATTTAATTTTTTTCTTTACAAAATGATAAAATTCACTTAACTAAAGATAATTTCATGGCTACCTCCTATATTTTGAGGTCAAAATCCGGACCCATCAAAAAAATGGAAGTTGATTCAGAGAAAGTTCGTCTTTGTGCCTGATTTCGCAACTTAAAATATCGTCTTCTTTTATCAATTAGCATATTTGACATCACCCTCTCGAGCCATTAAGATTGAGTCCAAGGACGTAAAAATCTGATCAGCTTAATCAAAATGTTATTCGAGGTAGTCCGTTTTTTTGCGCACTATACACGAAAAAAATATAAAAAGTATGGTCAAAACTACCAGAATATGGTACATTTTACGATATTTCAGGGAGAACCGCATGATGGAACCGCATAAGACTGTAATTTTAGCCAAAGCTCTTTCGCAATGATTTTGATAAAATAAGCAAAAAAATATGGTTTTATAATGAGTGATACATTTTGGTAAATGTGGTAAAATTTTAGTAATTTTATCATGTTACCTTAGAGCGTGGTCAAAGAAGAACAACATTTTACTAAATGAATTGATCTCACTTTCGCATTCTTAATGTATTTTTATTAGAAACACTCTGAATTAGATTTAAACTGATATAGTATACGTAGGATAGGGAGGAAAAATGGATTGAATTTTGATAGCTTCAAATTTGGAATAAATATGTTGAAATATGCTAAAATTGATATTAATGTTACTGGCACAAGCATTTAAATCACTTTTCTGGCTTGAAACCATATCTTACTCCTATGGAATATTCATTGAATGTATTAAAAAATATAATTAAAAAAACATAAAAATCGAAATTTAAATACTATAAGTCAAAATGGAAAAGCTCTAAAAACAGCATAAAACCGAAATTGTTACACGATTTAAACTAATATGGGAGAAATTAAGTAAAATCCAAACAGAATTTCAAAAATATGCTTTAAAAGTCAGCAAAGTAAGCAAAAACAGTACTTTTTCAGGTGACACATTGTCCTGCTAAAATATTGGAACCTTTCTGTAGTCAGTGGTTCAACCAAAAACGAGCTGTGCTCCGAGGCCCCATAATGGAAGCCAAAATAAGAATAAAAACACAATACTTAAAAAAAAATCAAGTATAAAATTATAAAGGAAATTCCAAAGAAATACAATCATATCGAAAAACACATAATCCTAAAGTTCTTTGAGAACAGCACGCCAACGTATAAGATCTACGGATTAAAAGTTACAGTTAAAATAACCAACAACAAAAATAGTAAATAGCCAGATCTTCAAAACATTGAAGTGGTGTTCTCTTTCGAAAACCATTTCAATGTTGTCCTCTGTTGAATAAAAATGAAAATATGAATGAATGAAGCTAATTTTCCGAATCACATATCCGACTCATTCTTCTATACATTCTCATTCTTCAATTCATCTCCTTTACCTATAAGAATGCTATCTCACAAAATCTGCTGGGAACATATTTTTCAAATTTCTTCATCTGGCTTTTTCATACATTTACAGAAGAACATTAGCAATTCTATAAAGTACTTGGGTGTTGCTTACAATTCCTAGATAAAGTATAAGTTTCCTCTAAAGCTTATAATCCGTTAATATGCTGGTTACCTAGCTAATCTCCAAATTAACTAGGGTAATACATAATACGAGTATTAGAAATACTATAGAATACTTGAGTGATATGTACAATTCCGAAGTAAAGTATTCGTTTCCGCTAAAACTCATAATCTGCCAATAGTCACATTACCTAGATAATCGGCAGATAAGCTAAGGTAATCCATTAAAGTCCGATAAATTCGGACTTTAACGGATCATCCTATTTAATCTGCCGACTACCTAGGTAATGTGACTATAATACGAGCATCAGAAATACTATATACTTGAATGTTATGTACAATTCCGAAGTAAAGTATACGTTTTCGCTAACTCATAATCTGTCAATAGCCACATTACCTAACTAATCGGCAGATTAACTAGATTAATGATCCGTTAAAGTACGAAATCAAGAGCTTTTCGCACTTTACCTAGGTAATGTGCACAATAACGATTTTCGTATCCTTAAAGTTCAAAAAAGCTTGTTTCTCCCCTTCTATGAACAAATTTGTTGATTGCGTGATTTATTTACTGACTTCATTCTTTAAACATTATTTTTGAATAAAAATTATAAGTTTTTAAGAAAATGACATTAATTTCTTTAATTGTAATAATTTATTTAAACCTTTTGATGTATTATAGTCTTATGGTTACTGAAGAGGGATTCTATCAACTAATGTGTTGATTGTTTGATTGCAGCAAATTGACTTTCTTAAATGGAGAGAAAAAAAATATAGCATTTTGTTTATTTAAGCGTGCAGAAACGCAGTTCCTGCAAACATCTTATTTTTATGCGTTTCTAGTATTTAATGTGCTGATTAACTAGTTAGTTTGCTGATAACCCAGGTAGTTTAAGATACGAAGCAATTTCTCGCACTTTAACGGATCATCTGTGTTATTCAGCAGCAATAGCTAGATAATATGTAGAATAACAATAATAAAAATATATTAAAAAAGCGTTAAATTACTTTAAGCATACAGAAACGCTGCTGTTGTTCCAACAGCAAAGCTTCAAACTTATTTTTATTTAACTAGTGTCTAGCAGGTAATGTGTTGATTAATTAGTTATTTTGCAGATTACCTAGGTAATTTCAGGAACAAAGCAAATTTTTGCACTTTAATGGATAATCTTTGTTATTCTACATATTAGCAAGATAATAAGCAAATTAACAATTATAAAAATATGAATAAATAGCATTATGATATAATAGTATTATATTAATATAAGCGTACAAAACGTTGCTGTTGTTTCAGTATTGATTAACTAGTTAGTGTACTGCAGCAATCTGAGAAACAAAGCAATTTTTCGCACTTTAACGGATCATCTTTGTTATTACAACTATTAGTTATTTCTACACAGATAATATATAAAATAGCTGTTCTCAGTTATTTCTACACAGATGATATGTTGAATAGCTGTTTTCTACACTTTAGGAATAACTTGTATAATAATTTTCTATTATGATATTTGTTTTAAAATGCAAGACATTCCATGAAACACATTATTATTCTATAGATCACCGACGTTTCATCCATAGCTGGTAAATTGACTATTTTTTATTAACAAATTTAAATAATTTGTTAAGAAAAATTAGTCAATAAACAAAGTTTTTTTAACCTTTTGCTAAATATCATTGTTTTTTTTAAATAAACCAGGCATCGAATTATTTCTTCAATCTTGTTTAAACATTTTATCATTTATTTATCCAATATAATTTTTACGCTTGGGATTAAAACTATCAATAAAAACATGCTTTAAAACATAAAAATACTGTTTATCTTTTATAACAGAATAAGATTAAAATCAAATTCGAAACAAATACTTATTACTTTTCAATAGTTTCTAAGCCTTCATAAAGGTAAAACACATGTTTTATTTCTATTAGAACACTACTGGAATGTTTTTAAAACTAGTTTTGATTCTATATAAGAATTGATAAAATGAAAGAACATTTTATGTGAAATAAAAACAATTACACGATGGAGATTTGTAGCCTAACAATCTTTTGCTTGGGTTGCAATGATTTTATTTGTGTTGCAATGATTTTGTTTCTAATAATATTTTTATTGTGTAGTTCTCGGTTTAAATTAATAAGAAATAAATGATAATATGATTTACAAATTATTACTAAATAAAATGTTTAAGAAAACAGATCCACTCAATCTATAAAAAGAGAAATTAAGTAAATAGATAGAGTATAAAGAATAAGAATCAAAATAAGAATGGGAAATATTTAAAATGAAATAAGAATATTAAATATTTCATTGGGAGATTATTATACTTGTGTATTAACACCATATTTAATAAATGCAAAAGTATTTATCAGAATATTTATCATAAACTAATAATGATAAATTATGTTTAACTAAAAATTTTCAAAACCAGAGATGTTCACTCTATAAACAAACTTTTTAATTAAAACTAAGTAGATAATAATAATAATAAATGTGCTTAGCAACGCATATTATAGAAAGAATTTTTATTTATGTTATCTAGAGTGAATGTTTTTATAATTATCATAAATTGATTTACTTTTTAATTTAAACGAACTAATTTAGAAACTTAATTGCTAATTTTTAATAGCTAATTTGTTGTTTCATATATCCATGAAAGTACGAGAATGACACAAATAAAAGGCAACTTTTAAATGTTGATTATGGGTAATCAATATACTTGAGAGTAAACTTGAATCAGATACAATCAGGATACAATCAGGCATTACACCCAATCAATATTAGATTTTTATGGTTATGCTAAAAAAACATGTGAACTGCATCAGAATTTCAAATAGGGTATTTTTGATATGATGCAAAATTCGAGATGAATTGCAATTATTCTATAAGATACGCTTACGCTCTACAGATGACGGAGTTTTTTGGCGGGATTGTTTGGCGCCAGCCATCGTTGCTGTTGGTGTGGCCCTTTGAACTGCTCATTCTTGCTTAGGCTAAGGCCACGATGACTTCTTGTTTTTTGTTCGCGATGGCTCAGGGGATAGAGCGTTCGCCTTCCAATGAGGCGAACCGGGTTCGAATCCCAGTCGATACGAATTCCGCATCCGGCTTGCACTGACCACAGTGCTGACGTGAAATATCCTCAGTGGTAGACGGATCATGGGTTAGAGTTCCCTTGCCGTCAGGCTAACCGTGCGAGGTTCTCGTAGTCTTCCTCTCCATGTAACGCAAATGCGGGTTAGCTCCATCAAAAAGTCCTCCACGAAGGCAATTTTCTCCCAATACTCGATCCAGGAGTTCCCTTGTCTTCTGGATTGGGTTCAAAATTACAAGGCTGCGGAGTTGAACATTAGTAGCCGTAAACCCATTAAGTTGGGTCGGCTGTTTAACGACGGTTATAAAATAAAATATAAAATTGAATTGTAAAGAGCGTATGGGCGCTCTCAAATGGAAATTCATGCATAACTAAATTTTTACTATTGTTGAATAAATATTTGTTGGTTGTTATTTACAGTCCATTTACCTTAACAATTGAGCTATCACGAGACCGTACAGGAGCTATAAACTGATTCTAATACCAATGATTAATAAACCAACGAAAATGAATAAATAAACTAATACAACTATAAAATGAAAAAGTAAATAAAAAATGTGACTGCATGCAATGCAAAAAATTTTTACTTATCTCAACAGCAAAAAAAATTTTAGCAGTTATTCGTCAAAATTTTTTACTCTGTAATTAGCACTATTTGCCAAAATTCTTCTGAGCTCTACAGCTATTGTTATAATAAAAAGGAATATTATATAGAGTTCACTGGTATCTTCAGGTACGAGGACAACTGCTTGACCACCATACAAGCCGGATGGAATACGGCTTACTTCGTCACTTTATTTTCGATCGTCAAGTCTTCATCCTAAATTCATTATTGCAGTTAACAATCTCTCATAATATACTACGATGAGGTTTCGAATTGGAGAAACATTTTTGTCATGTACTTAAGAGTTCCTGTTTCGTCACGGTTCACGGGATTTCATGACAAAATAATTCTCAAAATTAACAAAATATACCACATGGATTACTGAATCGTCAAACGTGAGAGTTTTATTTCTGAGAGTGTATTTATATATATTTTTTTTAATCAAAATAGCTGGAGAAAACGGTACTTACACAAAAAGCAATAATTTAAGTAATAAAAAAAATTTCATAATATTTTAAATATTTTTTTTTCTATTTCATCAATATTTCCTATGAAATGTGTGCATAGTGGTGTCATAAAAAACAACTCGTTGACGTTGTTGTGAAACTTAAAATTTATCATAAGCTTATTTTAAGATTAAAAAAGATTACACTAGATTATTAGTAGGATAAGAATATTTTTAACTTATTTTTAGATTAAAAAAAAAACTATTTTAGACATATGAATCTGTCATTAGATACATATTTAAGTCATTAAATTTTAAAACTCATTAAGTTCTATCCCAATTCTAAAAGTAAAAACTACTTCGAGAACAGGATTTTTTTTTTCTCTGTGAAAACTTCAGAGAAGAACAGATGTCATTGTTTGTCTTCTGTTGGGTGCCTGAAACAGAATCTGTCCTTTAAGTCTGCAGGAGAAATTATTTCTATTTTATGTCATTTTCATGATATGTAAAGTAACTAAATAAAATAAAATAGTAATAATGAATTCCCCCCCCCCCCGAAAAAAAACTTTTAATTCTCTTTATTCCTTCTCTTAAGATAAGTTTTATTTTAATCAATAAAAATTACCGGATGTTTAATTAAGTTTCAACGTTGTTCCTCTTAAAGCAAGTTCTAATTTTTTAATTTCCGTAACCGATTAATCATCATGAATTTGAACCCAAATTTTTCATTATAAGTTTAATTTCTATTTCAAAAATATAATACTTTCCTACGGCATCCCTGAGTATTTATTGAATAAAATAATAGAAGTTTTTGTTTTTTTTTTAGTTTTTTTAATGATACAATTTCAACAATTTTTGTCTGTTATAATTAAACGGAAAATAATGTTTTATACTTTATTAATCTATAATCAATTTATACTGAATCTTATATTTACTTTTTATTGACATCAAAATTTTTAATTTAAATTGATTCTTCTTTTATAAACTAAACAGATGCATTATTTACTAAACTTACTAAAGAATATCTTACTTAATACTGTTAAATCATATTTTAACAACTATACAAAACATTTGCACTATTTACTATTTATACAATCACAAAAGAATCTTACATTATATACCATAGATTATCAACTATTCAAAAATGTGCACTATTTACTAAACTGACAAAAATTTCGCACCATGTATCAGATTATCAACTATACAGAAGCTTTGTAGTATTTACTCCACTTACAAAAGAATCTCACACTATATATCGTATTCTATCAATTATATAGAAAACTTGCTTTTTTTTCTAAACTTACCAAAGAATCTCACACTATATATCATATTTTATCAACTGTACAAAATATATGCACTATATACTAAACTTGACGCCAGGAGGCTGAGCGGTAGCGCTTCGCGCAGTCGTGCACAGGTCCCTGGTTCGATCCTCGGGCCGGGCAAGGTTGACTCAGTGGGTCAATAAATGAGTGCCAAGCATGCTTGGGAACTGAACACTGGGGGTATCGCTTTCGGCTGACCACCTGACCGGAACATCTGCTCCTGCACCCCAGAGCCCAAGGTCAAGAAAACTGAGATGGGCACAGTAGGCCTTGGCCCTCTATATGGCGGTCGTGCCGCTGAATTTAGTTTAGTTTATTTACTAAACTTACAAAAGAAAGTACCTCTTATAATTGAGAGACACTTTGAATAATTGAGAGAAACTTTTTAAATCTGCTACAAAATACTGTGACACTCAAAAAAATAAGAATTAACTTTAATCATTTAGTAATCATAAGGTTTAATAGAACATTTATATATGGAACTATAAATCGGTTATTGGATACTTACAGCTGTCAGAAAGTACAAAAGAGGGCATTAAAGGAATTCGTGAAAAGATACGAAGCAATTCACAACGTTCAGTAAATAAAATGACTGCTGAAGAGAACGTAAGTTGGAGAACTGTGCAAGTTATATTAAATGAAGATTTGAGTTTTTACCTTATCGCAAAAAGAAGTTAAAAGTTTGACTGCTGCGTCAAAGTTAAAAGGTTACAAAAATGCAAGAAATTGCTAAACCGGCAAGGTAACAAAGTGATGACACAGTACTCTTTTCTGGTGAGAAAATATTTTGCACAGAGCAAAGTTATAATGCTAAAAATAATGTTGCATAAGCAGCAACCTTTGATGATATACCTGAAAGTGTACGAACTGTGCAACGTTTTCGGAACAAGAATCCTGCAATAGTTTGGGTTGCAGTGTCAAATATCGGGAAATTTCCTCTAAAATTCATCAATAAAGGGGAAAAAATCAATGCTGAGTATTACAAAAAAGAAATATTGGCTACACATTTATTACCACACTCTGACAGATTGTATTCAAAAATCGATTGGAATCGAAACCGTAGCACCAAACCAAAACAGCACAGGCTTGACTCCATATCAGTTGTTCGAAATTTATTAAGTCAGAAGAGTGACTCCCAACTTCAACGGATCTATATACTTTAGACTATTGTGTTTGGAGGATTCTAGAGTCTATAGTAGTTAATTCTAAACAACATAGAGGCTTGGACACTCTTAGAACATCGTGATTGTGTGAACGGGACAAATTATCTCGTAAAATGATTCTTGTCGGTATCGGGCAAATGACGTCATAGATTGTCTTTAGTAATCAATTAAGATGGTAGTCGATTCGAATAAAAAAAAGTTTTAAGGTAAACTTTCTTCATCATAGTTGTGTATTTATCAATTTTCATTTAATATCTGCACAATAAAATGGTTCAATATTGAACAGTATTTTGTAGCAACGCTGTATATGATTCAGTTATTGATGTTATTTTGACACATACATTCAGTAAAAATTAGATTTTGACTATAAAAAGTAAATTTCTTTTCTAAAAATTATTGGATTTATTTTCCACATTTTCATATGCAATAATATTTTTTGTAAACATTAACATTAAATGTTTTAAATGGTTTTGAAAATAAGAATACAATTTCTAAATTATAGAGTTTATACTTTTTTTTATTCTATTTTGTAACTTCAGTGCGAAAGTACAAAGAAACACTTGATGGCAAGGCCCAAGTCAAAATATGTTTCAGGTATCCCGGGTGAACAGGGTAGGTCTCTGTATTTGCTTTATATGGTAGGTTGTTGGTGAATACTGGTGAATATAGTATCATTAGTGTAATTTAAAAAAAAAAAAACACTTGCTATCTGAAATATATAAATATTAAGCGACAGAGTAATATACATTGAAATTAGTAAACATTCATTAAAAGATGAAGTTGTTTTTAAATCCAATGTCTACCTTTTAAGATGTCTGACAATCAAGATTCCAGCTCCAGCAGATGACAGAGAGAAAAAAAAAAGGTTAAAACTATAAGAAAAAAGTAAAATTTACCATGTTTATAGCTCTATGGAAACACAAAGAAGCTCAGTTAATTTTATAAGGAATTTGGTAAAGGAATTCGATAATGGATTTTGTAAAATTATCTATATATAATTGCATAATATGTGATAAAATCTGTTAATTTTAACATGATACCTTAAAGCAAGATATGAAAACCATTCATAATTTGTTTAAATTTCATTATTTTTTTTTTACTAAATGCGAGGTAACAAAAACCATTATTTTGAAAACTGGAATTTCCGGTAAACTGGTACCATATGAAAGGCATAAATACCGTATACGTTGGATTTTAGTTTTGTTAATCAGAATTATGTTTTTTTCTTTTTACCAAAAATGTCATTACCCTACAACATGGTAATTTTACCTAAATTTAGATGAAAGAGATAGCCTGATTGGTTGGGCCTTGGACCCATGTCCCAGAATTCGTGAGTTTGATCCCCACCGGTCGAACACTCACCGTGTAGTAAATTGAGGCTGTTGCACGTTAAGTCTATTGTGTCACGAAGTCCTCCGTGTTCCTATAGCTAATCTTACCTCTGAGGGCACTGATCTGAACATTAATCGTTCACCTGTTTGAATCAAATTTACTATCAGTGGATGAATAAGTGAATGTATATGTGGATGTATGAATGTCTCCGCCTATAAACGGTCTGTGACATGTGTGTTGCTGAAGTCATATTCTTGACTAAGATGGCTCCACTGATTCGCTTGATTTCACCAAGATGACTTGGTGGTATTGGTCGGTGGCATTAGAAACAACAACACAACACAGCCAGAATTTGTTTCTCGGTGTAAGAAGGAGAATGTAAGTCATAATATCTTCCAAGTAAGTAAGAGGTATTTTTTTTTAAATGATTATTATTGAATCAAGGAAGAGCTAACAAATTCCTACATTGAAATGAAGTTTATATTTCTGTTTTCTTAGTTCACTTGTGAAATATTTTTTTCAGTAATTTTGTTTCATTTTAATATGCCTGTTTCCTCATGTATTTAATTTGGCGGGGATTTATATTAAAACATGATAATATTATGCTACTTACAAATATACATTGTTTATAAAAAATTAGGCAATATTTGTAGAAATCTTTTGAATAGAAATATTAATTTTGTTAAACCCTTAATGAGATTTTAGCATGATACTTTTATTTATTTTAACCATAGCTCTGAGTTTATCTTCTTCATTTCAAAATACTCTCCAACTGAAAAAAAAAAAAAAAAAAAAAAAAATTCCCCAGTAGTTCTTTTTTTCGCAACTTATTTTATTTTTTATAGGCGTTGTGAATGCTGTTATTTTTTGCTGTCTAGTTGAGAAAAACTTCATGTTAAAGTTCCAGATGTGGAATTTCTCATTTCTGCAATACACATTTTATTGTATAAAAAATAAAGAACTTCGACTGATTCCCGTTTATGTAAGTGGAAAACATTTTGAGAAAAGTATTTGTATAAGACTCTTATATAGAATTTTTGTATAAATTTTCCTTATAAAGTATTTCTCTCCATTTATCGCGCGTTATTGCACTTACAATTTTTATCACCAGCAATGTTTCATACACAATTTACCCAAATTCCCTTCTTTCCAAAACATCTTTATTTTGGCAATACAATTTTACTTGGAGAAAACAATAATAACAATAAACAAACAAAAGCTGATTGCAAACTAATGGCGTCAAATGATAATACAAGATATATTCCTTAACCTAATATTAAAAATGTAAGTCATTTTTACATATAAGAATGCACAATGGACAAAAAAAAAAAAAAAATTAATAAACGAACCACCCTGATTAACTTTTGATCTAATGATCAGATCTTCACGTTCTAGGATTCAATCTTAATGATTCGAAAGGATGACCGCAAATATGCTAATTAATTGCAGTTTAGATGATATTTTAAGCTACAAAATCGAACTTTCTCTGAAAAAACACACCTTTTTTTCGACAGATTTGGATTTTTTCTCCCGAAATATGGAGTAGCCGCAATTTGTGTAGCCGCAGCATGGTTCAATTAGTTTTTTCAGGAGAGCGGGTCAAAGCTTGAGCCCCTTAATGTTAATTTTACTTTTTGTGTACTTCGCACCATCTCGAGAACTTTTTAAGCGACTTGAAAAAAGTATTTTGCTCACAATTATAAAATGTTATTAACCAAACAAAATTCCATGCATACCTAATTTCTTCCATAACTAATTTCAGTGGATTCAAACTTTTGACTCCTTAAGTGTAGGGGGGAAACGCAATCTGGGAAATAGGGTCTCTGTAGCTTGGTTAGGAGAGCTGACCAAAGTTTGGACTCCTTAACGTTAATTTTACTTTTTGTGTATTTCGCCATATCTCGAAATTTTTTAAGTAGATCAAACTTTGTGCGGATAAAATTCATTTAGCCAAAGATAATTCCATGCAAGAAAAAACTTTTAATGAGTATTTAGTATTTTTTCATTATTTTATTTGAAAATCGTAAAAAAATGAATTATAAGGTATGCAATTTTCCACATCGCTTTAAAAAATTAATTTTTACAGCACAAAATGCAAAATTTAAGATAAAATGGCCGAATTCTGTTTGAGAAATTGAAGTTTAAAAATACGACTCAGAAACTATTCGACCGATTTCGATCAAATTTTGTATTTTGCCATAAAAATTTGCATTCCTTAGAATAATAATAAAAAATATATACCTTACTGCTCAAAAGTTTTTTTTTTATTACTATTATTTAATAAAACAATAAAAAATAATAAATGTGTACCTTTTATCGAATATCATACCTTTTATCAAATTTATTATGTATTATATGAACTGGTTTGATGTACTGCTGTTTTTAACTTTTTCCCGTTTGGCCAATGTTTTATTAACTTTTTACTTTTTAATTGGTTGTTTTTGAAGTATGTATAGACTTTTAATCTCCTTTTGCAAGCTTTAACTATTACCTTTTACTGTTTACCATACCTTTTATCAATTTTTCTTGCTTTACATCTACTGGTGTGATGTCCTGCTGTTTTTAACTTTTGCTTTTTTGGCTAATCTTTTATTAACTTTTTCCTCTTTAATTGGTGGTTTTATGGTGTGTTTTTATGTATGCCTATACTTTTAATCTCCTTTTACAACTCGGTGTTTTAGTGGTTTTGTTATATCAATTTTACCCAAGTCAAAATTTTTGATGGTTTTCCATTGATGGACCAACATAATCTTTGATGGTAACCAACATAAGTAACCATCACCCCAAGGTAGGAATTCGGACAGATTTATGATGGTCCAACATAAGATTAGCATCTTGTTTTGATGGTTTGCTCATGTTGGACCATCAGAAATTTCCATCATAATATCTTAAAAATTAAATGTTGGAACCAACATTAGCTACCATCATCCCAATATAGGAATTCGGACAGATTTATGTTGGTCCAACATAAGATTAGCAACTTGTTTTGATGGTTTGCTCATGTTGGACCATCAGAAATTTCCATCATAATATCTTAAAAATTAAATGTTGGAACCAACATTAGCTACCATCATCCCAATATAGGAATTCGGACAGATTTATGTTGGTCCAACATAAGATTAGCAACTTGTTTTGATGGTTTGCTCATGTTGGACCATCAGAAATTTCCATCATATTATCTTAAAAATAAAATGTTGGAACCAACATTAGCTACCATCATCCCAATATAGGAATTCAGACAGATTTATGTTGGTCCAACATAAGAGTAGCAACTTGTTTTGATGGTTTGTTCATGTTGGACCATCAGAAATTTTCATCATATTTTCTTAGAAATCAAACGTTGGAACCAACATTAGCTACCAACATCCCAATATAGGAATTCGGACAGATTTATGATAGTCCAACATAAGAGTAGCAACTTGTTTTGATGGTTTGCTCATGTTGGACCATCATATTATCTTAGAAATGAAATGTTGGAACCAACATTAGCTACCATCATCCCAATATAGGAATTCGGACAGATTTATGATGGTCCAACATGAGATTAGCAATTTGTTTTGATGGCTTGCTCATGTTGGACCATCAGAAATTTCCAATATATTATGTTAGAAATGAAATGTTGGAACCAACATTAGCTACCATCATCCCAATATAGGAATTCGGACAGATTTATGATGGTCCAACATGAGATTAGCAACTTGTTTTGATGGCTTGCTCATGTTGGACCATCAGAAATTTCCATTATATTATGTTAGAAATGAAATGTTGGAACCAACGTTAGCTACCATCATCCCAATATAGGAATTCGGACAGATTTTTGATGGTCCAACGTAAGAATAGCAACTTGTTTTGATGGTTCATCCATGTTGGACCATCAGAAATTTCCATCATATTATCTTAGAAATGAAATGTTGGAACCAACATCAACTACCATCATCCCAATATAGGAATTCGGACAGATTTATGTTGGTCCAACATTAGAATAGCAACATGTTTTGTTCATGTTGGACCATCAGAAATTTCCATCATATTTTCTTACTGCTCAAATGTTGGAACCATCATCCTAATGTAGGAATTTTGTCTGACTTTTCATCGTCCAACATAAAACAGGCAAATCGTTTTGATCGTTTATTTCTGCTGCTCCAACAATAATTTGTTGGAACAATCACTTTATACATGATTTTAATCAGATTTATGACGTTCCACCACATGTAAAGTAGCTTGACTTGATGAATGGATCTTTAAGATTTACTATCATCACATCTTGCTGTTCGAACCGTAATCTCCATGACGGGTTTCATTGGGTAAAACGTTAAGCAAATTTCAGAATGAAAAACTCAAATTGTGCGTGAATTTTGATTAGAATATTATTTATAAAAATAATTTTGTATGACCAAGAACAATTTATATCAGAAGTATTTTAAATTAATACTATAGCGGCAATTATTCCCTAATATAGCAGATAATCCAGTATCAAAATAATTGCAATCCAGGCTAATTAGTAAGAAATACTAAAAAATGTAAGCTTGTGACACATTTAAAAAATTAAACAAATATTAATATTCAATGCTAAAATAAAAGCAAGCATTTTTATTTAAAATCTTTTATTTAAACAGAGCATATTATTTAAGCAACTTCTTTCCAACAACAAGCACACATAATTCACAATTATAATGGTCAGTCTTCATTTACAAACTTCTTCATATAGACAAACTTCTTTTATACTAGCTTTACTATTATACCACTGAATTCATTCCATACACGTCCTCGTATTACAACTAGAAGATAAAATAAGAAAGAGCAATCAAATTAACAGCTTTAAATAATTAATAATAACTTTTACTACAACTCAGTATAAAGTGAAATTCAAACAAGACCTGAAATAAATAAAATTAAAGCATATGTTTACACAAAAGGACGTAAATGCAGAAAAATTGGCAGTTATAAAATTATAAAGATGTTTGAAATATTTGGACAAATTATGTAGATTTTTCGCATCTTAGCACAATTTGTATTGACCAAATATTAAATTTTTTTGGATCTACTTGATGTTAATATAAAATTTTATGTAAATACTCTAGTTTCTTCAAAAATAATTTTTTAAACGAATACCAAATTCATAAATATTTTTAGCTATTCAGCTAGTCAATTGTCATGCTGTTTGGTCAATTATTGACAGGTAAAACAATTCTATGTACACAGTGATTTTTTTACGAAAGAAAAACGCATTATGAATTTACAGTTTTAATGAAGTTCAGGCAATCACATTTAATAATATAAATTAAGTACTCTTTTCTTGTGATCTGTATCATTCCAGGGTTCCCAAAGGTGGGCTCAGTCAGATAAAACCCATCTTTTTACACACCAAATGAGTTTCTTAACGTTTCATTATTTCCATGAACATATTGTTCTATAAACTTTTAAGCCAATCTCTATTTTATGCCTTTTTACAAACTTTTTCGCAAACAAAATTATGATGAACAAATTAAAATTAGCTAAATACACGAAAAATACATTATAAATTATTAATATAAATTACTAAATTATAAATGATTAAAACACATTACTAAATTCTGAGATCTATAAAACAAATAATGTACAATGGCCATAATAGCGCTTCTAGAAATTCCATTCATTAATTAAGTTTTAATTTTTAACTTATGCTTCATATTTTACACTTCATTATTTACAATAACTTCATCCTTATGCAATTTATTGTACATTTAGAAGGCGACAAAAAAATGACTGAAATAATTATTCTATACTATATTACATCTAATATAATAATTATATTTTGAGTTCTAATATAACATTAGATATATTTTTCTAATATAAACATTAGATATGTAAATAATTATAACTAATGCTTATATTAAAGCAGGGCTTGAGATTTTTTTAAAAAAATATATTTTTTTTTTATTATTTAAATCTGATTTTGTTTTTATTCAAATACAAAGAACTTTGATTTATGACTAAAAAAACATCATAAATGTTTAATCAAAATTAAATTAATATTAAAACTATATTATAAGAATATTTTAGAAGCTCTGGCTACCTAAAACAATTTTTCATTATAATACATAGATATGAATGCATAGCAACCATTTTGAAACAAATCCATGATTGAAATTTAAAGACTAGATGAAATAGAGAATTTAAGAATCCTTTAACAATTAAAACAAAGTTTCAATTATAAAACAAAGTTTCAATTACCAAAGTTCTTAATTTAAAATTGTGATTTCTTTCTTTTTCCTCCTGAGTTTTAAAATGACAAAATAAATGTAACAAATTGCATTTATAAATGTAGTCATTCATCAAAAAATAAATTTTTAATCTATATATTTTTTATATTAAAATATAAATTTTTAATCCTATATTAAAATCGATAAGTTGAACTAAAAAAATTCATTGAAATTTTTTTTCACAAAATTTCTTAATAGAAAAATCTGATAATGTCAAAGATACTGTAAACACATTATGAGAAAAAAAATACTTTAATGTATACTTTAATCTGTACTTTCAATCTCAAGAATCAAAAGATTTAGAAAAATGTAATTTCAAATTCGTTAGAATTTCACAAATACCAAGATAGAAAGTAATTTCGTTAATAAATTTTAAAACTAATGCAGCAATTAGTTTAAAATAAATTTTAAAACCAAGAAAAGAAATAGTAAAAGTATCAATACTTTAAAATGCAGTTTTTTAACTTTTTAAATCAATATTATATATACATACATATATATATATATATATATATATATATATATATATATATATATATATATATATATATATATATATATATATATATATATATATATATATATATATATATATATATATATAATCAGTTGATTTAAATCAATGATTTTTTTTAAAATCAATTCAATCAACAAACCCTGATTATAAGTACATATAATACAGGTTTTTGCAAACACTGCTACATTCCCCCAACTCTTCAAAAGTTGAGCAGGAGGACTTGTTTATAATTCATTAACAAAATATTGAATACATCAGTTTAAACTGATGGGCAAAAATATAAAAAATTAAACAAATAAAATGCAGCTTCTTTTCTTATAAACTTTTA
This sequence comes from Parasteatoda lunata, assembly GCA_949128135.1. Lineage (NCBI taxonomy): Eukaryota > Metazoa > Arthropoda > Arachnida > Araneae > Theridiidae > Parasteatoda > Parasteatoda lunata. The sequence continues at coordinate 103,136,316 of OX421971.1, forward strand.
AAAAAAAATATTTAAAAAAATACAGTTTCAAAAAATTTCTAGTTCCAGTGAGTGTATTTTAATTGTAGTTTTATTTTTTAACTATGTCAGAAACTTGTGTTTGATTAGAAAATAAATGCTCATAGTTACCAAAAGGAAAAAAAAAGGAAAATTGATTTTATGCATTGGAAAATATAAGCAAGCTAATATGCGACATAAAAAATTATCTACACATAGACTTTTGTAAGTATGTTATATTAAATAAAGGTTAATAATATCAGAAATAAATTACACCTATAGCTACAGGATGCGAACTGATTTAAACAATTGAAATAGGAATTTTACAACTGTGCAAAACCGTTCAATATTTTACACTCGTATGCAATTTAAAACTATATATGCTAAAATAAAAAAAGTAAATAAAATTAACTAAATAATGAAGAATTTAAAACTGTACTTAAACAGTTCAGTTTATCATTTAAAAATTATTAATATAAAAATTTAAAATCAAATATACAATTTCTAATAAGATAGAATTTTAACAGACAAAATATAATCTTCAAATCATTTTTTAACAGTTGTTGAATGTAGGAAAATAATAGGTAAAATTATTGCTATTGCTTGTATGAATATAAGTAAAAAAAACTAAAGCAGTGAAACTGGCAACTGTAAGAAAAACATATGACTCATTAAAAATTAATCACTAGTAAATTATACTTTTAAAAAAAAAACATTGTCTTTAACCCTAATGTTACCCCATTTATTTCCAAAAGAAATGTCAAGTGTTTGACTCAGCTTATAATTTCTTTAACAGAATTTTCCTTTTGTTTCTAATTCTACACAAAACGCACATTTTTTTTATTACCTTATTTTCAAAATTATTTGGAAAATTAAGAAACAAGAACATTATAAATGGAACAAGCCTTTACTAAGGCTAAAGCTTTGGCCTGGTCACCGAAGAACTGTGATTTGGGAACTTTTCGAATATTGAAATTTTTTTTAAAAAACATCTTTTACTATTGTGCAAAAACTCAAGTCAATACTTATATTAGATATCGAAATTTCGCTTCACGAGCACGATGGCATAAGATTGGAACACCCTATTTTTAAACCTTAATTACATCAGGTTTTTTAATTATTATAAACAAAATGCTTTTCAGGATTTTGTATATTTCAGCAAGTTTTGATTTTAATAATTTTCGATCCACAAAAATGTTAGTTCCGAATGTATAAATATGTCTTGGTTGTGTTAAAGATTTTCTGAAAATTAAAAAACAAAAGATTTTTTTATTATTATACTGGAATGATTTGTTCAGCTTGGAAGATCTAACGGACATTAGAAGCTTAGCATCCTTTTTAGGCTTATAATTTCTCACCATATTTATTAGGCTAATTTATAAATTTAGAAGCAAGGTAAGACAAACCAGAAATGGTGCTAATCAGAACACATTTGTCTTGTGCACAGTTAAAAACAAATTTTGTGATTACAGTTAAAATATATTTTATACTTGTTCCACTTAATAAATATGAACTGTTATTTAAGACAAGACAATGAGCTATTTATTATACTATTTATAAGAAGAAATGACAATGATCTAACCATATACTTCTAATTTAAAGCTTTGAAAATTTTAGAAAAAACTTCCTCCAGACTAATGTATGATGCATGTGCACTTAATAGTAAAACAGCATATTTCACGATGTATATTTGCTTTTTGCTCTAAAATTAAACATAATGTACTGGTTGACCATCATCACAGCAAAACATCTGTTTCCAGCAAATTTTAATGATTGGTGCTAGTTCAACAACAATAAACATAACCTGATAGTTGGACAGTAATAATTATAAAATAAAATCTTCCAACATACTTTTAAGGCTGTTGTTGGTCCAATATTAATAACCATAATTTGTTGGTAAACCATCAAAATGGCCATGTAACATCTTCAGTCTTAATTTGATGTTGTTGTTGGTTCAACAATAAAAAAACATAGCATGATGGTCGAACCATCATAATAGGTAAACAACGTATTCCATCATATTTTAATGGTTGTTGTTGGCCCAACATTAATGAACCCAAACTGTTGGTTGACCATCAAAATAGCCTTACTCCATCTTCCATGATATTTTGATGGTTGCTGTCAGTCCAACAATAAAAACGTAACTTGTTGGTTTACCATCATAATGATAAAATCACATCTCTCATCTTATTTTGATGGTTGTTGTTGGTCCAACAATAAAAAACATAGCATGATGGTTGAACCATCATACTAGTTAAACAACATATTCCATTATATTTTGTTGGTTGCTGTTGGACCAGCAATTAAAACGTAACTTGCTGGTTGACCATCATGAAGGTGAACAACATCTTCCAACTTATTTTGATGGTTGTTATTGGTCCAACTACAACAAACATAACATGGTGGTTGAGCCATCATAGTGCTAAAACAACATGTTCCATCATAATTTGATGGTTGCTGTTGCTCCAGCAATACTAAACATAACACGATGGTTTAACCATTATAATAGTAAAACAATATCTTCCATCATATTTTAATGGTTGTTGTTGATCCAGCATTAATAAACACATCTTGTTGGTGGACCATCAAAATAGCCATACAGCATCTTCCATCATATTTTGTTTTTTTGTTGTTGGTCCAACAATAAAAACACAACTTGCTGGTTAACCATAATAAAGGTAAACAACATCTTCAAACTTATTTTGATGGTTGTTATTGGTCCAACTACAACAAACATAACATGATGGTTGAACCATCCTAGTAATAAAACAACATGTTCCATCTTAATTTGATGATTGCTGTTGGTTCAGCAATTCAAAAGATAACTTGATGGTTGAACCATTATAATAGTAAAACAATATCTTCCATCATATTTTAATGGTTGTTGTTGGTCCAACATTAATAAACACATCTTGTTGGTGGACTATCAAAATAGCCATTCAGCATCTTCCATCATATTTCGATGGTTGTTGTTTGTCCAACATTAAAATAACATAACTTGTTGGTTGACCATCATAATGGTAAAACAACATCTGCCATCAAAATATGAAGGTTTATGTTGGTCCATCAAAAATCAAACATTGCTTGATGGTTTACCATCATAACATAAAGCAACATTTTCCATCTTGTAATGATGGAAATTTGTTGGGCCATCAAAAACCATCAAAACTAGATGGAAATTGTTGTATGATGGTGAGCATCAACACATGTTGGACCATCAAGAATCTTACTTATACCAACATAAACCATCATAATTCTTTGATGGTACCATCAAGAATTTTGACTTGGGTAACTACTCTGTTTTAACTGCATTTCTATGTTTTAATGTTGTGTGTTAAATGGTCCGCCAGCTCCGGCTCATCGCTCATAGTTTAGTATCATTGCCATTGTTGGATATTACTCACATTATAGGTTCTTGGTAAGTTCTGCTTTGTATTTTTAACTAATTATTGCTTCTGCATTTTTCACTATTTTTAAACTTTCTATTAGGGTCTGTAGGCCTGTATTTATAAGGGACTGTTGACCTGTATTCGTAATGATACTCTTCAAATCAGTGTCTGTTGACCTGTTTTAATATTTACGGTTTTAAATTTGTCTTTTAAATTGTTTTGATTTGCTTGTTTTTATTTTGTTGTTCAATGGCATGTTGCCATTCCGTCAGTTCTGTAAATTTGTAAAGTTTTGTTTTAAATAAATACGACGGAGGGGCTTCGCAGGGCCCCTCGACCTGCGCATGTGCCGGTGCATGTGCTCGACCTGTGAATCGCTCCTCCCCTCCTGAGGGGGAGGGCTGTCGCGGCGACGAGTCGACCCGGCAATTCCCGCATACCCACATTTTTTGGGGGGAGGGGGGTCGGGAATAATTACATTCCTTAAGTATTATTTAATAAAACTAAAAAAAATAATAAATATGTTCTAAAAATTATATTTTGCATGGATTTATTTTTGTGAGTAACAAATTTTTTAATTACCACTCTCCGGACCAAACTATTGTCAAAATACTTCCTAAATTGCGATTACCACCTATATTTCAGGGGTCAAAAATACAAATGGGTTGGAAAGTTATGTTTATTCAGAGAAAGTACGTTTTTTTGTTGGTTTCGTATTTTAAAATATCGTCTGCATTAATTAATTAGCATATTTTAAGTCACCACCTTGAAACTTTAAGATTTAGTCCCGGAAAAAGAAGATCAGATTATTAAATCAAAAGTTACTCTGAGTGGTTCACATAATTAAAACCAAAATGTCAACACAAGATTGATATTAGAATTTTTAAAAAAATAAAAACTTAATTTAAGTTTTGATATTAAGAACTATGCAGCTTACATATTTCAATAACTATTTATTTTGTTCACATTGATTCTTGTTGCATAAAACATTTAAAAATTAGTATAAATTTTTTTTTCAGTTCGATAAATAAATTTATGGTAATTTTTACTTTAAATAAAACGTTTTTCTTTGAAAACCAACTAAGTGTGAGAAATCTAAATTCTTTAAAAATTATGTTGAAAGGTCCTTGATCATTTGCTTCTATATCAGTTATTTTAGTTTTCATCTGGACCCAGAGAAAAATGCAAAAGATCTTAATTGAGAAAGCACTTAACAAGGCAATTACTGTTCTGTTAGAGCAGTGTTTCCCAAACTTATGACTTTCGTGTACCCTTTCTAAACTTTTTGAAACGCTGTGTACCACAAATAAAAAAATTAATGTATTTTTTACTATAAAAAAATGACCAAAAGTTAAAAATCACAACTGTTGACACCACTAATTATTAACTGTTAACTCTGCAAAAAATAGCCAATATAAAAGTACGTAATCGTAAATTTTCATGGCTAGCTGTGCTTTTAAATAAAATTTTTTGAAATTTTTGTTTGCTGTAAGATATTTTGCATAAAAACGCGTACCCCCACTAAACTGTTCCCGTACCCCTGGGGGTACGCGTACCACACTTTGGGAAACACTGTGTTAGAGCAATGTGGGTCCAGTAAAATGGATTTTAACTTGGATTGATACTACTATGCAATATTTTTTATTAACACACCAAACTTTTTGTATTGAAACATTGAAACAACGCCAATACGTACACCGAAGCTTTAAATTATTTAGGTAACACGTTTGATAGAAAATTATTTTGGAAGAGACACGTCGAAATAATATGAAAAATTTTCTCAATACGATTGAATATTTAGAGAGGGCTATGTGCACTGTTTGAATTTTCATTCCAAAATTATACTTAAATAACCCACTCTGTCATTAAATATCCCGTAATTCTTACAGTAAAAAAAAAATTTAACATTTTAACTGGTTTTAAAACCGTTTACAACCAGTATGGTTAAAAAACAATAAATATATGACTATACGGATGTTTTAGCTATTTACAACTACACTGTTTGAAATTTCTCGGTAAAAATGGTTCAATAACAATCAATTGATTTGTTATTTTACCATATTTAATCAAAACAGTCAAATAATCATAAATAAATCAAGCTGTTAAGTTTGAGTAAAACTGTTTATTAACTGCTTTCACCTAATACGGTTAAATCATCAGCATTTTATCCCACCAACTAGAACCACCTAATGAAGCTACTTAGTTCTTTGCAACTACGTACATATCATAGCGAGAGGGTTTATCTGTCAATCTTATGACTGGCAGAACTGGAGTTCGAGTCCTAGTGTTGACACCACAATATTTCCTCTATTCCCTTCAACACATGAAGAATTTCCAGTGTCCGCCACTCTGAAATGCCCATTAACATTACGAAAAGCCGAGCTTTGTCTAGTTAAATAATTATTTTTTTTACGTTTTTGAAAAATGCTAGCTGTAAATGGTTAAAAAACCGTATAGTTTTATATTCATGATTTTATAGCCATACTTTTTGTAAATGGTTTCAAAACCATTAAGGAAAAAAAATTTTCTTTACCGTAAACTTCACGGTTAATCGGATGGACAGACAGCTGCCAGTTATTTTACCGTAATTTTAGGATGAAAATTTTAACAGTGTAGCATGGTCTTAAAAACTGTAAAAAGGATATTTATCTGGGCATTGGTTTAGCAGCTTTAAGGTGTGCTGCTATCTATGCGTGAACGAGAGTATCGTATTCTAATAACCCGAAGTCACAAATTAGGGATCGCAGGACTCTTCCTCTGTTGAAGGTAATGGAAAAAATAGCGTTGTCACAACACTGAGACTAGGATCCTTAATGTGTCGTTCATGAGATTGTCTGATTAGTTCTCTCGACTATAATATGTACCCATCTGCAAGAAACAACGTTGCTTCATTAGATGAGCTTAGTTGGTGCGATAAAATTCGGTTTGTTTAATCGTATTAGGTGAAAGCAGTTAATAAACGGTTTTTCTCACAGTTAAAAGTTTAATACCATCTTATTTATGGTTATTTGACTGTTTGTTTGGATATGGTTAAATTAAAATTTTAAAAAAAATGTTGTCTAACCATTTTTTTCGAGAAATTTCTAATAGTGTAGGATAGTTCCCGATCAGCACTTAATATGATTTATAAGCCTTTATATTGCTAATTACTAAATATTTCTGCAAATTATCTATAACACTTAATTTACAGAACCAAGTATTAAGGTTTATTACGCTAACATTAAAAACCATGCCACTTGATGCAATGTTGCTTCTAACAAAACACCTGCTCATTCAAACTATTGTACAAGAAAGAGGGTCAATGCCTTACGAAGAACTACTTCGATAGGCATTCGATAGGTTACTTATTTGAAGGATTATGAACTCGAAATAAGTAGCCACAAAACCGAAGTTGGCTTCATTTAGAGATTTTCATCTCCTAAAGGTTTAAACAAAATAAAATACAACTGATAGCGAAATCCAGTAATCCTATGTAACTGTTGAAGAGAACAGAATTTACCGAATGTAAAAATTTCTCAGAAAAAATGCTTAAGTAACAATTTATTTAATTTTTACTTTACCATATCCAAACACAACGGTCAAATAACTATAAATCAGATGGTATTTAAACAGTAAACTGCGAGTAAAACCATTTGTTAGCTGTTTACACCTAATACGGTAAAATAATGAGATTTTTATTGCAAAAACTAAGCCCACCTTTAGTCCCTTGCAGCTGGATATATATTATAGCCAAGAGGACTAATCTGTCAGTCTCAGGACCGATAGAATGAGGGTTCGAGTCCCAACATTGACACAATATTACATCAATTCCCTTAAACACACGAAAAAGCTTCTTACCTTCCCAATATCCATTACCTATTGAAAAGCTTGCTCCACTGTCCAGTTTAACTTCTTTTTAATCATTTTGAAACCATGTTAGTTGTTAAAGGTTAAAAAACAGTATAGTTATTTATTCATAGTCTTATAACCATACTAGTTTGTAAATACTTTCAACAAAGAATATATAATGTGAGAAGAAGTCTAGCTTCTCCGATACGTAGTAGGGGGCCAGCAAGGTCCCTCTGTATGACAAGAAAAGCGCCAAAGGTTTTTGAGCCGACGCATGCACACATCTTTCATCCATGTGAGAAGAAGTCTAGCTTCTCCGATACGTAGTAGGGGGCCAGCAAGGTCCCTCTGTATGACAAGAAAAGCGCCAAAGGTTTTTGAGCCGACGCATGCGCACATCTTTCATCCATCATAGCGTTTCTAAACTTGTTTAACAACAAATTTTTCGCCATCTTTAAAGTGACTGTTTAAAGTGAGATCTTTAAGTGACCGATATCTATTTAAATTATATACCTATGTTAAAATAATAAATCATATTTATTTTTTAATGATTTCGTCACAAGTAAATATTTTCCTTTTTTAATAAGTAAACCTTTTTCAAAGCCATATAAGTCTGTAAAGAACAAAAGCAGACAAGTTTTGAGTCACTTTTCATTAGCTGTTAAATGAGTGGGGAGGGGAGAGACAAGGAAAAAGTTATTTGTTGGGAGCGGAGGGGAATGGGGTTGCTTACGGGGAAAGGACGGAGGGACCCTCTGTTAGGAGGCAGGTTGTCTTCCTAGCAATACTTCCACACCTTGATGGAGGTAACCATTGCCTCCGGAACAGGTTAACATGGGAGCCTATGAGAGCTGGTCTTCTTCTCACTTATATATTCTTTGCTTTCAAGACCATAAAGATTGAAAAAAATGTTTTTACAATAAACTTTACAATTGATTGGATGGACACACTGCTTCCGGCTATTTTACCATGATTTTTGAATGACGTTTCTAGCATCACTTTGGAGACTAATTTTTTTTTTAAAAATTTAATTTTCAGTTTTGTATTTTTGACTAAATGTGCTGTAAAAAGAACTATAATTGTAAAAAACAGAATATCCGGTAAACTGTTACCATAGGAACGGAAAAATTACCAAATGAATATAATTTAAATACCTCATATTCTACCTTAACCAGAATTATGGTTTTATTTTTTCCATGGAATGTCATTACCATACAGTATTTTAATTTAACACTTTTTTTCTCTTTTATATTTCAAACTGCTGTTTGGAAATGGGTTTCGATTTTTTCGATTATAATTATCGAAACAAAAAATCAAACTTTCGTCATCGATTTTAAGGTTTGAAAGAAAAAATTATCTCTCAATGAAAAACATTTTCGCAAAATATTTGTTAAATGATATTTTTTTCTATAATTTAGTTTGTTGCTGCACTAATTTAATTAGTTGAAAATCATTTTAGCATAAAGATATTTCAAAACTTCATTTTCCAATTTGGAATATCTCTTTTTTTTTTTACTGAAAGCGTAATAAATGTCCTTGAATTTTAATGCCTTGGAGAAAGATGTCAACAATAATCTTAGCCTTTTTTTCTTACATCATAATTTTATCGAAGTAAAACCTGAATGATTTTCGTTGCAATAAGCATTCATGCGTGAATTGTACAACAGAAATCTTTTCTTTTTCCACAATTCCCAGCTTTATATTGACATACGTGAAACGTTTCTTTATTTCGTGTTTGAGTACTTTCTTATAATATTCTGATAACAAAATGGCATCCCTTTCTGTAACCGTGAAAATCTATTTGAAGGAATTGTCATTTTTGCGTCATTTCTTTGCTTATTTATTTTCTTGCTTGGTTTTATATTTTTCTTGTTAAATCAGGTGAAAATGAGAAACTTTTAGTGTTACTTCACAGTGAACTTGTTTATTTGGTTGGAAAAAATTTATTTAAATGTTTTAGTGAAATGCTTAAAAAAATTTGAGGAATTTAAATTAATATTTCCGAGATTAAAAATACCGAGAAATTAAATTAATGTTGTTTAGGGGAAAGGAATTTAATTAATGATATGAAAAGATTTAATTAAAAAACATTACTATATAACAAAATTAATTTCCAGCGAAATTTAAAAAAAGAAACAAAAATTAAACTGTCAGTTTTTGTTCACGGAATTTTGCAAGAATATTTTAATTATTTATCTGATGAAAATTTAATTACTATTGCTCTCGATAATCTACTAATATATTTGAGAAGATTTTTCGGAAATATTCAAACATCTTTAAGCTTATAATATTAATGGCGAAATTTTTATTAATTTTAAGGCAGTATTATTGTGAAGAACTTAATAATTTTGGGATTATTTAATTATAGGGTGCATATTTAAATCGCTACGCAGCATAAAAAATACCTTTTTCAGATATAACTTTTTCTTGCAATAAAAAAAAACTAAATTTCCAAAATATATAACTTTGATTAAATTAAGACTGTTCTAAGGAACTTAGTTTTATATTATTTATAACTCAAAAGTCTTCTTTTAAGTGTTCTGAGTAAAGTTTAAAAGATAGGGTTAGAATTATGTTTTATATAAGTTTTAATAAAAGTATGCAGTTATTTACGGAGCAGTCCTATGCAGTTATAAAACTTACAAAAATGATACTTGCACTCTCTCTCCAATAAAAACTTTTTCTTTTAGAGGCAAAGACTAAAGATGAACGGAATCATTTGGGAAAAATTTTTTGTTTACGTTGAAGAATTTAGCGATTAAATTTTAAAAAAACGATAAAGGCACTACACAGTATACCGTAGAGTGTTATCTTTTCACATCTACTGAATCAACTAACCGTTTCTGTTAAGTGTCACTAGAGGGTGCTGTAGGCATTTAGGCCAAGTGAAACTTCAAGAAACACGCCGTGATGATGCCTGAATTGATTGAGTATTATAGTTCATGTTTTAGACAAAGAATAAATTACGTTTGTAATTGATACCATTAACCTTTTACAAATTCAAAATAAACTTTCTCTAAAGTGAGATACACAAAAAAAATAATAAAATTTTACATTTCTAAGTATTTGCAGTATTTTTTGTTATTTATAAATATTTTTACAAGTGATTGGAAAAGTGATCTCAAAAAAGTATTAATTTTCAACACATAAAATCAAGTTAAGATTTTTTTCATTGTATCGTCGCAGGATGTTGCATATTGTCGGCATGTACAGAATAGACTAGTGTCGTATATTTCCGATGTTCCCTCTTACGTCAAAGTACGGGAAAAAAGCAGTGTATTTATGCCGAGTATCTTGCATTAGGACATTGCATAGAGAAAAAAACGTTCTTTTAAACTACCATGCTTTATCGTAATGGCATTTCAAATAAAACAAAAAACATAATAATAAATACCAAAATTTACGGTACTTAAGCTATTTAAGTTTTTTTCTGTTCATATAGTAACGGTTCACCAGATATACGGGTATTCAAAATTGTAGTTCTTATTAACACGCATTTAAGAAAAAAATACATAACTGATAAGTAAAATTTACCGAATAAATGTTTTTTTGTGCCATGCTTTAAGGTATGAAAAATAAACTACAAAATTTTATCGCAATTACAAATTTTTATCACAAATATTATAAAATCAAACATCATTATTAAACATCATTATCAAAGAGCTTCAGTAAGAATTACCGAGATTTTTTTATTTCATTAGGACTTCGTCTTAATGTTTTGAGAGCCTAACCATACATATGCAAATTAATATGTGAAGACGATATTTTAAATTAAGAAGTCCCGTAAAAAAATTATACTTTCTTTGCATAAATACACAGTTATTACTGGCGAATTTGAATATTTCAACCTCAAAGAAATTATTCGGCCAATAATTTAGGCAAAAGAATGGCCAAAAGTTTGAGCACTTTAATGCTAATTTCCCTTTTTGATTATTTTGCCAACTCATAGATGTCGTATTTATAGTTTTCGCTGTTAAAACCTTCATTTCTAGAGACCATTTCGACTAATTACCTTCAAATGTAGGATTTAGTCATTCAAAATTACGGAGATAAAATTGTTACCTTACATAGCAAAATTTTGTCGATTATTAGTAAACAAAAAATTTATAAACAACTATATAAAAATGATTTTTCCCACGGAAATATATTTGAATAAACAAAGATCATCATTGTGTGCAAAAGGTTTTCGAATCGCTTCTTTATTTCCGGAAATATGGCAAAATTACAGTGAATTGCAATGAACTTTAAGAGACCCGCATTTTGGACCGCTCTCCTGACGTAACTATTGAGAATATACTTTCCATATTATGATAACCCTCTACATTTCTAAGCTCCAGAACAATGAATGTCTAAACAGAGAAAGTGCATTTCTGTATCTGATTTTATAGCGTTACAAATTAATATTTTAGGTAATGCCCTTAAACCATTCAGACGTAGTTCTAATATAAAATCATATCATTTGATCAAAAATTATATAAGTGATCACTTTTTTTTCGCACATTATAGTTGCAAAGTATGTATTACATTTAATAATTATCTAGCATTCAGGATCAAAATCATGCTACCACAAGCGTTTAATGAAAGATGCGAACGCTTACATCAATATAAATGCTACCTCATGAAATAATAGTATAAGGAAAAAAAATATAGTAAACTTACTGTAATGTAGAGTGATGACATTTCTGATAAGAAAAACTTATAATTCCAGCTAATAAAACAAAATATATGGTATTTAAACATTTTATTTGGTAATTATTTCTTTCATATTGTAATGGTATACTCTAAATTCTAGTTTTCAAAATTATAGTTCTTATTACGTTACATTTAGTAACAAATACAAAACTAGAAAGTAAATTTTACCAAATAAATAGTTTTTATATCATGCTCTAATGTATCATGATAAAATTACCAAGTTTCATCACAATTACCAAATTTCATCACGCATAATAAAACAAATTTTCAATTTTAATTTAATTAACATCCTTACCAAAACACTTCGGAAAAATTCACCCATTTTTTGGTGTTCCCATAGAGCCAGAAACACGGTAAATGTTACCAAACTCTGGTAGTTTTGATCACATACTTCTTTTCAATTAATTCATCACTATTATGATAAAAGCAATCTATTAATCATTATTTTTTATTTCCTTTAAAAAAACTCTCACCTACGTTCTATTCATAAAATTATTTTAGCGTGTTTTTAAAGTTTTCTTTATAGCAATTTTTTTTTCTTGGTGAACATAATAATTTAAGTACTAACTTACTTGATTAAGTAAATTTTATTAACATCATTACCAAAACTCTTCGGAAAAAATCACCCATTTTTTGGTGTTCCCATAGAGCCAGAAACACGGTAAATGTTACCAAACTCTGGTAGTTTTGATCACATACTTCTTTTCAATTAATTCATCATTATTATGATAAAAGCAATCTATTAATCATTATTTTTTATTTCCTTTAAAAAAACTCTCACCTACGTTCTATTCATAAAATTATTTTAGCGTGTTTTTAAAGTTTTCTTTATAGCAATTTTTATTTCTTGGTGAACATAATAATTTAAGTACTAACTCACTTGATTAAGTAAATTTTATTAACATCATTACCAAAACTCTTCGGAAAAAATCACCCATTTTTTGGTGTTCCCATAGAGCCAGAAACACGGTAAATGTTACCAAACTCTGGTAGTTTTGATCACATACTTCTTTTCAATTAATTCATCATTATTATGATAAAAGCAATCTATTAATCATTATTTTTTATTTCCTTTAAAAAAACTCTCACCTACGTTCTATTCATAAAATTATTTTAGCGTGTTTTTAAAGTTTTCTTTATAGCAATTTTTATTTCTTGGTGAACATAATAATTTAAGTACTAACTCACTTGATTAAGTAAATTTTATTAACATCATTACCAAAACTCTTCGGAAAAAATCACCCATTTTTTGGTGTTCCCATAGAGCCAGAAACACGGTAAATGTTACCAAACTCTGGTAGTTTTGATCACATACTTCTTTTCAATTAATTCATCACTATTATGATAAAAGCAATCTATTAATCATTATTTTTTATTTCCTTTAAAAAAAACTCTCACCTACGTTCTATTCATAAAATTATTTTAGCGTGTTTTTAAAGTTTTCTTTATAGCAATTTTTTTTTCTTGGTGAACATAATAATTTAAGTACTAACTTACTTGATTAAGTAAATTTTATTAACATCATTACCCAAACTCTTCGGAAAAAATCACCCATTTTTTGGTGTTCCCATAGAGCCAGAAACACGGTAAATGTTACCAAACTCTGGTAGTTTTGATCACATACTTCTTTTCAATTAATTCATCACTATTATGATAAAAGCAATCTATTAATCATTATTTTTTATTTCCTTTAAAAAAACTCTCACCTACGTTCTATTCATAAAATTATTTTAGCGTGTTTTTAAAGTTTTCTTTATAGCAATTTTTTTTTCTTGGTGAACATAATAATTTAAGTACTAACTTACTTGATTAAGTAAATTTTATTAACATCATTACCAAAACTCTTCGGAAAAAATCACCCATTTTTTGGTGTTCCCATAGAGCCAGAAACACGGTAAATGTTACCAAACTCTGGTAGTTTTGATCACATACTTCTTTTCAATTAATTCATCACTATTATGATAAAAGCAATCTATTAATCATTATTTTTTATTTCCTTTAAAAAAACTCTCACCTACGTTCTATTCATAAAATTATTTTAGCGTGTTTTTAAAGTTTTCTTTATAGCAATTTTTTTTTCTTGGTGAACATAATAATTTAAGTACTAACTTACTTGATTAAGTAAATTTTATTAACATCATTACCAAAACTCTTCGGAAAAAATCACCCATTTTTTGGTGTTCCCATAGAGCCAGAAACACGGTAAATGTTACCAAACTCTGGTAGTTTTGATCACATACTTCTTTTCAATTAATTCATCACTATTATGATAAAAGCAATCTATTAATCATTATTTTTTATTTCCTTTAAAAAAACTCTCACCTACGTTCTATTCATAAAATTATTTTAGCGTGTTTTTAAAGTTTTCTTTATAGCAATTTTTTTTTCTTGGTGAACATAATAATTTAAGTACTAACTTACTTGATTAAGTAAATTTTATTAACATCATTACCAAAACTCTTCGGAAAAAATCACCCATTTTTTGGTGTTCCCATAGAGCCAGAAACACGGTAAATGTTACCAAACTCTGGTAGTTTTGATCACATACTTCTTTTCAATTAATTCATCATTATTATGATAAAAGCAATCTATTAATCATTATTTTTTATTTCCTTTAAAAAAACTCTCACCTACGTTCTATTCATAAAATTATTTTAGCGTGTTTTTAAAGTTTTCTTTATAGCAATTTTTATTTCTTGGTGAACATAATAATTTAAGTACTAACTCACTTGATTAAGTAAATTTTATTAACATCATTACCAAAACTCTTCGGAAAAAATCACCCATTTTTTGGTGTTCCCATAGAGCCAGAAACACGGTAAATGTTACCAAACTCTGGTAGTTTTGATCACATACTTCTTTTCAATTAATTCATCACTATTATGATAAAAGCAATCTATTAATCATTATTTTTTATTTCCTTTAAAAAAACTCTCACCTACGTTCTATTCATAAAATTATTTTAGCGTGTTTTTAAAGTTTTCTTTATAGCAATTTTTTTTTCTTGGTGAACATAATAATTTAAGTACTAACTTACTTGATTAAGTAAATTTTATTAACATCATTACCCAAACTCTTCGGAAAAAATCACCCATTTTTTGGTGTTCCCATAGAGCCAGAAACACGGTAAATGTTACCAAACTCTGGTAGTTTTGATCACATACTTCTTTTCAATTAATTCATCACTATTATGATAAAAGCAATCTATTAATCATTATTTTTTATTTCCTTTAAAAAAACTCTCACCTACGTTCTATTCATAAAATTATTTTAGCGTGTTTTTAAAGTTTTCTTTATAGCAATTTTTTTTTCTTGGTGAACATAATAATTTAAGTACTAACTTACTTGATTAAGTAAATTTTATTAACATCATTACCAAAACTCTTCGGAAAAAATCACCCATTTTTTGGTGTTCCCATAGAGCCAGAAACACGGTAAATGTTACCAAACTCTGGTAGTTTTGATCACATACTTCTTTTCAATTAATTCATCACTATTATGATAAAAGCAATCTATTAATCATTATTTTTTATTTCCTTTAAAAAAACTCTCACCTACGTTCTATTCATAAAATTATTTTAGCGTGTTTTTAAAGTTTTCTT